>CM061103.1:15330000-16530000 GCA_030770545.1 Macropodus opercularis
CGACGCACCCTATTTCCAAGCCGCCGTCATTCCCTCTGATGACTGTGCAGTCCAGAAAGGCCAGTCTGTTGTTTTTGGTGTCTTCCCTGGTGAACCTGATGTTGCTGTCCACTGTATTTATTTCAGACTGGCATTTCTGGACTGCGCAGTCATCAGAGAGAAATCTACAGGAAACCCACCCACACAGATCAATATCTTCTGTTTGACTATCATCACCAGGACCCTGAACCACAGAGCGGAGAACATTCCCACTTCCACTGTAGCCAAGAAGAAGGAAAACATGCATCTAAGGGCAGCTCTCAGGACCTGTGGCTACCCCATATGGGCCTTCAACAAGGCTGCGTCGCGTCCCAGAACAAGGACAACAGAACAGCCTGACACCCAGAGCCAACAAAAGAATTTGGTCATTCCACTCCGTGGTGAAACGTTTCTACTAACTAGAAAAAGTCCAGTTGCCATGACTCAACCTTCAGACACTACTTTGGGCTGTAAATTCCTCTTGACCAGTAGTTCTCATCACACTCAACTGAAAAACCAGTAACCCAAATTGAGAACTTTTCAAATGTATATATTTAAGACTGCCATAACAATCTGCAGGATTTTAGTAACAGCAACAGTATGTTTATAGTTTGTGCTTACGTGAATAATTTAGACAAATATGTCATTTGAACTGAGACTGCTCACTTAATCTATCACACTACACAATGGACAATATATGTTTCTTCAGTAGCAATTTCAACTCAAATGTTATTAAATAAATAAAAACTACAATTCAAAAAGATGGAGGAGTTTGGAGGCATTTATGGGCGGAATGTGAGGGTGCCAGTCAGTCAGTCTGCTGATATTCTGTGTTCTGTTGTGTTTGGAACAGTCAGTTTATTATTATTCTGTGTCCTAGTAGTGTCCTGGAGCACTAGCTGAAACATTTTTAGTTCTTTCTGTCAAGTGTGTTTTTCCTGCGTATGCAGTGATCTTTAGTTTACCATGATTTTTTGTGACTTTCTGTACATTTTTACCCTTACATCAATTAAACATATTAAGTTCTGAAGTCTTGTCCAGGATGTGCATATGGGTCCAGTGACTGGCTTGTAGTTTACTTATTACCATATAGGGTAGGGGTTAATGTTCCTCTCATACATAAAAGTGAAATCCTTTCATACATACATGGGAAAATGCTCTCAATTTTAGTTGTGTATGAGAGCAATTTAGTTGTGTGTATGAGTGCATTTACAGTGAAAATGGAAGGAGGCATAAAAAACTGTGGATTTCAAAATCAAAGCTAACAATGGCTAGCCATAGCGACGTCTGATCAAGTTCCTGTGGACCCCGCTGAGGCCAGTCTGCTGGTAAACCCACAAGCAGCTACGCTAGCTGGTGAGCAGATGCCACACAACAATGGAGCATCAGTGACCACCAGATAAAGTGCCTGAAGGGAGATATAGGAACCCATGGAGAAGACCAGCAAAACAACATCATCAGGATCCTTTGATCCGGCCATGAAGATCCTGTGATTTTGTTACATGACTGAAGGAGGAACTCTGTTTAGTATAAAAGTGTGGGTCGAGGGACAGATAGACAGACTTCGTGCCCTGACTATATGCTGTACGGTATAGGGACAGTCTGACCCAGTAAATCACTCACTCCACAGTGCACAAACACTCCTTCTGGGTCTGTGTTTGCATCTGTGGTGAACTTCAATCCCTCTGAGGATGAGATCAGAGAAATGCCAAGTTTTATCATTAGATCTGTCCCTAGCAAATTTATCGGGCACAAATCAGAAAACATGAAAGCATGCTTGAATGTGGTACCATCTGGAGTAAGACATGTCAAAGGTTTGGTTAAATATTCTTTTACTGTTACACACGAAGCCCAAACAATATAAACATAATTCCCTCTCATTCTTGGTGCAGTTTTAAGGCATGAAGACGTCATCACAGAGCACAAGAAAAGTGATTTGCTCTTCATTTATTGTTAAAACCATTTCTGGAAATTGCATGTGTGGTTCGGTCAGGTGCACATAGGTGCCTTGTGGTTGTTTTCATTCTACTTTCTAAATTCATCAAACATTGAAAAATCATTTCTGAATCTATGCAAGGTAAGCGTTCTTCATTGCAATGGCCAGCAATAGCATCATCAGTGGATGTTTGTGTAAGTGAATGTCTTCATTGCGGTGTGTGTGTGTGTCAGTGCAATCACTCCCTGAGGAGGGACCTCAGACTCAGCTATAGTCACCGGACCCCGACCACCCGTCAGTCAGCTGGTCTGTGTCCCTCTTCCTTGCAATACGGACACCGTCCCTCAGTGGTTTGGCAGTTTCGAGCCCAATGTCCTTCTTTACAGCACTTAAAGCATGTTCTTCGGCCATGTCTTTTTTTGCCTGTGCAACCTCATCCTCCTCTGGTGTAGCCTCTTCCCCGACCACGGTTCTGTTGTGCGACTGCCTGATACATGGGTATAGCTGCCAGATGTAACTCTTTTCTGTCTTTATTTTCCTTTTCGTCTTTCTGTCGCAACAGTTGCTGAAAAGCATGATCTGCATGACGTCGAACGTCCTCCAATCTCCCTCCAGTATCAGCACCGATGCAGGTCTGACGGGTCAGCTTTGCCACTTATGGTAAAAGGCCCTTCAGGAAATCGTCAGTTAGGTGCATTTCCCAGGCACTGGGGTTATCGCCAGGCTGATCAGGTGGGGCCACTACCCCAAGTCTGATGAATGCCTCCCTTAGGCGATGGAGGAAATCATCCACCGATTCTCCGTCTCTTTGTCTGCAGCTTGTGACTTTCCAAATGTTCATTCTGACAGGGAATGCAAGTATTATGCACGCACACAGTCTCTCTACTGCAGCAGGTTGTTGGTCTAATTAGTCCATGTTGGTGTGACACTGCGGATGTGGGAATCTGGCAGACGTTCGTTAAATTTGTACATGTCCCCTGGCTTGACTTCTAGCACAAAAACTTCATTGCCAATGCTTGCATTAAGATGCAGCAGCTTAAAGTAATACTGAGGTTGGAAACAGTGCGAAAATGCCTAGAATGGCCTGTTCTGTGCATTTCAGACCAAATAAACACTACTTTAGTCAGTATGTTTTAAAAGCATTTTTAAGGTGTTTGCCTTCTTCAGGGATGTATTTGGACCATATCTAGCACAAAAAGTTCATTGCCAATGCTTGCATTAAGATGCAGCAGCTTAAAGAAATACTGAGGCTGGAAACAGTGCGAAAACGCTTAGAATGGCCTGTTCTGTGCATTTCAGATAAAAGAACACTACGTTGGTCAATATGTTTTAAAAGCGTTTTTAAGGTGTTTGCCTTCTTCAGGGATGTATTTGGGTCATATCTAGCACAAAAACTTCCTTGCCAATGCTTGCATTAAGATGCAGCAGCTTAAAGAAATACTGAGGCTGGAAACAGTGCGAAAACGCTTAGAAAGGCCTGTTCTGTGCATTTCAGACCAAAAGAACACTACTTTAAACAGAGTAAAGTAAATGCATTTTAAAGGTGTTTGCCCTCTTCAGGGATGTATTTGGACCATATCTAGCACAGAAACTTCATTGCCATTGCTTGCATTAAGATGCAGCAGCTTAAAGAAATACTGAGGTTGGAAACAGTGCGAAAACGCTTAGAATGGCCTGTTCTGTGCATTTCAGACCAAAAGAACACTACTTTAGTCAGAGTAAAGTAAATGCATTTTAAAGGTGTTTGCCTTCTTCAGGGATGTATTTGGACCATATCTAGCACAGAAACTTCATTGCCATTGCTTGCATTAAGATGCAGCAGCTTAAAGAAATACTGAGGTTGGAAACAGTGCGAAAACGCTTAGAATGGCCTGTTCTGTGCATTTCAGACCAAAAGAACACTACTTTGGTCAATATGTTTTAAACGCATTTTAAAGGTGTTTGCCTTCTTCAGGGATGTATTTGGACCATATCTAGCACAAAAACTTCATTGCCAATGCTTGCATTAAGATGCAGTGCTTAAAGAAATACTGAGGCTGGAAACAGTGCGAAAACGCTTAGAATGGCCTGTTCTGTGCATTTCAGACCAAAAGAACACTACTTTGGTCAATATGTTTTAAAAGCATTTTTAAGGTGTTTGCCTTCTTCAGGGATGTATTTGGACCATATCTAGCACAAAAACTTCATTGCCAATGCTTGCATTAAGATGCAGTGCTTAAAAAAATACTGAGGTTGGAAACAGTGCGAAAACGCTTAGAATGGCCTGTTCTGTGCATTTCAGACCAAAAGAACACTACTTTGGTCAATATGTTTTAAAAGCATTTTTAAGGTGTTTGCCTTCTTCAGAGATGTATTTGGACCATATCTAGCACAAAAACTTCATTGCCATTGCTTGAATTAAGATGCAGCAGCTTTACTTTACTCTGACTAAAGTAGTGTTCTTTTGGTCTGAAATGCACAGAACAGGCCATTCTAAGCGTTTTCGCACTGTTTCCAACCTCAGTATTTCTTTAAGCTGCTGCATCTTAATGCAAGCAATGGCAATGAAGTTTCTGTGCTAGATATGGTCCAAATACATCCCTGAAGAAGGCAAACACCTTTAAAATGCATTTACTTTACTCTGACTAAAGTAGTGTTCTTTTGGTCTGAAATGCACAGAACAGGCCATTCTAAGCGTTTTCGCACTGCTCCCAACCTCAGTATTTCTTTAAGCTGCTGCATCTTAATGCAAGCAATGGCAATGAAGTTTTTGTGCTAGATATGGTCCAAATACATCCCTGAAGAAGGCAAACACCTTTAAAATGCATTGAAATCACTTTGACCAAAGTAGTGTTCTTTTGGTCTGAAATGCACAGAACAGGCCATTCTAAGCGTTTTCGCACTGTTTCCAACCTCAGTATTTCTTTAAGCTGCTACATCTTAATGCAAGCAATGGCAATGAAGTTTTTGTGCTAGATATGGTCCAAATACATCCCTGAAGAAGGCAAACACCTTAAAAATGCTTTTAAAACATATTGACCAAAGTAGTGTTCTTTTGGTCTGAAATGCACAGAACAGGCCATTCTAAGCGTTTTCGCACTGTTTCCAACCTCAGTATTTCTTTAAGCTGCTGCATCTTAATACAAGCAATGGCAATTAAGTTTTTGTGCTAGATATGGTCCAAACACATCCCTGAAGAAGGCAAACACCTTTAAAATGCATTTACTTTACTCTGACTAAAGTAGTGTTCTTTTGGTCTGAAATGCACAGAACAGGCCATTCTAAGCGTTTTCGCACTGTTTCCAACCTCAGTATTTCTTTAAGCTGCTGCATCTTAATGCAAGCAATGGCAATGAAGTTTTTGTGCTAGATATGGTCCAAATACATCCCTGAAGAAGGCAAACACCTTTAAAATGCATTTACTTTACTCTGACTAAAGTAGTGTTCTTTTGGTCTGAAATGCACAGAACAGGCCATTCTAAGCGTTTTCGCACTGTTTCCAACCTCAGTATTTCTTTAAGCTGCTGCATGTTAATGCAAGCAATGGCAATGAAGTTTCTGTGCTAGATATGGTCCAAATACATCCCTGAAGAAGGCAAACACCTTAAAAATGCTTTTAAAACAAATTGAATAAAGTAGTGTTCTTTTGGTCTGAAATGCACAGAACAGGCCATTCTAAGCGTTTTCGCACTGTTTCCAACCTCAGTATTACTTTAGCTGCTGCATCTTAATGCAAGCAATGGCAATGAAGTTTTTGTGCTAGATATGGTCCAAATACATCCCTGAAGAAGGCAAACACCTTTAAAATGCATTTACTTTACTCTGACTAAAGTAGTGTTCTTTTGGTCTGAAATGCACAGAACAAGCCATTCTAAGCGTTTTCGCACTGTTTCCAACCTCAGTATTTCTTTAAGATGCTGCATCTTAATACAAGGAATGGCAATTAAGTTTTTGTGCTAGATATGGTCCAAAGACATCCCTGAAGAAGGCAAACACCTTTAAAATGCATTGAAATAACTTTGACGAAAGTAGTGTTCTTATGGTCTGAAGTGCACAGAACAGGCCATTCTAAGCGTTTTCGCACTGTTTCCAACCTCAGTATTTCTTTAAGCTGCTGCATCTTAATGCAAGCAATGGCAATGAAGTTTCTGTGCTAGATATGGTCCAAATACATCCCTGAAGAAGGCAAACACCTTTAAAATGCATTTACTTTACTCTGACTAAAGTAGTGTTCTTTTGGTCTGAAATGCACAGAACAGGCCATTCTAAGCGTTTTCCCACTGTTTCCAACCTCAGTATTTCTTTAAGCTGCTGCATCTTAATGCAAGCAATGGCAATGAAGTTTTTGTGCTAGATATGATCCAAATACATCCCTGAATAAGGCAAACACCTTAAAAATGCTTTTAAAACATATTGACCAAAGTAGTGTTCTTTTGGTCTGAAATGCACAGAACAGGCCATTCTAAGCGTTTTCGCACTGTTTCCAACCTCAGTATTACTTTAGCTGCTGCATCTTAATGCAAGCAATGGCAATGACGTTTTTGTGCTAGATATGGTCCAAATACATCCCTGAAGAAGGCAAACACCTTTAAAATGCATTGAAATCACTTTGACCAAAGTAGTGTTCTTTTGGTCTGAAATGCACAGAACAGGCCATTCTAAGCGTTTTCCCACTGTTTCCAACCTCAGTATTTCTTTAAGCTGCTGCATCTTAATGCAAGCAATGGCAATGAAGTTTTTGTGCTAGATATGATCCAAATACATCCCTGAATAAGGCAAACACCTTAAAAATGCTTTTAAAACAAATTGACCAAAGTAGTGTTCTTTTGGTCTGAAATGCACAGAACAGGCCATTCTAAGCGTTTTCGCACTGTTTCCAACCTCAGTATTTCTTTAAGCTGCTGCATCTTAATGCAAGCAATGGCAATGAAGTTTCTTTGCTAGATATGGTGCAAATACATCCCTGAAGAAGGCAAACACCTTTAAAATGCATTTACTTTACTCTGACTAAAGTAGTGTTCTTTTGGTCTGAAATGCACAGAACAGGCCATTCTAAGCGTTTTCGCACTGTTTCCAACCTCAGTATTACTTTAAGCTGCTGCATCTTAATGCAAGCAATGGCAATGAAGTTTTTGTGCTAGATATGGTCCAAATACATCCCTGAAGAAGGCAAACACCTTAAAAATGCTTTTAAAACAAATTGAATAAAGTAGTGTTCTTTTGGTCTGAAATGCACAGAAAAGGCCATTCTAAGCGTTTTCGCACTGTTTCCAACCTCAGTATTTCTTTAAGCTGCTGCATCTTAATGCAAGCAATGGCAATGAAGTTTCTTTGCTAGATATGGTGCAAATACATCCCTGAAGAAGGCAAACACCTTTAAAATGCATTTACTTTACTCTGACTAAAGTAGTGTTGTTTTGGTCTGAAATGCACAGAACAGGCCATTCTAAGCGTTTTCGCACTGTTTCCAACCTCAGTATTTCTTTAAGCTGCTGCATCTTAATGCAAGCAATGGCAATGAAGTTTTTGTGCTAGATATGGTCCAAATACATCCCTGAAGAAGGCAAACACTTTTAAAATGCATTGAAATCACTTTGACCAAAGTAGTGTTCTTTTGGTCTGAAATGCACAGAACAGGCCATTCTAAGCGTATTCGCACTGTTTCCAACCTCAGTATTACTTTAAGCTGCTGCATCTTAATGCAAGCAATGGCAATGAAGTTTTTGTGCTAGATATGGTCCAAATACATCCCTGAAGAAGGCAAACACCTTAAAAATGCTTTTAAAACAAATTGAATAAAGTAGTGTTCTTTTGGTCTGAAATGCACAGAAAAGGCCATTCTAAGCGTTTTCGCACTGTTTCCAACCTCAGTATTTCTTTAAGCTGCTGCATCTTAATGCAAGCAATGGCAATGAAGTTTTTGTGCTAGATATGGTAAAAATACATCCCTGAAGAAGGCAAACACCTTTAAAATGCATTTACTTTACTCTGACTAAAGTAGTGTTCTTTTGGTCTGAAGTGCACAGAACAGGCCATTCTAAGCGTTTTCGCACTGTTTCCAACCTCAGTATTTCTTTAAGCTGCTGCATCTTAATGCAAGCAATGGCAATGAAGTTTCTGTGCTAGATATGGTCCAAATACATCCCTGAATAAGGCAAACACCTTAAAAATGCTTTTAAAACAAATTGAATAAAGTAGTGTTCTTTTGGTCTGAAATGCACAGAAAAGGCCATTCTAAGCGTTTTTGCACTGTTTCCAACCTCAGTATTTCTTTAAGCTGCTGCATCTTAATGCAAGCAATGGCAATGAAGTTTCTTTGCTAGATATGGTGAAAAGACATCACTAAAGAAGGCAAACACCTTTAAAATGCATTGAAATCACTTTGACTAAAGTAGTGTTCTTTTGGTCTGAAATGCACAGAGCAGGCCATTCTAAGCGTTTTCGCACTGTTTCCAACCTCAGTATTACTTTAAGCTGCTGCATCTTAATGCAAGCAATGGCAATGAAGTTTCTGTGCTAGATATGGTCCAAATACATCCCTGAAGAAGGCAAACACCTTTAAAATGCATTTACTTTACTCTGACTAAAGTAGTGTTCTTTTGGTCTGAAATGCACAGAACAGGCCATTCTAAGCGTTTTCGCACTGTTTCCAACCTCAGTATTTCTTTAAGCTGCTGCATGTTAATGCAAGCAATGGCAATGAAGTTTCTGTGCTAGATATGGTCCAAATACATCCCTGAAGAAGGCAAACACCTTAAAAATGCTTTTAAAACAAATTGAATAAAGTAGTGTTCTTTTGGTCTGAAATGCACAGAACAGGCCATTCTAAGCGTTTTCGCACTGTTTCCAACCTCAGTATTACTTTAAGCTGCTGCATCTTAATGCAAGCAATGGCAATGAAGTTTCTGTGCTAGATATGGTCCAAACACATCCCTGAAGAAGGCAAACACCTTTAAAATGCATTGAAATCACTTTGACCAAAGTAGTGTTCTTTTGGTCTGAAATGCACAGAACAGGCCATTCTAAGCGTTTTCGCACTGTTTCCAACCTCAGTATTTCTTTAAGCTGCTGCATCTTAATGCAAGCAATGACAATGAAGTTTTTGTGCTAGATATGATCCAAATTTATCCCTGAATAAGGCAAACACCTTAAAAATGCTTTTAAAACAAATTGACCAAAGTAGTGTTCTTTTGGTCTGAAATGCACAGAACAGGCCATTCTAAGCGTTTTCGCACTGTTTCCAACCTCAGTATTTCTTTAAGCTGCTGCATCTTAATGCAAGCAATGGCAATGAAGTTTCTTTGCTAGATATGGTGCAAATACATCCCTGAAGAAGGCAAACACCTTTAAAATGCATTTACTTTACTCTGACTAAAGTAGTGTTCTTTTGGTCTGAAATGCACAGAACAGGCCATTCTAAGCGTTTTCGCACTGTTTCCAACCTCAGTATTACTTTAAGCTGCTGCATCTTAATGCAAGCAATGGCAATGAAGTTTTTGTGCTAGATATGGTCCAAATACATCCCTGAAGAAGGCAAACACCTTAAAAATGCTTTTAAAACAAATTGAATAAAGTAGTGTTCTTTTGGTCTGAAATGCACAGAAAAGGCCATTCTAAGCGTTTTCGCACTGTTTCCAACCTCAGTATTTCTTTAAGCTGCTGCATCTTAATGCAAGCAATGGCAATGAAGTTTCTTTGCTAGATATGGTGCAAATACATCCCTGAAGAAGGCAAACACCTTTAAAATGCATTTACTTTACTCTGACTAAAGTAGTGTTGTTTTGGTCTGAAATGCACAGAACAGGCCATTCTAAGCGTTTTCGCACTGTTTCCAACCTCAGTATTTCTTTAAGCTGCTGCATCTTAATGCAAGCAATGGCAATGAAGTTTTTGTGCTAGATATGGTCCAAATACATCCCTGAAGAAGGCAAACACTTTTAAAATGCATTGAAATCACTTTGACCAAAGTAGTGTTCTTTTGGTCTGAAATGCACAGAACAGGCCATTCTAAGCGTATTCGCACTGTTTCCAACCTCAGTATTACTTTAAGCTGCTGCATCTTAATGCAAGCAATGGCAATGAAGTTTTTGTGCTAGATATGGTCCAAATACATCCCTGAAGAAGGCAAACACCTTAAAAATGCTTTTAAAACAAATTGAATAAAGTAGTGTTCTTTTGGTCTGAAATGCACAGAAAAGGCCATTCTAAGCGTTTTCGCACTGTTTCCAACCTCAGTATTTCTTTAAGCTGCTGCATCTTAATGCAAGCAATGGCAATGAAGTTTTTGTGCTAGATATGGTAAAAATACATCCCTGAAGAAGGCAAACACCTTTAAAATGCATTTACTTTACTCTGACTAAAGTAGTGTTCTTTTGGTCTGAAGTGCACAGAACAGGCCATTCTAAGCGTTTTCGCACTGTTTCCAACCTCAGTATTTCTTTAAGCTGCTGCATCTTAATGCAAGCAATGGCAATGAAGTTTCTGTGCTAGATATGGTCCAAATACATCCCTGAATAAGGCAAACACCTTAAAAATGCTTTTAAAACAAATTGAATAAAGTAGTGTTCTTTTGGTCTGAAATGCACAGAAAAGGCCATTCTAAGCGTTTTTGCACTGTTTCCAACCTCAGTATTTCTTTAAGCTGCTGCATCTTAATGCAAGCAATGGCAATGAAGTTTCTTTGCTAGATATGGTGAAAAGACATCACTAAAGAAGGCAAACACCTTTAAAATGCATTGAAATCACTTTGACTAAAGTAGTGTTCTTTTGGTCTGAAATGCACAGAGCAGGCCATTCTAAGCGTTTTCGCACTGTTTCCAACCTCAGTATTACTTTAAGCTGCTGCATCTTAATGCAAGCAATGGCAATGAAGTTTCTGTGCTAGATATGGTCCAAATACATCCCTGAAGAAGGCAAACACCTTTAAAATGCATTTACTTTACTCTGACTAAAGTAGTGTTCTTTTGGTCTGAAATGCACAGAACAGGCCATTCTAAGCGTTTTCGCACTGTTTCCAACCTCAGTATTTCTTTAAGCTGCTGCATGTTAATGCAAGCAATGGCAATGAAGTTTCTGTGCTAGATATGGTCCAAATACATCCCTGAAGAAGGCAAACACCTTAAAAATGCTTTTAAAACAAATTGAATAAAGTAGTGTTCTTTTGGTCTGAAATGCACAGAACAGGCCATTCTAAGCGTTTTCGCACTGTTTCCAACCTCAGTATTACTTTAAGCTGCTGCATCTTAATGCAAGCAATGGCAATGAAGTTTCTGTGCTAGATATGGTCCAAACACATCCCTGAAGAAGGCAAACACCTTTAAAATGCATTGAAATCACTTTGACCAAAGTAGTGTTCTTTTGGTCTGAAATGCACAGAACAGGCCATTCTAAGCGTTTTCGCACTGTTTCCAACCTCAGTATTACTTTAAGCTGCTGCATCTTAATGCAAGCAATGGCAATGAAGTTTCTGTGCTAGATATGGTCCAAATACATCCCTGAAGAAGGCAAACACCATTAAAATGCATTTACTTTACTCTGACTAAAGTAGTGTTCTTTTGGTCTGAAATGCACAGAACAGGCCATTCTAAGCGTTTTCGCACTGTTTCCAACCTCAGTATTACTTTAAGCTGCTGCATCTTAATGCAAGCAATGGCAATGAAGTTTCTTTGCTAGATATGGTGCAAATACATCCCTGAAGAAGGCAAACACCTTTAAAATGCATTTACTTTACTCTGACTAAAGTAGTGTTCTTTTGGTCTGAAATGCACAGAACAGGCCATTCTAAGCGTTTTCGCACTGTTTCCAACCTCAGTATTACTTTAAGCTGCTGCATCTTAATGCAAGCAATGGCAATGAAGTTTCTGTGCTAGATATGGTCCAAATACATCCCTGAAGAAGGCAAACACCTTTAAAATACTTTTACTTTACTCTGACTAAAGTAGTGTTCTTTTGGTCTGAAGTGCACAGAACAGGCCATTCTAAGCGTTTTCGCACTGTTTCCAACCTCAGTATTTCTTTAAGCTGCTGCATCTTAATGCAAGCAATGGCAATGAAGTTTCTGTGCTAGATATGGTCCAAATACATCCCTGAAGAAGGCAAACACCTTAAAAATGCTTTTAAAACAAATTGAATAAAGTAGTGTTCTTTTGGTCTGAAATGCACAGAACAGGCCATTCTAAGCGTTTTCGCACTGTTTCCAACCTCAGTATTACTTTAAGCTGCTGCATCTTAATGCAAGCAATGGCAATGAAGTTTCTGTGCTAGATATGGTCCAAACACATCCCTGAAGAAGGCAAACACCTTTAAAATGCATTGAAATCACTTTGACCAAAGTAGTGTTCTTTTGGTCTGAAATGCACAGAACAGGCCATTCTAAGCGTTTTCGCACTGTTTCCAACCTCAGTATTACTTTAAGCTGCTGCATCTTAATGCAAGCAATGGCAATGAAGTTTCCTTGCTAGATATGGTCCAAATACATCCCTGAAGAAGGCAAACACCATTAAAATGCATTTACTTTACTCTGACTAAAGTAGTGTTCTTTTGGTCTGAAATGCACAGAACAGGCCATTCTAAGCGTTTTCGCATTGTTTCCAACCTCAGAATTTCTTTAAGCTGCTGCATCTTAATGCAAGCAATGGCAATGAAGTTTCTTTGCTAGATATGGTGCAAATACATCCCTGAACAAGGCAAACACCTTTAAAATGCATTTACTTTACTCTGACTAAAGTAGTGTTCTTTTGGTCTGAAATGCACAGAACAGGCCATTCTAAGCGTTTTCGCACTGTTTCCAACCTCAGTATTTCTTTAAGCTGCTGCATGTTAATGCAAGCAATGGCAATGAAGTTTCTGTGCTAGATATGGTCCAAATACATCCCTGAAGAAGGCAAACACCTTAAAAATGCTTTTAAAACAAATTGAATAAAGTAGTGTTCTTTTGGTCTGAAATGCACAGAACAGGCCATTCTAAGCGTTTTCGCACTGTTTCCAACCTCAGTATTACTTTAAGCTGCTGCATCTTAATGCAAGCAATGGCAATGAAGTTTCCTTGCTAGATATGGTCCAAATACATCCCTGAAGAAGGCAAACACCATTAAAATGCATTTACTTTACTCTGACTAAAGTAGTGTTCTTTTGGTCTGAAATGCACAGAACAGGCCATTCTAAGTGTTTTCGCACTGTTTCCAACCTCAGTATTTCTTTAAGCTGCTGCATCTTAATACAAGCAATGGCAATTAAGTTGTTGTGCTAGATATGGTCCAAACACATCCCTGAAGAAGGCAAACACCTTTAAAATGCATTGAAATCACTTTGACCAAAGTAGTGTTCTTTTGGTCTGAAATGCACAGAACAGGCCATTCTAAGCGTTTTCGCACTGTTTCCAACCTCAGTATTTCTTTAAGCTGCTGCATCTTAATGCAAGCAATGGCAATGAAGTTTCTGTGCTAGATATGGTCCAAATGCATCCCTGAAGAAGGCAAACACCTTTAAAATGCATTGAAATCACTTTGACCAAAGTAGTGTTCTTTTGGTCTGAAATGCACAGAACAGGCCATTCTAAGCGTTTTCGCACTGTTTCCAACCTCAGTATTACTTCAAGCTGCTGCATCTTAATGCAAGCAATGGCAATGAAGTTTCTGTGCTAGATATGGTCCAAATACATCCCTGAATAAGGCAAACACCTTAAAAATGCATTTAAAACAAATTGACCAAAGTAGTGTTCTTTTGGTCTGAAATGCACAGAACAGGCCATTCTAAGCGTTTTCGCACTGTTTCCAACCTCAGTATTACTTTAAGCTGCTGCATCTTAATGCAAGCAATGGCAATGAAGTTTCTGTGCTAGATATGGTCCAAATACATCCCTGAAGAAGGCAAACACCTTTAAAATGCATTTACTTTACTCTGACTAAAGTAGTGTTCTTTTGGTCTGAAGTGCACAGAACAGGCCATTCTAAGCGTTTTCGCACTGTTTCCAACCTCAGTATTTCTTTAAGCTGCTGCATCTTAATGCAAGCAATGGCAATGAAGTTTCTGTGCTAGATATGGTCCAAATACATCCCTGAAGAAGGCAAACACCTTTAAAATGCATTTACTTTACTCTGACTAAAGAAGTGTTCTTTTGGTCTGAAGTGCACAGAACAGGCCATTCTAAGCGTTTTCGCACTGTTTCCAACCTCAGTATTTCTTTAAGCTGCTGCATCTTAATGCAAGCAATGGCAATGAAGTTTCTGTGCTAGATATGGTCCAAATACATCCCTGAAGAAGGCAAACACCTTTAAAATGCAATGAAATCACTTTGACCAAAGTAGTGTTCTTTTGGTCTGAAATGCACAGAGCAGGCCATTCTAAGCGTTTTCGCACTGTTTCCAACCTCAGTATTACTTTAACCTGCTGCATCTTAATGCAAGCAATGGCAATGAAGTTTCTGTGCTAGATATGGTCCAAATACATCCCTGAAGAAGGCAAACACCTTTAAAATGCATTTACTTTACTCTGACTAAAGTAGTGTTCTTTTGGTCTGAAATGCACAGAACAGGCCATTCTAAGCGTTTTCGCACTGTTTCCAACCTCAGTATTACTTTAAGCTGCTGCATCTTAATGCAAGCAATGACAATGAAGTTTTTGTGCTAGATATGATCCAAATTTATCCCTGAATAAGGCAAACACTTTAAAAATGCTTTTAAAACAAATTGACCAAAGTAGTGTTCTTTTGGTCTGAAATGCACAGAACTGGCCATTCTAAGCATTTTCGCACTGTTTCCAACCTCAGTATTACTTTAAGCTGCTGCATCTTAATGCAAGCAATGGCAATGAAGTTTCTGTGCTAGATATGGTCCAAATACATCCCTGAAGAAGGCAAACGCCTTTAAAATGCATTTACTTTACTCTGACTAA
This sequence comes from Macropodus opercularis, assembly GCA_030770545.1. Taxonomy (NCBI): domain Eukaryota; kingdom Metazoa; phylum Chordata; class Actinopteri; order Anabantiformes; family Osphronemidae; genus Macropodus; species Macropodus opercularis. The sequence continues at coordinate 15,344,825 of CM061103.1, forward strand.
AGTAGTGTTCTTTTGGTCTGAAATGCACAGAACAGGCCATTCTAAGCGTTTTCGCACGGTTTCCAACCTCAGTATTTCTTTAAGCTGCTGCATCTTAATGCAAGCAATGGCAATGAAGTTTCTGTGCTAGATATGGTCCAAATACATCCCTGAAGAAGGCAAACACCTTTAAAATGCATTTACTTTACTCTGACTAAAGTAGTGTTCTTTTGGTCTGAAATGCACAGAACAGGCCATTCTAAGCGTTTTCGCACTGTTTCCAACCTCAGTATTACTTTAACCTGCTGCATCTTAATGCAAGCAATGGCAATGAAGTTTCTGTGCTAGATATGGTCCAAATACATCCCTGAAGAAGGCAAACACCATTAAAATGCATTTACTTTACTCTGACTAAAGTAGTGTTCTTTTGGTCTGAAATGCACAGAACAGGCCATTCTAAGTGTTTTCGCACTGTTTCCAACCTCAGTATTTCTTTAAGCTGCTGCATCTTAATACAAGCAATGGCAATTAAGTTGTTGTGCTAGATATGGTCCAAACACATCCCTGAAGAAGGCAAACACCTTTAAAATGCATTGAAATCACTTTGACCAAAGTAGTGTTCTTTTGGTCTGAAATGCACAGAACAGGCCATTCTAAACGTTTTCGCACTGTTTCCAACCTCAGTATTACGTTAATCTGCTGCATCTTAATGCAAGCAATGGCAATGAAGTTTTTGTGCTAGATATGGTCCAAATACATCCCTGAAGAAGGCAAACACCTTTAAAATGCATTTACTTTACTCTGACTAAAGTAGTGTTCTTTTGGTCTGAAATGCACAGAACAGGCCATTCTAAGCGTTTTCGCACTGTTTCCAACCTCAGTATTTCTTTAAGCTGCTGCATCTTAATGCAAGCAATGGCAATGAAGTTTCTGTGCTAGATATGGTCCAAATGCATCCCTGAAGAAGGCAAACACCTTTAAAATGCATTTACTTTACTCTGACTAAAGTAGTGTTCTTTTGGTTTGAAATGCACAGAACAGGCCATTCTAAGCGTTTTCGCACTGTTTCCAACCTCAGTATTACTTCAAGCTGCTGCATCTTAATGCAAGCAATGGCAATGAAGTTTCTGTGCTAGATATGGTCCAAATACATCCCTGAATAAGGCAAACACCTTAAAAATGCATTTAAAACAAATTGACCAAAGTAGTGTTCTTTTGGTCTGAAATGCACAGAACAGGCCATTCTAAGTGTTTTCGCACTGTTTCCAACCTCAGTATTTCTTTAAGCTGCTGCATCTTAATACAAGCAATGGCAATTAAGTTGTTGTGCTAGATATGGTCCAAACACATCCCTGAAGAAGGCAAACACCTTTAAAATGCATTGAAATCACTTTGAACAAAGTAGTGTTCTTTTGGTCTGAAATGCACAGAACAGGCCATTCTAAACGTTTTCGCACTGTTTCCAACCTCAGTATTACTTTAACCTGCTGCATCTTAATGCAAGCAATGGCAATGAAGTTTCTGTGCTAGATATGGTCCAAATACATCCCTGAAGAAGGCAAACACCATTAAAATGCATTTACTTTACTCTGACTAAAGTAGTGTTCTTTTGGTCTGAAATGCACAGAACAGGCCATTCTAAGTGTTTTCGCACTGTTTCCAACCTCAGTATTTCTTTAAGCTGCTGCATGTTAATGCAAGCAATGGCAATGAAGTTTCTGTGCTAGATATGGTCCAAATACATCCCTGAAGAAGGCAAACACCTTAAAAATGCTTTTAAAACAAATTGAATAAAGTAGTGTTCTTTTGGTCTGAAATGCACAGAACAGGCCATTCTAAGCGTTTTCGCACTGTTTCCAACCTCAGTATTACTTTAGCTGCTGCATCTTAATGCAAGCAATGGCAATGAAGTTTTTGTGCTAGATATGGTCCAAATACATCCCTGAAGAAGGCAAACACCTTTAAAATGCATTTACTTTACTCTGACTAAAGTAGTGTTCTTTTGGTCTGAAATGCACAGAACAAGCCATTCTAAGCGTTTTCGCACTGTTTCCAACCTCAGTATTTCTTTAAGATGCTGCATCTTAATACAAGGAATGGCAATTAAGTTTTTGTGCTAGATATGGTCCAAAGACATCCCTGAAGAAGGCAAACACCTTTAAAATGCATTGAAATAACTTTGACGAAAGTAGTGTTCTTATGGTCTGAAGTGCACAGAACAGGCCATTCTAAGCGTTTTCGCACTGTTTCCAACCTCAGTATTTCTTTAAGCTGCTGCATCTTAATGCAAGCAATGGCAATGAAGTTTCTGTGCTAGATATGGTCCAAATACATCCCTGAAGAAGGCAAACACCTTAAAAATGCTTTTAAAACAAATTGAATAAAGTAGTGTTCTTTTGGTCTGAAATGCACAGAACAGGCCATTCTAAGCGTTTTCGCACTGTTTCCAACCTCAGTATTACTTTAGCTGCTGCATCTTAATGCAAGCAATGGCAATGAAGTTTTTGTGCTAGATATGGTCCAAATACATCCCTGAAGAAGGCAAACACCTTTAAAATGCATTTACTTTACTCTGACTAAAGTAGTGTTCTTTTGGTCTGAAATGCACAGAACAGGCCATTCTAAGCGTTTTCGCACTGTTTCCAACCTCAGTATTTCTTTAAGCTGCTGCATCTTAATGCAAGCAATGGCAATGAAGTTTTTGTGCTAGATATGGTCCAAATACATCCCTGAAGAAGGCAAACACCTTTAAAATGCATTTACTTTACTCTGACTAAAGTAGTGTTCTTTTGGTCTGAAATGCACAGAACAGGCCATTCTAAGCGTTTTCGCACTGTTTCCAACCTCAGTATTTCTTTAAGCTGCTGCATGTTAATGCAAGCAATGGCAATGAAGTTTCTGTGCTAGATATGGTCCAAATACATCCCTGAAGAAGGCAAACACCTTAAAAATGCTTTTAAAACAAATTGAATAAAGTAGTGTTCTTTTGGTCTGAAATGCACAGAACAGGCCATTCTAAGCGTTTTCGCACTGTTTCCAACCTCAGTATTACTTTAGCTGCTGCATCTTAATGCAAGCAATGGCAATGAAGTTTTTGTGCTAGATATGGTCCAAATACATCCCTGAAGAAGGCAAACACCTTTAAAATGCATTTACTTTACTCTGACTAAAGTAGTGTTCTTTTGGTCTGAAATGCACAGAACAAGCCATTCTAAGCGTTTTCGCACTGTTTCCAACCTCAGTATTTCTTTAAGATGCTGCATCTTAATACAAGGAATGGCAATTAAGTTTTTGTGCTAGATATGGTCCAAAGACATCCCTGAAGAAGGCAAACACCTTTAAAATGCATTGAAATAACTTTGACGAAAGTAGTGTTCTTATGGTCTGAAGTGCACAGAACAGGCCATTCTAAGCGTTTTCGCACTGTTTCCAACCTCAGTATTTCTTTAAGCTGCTGCATCTTAATGCAAGCAATGGCAATGAAGTTTCTGTGCTAGATATGGTCCAAATACATCCCTGAAGAAGGCAAACACCTTTAAAATGCATTTACTTTACTCTGACTAAAGTAGTGTTCTTTTGGTCTGAAATGCACAGAACAGGCCATTCTAAGCGTTTTCCCACTGTTTCCAACCTCAGTATTTCTTTAAGCTGCTGCATCTTAATGCAAGCAATGGCAATGAAGTTTTTGTGCTAGATATGATCCAAATACATCCCTGAATAAGGCAAACACCTTAAAAATGCTTTTAAAACATATTGACCAAAGTAGTGTTCTTTTGGTCTGAAATGCACAGAACAGGCCATTCTAAGCGTTTTCGCACTGTTTCCAACCTCAGTATTACTTTAGCTGCTGCATCTTAATGCAAGCAATGGCAATGACGTTTTTGTGCTAGATATGGTCCAAATACATCCCTGAAGAAGGCAAACACCTTTAAAATGCATTGAAATCACTTTGACCAAAGTAGTGTTCTTTTGGTCTGAAATGCACAGAACAGGCCATTCTAAGCGTTTTCCCACTGTTTCCAACCTCAGTATTTCTTTAAGCTGCTGCATCTTAATGCAAGCAATGGCAATGAAGTTTTTGTGCTAGATATGATCCAAATACATCCCTGAATAAGGCAAACACCTTAAAAATGCTTTTAAAACAAATTGACCAAAGTAGTGTTCTTTTGGTCTGAAATGCACAGAACAGGCCATTCTAAGCGTTTTCGCACTGTTTCCAACCTCAGTATTTCTTTAAGCTGCTGCATCTTAATGCAAGCAATGGCAATGAAGTTTCTTTGCTAGATATGGTGCAAATACATCCCTGAAGAAGGCAAACACCTTTAAAATGCATTTACTTTACTCTGACTAAAGTAGTGTTCTTTTGGTCTGAAATGCACAGAACAGGCCATTCTAAGCGTTTTCGCACTGTTTCCAACCTCAGTATTACTTTAAGCTGCTGCATCTTAATGCAAGCAATGGCAATGAAGTTTTTGTGCTAGATATGGTCCAAATACATCCCTGAAGAAGGCAAACACCTTAAAAATGCTTTTAAAACAAATTGAATAAAGTAGTGTTCTTTTGGTCTGAAATGCACAGAAAAGGCCATTCTAAGCGTTTTCGCACTGTTTCCAACCTCAGTATTTCTTTAAGCTGCTGCATCTTAATGCAAGCAATGGCAATGAAGTTTCTTTGCTAGATATGGTGCAAATACATCCCTGAAGAAGGCAAACACCTTTAAAATGCATTTACTTTACTCTGACTAAAGTAGTGTTCTTTTGGTCTGAAGTGCACAGAACAGGCCATTCTAAGCGTTTTCGCACTGTTTCCAACCTCAGTATTTCTTTAAGCTGCTGCATCTTAATGCAAGCAATGGCAATGAAGTTTCTGTGCTAGATATGGTCCAAATACATCCCTGAATAAGGCAAACACCTTAAAAATGCTTTTAAAACAAATTGAATAAAGTAGTGTTCTTTTGGTCTGAAATGCACAGAAAAGGCCATTCTAAGCGTTTTTGCACTGTTTCCAACCTCAGTATTTCTTTAAGCTGCTGCATCTTAATGCAAGCAATGGCAATGAAGTTTCTTTGCTAGATATGGTGAAAAGACATCACTAAAGAAGGCAAACACCTTTAAAATGCATTGAAATCACTTTGACTAAAGTAGTGTTCTTTTGGTCTGAAATGCACAGAGCAGGCCATTCTAAGCGTTTTCGCACTGTTTCCAACCTCAGTATTACTTTAAGCTGCTGCATCTTAATGCAAGCAATGGCAATGAAGTTTCTGTGCTAGATATGGTCCAAATACATCCCTGAAGAAGGCAAACACCTTTAAAATGCATTTACTTTACTCTGACTAAAGTAGTGTTCTTTTGGTCTGAAATGCACAGAACAGGCCATTCTAAGCGTTTTCGCACTGTTTCCAACCTCAGTATTTCTTTAAGCTGCTGCATGTTAATGCAAGCAATGGCAATGAAGTTTCTGTGCTAGATATGGTCCAAATACATCCCTGAAGAAGGCAAACACCTTAAAAATGCTTTTAAAACAAATTGAATAAAGTAGTGTTCTTTTGGTCTGAAATGCACAGAACAGGCCATTCTAAGCGTTTTCGCACTGTTTCCAACCTCAGTATTACTTTAAGCTGCTGCATCTTAATGCAAGCAATGGCAATGAAGTTTCTGTGCTAGATATGGTCCAAACACATCCCTGAAGAAGGCAAACACCTTTAAAATGCATTGAAATCACTTTGACCAAAGTAGTGTTCTTTTGGTCTGAAATGCACAGAACAGGCCATTCTAAGCGTTTTCGCACTGTTTCCAACCTCAGTATTACTTTAAGCTGCTGCATCTTAATGCAAGCAATGGCAATGAAGTTTCTGTGCTAGATATGGTCCAAATACATCCCTGAAGAAGGCAAACACCATTAAAATGCATTTACTTTACTCTGACTAAAGTAGTGTTCTTTTGGTCTGAAATGCACAGAACAGGCCATTCTAAGCGTTTTCGCACTGTTTCCAACCTCAGTATTACTTTAAGCTGCTGCATCTTAATGCAAGCAATGGCAATGAAGTTTCTTTGCTAGATATGGTGCAAATACATCCCTGAAGAAGGCAAACACCTTTAAAATGCATTTACTTTACTCTGACTAAAGTAGTGTTCTTTTGGTCTGAAATGCACAGAACAGGCCATTCTAAGCGTTTTCGCACTGTTTCCAACCTCAGTATTACTTTAAGCTGCTGCATCTTAATGCAAGCAATGGCAATGAAGTTTCTGTGCTAGATATGGTCCAAATACATCCCTGAAGAAGGCAAACACCTTTAAAATACTTTTACTTTACTCTGACTAAAGTAGTGTTCTTTTGGTCTGAAGTGCACAGAACAGGCCATTCTAAGCGTTTTCGCACTGTTTCCAACCTCAGTATTTCTTTAAGCTGCTGCATCTTAATGCAAGCAATGGCAATGAAGTTTCTGTGCTAGATATGGTCCAAATACATCCCTGAAGAAGGCAAACACCTTAAAAATGCTTTTAAAACAAATTGAATAAAGTAGTGTTCTTTTGGTCTGAAATGCACAGAACAGGCCATTCTAAGCGTTTTCGCACTGTTTCCAACCTCAGTATTACTTCAAGCTGCTGCATCTTAATGCAAGCAATGGCAATGAAGTTTCTGTGCTAGATATGGTCCAAATACATCCCTGAATAAGGCAAACACCTTAAAAATGCATTTAAAACAAATTGACCAAAGTAGTGTTCTTTTGGTCTGAAATGCACAGAACAGGCCATTCTAAGCGTTTTCGCACTGTTTCCAACCTCAGTATTACTTTAAGCTGCTGCATCTTAATGCAAGCAATGGCAATGAAGTTTCTGTGCTAGATATGGTCCAAATACATCCCTGAAGAAGGCAAACACCTTTAAAATGCATTTACTTTACTCTGACTAAAGTAGTGTTCTTTTGGTCTGAAGTGCACAGAACAGGCCATTCTAAGCGTTTTCGCACTGTTTCCAACCTCAGTATTTCTTTAAGCTGCTGCATCTTAATGCAAGCAATGGCAATGAAGTTTCTGTGCTAGATATGGTCCAAATACATCCCTGAAGAAGGCAAACACCTTTAAAATGCATTTACTTTACTCTGACTAAAGAAGTGTTCTTTTGGTCTGAAGTGCACAGAACAGGCCATTCTAAGCGTTTTCGCACTGTTTCCAACCTCAGTATTTCTTTAAGCTGCTGCATCTTAATGCAAGCAATGGCAATGAAGTTTCTGTGCTAGATATGGTCCAAATACATCCCTGAAGAAGGCAAACACCTTTAAAATGCAATGAAATCACTTTGACCAAAGTAGTGTTCTTTTGGTCTGAAATGCACAGAGCAGGCCATTCTAAGCGTTTTCGCACTGTTTCCAACCTCAGTATTACTTTAACCTGCTGCATCTTAATGCAAGCAATGGCAATGAAGTTTCTGTGCTAGATATGGTCCAAATACATCCCTGAAGAAGGCAAACACCTTTAAAATGCATTTACTTTACTCTGACTAAAGTAGTGTTCTTTTGGTCTGAAATGCACAGAACAGGCCATTCTAAGCGTTTTCGCACTGTTTCCAACCTCAGTATTACTTTAAGCTGCTGCATCTTAATGCAAGCAATGACAATGAAGTTTTTGTGCTAGATATGATCCAAATTTATCCCTGAATAAGGCAAACACTTTAAAAATGCTTTTAAAACAAATTGACCAAAGTAGTGTTCTTTTGGTCTGAAATGCACAGAACTGGCCATTCTAAGCATTTTCGCACTGTTTCCAACCTCAGTATTACTTTAAGCTGCTGCATCTTAATGCAAGCAATGGCAATGAAGTTTCTGTGCTAGATATGGTCCAAATACATCCCTGAAGAAGGCAAACGCCTTTAAAATGCATTTACTTTACTCTGACTAAAGTAGTGTTCTTTTGGTCTGAAATGCACAGAACAGGCCATTCTAAGCGTTTTCGCACGGTTTCCAACCTCAGTATTTCTTTAAGCTGCTGCATCTTAATGCAAGCAATGGCAATGAAGTTTCTGTGCTAGATATGGTCCAAATACATCCCTGAAGAAGGCAAACACCTTTAAAATGCATTTACTTTACTCTGACTAAAGTAGTGTTCTTTTGGTCTGAAATGCACAGAACAGGCCATTCTAAGCGTTTTCGCACTGTTTCCAACCTCAGTATTACTTTAACCTGCTGCATCTTAATGCAAGCAATGGCAATGAAGTTTCTGTGCTAGATATGGTCCAAATACATCCCTGAAGAAGGCAAACACCATTAAAATGCATTTACTTTACTCTGACTAAAGTAGTGTTCTTTTGGTCTGAAATGCACAGAACAGGCCATTCTAAGTGTTTTCGCACTGTTTCCAACCTCAGTATTTCTTTAAGCTGCTGCATCTTAATACAAGCAATGGCAATTAAGTTGTTGTGCTAGATATGGTCCAAACACATCCCTGAAGAAGGCAAACACCTTTAAAATGCATTGAAATCACTTTGACCAAAGTAGTGTTCTTTTGGTCTGAAATGCACAGAACAGGCCATTCTAAACGTTTTCGCACTGTTTCCAACCTCAGTATTACGTTAATCTGCTGCATCTTAATGCAAGCAATGGCAATGAAGTTTTTGTGCTAGATATGGTCCAAATACATCCCTGAAGAAGGCAAACACCTTTAAAATGCATTTACTTTACTCTGACTAAAGTAGTGTTCTTTTGGTCTGAAATGCACAGAACAGGCCATTCTAAGCGTTTTCGCACTGTTTCCAACCTCAGTATTTCTTTAAGCTGCTGCATCTTAATGCAAGCAATGGCAATGAAGTTTCTGTGCTAGATATGGTCCAAATGCATCCCTGAAGAAGGCAAACACCTTTAAAATGCATTTACTTTACTCTGACTAAAGTAGTGTTCTTTTGGTTTGAAATGCACAGAACAGGCCATTCTAAGCGTTTTCGCACTGTTTCCAACCTCAGTATTACTTCAAGCTGCTGCATCTTAATGCAAGCAATGGCAATGAAGTTTCTGTGCTAGATATGGTCCAAATACATCCCTGAATAAGGCAAACACCTTAAAAATGCATTTAAAACAAATTGACCAAAGTAGTGTTCTTTTGGTCTGAAATGCACAGAACAGGCCATTCTAAGTGTTTTCGCACTGTTTCCAACCTCAGTATTTCTTTAAGCTGCTGCATCTTAATACAAGCAATGGCAATTAAGTTGTTGTGCTAGATATGGTCCAAACACATCCCTGAAGAAGGCAAACACCTTTAAAATGCATTGAAATCACTTTGACCAAAGTAGTGTTCTTTTGGTCTGAAATGCACAGAACAGGCCATTCTAAACGTTTTCGCACTGTTTCCAACCTCAGTATTACGTTAATCTGCTGCATCTTAATGCAAGCAATGGCAATGAAGTTTTTGTGCTAGATATGGTCCAAATACATCCCTGAAGAAGGCAAACACCTTTAAAATGCATTTACTTTACTCTGACTAAAGTAGTGTTCTTTTGGTCTGAAATGCACAGAACAGGCCATTCTAAGCGTTTTCGCACTGTTTCCAACCTCAGTATTTCTTTAAGCTGCTGCATCTTAATGCAAGCAATGGCAATGAAGTTTCTGTGCTAGATATGGTCCAAATGCATCCCTGAAGAAGGCAAACACCTTTAAAATGCATTTACTTTACTCTGACTAAAGTAGTGTTCTTTTGGTTTGAAATGCACAGAACAGGCCATTCTAAGCGTTTTCGCACTGTTTCCAACCTCAGTATTACTTCAAGCTGCTGCATCTTAATGCAAGCAATGGCAATGAAGTTTCTGTGCTAGATATGGTCCAAATACATCCCTGAATAAGGCAAACACCTTAAAAATGCATTTAAAACAAATTGACCAAAGTAGTGTTCTTTTGGTCTGAAATGCACAGAACAGGCCATTCTAAGCGTTTTCGCACTGTTTCCAACCTCAGTATTACTTTAAGCTGCTGCATCTTAATGCAAGCAATGGCAATGAAGTTTCTGTGCTAGATATGGTCCAAATACATCCCTGAAGAAGGCAAACACCTTTAAAATGCATTTACTTTACTCTGACTAAAGTAGTGTTCTTTTGGTCTGAAGTGCACAGAACAGGCCATTCTAAGCGTTTTCGCACTGTTTCCAACCTCAGTATTTCTTTAAGCTGCTGCATCTTAATGCAAGCAATGGCAATGAAGTTTCTGTGCTAGATATGGTCCAAATACATCCCTGAAGAAGGCAAACACCTTTAAAATGCATTTACTTTACTCTGACTAAAGAAGTGTTCTTTTGGTCTGAAGTGCACAGAACAGGCCATTCTAAGCGTTTTCGCACTGTTTCCAACCTCAGTATTTCTTTAAGCTGCTGCATCTTAATGCAAGCAATGGCAATGAAGTTTCTGTGCTAGATATGGTCCAAATACATCCCTGAAGAAGGCAAACACCTTTAAAATGCAATGAAATCACTTTGACCAAAGTAGTGTTCTTTTGGTCTGAAATGCACAGAGCAGGCCATTCTAAGCGTTTTCGCACTGTTTCCAACCTCAGTATTACTTTAACCTGCTGCATCTTAATGCAAGCAATGACAATGAAGTTTTTGTGCTAGATATGATCCAAATACATCCCTGAATAAGGCAAACACTTTAAAAATGCTTTTAAAACAAATTGACCAAAGTAGTGTTCTTTTGGTCTGAAGTGCACAGAACAGGCCATTCTAAGCGTTTTCGCACGGTTTCCAACCTCAGTATTTCTTTAAGCTGCTGCATCTTAATGCAAGCAATGGCAATGAAGTATCTGTGCTAGATATGGTCCAAATACATCCCTGAAGAAGGCAAACACCTTTAAAATGCTTTTAAAACAAATTGACCAAAGTAGTGTTCTTTTGGTCTGAAATGCACAGAACAGGCCATTCTAAGCGTTTTCGCACTGTTTCCAACCTCAGTATTACTTTAAGCTGCTGCATCTTAATGCAAGCAATGGCAATGAAGTTTCTGTGCTAGATATGGTCCAAATACATCCCTGAAGAAGGCAAACACCTTTAAAATGCATTTACTTTACTCTGACTAAAGTAGTGTTCTTTTGGTCTGAAATGCACAGAACAGGCCATTCTAAGCGTTTTCGCACTGTTTCCAACCTCAGTATTACTTTAAGCTGCTGCATCTTAATGCAAGCAATGGCAATGAAGTTTCTGTGCTAGATATGGTCCAAATACATCCCTGAAGAAGGCAAACACCTTTAAAATGCATTTACTTTACTCTGACTAAAGTAGTGTTCTTTTGGTCTGAAATGCACAGAACAGGCCATTCTAAGCGTTTTCGCACTGTTTCCAACCTCAGTATTACTTTAAGCTGCTGCATCTTAATGCAAGCAATGGCAATGAAGTTTCTGTGCTAGATATGATCCAAATACATCCCTGAATAAGGCAAACACCTTAAAAATGCTTTTAAAACAAATTGACCAAAGTAGTGTTCTTTTGGTCTGAAATGCACAGAACAGGCCATTCTAAGCGTTTTCGCACTGTTTCCAACCTCAGTATTACTTTAAGCTGCTGCATCTTAATGCAAGCAATGGCAATGAAGTTTCTGTGCTAGATATGGTCCAAATACATCCCTGAAGAAGGCAAACACCTTTAAAATGCATTTACTTTACTCTGTTTAAAGTAGTGTTCTTTTGGTCTGAAATGCACAGAACAGGCCGTTCTAAGCGTTTTCGCACTGTTTTTAACCTCAGTATTTCTTTAAGCTGCTGCATCTTAATGCAAGCAATGGCAATGAAGTTTCTGTGCTAGATATGGTCCAAATACATCCCTGAAGAAGACAAACACCTTTAAAATGCATTTACTTTACTCTGACTAAAGTAGTGTTCTTTTTTTCTGAAATACACAGAACAGGCCATTCTAAGCGTTTTCGCACTGTTTCCAACCTCAGTATTACTTTAAGCTGCTGCATCTTAATGCAAGCAATGGCAATGAAGTTTCTGTGCTAGATATGGTCCAAATACATCCCTGAAGAAGGCAAACACCTTAAAAATGCTTTTAAAACAAATTGAATAAAGTAGTGTTCTTTTGGTCTGAAATGCACAGAACAGGCCATTCTAAGCGTTTTCGCACTGTTTCCAACCTCAGTATTACTTTAAGCTGCTGCATCTTAATGCAAGCAATGGCAATGAAGTTTCTGTGCTAGATATGGTCCAAATACATCCCTGAAGAAGGCAAACACCTTTAAAATGCATTTACTTTACTCTGACTAAAGTAGTGTTCTTTTGGTCTGAAGTGCACAGAACAGGCCATTCTAAGCGTTTTCGCACTGTTTCCAACCTCAGTATTTCTTTAAGCTGCTGCATCTTAATGCAAGCAATGGCAATGAAGTTTCTGTGCTAGATATGGTCCAAATACATCCCTGAAGAAGGCAAACACCTTTAAAATGCATTTACTTTACTCTGACTAAAGAAGTGTTCTTTTGGTCTGAAGTGCACAGAACAGGCCATTCTAAGCGTTTTCGCACTGTTTCCAACCTCAGTATTTCTTTAAGCTGCTGCATCTTAATGCAAGCAATGGCAATGAAGTTTCTGTGCTAGATATGGTCCAAATACATCCCTGAAGAAGGCAAACACCTTTAAAATGCAATGAAATCACTTTGACCAAAGTAGTGTTCTTTTGGTCTGAAATGCACAGAGCAGGCCATTCTAAGCGTTTTCGCACTGTTTCCAACCTCAGTATTACTTTAACCTGCTGCATCTTAATGCAAGCAATGACAATGAAGTTTTTGTGCTAGATATGATCCAAATACATCCCTGAATAAGGCAAACACTTTAAAAATGCTTTTAAAACAAATTGACCAAAGTAGTGTTCTTTTGGTCTGAAATGCACAGAACTGGCCATTCTAACCATTTTCGCACTGTTTCCAACCTCAGTATTACTTTAAGCTGCTGCATCTTAATGCAAGCAATGGCAATGAAGTTTCTGTGCTAGATATGGTCCAAATACATCCCTGAAGAAGGCAAACACCTTTAAAATGCATTTACTTTACTCTGACTAAAGTAGTGTTCTTTTGGTCTGAAATGCACAGAACAGGCCATTCTAAGCGTTTTCGCACGGTTTCCAACCTCAGTATTTCTTTAAGCTGCTGCATCTTAATGCAAGCAATGGCAATGAAGTTTCTGTGCTAGATATGGTCCAAATACATCCCTGAAGAAGGCAAACACCTTTAAAATGCATTTACTTTACTCTGACTAAAGTAGTGTTCTTTTGGTCTGAAATGCACAGAACAGGCCATTCTAAGCGTTTTCGCACTGTTTCCAACCTCAGTATTACTTTAACCTGCTGCATCTTAATGCAAGCAATGGCAATGAAGTTTCTGTGCTAGATATGGTCCAAATACATCCCTGAAGAAGGCAAACACCTTTAAAATGCATTTACTTTACTCTGACTAAAGTAGTGTTCTTTTGGTCTGAAATGCACAGAACAGGCCATTCTAAGCGTTTTCGCACGGTTTCCAACCTCAGTATTTCTTTAAGCTGCTGCATCTTAATGCAAGCAATGGCAATGAAGTATCTGTGCTAGATATGGTCCAAATACATCCCTGAAGAAGGCAAACACCTTTAAAATGCTTTTAAAACAAATTGACCAAAGTAGTGTTCTTTTGGTCTGAAATGCACAGAACAGGCCATTCTAAGCGTTTTCGCACTGTTTCCAACCTCAGTATTACTTTAAGCTGCTGCATCTTAATGCAAGCAATGGCAATGAAGTTTCTGTGCTAGATATGGTCCAAATACATCCCTGAAGAAGGCAAACACCTTTAAAATGCATTTACTTTACTCTGACTAAAGTAGTGTTCTTTTGGTCTGAAATGCACAGAACAGGCCATTCTAAGCGTTTTCGCACTGTTTCCAACCTCAGTATTACTTTAAGCTGCTGCATCTTAATGCAAGCAATGGCAATGAAGTTTCTGTGCTAGATATGGTCCAAATACATCCCTGAAGAAGGCAAACACCTTTAAAATGCATTTACTTTACTCTGACTAAAGTAGTGTTCTTTTGGTCTGAAATGCACAGAACAGGCCATTCTAAGCGTTTTCGCACTGTTTCCAACCTCAGTATTACTTTAAGCTGCTGCATCTTAATGCAAGCAATGGCAATGAAGTTTCTGTGCTAGATATGATCCAAATACATCCCTGAATAAGGCAAACACCTTAAAAATGCTTTTAAAACAAATTGACCAAAGTAGTGTTCTTTTGGTCTGAAATGCACAGAACAGGCCATTCTAAGCGTTTTCGCACTGTTTCCAACCTCAGTATTACTTTAAGCTGCTGCATCTTAATGCAAGCAATGGCAATGAAGTTTCTGTGCTAGATATGGTCCAAATACATCCCTGAAGAAGGCAAACACCTTTAAAATGCATTTACTTTACTCTGTTTAAAGTAGTGTTCTTTTGGTCTGAAATGCACAGAACAGGCCGTTCTAAGCGTTTTCGCACTGTTTTTAACCTCAGTATTTCTTTAAGCTGCTGCATCTTAATGCAAGCAATGGCAATGAAGTTTCTGTGCTAGATATGGTCCAAATACATCCCTGAAGAAGACAAACACCTTTAAAATGCATTTACTTTACTCTGACTAAAGTAGTGTTCTTTTTTTCTGAAATACACAGAACAGGCCATTCTAAGCGTTTTCGCACTGTTTCCAACCTCATTATTACTTTAAGCTGCTGCATCTTAATGCAAGCAATGGCAATGAAGTTTCTGTGCTAGATATGGTCCAAATACATCCCTGAAGAAGGCAAACACCTTAAAAATGCTTTTAAAACAAATTGAATAAAGTAGTGTTCTTTTGGTCTGAAATGCACAGAACAGGCCATTCTAAGCGTTTTCGCACTGTTTCCAACCTCAGTATTACTTTAAGCTGCTGCATCTTAATGCAAGCAATGGCAATGAAGTTTCTGTGCTAGATATGGTCCAAATACATCCCTGAAGAAGGCAAACACCTTTAAAATGCATTTACTTTACTCTGACTAAAGTAGTGTTCTTTTGGTCTGAAATGCACAGAACAGGCCATTCTAAGCGTTTTCGCACTGTTTCCAACCTCAGTATTTCTTTAAGCTGCTGCATCTTAATGCAAGCAATGGCAATGAAGTTTCTGTGCTAGATATGGTCCAAGTACATCCCTGAAGAAGGTAAATACCTTTAAAATGCATTTACTTTACTCTGACTAAAGTAGTATTCTTTTGGTCTGAAATGCACAGAACAGGCCATTCTAAGCGTTTTCGCACTGTTTCCAACCTCAGTATTTCTTTAAGCTGCTGCATCTTAATACAAGCAATGGCAATTAAGTTGTTGTGCTAGATATGGTCCAAACACATCCCTGAAGAAGGCAAACACCTTTAAAATCTATTGAAATCACTTTGACCAAAGTAGTGTTCTTTTGGTCTGAAATGCACAGAACAGGCCATTCCAAGCGTTTTCGCACTGTTTCCAACCTCAGTATTTCTTTAAGCTGCTGCATCTTAATGCAAGCAATGGCAATGAAGTTTCTGTGCTAGATATGGTCCAAATACATCCCTGAAGAAGGCAAACACCTTAAAAATGCTTTTAAAACAAATTGAATAAAGTAGTGTTCTTTTGGTCTGAAATGCACAGAACAGGCCATTCTAAGCGTTTTCGCACTGTTTCCAACCTCAGTATTACTTTAAGCTGCTGCATCTTAATGCAAGCAATGGCAATGAAGTTTCCTTGCTAGATATGGTCCAAATACATCCCTGAAGAAGGCAAACACCATTAAAATGCATTTACTTTACTCTGACTAAAGTAGTGTTCTTTTGGTCTGAAATGCACAGAACAGGCCATTCTAAGCGTTTTCGCACTGTTTCCAACCTCAGTATTTCTTTAAGCTGCTGCATCTTAATGCAAGCAATGGCAATGAAGTTTCTGTGCTAGATATGGTCCAAATACATACCTGAAGAAGGCAAACACCTTTAAAATGCATTTACTTTAATCTGACTAAAGTAGTGTTCTTTTGGTCTGAAATGCACAGAACAGGCCATTCTAAGCGTTTTCGCACTGTTTCCAACCTCAGTATTACTTTAAGCTGCTGCATCTTAATGCAAGCAATGACAATGAAGTTTTTGTGCTAGATATGATCCAAATACATCCCTGAATAAGGCAAACACCTTAAAAATGCTTTTAAAACAAATTGACCAAAGTAGTGTTCTTTTGGTCTGAAATGCACAGAACTGGCCATTCTAAGCATTTTCGCACTGTTTCCAACCTCAGTATTACTTTAAGCTGCTGCATCTTAATGCAAGCAATGGCAATGAAGTTTCTGTGCTAGATATGGTCCAAATACATCCCTGAAGAAGGCAAACACCTTTAAAATGCATTTACTTTACTCTGACTAAAGTAGTGTTCTTTTGGTCTGAAATGCACAGAACAGGCCATTCTAAGCGTTTTCGCACGGTTTCCAACCTCAGTATTTCTTTAAGCTGCTGCATCTTAATGCAAGCAATGGCAATGAAGTATCTGTGCTAGATATGGTCCAAATACATCCCTGAAGAAGGCAAACACCTTTAAAATGCTTTTAAAACAAATTGACCAAAGTAGTGTTCTTTTGGTCTGAAATGCACAGAACAGGCCATTCTAAGCGTTTTCGCACTGTTTCCAACCTCAGTATTACTTTAAGCTGCTGCATCTTAATGCAAGCAATGGCAATGAAGTTTCTGTGCTAGATATGGTCCAAACACATCCCTGAAGAAGGCAAACACCTTTAAAATGCATTGAAATCACTTTGACCAAAGTAGTGTTCTTTTGGTCTGAAATGCACAGAACAAGCCATTCTAAGCGTTTTCGCACTGTTTCCAACCTCAGTATTACTTTAAGCTGCTGCATCTTAATGCAAGCAATGGCAATGAAGTTTCCTTGCTAGATATGGTCCAAATACATCCCTGAAGAAGGCAAACACCATTAAAATGCATTTACTTTACTCTGACTAAAGTAGTGTTCTTTTTGTCTGAAATCTACAGAACAGGCCATTCTAAGCGTTTTCGCACTGTTTCCAACCTCAGTATTACTTTAAGCTGCTGCATCTTAATGCAAGCAATGGCAATGAAGTTTCTGTGCTAGATATGGTCCAAATACATCCCTGAAGAAGGCAAACACCTTTAAAATGCTTTTACTTTACTCTGACTAAAGTAGTGTTCTTTTGGTCTGAAGTGCACAGAACAGGCCATTCTAAGCGTTTTCGCACTGTTTCCAACCTCAGTATTTCTTTAAGCTGCTGCATCTTAATGCAAGCAATGGCAATGAAGTTTCTGTGCTAGATATGGTCCAAATACATCCCTGAAGAAGGCAAACACCTTAAAAATGCTTTTAAAACAAATTGAATAAAGTAGTGTTCTTTTGGTCTGAAATGCACAGAACAGGCCATTCTAAGCGTTTTCGCACTGTTTCCAACCTCAGTATTACTTTAAGCTGCTGCATCTTAATGCAAGCAATGGCAATGAAGTTTCCATGCTAGATATGGTCCAAATACATCCCTGAAGAAGGCAAACACCATTAAAATGCATTTACTTTACATTGACTAAAGTAGTGTTCTTTTGGTCTGAAATGCACAGAACAGGCCATTCTAAGTGTTTTCGCACTGTTTCCAACCTCAGTATTTCTTTAAGCTGCTGCATCTTAATACAAGCAATGGCAATTAAGTTGTTGTGCTAGATATGGTCCAAACACATCCCTGAAGAAGGCAAACACCTTTAAAATGCATTGAAATCACTTTGACCAAAGTAGTGTTCTTTTGGTCTGAAGTGCACAGAACAGGCCATTCTAAGCGTTTTCGCACTGTTTCCAACCTCAGTATTACTTTAAGCTGCTGCATCTTAATGCAAGCAATGGCAATGAAGTTTCTGTGCTAGATATGGTCCAAATACATACCTGAAGAAGGCAAACACCTTTAAAATGCATTTACTTTAATCTGACTAAAGTAGTGTTCTTTTGGTCTGAAATGCACAGAACAGGCCATTCTAAGCGTTTTCGCACTGTTTCCAACCTCAGTATTACTTTAAGCTGCTGCATCTTAATGCAAGCAATGACAATGAAGTTTTTGTGCTAGATATGATCCAAATACATCCCTGAATAAGGCAAACACCTTAAAAATGCTTTTAAAACAAATTGACCAAAGTAGTGTTCTTTTGCTCTGAAATGCACAGAACTGGCCATTCTAAGCATTTTCGCACTGTTTCCAACCTCAGTATTACTTTAAGCTGCTGCATCTTAATGCAAGCAATGGCAATGAAGTTTCTGTGCTAGATATGGTCCAAATACATCCCTGAAGAAGGCAAACACCTTTAAAATGCATTTACTTTAATCTGACTAAAGTAGTGTTCTTTTGGTCTGAAATGCACAGAACAGGCCATTCTAAGCGTTTTCGCACTGTTTCCAACCTCAGTATTACTTTAAGCTGCTGCATCTTAATGCAAGCAATGACAATGAAGTTTTTGTGCTAGATATGATCCAAATACATCCCTGAATAAGGCAAACACCTTAAAAATGCTTTTAAAACAAATTGACCAAAGTAGTGTTCTTTTGGTCTGAAATGCACAGAACTGGCCATTCTAAGCATTTTCGCACTGTTTCCAACCTCAGTATTACTTTAAGCTGCTGCATCTTAATGCAAGCAATGGCAATGAAGTTTCTGTGCTAGATATGGTCCAAATACATCCCTGAAGAAGGCAAACACCTTTAAAATGCATTTACTTTACTCTGACTAAAGTAGTGTTCTTTTGGTCTGAAATGCACAGAACAGGCCATTCTAAGCGTTTTCGCACGGTTTCCAACCTCAGTATTTCTTTAAGCTGCTGCATCTTAATGCAAGCAATGGCAATGAAGTATCTGTGCTAGATATGGTCCAAATACATCCCTGAAGAAGGCAAACACCTTTAAAATGCTTTTAAAACAAATTGACCAAAGTAGTGTTCTTTTGGTCTGAAATGCACAGAACAGGCCATTCTAAGCGTTTTCGCACTGTTTCCAACCTCAGTATTACTTTAAGCTGCTGCATCTTAATGCAAGCAATGGCAATGAAGTTTCTGTGCTAGATATGGTCCAAATACATCCCTGAAGAAGGCAAAAACCTTTAAAATGCATTTACTTTACTCTGACTAAAGTAGTGTTCTTTTGGTCTGAAGTGCACAGAACAGGCCATTCTAAGCGTTTTCGCACTGTTTCCAACCTCAGTATTTCTTTAAGCTGCTGCATCTTAATGCAAGCAATGGCAATGAAGTTTCTGTGCTAGATATGGTCCAAATACATCCCTGAAGAAGGCAAACACCATTAAAATGCATTTACTTTACTCTGACTAAAGTAGTGTTCTTTTGGTCTGAAATGCACAGAACAGGCCATTCTAAGCGTTTTCGCACTCTTTCCAACCTCAGTATTTCTTTAAGCTGCTGCATCTTAATACAAGCAATGGCAATTAAGTTGTTGTGCTAGATATGGTCCAAACACATCCCTGAAGAAGGCAAACACCTTAAAAATGCATTTAAAACAAATTGACCAAAGTAGTGTTCTTTTGGTCTGAAATGCACAGAACAGGCCATTCTAAGCGTTTTCGCACTGTTTCCAACCTCAGTATTACTTTAAGCTGCTGCATCTTAATGCAAGCAATGGCAATGAAGTTTCTGTGCTAGATATGGTCCAAATACATCCCTGAAGAAGGCAAACACCTTTAAAATGCATTTACTTTACTCTGACTAAAGTAGTGTTCTTTTGGTCTGAAATGCACAGAACAGGCCATTCTAAGCGTTTTCGCACTGTTTCCAACCTCAGTATTTCTTTAAGCTGCTGCATGTTAATGCAAGCAATGGCAATGAAGTTTTTGTGCTAGATATGGTCCAAATACATCCCTGAAGAAGGCAAACACCTTAAAAATGCTTTTAAAACAAATTGAATAAAGTAGTGTTCTTTTGGTCTGAAATGCACAGAACAGGCCATTCTAAGCGTTTTCGCACTGTTTCCAACCTCAGTATTACTTTAAGCTGCTGCATCTTAATGCAAGCAATGGCAATGAAGTTTCTGTGCTAGATATGGTCCAAACACATCCCTGAAGAAGGCAAACACCTTTAAAATGCATTGAAATCACTTTGACCAAAGTAGTGTTCTTTTGGTCTGAAATGCACAGAACAAGCCATTCTAAGCGTTTTCGCACTGTTTCCAACCTCAGTATTACTTTAAGCTGCTGCATCTTAATGCAAGCAATGGCAATGAAGTTTAAAACAAATTGACCAAAGTCGTGTTCTTTTGGTCTGAAATGCACAGAACAGGCCATTCTAAGCGTTTTCGCACTGTTTACAACCTCAGTATTACTTTAAGCTGCTGCATCTTAATGCAAGCAATGGCAATGAAGTTTCTGTGCTAGATATGGTCCAAATACATCCCTGAAGAAGGAAAACACCTTTAAAATGCTTTTACTTTACTCTGACTAAAGTAGTGTTCTTTTGGTCTGAAGTGCACAGAACAGGCCATTCTAAGCGTTTTCGCACTGTTTCCAACCTCAGTATTTCTTTAAGCTGCTGCATCTTAATGCAAGCAATGGCAATGAAGTTTCTGTGCTAGATATGGTCCAAATACATCCCTGAAGAAGGCAAACACCTTTAAAATGCATTTACTTTACTCTGACTAAAGTAGTGTTCTTTTGGTCTGAAGTGCACAGAACAGGCCATTCTAAGCGTTTTCGCACTGTTTCCAACCTCAGTATTTCTTTAAGCTGCTGCATCTTAATGCAAGCAATGGCAATGAAGTTGTTGTGCTAGATATGGTCCAAACACATCCCTGAAGAAGGCAAACACCTTAAAAATGCATTTAAAACAAATTGACCAAAGTAGTGTTCTTTTGGTCTGAAATGCACAGAACAGGCCATTCTAAGCGTTTTCGCACTGTTTCCAACCTCAGTATTACTTTAAGCTGCTGCATCTTAATGCAAGCAATGGCAATGAAGTTTCTGTGCTAGATATGGTCCAAATACATCCCTGAAGAAGGCAAACACCTTTAAAATGCATTTACTTTACTCTGACTAAAGTAGTGTTCTTTTGGTCTGAAATGCACAGAACAGGCCATTCTAAGCGTTTTCGCACTGTTTCCAACCTCAGTATTTCTTTAAGCTGCTGCATGTTAATGCAAGCAATGGCAATGAAGTTTTTGTGCTAGATATGGTCCAAATACATCCCTGAAGAAGGCAAACACCTTAAAAATGCTTTTAAAACAAATTGAATAAAGTAGTGTTCTTTTGGTCTGAAATGCACAGAACAGGCCATTCTAAGCGTTTTCGCACTGTTTCCAACCTCAGTATTACTTTAAGCTGCTGCATCTTAATGCAAGCAATGGCAATGAAGTTTCTGTGCTAGATATGGTCCAAACACATCCCTGAAGAAGGCAAACACCTTTAAAATGCATTGAAATCACTTTGACCAAAGTAGTGTTCTTTTGGTCTGAAATGCACAGAACAGGCCATTCTAAGCGTTTTCGCACTGTTTCCAACCTCAGTATTTCTTTAAGCTGCTGCATCTTAATGCAAGCAATGGCAATGAAGTTTCTGTGCTAGATATGGTCCAAGTACATCCCTGAAGAAGGTAAATACCTTTAAAATGCATTTACTTTACTCTGACTAAAGTAGTATTCTTTTGGTCTGAAATGCACAGAACAGGCCATTCTAAGCGTTTTCGCACTGTTTCCAACCTCAGTATTTCTTTAAGCTGCTGCATCTTAATACAAGCAATGGCAATTATGTTGTTGTGCTAGATATGGTCCAAACACATCCCTGAAGAAGGCAAACACCTTTAAAATCTATTGAAATCACTTTGACCAAAGTAGTGTTCTTTTGGTCTGAAATGCACAGAACAGGCCATTCTAAGCGTTTTCGCACTGTTTCCAACCTCAGTATTTCTTTAAGCTGCTGCATCTTAATGCAAGCTATGGCAATGAAGTTTCTGTGCTAGATATGGTCCAAATACATCCCTGAAGAAGGCAAACACCTTTAAAATGCTTTTACTTTACTCTGACTAAAGTAGTGTTCTTTTGGTCTGAAGTGCACAGAACAGGCCATTCTAAGCGTTTTCGCACTGTTTCCAACCTCAGTATTTCTTTAAGCTGCTGCATCTTAATGCAAGCAATGGCAATGAAGTTTCTGTGCTAGATATGGTCCAAATACATCCCTGAAGAAGGCAAACACCTTAAAAATGCTTTTAAAACAAATTGAATAAAGTAGTGTTCTTTTGGTCTGAAATGCACAGAACAGGCCATTCTAAGCGTTTTCGCACTGTTTCCAACCTCAGTATTACTTTAAGCTGCTGCATCTTAATGCAAGCAATGGCAATGAAGTTTCCTTGCTAGATATGGTCCAAATACATCCCTGAAGAAGGCAAACACCATTAAAATGCATTTACTTTACTCTGACTAAAGTAGTGTTCTTTTGGTCTGAAATGCACAGAACAGGCCATTCTAAGTGTTTTCGCACTGTTTCCAACCTCAGTATTTCTTTAAGCTGCTGCATCTTAATACAAGCAATGGCAATTAAGTTGTTGTGCTAGATATGGTCCAAACACATCCCTGAAGAAGGCAAACACCTTTAAAATGCATTGAAATCACTTTGACCAAAGTAGTGTTCTTTTGGTCTGAAGTGCACAGAACAGGCCATTCTAAGCGTTTTCGCACTGTTTCCAACCTCAGTATTTCTTTAAGCTGCTGCATCTTAATGCAAGCAATGGCAATGAAGTTTCTGTGCTAGATATGGTCCAAATACATCCCTGAAGAAGGCAAACACCATTAAAATGCATTGAAATCACTTTGACCAAAGTAGTGTTCTTTTGGTCTGAAATGCACAGAACAGGCCATTCTAAGCGTTTTCGCACTGTTTCCAACCTCAGTATTACTTTAAGCTGCTGCATCTTAATGCAAGCAATGGCAATGAAGTTTCTGTGCTAGATATGGTCAGAATACATCCCTGAAGAAGGCAAACACCTTTAAAATGCATTTACTTTACTCTGACTAAAGTAGTGTTGTTTTGGTCTGAAATGCACAGAACAGGCCATTCTAAGCGTTTTCGCACTGTTTCCAACCTCAGTATTACTTTAAGCTGCTGCATCTTAATGCAAGCAATGGCAATGAAGTTTCTGTGCTAGATATGGTCCAAATACATCCCTGAAGAAGGCAAACACCTTTAAAATGCTTTTAAAACAAATTGACCAAAGTAGTGTTCTTTTGGTCTAAAATGCACAGAACAGGCCATTCTAAGCGTTTTCGCACTGTTTCCAACCTCAGTATTACTTTAAGCTGCTGCATCTTAATGCAAGCAATGGCAATGAAGTTTCTGTGCTAGATATGGTCCAAATACATCCCTGAAGAAGGCAAACACCTTTAAAATGCTTTTAAAACAAATTGACCAAAGTAGTGTTCTTTTGGTCTAAAATGCACAGAACAGGCCATTCTAAGCGTTTTCGCACTGTTTCCAACCTCAGTATTACTTTAAGCTGCTGCATCTTAATGCAAGCAATGGCAATGAAGTTTCTGTGCTAGATATGGTCCAAATACATCCCTGAAGAAGGCAAACACCTTTAAAATGCTTTTAAAACAAATTGACCAAAGTAGTGTTCTTTTGGTCTGAAATGCACAGAACAGGCCATTCTAAGCGTTTTCGCACTGTTTACAACCTCAGTATTTCTTTAAGCTGTGGCATCTTAATGCAAGCAATGGCAATGAAGTTTCTGTGCTAGATATGGTCCAAATACATCCCTGAAGAAGGCAAACACCATTAAAATGCATTTACTTTACTCTGACTAAAGTAGTGTTCTTTTGGTCTGAAATGCACAGAACAGGCCATTCTAAGTGTTTTCGCACTGTTTCCAACCTCAGTATTTCTTTAAGCTGCTGCATCTTAATACAAGCAATGGCAATTAAGTTGTTGTGCTAGATATGGTCCAAACACATCCCTGAAGAAGGCAAACACCTTTAAAATCTATTGAAATCACTTTGACCAAAGTAGTGTTCTTTTGGTCTGAAATGCACAGAACAGGCCATTCTAAGCGTTTTCGCACTGTTTCCAACCTCAGTATTTCTTTAAGCTGCTGCATCTTAATGCAAGCAATGGCAATGAAGTTTCTGTGCTAGATATGGTCCAAATACATCCCTGAAGAAGGCAAACACCTTAAAAATGCTTTTAAAACAAATTGAATAAAGTAGTGTTCTTTTGGTCTGAAGTGCACAGAACAGGCCATTCTAAGCGTTTTCGCACTGTTTCCAACCTCAGTATTACTTTAAGCTGCTGCATCTTAATGCAAGCAATGGCAATGAAGTTTCTGTGCTAGATATGGTCAGAATACATCCCTGAAGAAGGCAAACACCTTTAAAATGCATTTACTTTACTCTGACTAAAGTAGTGTTGTTTTGGTCTGAAATGCACAGAACAGGCCATTCTAAGCGTTTTCGCACTGTTTCCAACCTCAGTATTACTTTAAGCTGCTGCATCTTAATGCAAGCAATGGCAATGAAGTTTCTGTGCTAGATATGGTCCAAATACATCCCTGAAGAAGGCAAACACCTTTAAAATGCTTTTAAAACAAATTGACCAAAGTAGTGTTCTTTTGGTCTAAAATGCACAGAACAGGCCATTCTAAGCGTTTTCGCACTGTTTCCAACCTCAGTATTACTTTAAGCTGCTGCATCTTAATGCAAGCAATGGCAATGAAGTTTCTGTGCTAGATATGGTCCAAATACATCCCTGAAGAAGGCAAACACCTTTAAAATGCTTTTAAAACAAATTGACCAAAGTAGTGTTCTTTTGGTCTAAAATGCACAGAACAGGCCATTCTAAGCGTTTTCGCACTGTTTCCAACCTCAGTATTACTTTAAGCTGCTGCATCTTAATGCAAGCAATGGCAATGAAGTTTCTGTGCTAGATATGGTCCAAATACATCCCTGAAGAAGGCAAACACCTTTAAAATGCTTTTAAAACAAATTGACCAAAGTAGTGTTCTTTTGGTCTGAAATGCACAGAACAGGCCATTCTAAGCGTTTTCGCACTGTTTACAACCTCAGTATTACTTTAAGCTGCTGCATCTTAATGCAAGCAATGGCAATGAAGTTTCTGTGCTAGATATGGTCCAAATACATCCCTGAAGAAGGAAAACACCTTTAAAATGCTTTTACTTTACTCTGACTAAAGTAGTGTTCTTTTGGTCTGAAGTGCACAGAACAGGCCATTCTAAGCGTTTTCGCACTGTTTACAACCTCAGTATTTCTTTAAGCTGTGGCATCTTAATGCAAGCAATGGCAATGAAGTTTCTGTGCTAGATATGGTCCAAATACATCCCTGAAGAAGGCAAACACCATTAAAATGCATTTACTTTACTCTGACTAAAGTAGTGTTCTTTTGGTCTGAAATGCACAGAACAGGCCATTCTAAGTGTTTTCGCACTGTTTCCAACCTCAGTATTTCTTTAAGCTGCTGCATCTTAATACAAGCAATGGCAATTAAGTTGTTGTGCTAGATATGGTCCAAACACATCCCTGAAGAAGGCAAACACCTTTAAAATCTATTGAAATCACTTTGACCAAAGTAGTGTTCTTTTGGTCTGAAATGCACAGAACAGGCCATTCTAAGCGTTTTCGCACTGTTTCCAACCTCAGTATTTCTTTAAGCTGCTGCATCTTAATGCAAGCAACGGCAATGAAGTTTCTGTGCTAGATATGGTCCAAATACATCCCTGAAGAAGGCAAACACCTTTAAAATGCTTTTACTTTACTCTGACTAAAGTAGTGTTCTTTTGGTCTGAAGTGCACAGAACAGGCCATTCTAAGCGTTTTCGCACTGTTTCCAACCTCAGTATTTCTTTAAGCTGCTGCATCTTAATGCAAGCAATGGCAATGAAGTTTCTGTGCTAGATATGGTCCAAATACATCCCTGAAGAAGGCAAACACCTTAAAAATGCTTTTAAAACAAATTGAATAAAGTAGTGTTCTTTTGGTCTGAAATGCACAGAACAGGCCATTCTAAGCGTTTTCGCACTGTTTCCAACCTCAGTATTACTTTAAGCTGCTGCATCTTAATGCAAGCAATGGCAATGAAGTTTCCTTGCTAGATATGGTCCAAATACATCCCTGAAGAAGGCAAACACCATTAAAATGCATTTACTTTACTCTGACTAAAGTAGTGTTCTTTTGGTCTGAAATGCACAGAACAGGCCATTCTAAGTGTTTTCGCACTGTTTCCAACCTCAGTATTTCTTTAAGCTGCTGCATCTTAATACAAGCAATGGCAATTAAGTTGTTGTGCTAGATATGGTCCAAACACATCCCTGAAGAAGGCAAACACCTTTAAAATGCATTGAAATCACTTTGACCAAAGTAGTGTTCTTTTGGTCTGAAATGCACAGAACAGGCCATTCTAAGCATTTTCGCACTGTTTCCAACCTCAGTATTACTTTAAGCTGCTGCATCTTAATGCAAGCAATGGCAATGAAGTTTCTGTGCTAGATATGGTCCAAATACATCCCTGAAGAAGGCAAACACCTTTAAAATGCATTTACTTTACTCTGACTAAAGTAGTGTTCTTTTGGTCTGAAATGCACAGAACAGGCCATTCTAAGCGTTTTCGCACTGTTTCCAACCTCAGTATTACTTTAAGCTGCTGCATCTTAATGCAAGTAATGGCAATGAAGTTTCTGTGCTAGATATGGTCCAAATACATCCCTGAAGAAGGCAAACACCTTAAAAATGCTTTTAAAACAAATTGAATAAAGTAGTGTTCTTTTGGTCTGAAATGCACAGAACAGGTCATTCTAAGCGTTTTCGCACTGTTTCCAACCTCAGTATTACTTTAAGCTGCTGCATCTTAATGCAAGCAATGGCAATGAAGTTTCTGTGCTAGATATGGTCCAAACACATCCCTGAAGAAGGCAAACACCTTTAAAATGCATTGAAATCACTTTGACCAAAGTAGTGTTCTTTTGGTCTGAAGTGCACAGAACAGGCCATTCTAAGCGTTTTCGCACTGTTTCCAACCTCAGTATTTCTTTAAGCTGCTGCATCTTAATGCAAGCAATGGCAATGAAGTTTCTGTGCTAGATATGGTCCAAATACATCCCTGAAGAAGGCAAACACCTTTAAAATGCATTGAAATCACTTTGACCAAAGTAGTGTTCTTTTGGTCTGAAATGCACAGAACAGGCCATTCTAAGCGTTTTCGCACTGTTTCCAACCTCAGTATTTCTTTAAGCTGCTGCATGTTAATGCAAGCAATGGCAATGAAGTTTTTGTGCTAGATATGGTCCAAATACATCCCTGAAGAAGGCAAACACCTTAAAAATGCTTTTAAAACAAATTGAATAAAGTAGTGTTCTTTTGGTCTGAAATGCACAGAACAGGCCATTCTAAGCGTTTTCGCACTGTTTCCAACCTCAGTATTACTTTAAGCTGCTGCATCTTAATGCAAGCAATGGCAATGAAGTTTCTGTGCTAGATATGGTCCAAACACATCCCTGAAGAAGGCAAACACCTTTAAAATGCATTGAAATCACTTTGACCAAAGTAGTGTTCTTTTGGTCTGAAATGCACAGAACAGGCCATTCTAAGCGTTTTCGCACTGTTTCCAACCTCAGTATTTCTTTAAGCTGCTGCATCTTAATGCAAGCAATGGCAATGAAGTTTCTGTGCTAGATATGGTCCAAGTACATCCCTGAAGAAGGTAAATACCTTTAAAATGCATTTACTTTACTCTGACTAAAGTAGTATTCTTTTGGTCTGAAATGCACAGAACAGGCCATTCTAAGCGTTTTCGCACTGTTTCCAACCTCAGTATTTCTTTAAGCTGCTGCATCTTAATACAAGCAATGGCAATTATGTTGTTGTGCTAGATATGGTCCAAACACATCCCTGAAGAAGGCAAACACCTTTAAAATCTATTGAAATCACTTTGACCAAAGTAGTGTTCTTTTGGTCTGAAATGCACAGAACAGGCCATTCT
The DNA here is from genome assembly GCA_030770545.1 of Macropodus opercularis. Lineage (NCBI taxonomy): Eukaryota > Metazoa > Chordata > Actinopteri > Anabantiformes > Osphronemidae > Macropodus > Macropodus opercularis. The sequence goes on from CM061103.1 coordinate 15,372,778, forward strand.
AAGCGTTTTCGCACTGTTTCCAACCTCAGTATTTCTTTAAGCTGCTGCATCTTAATGCAAGCTATGGCAATGAAGTTTCTGTGCTAGATATGGTCCAAATACATCCCTGAAGAAGGCAAACACCTTTAAAATGCTTTTACTTTACTCTGACTAAAGTAGTGTTCTTTTGGTCTGAAGTGCACAGAACAGGCCATTCTAAGCGTTTTCGCACTGTTTCCAACCTCAGTATTTCTTTAAGCTGCTGCATCTTAATGCAAGCAATGGCAATGAAGTTTCTGTGCTAGATATGGTCCAAATACATCCCTGAAGAAGGCAAACACCTTAAAAATGCTTTTAAAACAAATTGAATAAAGTAGTGTTCTTTTGGTCTGAAATGCACAGAACAGGCCATTCTAAGCGTTTTCGCACTGTTTCCAACCTCAGTATTACTTTAAGCTGCTGCATCTTAATGCAAGCAATGGCAATGAAGTTTCCTTGCTAGATATGGTCCAAATACATCCCTGAAGAAGGCAAACACCATTAAAATGCATTTACTTTACTCTGACTAAAGTAGTGTTCTTTTGGTCTGAAATGCACAGAACAGGCCATTCTAAGTGTTTTCGCACTGTTTCCAACCTCAGTATTTCTTTAAGCTGCTGCATCTTAATACAAGCAATGGCAATTAAGTTGTTGTGCTAGATATGGTCCAAACACATCCCTGAAGAAGGCAAACACCTTTAAAATGCATTGAAATCACTTTGACCAAAGTAGTGTTCTTTTGGTCTGAAGTGCACAGAACAGGCCATTCTAAGCGTTTTCGCACTGTTTCCAACCTCAGTATTTCTTTAAGCTGCTGCATCTTAATGCAAGCAATGGCAATGAAGTTTCTGTGCTAGATATGGTCCAAATACATCCCTGAAGAAGGCAAACACCATTAAAATGCATTGAAATCACTTTGACCAAAGTAGTGTTCTTTTGGTCTGAAATGCACAGAACAGGCCATTCTAAGCGTTTTCGCACTGTTTCCAACCTCAGTATTACTTTAAGCTGCTGCATCTTAATGCAAGCAATGGCAATGAAGTTTCTGTGCTAGATATGGTCAGAATACATCCCTGAAGAAGGCAAACACCTTTAAAATGCATTTACTTTACTCTGACTAAAGTAGTGTTGTTTTGGTCTGAAATGCACAGAACAGGCCATTCTAAGCGTTTTCGCACTGTTTCCAACCTCAGTATTACTTTAAGCTGCTGCATCTTAATGCAAGCAATGGCAATGAAGTTTCTGTGCTAGATATGGTCCAAATACATCCCTGAAGAAGGCAAACACCTTTAAAATGCATTGAAATCACTTTGACCAAAGTAGTGTTCTTTTGGTCTGAAATGCACAGAACAGGCCATTCTAAGCGTTTTCGCACTGTTTCCAACCTCAGTATTTCTTTAAGCTGCTGCATGTTAATGCAAGCAATGGCAATGAAGTTTTTGTGCTAGATATGGTCCAAATACATCCCTGAAGAAGGCAAACACCTTAAAAATGCTTTTAAAACAAATTGAATAAAGTAGTGTTCTTTTGGTCTGAAATGCACAGAACAGGCCATTCTAAGCGTTTTCGCACTGTTTCCAACCTCAGTATTACTTTAAGCTGCTGCATCTTAATGCAAGCAATGGCAATGAAGTTTCTGTGCTAGATATGGTCCAAACACATCCCTGAAGAAGGCAAACACCTTTAAAATGCATTGAAATCACTTTGACCAAAGTAGTGTTCTTTTGGTCTGAAATGCACAGAACAGGCCATTCTAAGCGTTTTCGCACTGTTTCCAACCTCAGTATTTCTTTAAGCTGCTGCATCTTAATGCAAGCAATGGCAATGAAGTTTCTGTGCTAGATATGGTCCAAGTACATCCCTGAAGAAGGTAAATACCTTTAAAATGCATTTACTTTACTCTGACTAAAGTAGTATTCTTTTGGTCTGAAATGCACAGAACAGGCCATTCTAAGCGTTTTCGCACTGTTTCCAACCTCAGTATTTCTTTAAGCTGCTGCATCTTAATACAAGCAATGGCAATTATGTTGTTGTGCTAGATATGGTCCAAACACATCCCTGAAGAAGGCAAACACCTTTAAAATCTATTGAAATCACTTTGACCAAAGTAGTGTTCTTTTGGTCTGAAATGCACAGAACAGGCCATTCTAAGCGTTTTCGCACTGTTTCCAACCTCAGTATTTCTTTAAGCTGCTGCATCTTAATGCAAGCTATGGCAATGAAGTTTCTGTGCTAGATATGGTCCAAATACATCCCTGAAGAAGGCAAACACCTTTAAAATGCTTTTACTTTACTCTGACTAAAGTAGTGTTCTTTTGGTCTGAAGTGCACAGAACAGGCCATTCTAAGCGTTTTCGCACTGTTTCCAACCTCAGTATTTCTTTAAGCTGCTGCATCTTAATGCAAGCAATGGCAATGAAGTTTCTGTGCTAGATATGGTCCAAATACATCCCTGAAGAAGGCAAACACCTTAAAAATGCTTTTAAAACAAATTGAATAAAGTAGTGTTCTTTTGGTCTGAAATGCACAGAACAGGCCATTCTAAGCGTTTTCGCACTGTTTCCAACCTCAGTATTACTTTAAGCTGCTGCATCTTAATGCAAGCAATGGCAATGAAGTTTCCTTGCTAGATATGGTCCAAATACATCCCTGAAGAAGGCAAACACCATTAAAATGCATTTACTTTACTCTGACTAAAGTAGTGTTCTTTTGGTCTGAAATGCACAGAACAGGCCATTCTAAGTGTTTTCGCACTGTTTCCAACCTCAGTATTTCTTTAAGCTGCTGCATCTTAATACAAGCAATGGCAATTAAGTTGTTGTGCTAGATATGGTCCAAACACATCCCTGAAGAAGGCAAACACCTTTAAAATGCATTGAAATCACTTTGACCAAAGTAGTGTTCTTTTGGTCTGAAGTGCACAGAACAGGCCATTCTAAGCGTTTTCGCACTGTTTCCAACCTCAGTATTTCTTTAAGCTGCTGCATCTTAATGCAAGCAATGGCAATGAAGTTTCTGTGCTAGATATGGTCCAAATACATCCCTGAAGAAGGCAAACACCATTAAAATGCATTGAAATCACTTTGACCAAAGTAGTGTTCTTTTGGTCTGAAATGCACAGAACAGGCCATTCTAAGCGTTTTCGCACTGTTTCCAACCTCAGTATTACTTTAAGCTGCTGCATCTTAATGCAAGCAATGGCAATGAAGTTTCTGTGCTAGATATGGTCAGAATACATCCCTGAAGAAGGCAAACACCTTTAAAATGCATTTACTTTACTCTGACTAAAGTAGTGTTGTTTTGGTCTGAAATGCACAGAACAGGCCATTCTAAGCGTTTTCGCACTGTTTCCAACCTCAGTATTACTTTAAGCTGCTGCATCTTAATGCAAGCAATGGCAATGAAGTTTCTGTGCTAGATATGGTCCAAATACATCCCTGAAGAAGGCAAACACCTTTAAAATGCTTTTAAAACAAATTGACCAAAGTAGTGTTCTTTTGGTCTAAAATGCACAGAACAGGCCATTCTAAGCGTTTTCGCACTGTTTCCAACCTCAGTATTACTTTAAGCTGCTGCATCTTAATGCAAGCAATGGCAATGAAGTTTCTGTGCTAGATATGGTCCAAATACATCCCTGAAGAAGGCAAACACCTTTAAAATGCTTTTAAAACAAATTGACCAAAGTAGTGTTCTTTTGGTCTAAAATGCACAGAACAGGCCATTCTAAGCGTTTTCGCACTGTTTCCAACCTCAGTATTACTTTAAGCTGCTGCATCTTAATGCAAGCAATGGCAATGAAGTTTCTGTGCTAGATATGGTCCAAATACATCCCTGAAGAAGGCAAACACCTTTAAAATGCTTTTAAAACAAATTGACCAAAGTAGTGTTCTTTTGGTCTGAAATGCACAGAACAGGCCATTCTAAGCGTTTTCGCACTGTTTACAACCTCAGTATTTCTTTAAGCTGTGGCATCTTAATGCAAGCAATGGCAATGAAGTTTCTGTGCTAGATATGGTCCAAATACATCCCTGAAGAAGGCAAACACCATTAAAATGCATTTACTTTACTCTGACTAAAGTAGTGTTCTTTTGGTCTGAAATGCACAGAACAGGCCATTCTAAGTGTTTTCGCACTGTTTCCAACCTCAGTATTTCTTTAAGCTGCTGCATCTTAATACAAGCAATGGCAATTAAGTTGTTGTGCTAGATATGGTCCAAACACATCCCTGAAGAAGGCAAACACCTTTAAAATCTATTGAAATCACTTTGACCAAAGTAGTGTTCTTTTGGTCTGAAATGCACAGAACAGGCCATTCTAAGCGTTTTCGCACTGTTTCCAACCTCAGTATTTCTTTAAGCTGCTGCATCTTAATGCAAGCAATGGCAATGAAGTTTCTGTGCTAGATATGGTCCAAATACATCCCTGAAGAAGGCAAACACCTTAAAAATGCTTTTAAAACAAATTGAATAAAGTAGTGTTCTTTTGGTCTGAAGTGCACAGAACAGGCCATTCTAAGCGTTTTCGCACTGTTTCCAACCTCAGTATTACTTTAAGCTGCTGCATCTTAATGCAAGCAATGGCAATGAAGTTTCTGTGCTAGATATGGTCAGAATACATCCCTGAAGAAGGCAAACACCTTTAAAATGCATTTACTTTACTCTGACTAAAGTAGTGTTGTTTTGGTCTGAAATGCACAGAACAGGCCATTCTAAGCGTTTTCGCACTGTTTCCAACCTCAGTATTACTTTAAGCTGCTGCATCTTAATGCAAGCAATGGCAATGAAGTTTCTGTGCTAGATATGGTCCAAATACATCCCTGAAGAAGGCAAACACCTTTAAAATGCTTTTAAAACAAATTGACCAAAGTAGTGTTCTTTTGGTCTAAAATGCACAGAACAGGCCATTCTAAGCGTTTTCGCACTGTTTCCAACCTCAGTATTACTTTAAGCTGCTGCATCTTAATGCAAGCAATGGCAATGAAGTTTCTGTGCTAGATATGGTCCAAATACATCCCTGAAGAAGGCAAACACCTTTAAAATGCTTTTAAAACAAATTGACCAAAGTAGTGTTCTTTTGGTCTAAAATGCACAGAACAGGCCATTCTAAGCGTTTTCGCACTGTTTCCAACCTCAGTATTACTTTAAGCTGCTGCATCTTAATGCAAGCAATGGCAATGAAGTTTCTGTGCTAGATATGGTCCAAATACATCCCTGAAGAAGGCAAACACCTTTAAAATGCTTTTAAAACAAATTGACCAAAGTAGTGTTCTTTTGGTCTGAAATGCACAGAACAGGCCATTCTAAGCGTTTTCGCACTGTTTACAACCTCAGTATTACTTTAAGCTGCTGCATCTTAATGCAAGCAATGGCAATGAAGTTTCTGTGCTAGATATGGTCCAAATACATCCCTGACGAAGGAAAACACCTTTAAAATGCTTTTACTTTACTCTGACTAAAGTAGTGTTCTTTTGGTCTGAAGTGCACAGAACAGGCCATTCTAAGCGTTTTCGCACTGTTTACAACCTCAGTATTTCTTTAAGCTGTGGCATCTTAATGCAAGCAATGGCAATGAAGTTTCTGTGCTAGATATGGTCCAAATACATCCCTGAAGAAGGCAAACACCATTAAAATGCATTTACTTTACTCTGACTAAAGTAGTGTTCTTTTGGTCTGAAATGCACAGAACAGGCCATTCTAAGTGTTTTCGCACTGTTTCCAACCTCAGTATTTCTTTAAGCTGCTGCATCTTAATACAAGCAATGGCAATTAAGTTGTTGTGCTAGATATGGTCCAAACACATCCCTGAAGAAGGCAAACACCTTTAAAATCTATTGAAATCACTTTGACCAAAGTAGTGTTCTTTTGGTCTGAAATGCACAGAACAGGCCATTCTAAGCGTTTTCGCACTGTTTCCAACCTCAGTATTTCTTTAAGCTGCTGCATCTTAATGCAAGCAACGGCAATGAAGTTTCTGTGCTAGATATGGTCCAAATACATCCCTGAAGAAGGCAAACACCTTTAAAATGCTTTTACTTTACTCTGACTAAAGTAGTGTTCTTTTGGTCTGAAGTGCACAGAACAGGCCATTCTAAGCGTTTTCGCACTGTTTCCAACCTCAGTATTTCTTTAAGCTGCTGCATCTTAATGCAAGCAATGGCAATGAAGTTTCTGTGCTAGATATGGTCCAAATACATCCCTGAAGAAGGCAAACACCTTAAAAATGCTTTTAAAACAAATTGAATAAAGTAGTGTTCTTTTGGTCTGAAATGCACAGAACAGGCCATTCTAAGCGTTTTCGCACTGTTTCCAACCTCAGTATTACTTTAAGCTGCTGCATCTTAATGCAAGCAATGGCAATGAAGTTTCCTTGCTAGATATGGTCCAAATACATCCCTGAAGAAGGCAAACACCATTAAAATGCATTTACTTTACTCTGACTAAAGTAGTGTTCTTTTGGTCTGAAATGCACAGAACAGGCCATTCTAAGTGTTTTCGCACTGTTTCCAACCTCAGTATTTCTTTAAGCTGCTGCATCTTAATACAAGCAATGGCAATTAAGTTGTTGTGCTAGATATGGTCCAAACACATCCCTGAAGAAGGCAAACACCTTTAAAATGCATTGAAATCACTTTGACCAAAGTAGTGTTCTTTTGGTCTGAAATGCACAGAACAGGCCATTCTAAGCATTTTCGCACTGTTTCCAACCTCAGTATTACTTTAAGCTGCTGCATCTTAATGCAAGCAATGGCAATGAAGTTTCTGTGCTAGATATGGTCCAAATACATCCCTGAAGAAGGCAAACACCTTTAAAATGCATTTACTTTACTCTGACTAAAGTAGTGTTCTTTTGGTCTGAAATGCACAGAACAGGCCATTCTAAGCGTTTTCGCACTGTTTCCAACCTCAGTATTACTTTAAGCTGCTGCATCTTAATGCAAGTAATGGCAATGAAGTTTCTGTGCTAGATATGGTCCAAATACATCCCTGAAGAAGGCAAACACCTTAAAAATGCTTTTAAAACAAATTGAATAAAGTAGTGTTCTTTTGGTCTGAAATGCACAGAACAGGTCATTCTAAGCGTTTTCGCACTGTTTCCAACCTCAGTATTACTTTAAGCTGCTGCATCTTAATGCAAGCAATGGCAATGAAGTTTCTGTGCTAGATATGGTCCAAACACATCCCTGAAGAAGGCAAACACCTTTAAAATGCATTGAAATCACTTTGACCAAAGTAGTGTTCTTTTGGTCTGAAGTGCACAGAACAGGCCATTCTAAGCGTTTTCGCACTGTTTCCAACCTCAGTATTTCTTTAAGCTGCTGCATCTTAATGCAAGCAATGGCAATGAAGTTTCTGTGCTAGATATGGTCCAAATACATCCCTGAAGAAGGCAAACACCTTTAAAATGCATTGAAATCACTTTGACCAAAGTAGTGTTCTTTTGGTCTGAAATGCACAGAACAGGCCATTCTAAGCGTTTTCGCACTGTTTCCAACCTCAGTATTACTTTAAGCTGCTGCATCTTAATGCAAGCAATGGCAATGAAGTTTCCTTGCTAGATATGGTCCAAATACATCCCTGAAGAAGGCAAACACCATTAAAATGCATTTACTTTACTCTGACTAAAGTAGTGTTGTTTTGGTCTGAAATGCACAGAACAGGCCATTCTAAGTGTTTTCGCACTGTTTCCAACCTCAGTATTTCTTTAAGCTGCTGCATCTTAATACAAGCAATGGCAATTAAGTTGTTGTGCTAGATATGGTCCAAACACATCCCTGAAGAAGGCAAACACCTTTAAAATGCATTGAAATCACTTTGACCAAAGTAGTGTTCTTTTGGTCTGAAATGCACAGAACAGGCCATTCTAAGTGTTTTCGCACTGTTTCCAACCTCAGTATTTCTTTAAGCTGCTGCATCTTAATACAAGCAATGGCAATTAAGTTGTTGTGCTAGATATGGTCCAAACACATCCCTGAAGAAGGCAAACACCTTTAAAATGCATTGAAATCACTTTGACCAAAGTAGTGTTCTTTTGGTCTGAAATGCACAGAATAGGCCATTCTAAGCGTTTTCGCACTGTTTCCAACCTCAGTATTACTTCAAGCTTCTGCATCTTAATGCAAGCAATGGCAATGAAGTTTCTGTGCTAGATATGGTCCAAGTACATCCCTGAAGAAGGCAAATACCTTTAAAATGCATTTACTTTACTCTGACTAAAGTAGTATTCTTTTGGTCTGAAATGCACAGAACAGGCCATTCTACGCGTTTTCGCACGGTTTCCAACCTCAGTATTACTTTAAGCTGCTGCATCTTAATGCAAGCAATGGCAATGAAGTTTTTGTGCTAGATATGGTCCAAATACATCCCTGAAGAAGGAAAACATCTTTAAAATGCATTGAAATCACTTTGACCAAAGTAGTGTTCTTTTGGTCTGAAATGCACAGAACAGGCCATTCTAAGCGTTTTCGCACTGTTTCCAACCTCAGTATTACTTTAAGCTGCTGCATCTTAATGCAAGCAATGGCAATGAAGTTTCTGTGCTAGATATGGTCCAAATACATCCCTGAAGAAGGCAAACACCTTTAAAATGCATTTACTTTACTCTGACTAAAGTAGTGTTCTTTTGGTCTGAAGTGCACAGAACAGGCCATTCTAAGCGTTTTCGCACTGTTTCCAACCTCAGTATTTCTTTAAGCTGCTGCATCTTAATGCAAGCAATGGCAATGAAGTTTCTGTGCTAGATATGGTCCAAATACATCCCTGAAGAAGGCAAACACCTTAAAAATGCTTTTAAAACAAATTGAATAAAGTAGTGTTCTTTTGGTCTGAAGTGCACAGAACAGGCCATTCTAAGCGTTTTCGCACTGTTTCCAACCTCAGTATTTCTTTAAGCTGCTGCATCTTAATGCAAGCAATGGCAATGAAGTTTCTGTGCTAGATATGGTCCAAATACATCCCTGAATAAGGCAAACACCTTAAAAATGCTTTTAAAACAAATTGACCAAAGTAGTGTTCTTTTGGTCTGAAATGCACAGAACAGGCCATTCTAAGCGTTTTCGCACTGTTTCCAACCTCAGTATTACGTTAAGCTGCTGCATCTTAATGCAAGCAATGGCAATGAAGTTTTTGTGCTAGATATGGTCCAAATACATCCCTGAAGAAGGCAAACACCTTTAAAATGCATTGAAATCACTTTGACCAAAGTAGTGTTCTTTTGGTCTGAAATGCACAGAACAGGCCATTCTAAGCGTTTTCGCACTGTTTCCAACCTCAGTATTACTTTAAGCTGCTGCATCTTAATGCAAGCAATGGCAATGAAGTTTCCTTGCTAGATATGGTCCAAATACATCCCTGAAGAAGGAAAACACCATTAAAATGCATTTACTTTACTCTGACTAAAGTAGTGTTCTTTTGGTCTGAAATGCACAGAACAGGCCATTCTAAGTGTTTTCGCACTGTTTCCAACCTCAGTATTTCTTTAAGCTGCTGCATCTTAATACAAGCAATGGCAATTAAGTTGTTGTGCTAGATATGGTCCAAACACATCCCTGAAGAAGGCAAACACCTTTAAAATGCATTGAAATCACTTTGACCAAAGTAGTGTTCTTTTGGTCTGAAATGCACAGAATAGGCCATTCTAAGCGTTTTCGCACTGTTTCCAACCTCAGTATTACTTCAAGCTGCTGCATCTTAATGCAAGCAATGGCAATGAAGTTTCTGTGCTAGATATGGTCCAAGTACATCCCTGAAGAAGGCAAATACCTTTAAAATGCATTTACTTTACTCTGACTAAAGTAGTATTCTTTTGGTCTGAAATGCACAGAACAGGCCATTCTACGCGTTTTCGCACTGTGTCCAACCTCAGTATTACTTTAAGCTGCTGCATCTTAATGCAAGCAATGGCAATGAAGTTTTTGTGCTAGATATGGTCCAAATACATCCCTGAAGAAGGAAAACACCTTTAAAATGCATTGAAATCACTTTGACCAAAGTAGTGTTCTTTTGGTCTGAAATGCACAGAACAGGCCATTCTAAGTGTTTTCGCACTGTTTCCAACCTCAGTATTTCTTTAAGCTGCTGCATCTTAATACAAGCAATGGCAATTAAGTTGTTGTGCTAGATATGGTCCAAACACATCCCTGAAGAAGGCAAACACCTTTAAAATGCATTGAAATCACTTTGACCAAAGTAGTGTTCTTTTGGTCTGAAATGCACAGAACAGGCCATTCTAAGCGTTTTCGCACTGTTTCCAACCTCAGTATTACTTTAAGCTGCTGCATCTTAATGCAAGCAATGGCAATGAAGTTTTTGTGCTAGATATGGTCCAAATACATCCCTGAAGAAGGAAAACATCTTTAAAAGGCATTGAAATCACTTTGACCAAAGTAGTGTTCTTTTGGTCTGAAATGCACAGAACAGGCCATTCTAAGTGTTTTCGCACTGTTTCCAACCTCAGTATTTCTTTAAGCTGCTGCATCTTAATACAAGCAATGGCAATTAAGTTGTTGTGCTAGATATGGTCCAAACACATCCCTGAAGAAGGCAAACACCTTTAAAATGCATTGAAATCACTTTGACCAAAGTAGTGTTCTTTTGGTCTGAAATGCACAGAACAGGCCATTCTAAGCGTTTTCGCACTGTTTCCAACCTCAGTATTACTTCAAGCTGCTGCATCTTAATGCAAGCAATGGCAATGAAGTTTCTGTGCTAGATATGGTCCAAGTACATCCCTGAAGAAGGCAAATACCTTTAAAATGCATTTACTTTACTCTGACTAAAGTAGTATTCTTTTGGTCTGAAATGCACAGAACAGGCCATTCTACGCGTTTTCGCACTGTTTCCAACCTCAGTATTACTTTAAGCTGCTGCATCTTAATGCAAGCAATGGCAATGAAGTTTTTGTGCTAGATATGGTCCAAATACATCCCTGAAGAAGGAAAACATCTTTAAAAGGCATTGAAATCACTTTGACCAAAGTAGTGTTCTTTTGGTCTGAAATGCACAGAACAGGCCATTCTAAGCGTTTTCGCACTGTTTCCAACCTCAGTATTACTTTAAGCTGCTGCATCTTAATGCAAGCAATGGCAATGAAGTTTCTGTGCTAGATATGGTCCAAATACATCCCTGAAGAAGGCAAACACCTTTAAAATGCATTTACTTTACTCTGACTAAAGTAGTGTTCTTTTGGTCTGAAGTGCACAGAACAGGCCATTCTAAGCGTTTTCGCACTGTTTCCAACCTCAGTATTTCTTTAAGCTGCTGCATCTTAATGCAAGCAATGGCAATGAAGTTTCTGTGCTAGATATGGTCCAAATACATCCCTGAAGAAGGCAAACACCTTAAAAATGCTTTTAAAACAAATTGAATAAAGTAGTGTTCTTTTGGTCTGAAGTGCACAGAACAGGCCATTCTAAGCGTTTTCGCACTGTTTCCAACCTCAGTATTTCTTTAAGCTGCTGCATCTTAATGCAAGCAATGGCAATGAAGTTTCTGTGCTAGATATGGTCCAAATACATCCCTGAATAAGGCAAACACCTTAAAAATGCTTTTAAAACAAATTGACCAAAGTAGTGTTCTTTTGGTCTGAAATGCACAGAACAGGCCATTCTAAGCGTTTTCGCACTGTTTCCAACCTCAGTATTACGTTAAGCTGCTGCATCTTAATGCAAGCAATGGCAATGAAGTTTTTGTGCTAGATATGGTCCAAATACATCCCTGAAGAAGGCAAACACCTTTAAAATGCATTGAAATCACTTTGACCAAAGTAGTGTTCTTTTGGTCTGAAATGCACAGAACAGGCCATTCTAAGCGTTTTCGCACTGTTTCCAACCTCAGTATTACTTCAAGCTGCTGCATCTTAATGCAAGCAATGGCAATGAAGTTTCTGTGCTAGATATGGTCCAAGTACATCCCTGAAGAAGGCAAATACCTTTAAAATGCATTTACTTTACTCTGACTAAAGTAGTATTCTTTTGGTCTGAAATGCACAGAACAGGCCATTCTAAGTGTTTTCGCACTGTTTCCAACCTCAGTATTTCTTTAAGCTGCTGCATCTTAATACAAGCAATGGCAATTAAGTTGTTGTGCTAGATATGGTCCAAACACATCCCTGAAGAAGGCAAACACCTTTAAAATGCATTGAAATCACTTTGACCAAAGTAGTGTTCTTTTGGTCTGAAATGCACAGAATAGGCCATTCTAAGCGTTTTCGCACTGTTTCCAACCTCAGTATTTCTTTAAGCTGCTGCATCTTAATGCAAGCAATGGCAATGAAGTTTCTGTGCTAGATATGGTCCAAATACATCCCTGAATAAGGCAAACACCTTAAAAATGCTTTTAAAACAAATTGACCAAAGTAGTGTTCTTTTGGTCTGAAATGCACAGAACAGGCCATTCTAAGCGTTTTCGCACTGTTTCCAACCTCAGTATTACGTTAAGCTGCTGCATCTTAATGCAAGCAATGGCAATGAAGTTTTTGTGCTAGATATGGTCCAAATACATCCCTGAAGAAGGCAAACACCTTTAAAATGCATTGAAATCACTTTGACCAAAGTAGTGTTCTTTTGGTCTGAAATGCACAGAACAGGCCATTCTAAGCGTTTTCGCACTGTTTCCAACCTCAGTATTACTTTAAGCTGCTGCATCTTAATGCAAGCAATGGCAATGAAGTTTCCTTGCTAGATATGGTCCAAATACATCCCTGAAGAAGGAAAACACCATTAAAATGCATTTACTTTACTCTGACTAAAGTAGTGTTCTTTTGGTCTGAAATGCACAGAACAGGCCATTCTAAGTGTTTTCGCACTGTTTCCAACCTCAGTATTTCTTTAAGCTGCTGCATCTTAATACAAGCAATGGCAATTAAGTTGTTGTGCTAGATATGGTCCAAACACATCCCTGAAGAAGGCAAACACCTTTAAAATGCATTGAAATCACTTTGACCAAAGTAGTGTTCTTTTGGTCTGAAATGCACAGAATAGGCCATTCTAAGCGTTTTCGCACTGTTTCCAACCTCAGTATTTCTTCAAGCTGCTGCATCTTAATGCAAGCAATGGCAATGAAGTTTCTGTGCTAGATATGGTCCAAGTACATCCCTGAAGAAGGCAAATACCTTTAAAATGCATTTACTTTACTCTGACTAAAGTAGTATTCTTTTGGTCTGAAATGCACAGAACAGGCCATTCTACGCGTTTTCGCACTGTGTCCAACCTCAGTATTACTTTAAGCTGCTGCATCTTAATGCAAGCAATGGCAATGAAGTTTTTGTGCTAGATATGGTCCAAATACATCCCTGAAGAAGGAAAACACCTTTAAAATGCATTGAAATCACTTTGACCAAAGTAGTGTTCTTTTGGTCTGAAATGCACAGAACAGGCCATTCTAAGTGTTTTCGCACTGTTTCCAACCTCAGTATTTCTTTAAGCTGCTGCATCTTAATACAAGCAATGGCAATTAAGTTGTTGTGCTAGATATGGTCCAAACACATCCCTGAAGAAGGCAAACACCTTTAAAATGCATTGAAATCACTTTGACCAAAGTAGTGTTCTTTTGGTCTGAAATGCACAGAACAGGCCATTCTAAGCGTTTTCGCACTGTTTCCAACCTCAGTATTACTTCAAGCTGCTGCATCTTAATGCAAGCAATGGCAATGAAGTTTCTGTGCTAGATATGGTCCAAGTACATCCCTGAAGAAGGCAAATACCTTTAAAATGCATTTACTTTACTCTGACTAAAGTAGTATTCTTTTGGTCTGAAATGCACAGAACAGGCCATTCTACGCGTTTTCGCACTGTTTCCAACCTCAGTATTACTTTAAGCTGCTGCATCTTAATGCAAGCAATGGCAATGAAGTTTTTGTGCTAGATATGGTCCAAATACATCCCTGAAAAAGGAAAACATCTTTAAAAGGCATTGAAATCACTTTGACCAAAGTAGTGTTCTTTTGGTCTGAAATGCACAGAACAGGCCATTCTAAGCGTTTTCGCACTGTTTCCAACCTCAGTATTACTTTAAGCTGCTGCATCTTAATGCAAGCAATGGCAATGAAGTTTCTGTGCTAGATATGGTCCAAATACATCCCTGAAGAAGGCAAACACCTTTAAAATGCATTTACTTTACTCTGACTAAAGTAGTGTTCTTTTGGTCTGAAGTGCACAGAACAGGCCATTCTAAGTGTTTTCGCACTGTTTCCAACCTCAGTATTACTTTAAGCTGCTGCATCTTAATGCAAGCAATGGCAATGAAGTTTCCTTGCTAGATATGGTCCAAATACATCCCTGAAGAAGGAAAACACCATTAAAATGCATTTACTTTACTCTGACTAAAGTAGTGTTCTTTTGGTCTGAAATGCACAGAACAGGCCATTCTAAGTGTTTTCGCACTGTTTCCAACCTCAGTATTTCTTTAAGCTGCTGCATCTTAATACAAGCAATGGCAATTAAGTTGTTGTGCTAGATATGGTCCAAACACATCCCTGAAGAAGGCAAACACCTTTAAAATGCATTGAAATCACTTTGACCAAAGTAGTGTTCTTTTGGTCTGAAATGCACAGAATAGGCCATTCTAAGCGTTTTCGCACTGTTTCCAACCTCAGTATTTCTTCAAGCTGCTGCATCTTAATGCAAGCAATGGCAATGAAGTTTCTGTGCTAGATATGGTCCAAGTACATCCCTGAAGAAGGCAAATACCTTTAAAATGCATTTACTTTACTCTGACTAAAGTAGTATTCTTTTGGTCTGAAATGCACAGAACAGGCCATTCTACGCGTTTTCGCACTGTGTCCAACCTCAGTATTACTTTAAGCTGCTGCATCTTAATGCAAGCAATGGCAATGAAGTTTTTGTGCTAGATATGGTCCAAATACATCCCTGAAGAAGGAAAACACCTTTAAAATGCATTGAAATCACTTTGACCAAAGTAGTGTTCTTTTGGTCTGAAATGCACAGAACAGGCCATTCTAAGTGTTTTCGCACTGTTTCCAACCTCAGTATTTCTTTAAGCTGCTGCATCTTAATACAAGCAATGGCAATTAAGTTGTTGTGCTAGATATGGTCCAAACACATCCCTGAAGAAGGCAAACACCTTTAAAATGCATTGAAATCACTTTGACCAAAGTAGTGTTCTTTTGGTCTGAAATGCACAGAACAGGCCATTCTAAGCGTTTTCGCACTGTTTCCAACCTCAGTATTACTTCAAGCTGCTGCATCTTAATGCAAGCAATGGCAATGAAGTTTCTGTGCTAGATATGGTCCAAGTACATCCCTGAAGAAGGCAAATACCTTTAAAATGCATTTACTTTACTCTGACTAAAGTAGTATTCTTTTGGTCTGAAATGCACAGAACAGGCCATTCTACGCGTTTTCGCACTGTTTCCAACCTCAGTATTACTTTAAGCTGCTGCATCTTAATGCAAGCAATGGCAATGAAGTTTTTGTGCTAGATATGGTCCAAATACATCCCTGAAGAAGGAAAACATCTTTAAAAGGCATTGAAATCACTTTGACCAAAGTAGTGTTCTTTTGGTCTGAAATGCACAGAACAGGCCATTCTAAGCGTTTTCGCACTGTTTCCAACCTCAGTATTACTTTAAGCTGCTGCATCTTAATGCAAGCAATGGCAATGAAGTTTCTGTGCTAGATATGGTCCAAATACATCCCTGAAGAAGGCAAACACCTTTAAAATGCATTTACTTTACTCTGACTAAAGTAGTGTTCTTTTGGTCTGAAGTGCACAGAACAGGCCATTCTAAGCGTTTTCGCACTGTTTCCAACCTCAGTATTTCTTTAAGCTGCTGCATCTTAATGCAAGCAATGGCAATGAAGTTTCTGTGCTAGATATGGTCCAAATACATCCCTGAAGAAGGCAAACACCTTAAAAATGCTTTTAAAACAAATTGAATAAAGTAGTGTTCTTTTGGTCTGAAGTGCACAGAACAGGCCATTCTAAGCGTTTTCGCACTGTTTCCAACCTCAGTATTTCTTTAAGCTGCTGCATCTTAATGCAAGCAATGGCAATGAAGTTTCTGTGCTAGATATGGTCCAAATACATCCCTGAATAAGGCAAACACCTTAAAAATGCTTTTAAAACAAATTGACCAAAGTAGTGTTCTTTTGGTCTGAAATGCACAGAACAGGCCATTCTAAGCGTTTTCGCACTGTTTCCAACCTCAGTATTACGTTAAGCTGCTGCATCTTAATGCAAGCAATGGCAATGAAGTTTTTGTGCTAGATATGGTCCAAATACATCCCTGAAGAAGGCAAACACCTTTAAAATGCATTGAAATCACTTTGACCAAAGTAGTGTTCTTTTGGTCTGAAATGCACAGAACAGGCCATTCTAAGCGTTTTCGCACTGTTTCCAACCTCAGTATTACTTCAAGCTGCTGCATCTTAATGCAAGCAATGGCAATGAAGTTTCTGTGCTAGATATGGTCCAAGTACATCCCTGAAGAAGGCAAATACCTTTAAAATGCATTTACTTTACTCTGACTAAAGTAGTATTCTTTTGGTCTGAAATGCACAGAACAGGCCATTCTAAGTGTTTTCGCACTGTTTCCAACCTCAGTATTTCTTTAAGCTGCTGCATCTTAATACAAGCAATGGCAATTAAGTTGTTGTGCTAGATATGGTCCAAACACATCCCTGAAGAAGGCAAACACCTTTAAAATGCATTGAAATCACTTTGACCAAAGTAGTGTTCTTTTGGTCTGAAATGCACAGAATAGGCCATTCTAAGCGTTTTCGCACTGTTTCCAACCTCAGTATTACTTCAAGCTGCTGCATCTTAATGCAAGCAATGGCAATGAAGTTTCTGTGCTAGATATGGTCCAAGTACATCCCTGAAGAAGGCAAATACCTTTAAAATGCATTTACTTTACTCTGACTAAAGTAGTATTCTTTTGGTCTGAAATGCACAGAACAGGCCATTCTACGCGTTTTCGCACTGTGTCCAACCTCAGTATTACTTTAAGCTGCTGCATCTTAATGCAAGCAATGGCAATGAAGTTTTTGTGCTAGATATGGTCCAAATACATCCCTGAAGAAGGAAAACACCTTTAAAATGCATTGAAATCACTTTGACCAAAGTAGTGTTCTTTTGGTCTGAAATGCACAGAACAGGCCATTCTAAGTGTTTTCGCACTGTTTCCAACCTCAGTATTTCTTTAAGCTGCTGCATCTTAATACAAGCAATGGCAATTAAGTTGTTGTGCTAGATATGGTCCAAACACATCCCTGAAGAAGGCAAACACCTTTAAAATGCATTGAAATCACTTTGACCAAAGTAGTGTTCTTTTGGTCTGAAATGCACAGAACAGGCCATTCTAAGCGTTTTCGCACTGTTTCCAACCTCAGTATTACTTCAAGCTGCTGCATCTTAATGCAAGCAATGGCAATGAAGTTTCTGTGCTAGATATGGTCCAAGTACATCCCTGAAGAAGGCAAATACCTTTAAAATGCATTTACTTTACTCTGACTAAAGTAGTATTCTTTTGGTCTGAAATGCACAGAACAGGCCATTCTACGCGTTTTCGCACTGTTTCCAACCTCAGTATTACTTTAAGCTGCTGCATCTTAATGCAAGCAATGGCAATGAAGTTTTTGTGCTAGATATGGTCCAAATACATCCCTGAAGAAGGAAAACATCTTTAAAATGCATTGAAATCACTTTGACCAAAGTAGTGTTCTTTTGGTCTGAAATGCACAGAACAGGCCATTCTAAGCGTTTTCGCACTGTTTCCAACCTCAGTATTACTTTAAGCTGCTGCATCTTAATACAAGCAATGGCAATGAAGTTTCTGTGCTAGATATGGTCCAAATACATCCCTGAAGAAGGCAAACACCTTTAAAATGCATTTACTTTACTCTGACTAAAGTAGTGTTCTTTTGGTCTGAAGTGCACAGAACAGGCCATTCTAAGCGTTTTCGCACTGTTTCCAACCTCAGTATTTCTTTAAGCTGCTGCATCTTAATGCAAGCAATGGCAATGAAGTTTCTGTGCTAGATATGGTCCAAATACATCCCTGAAGAAGGCAAACACCTTAAAAATGCTTTTAAAACAAATTGAATAAAGTAGTGTTCTTTTGGTCTGAAGTGCACAGAACAGGCCATTCTAAGCGTTTTCGCACTGTTTCCAACCTCAGTATTTCTTTAAGCTGCTGCATCTTAATGCAAGCAATGGCAATGAAGTTTCTGTGCTAGATATGGTCCAAACACATCCCTGAAGAAGGCAAACACCTTTAAAATGCATTGAAATCACTTTGAACAAAGTAGTGTTCTTTTGGTCTGAAGTGCACAGAACAGGCCATTCTAAGCGTTTTCGCACTGTTTCCAACCTCAGTATTTCTTTAAGCTGCTGCATCTTAATGCAAGCAATGGCAATGAAGTTTCTGTGCTAGATGTGGTCCAAATACATCCCTGAATAAGGCAAACACCTTAAAAATGCTTTTAAAACAAATTGACCAAAGTAGTGTTCTTTTGGTCTGAAATGCACAAAACAGGCCATTCAAAGCGTTTTCGCACTGTTTCCAACCTCAGTATTACGTTAAGCTGCTGCATCTTAATGCAAGCAATGGCAATGAAGTTTTAGTGGTAGATATGGTCCAAATACATCCCTGAAGAAGGCAAACACCTTTAAAATGCATTGAAATCACTTTGACCAAAGTAGTGTTCTTTTGGTCTGAAATGCACAGAACAGGCCATTCTAAGCGTTTTCGCACTGTTTCCAACCTCAGTATTACTTTAAGCTGCTGCATCTTAATGCAAGCAATGGCAATGAAGTTTCCTTGCTAGATATGGTCCAAATACATCCCTGAAGAAGGAAAACACCATTAAAATGCATTTACTTTACTCTGACTAAAGTAGTGTTCTTTTGGTCTGAAATGCACAGAACAGGCCATTCTAAGTGTTTTCGCACTGTTTCCAACCTCAGTATTTCTTTAAGCTGCTGCATCTTAATACAAGCAATGGCAATTAAGTTGTTGTGCTAGATATGGTCCAAACACATCCCTGAAGAAGGCAAACACCTTTAAAATGCATTGAAATCACTTTGACCAAAGTAGTGTTCTTTTGGTCTGAAATGCACAGAATAGGCCATTCTAAGCGTTTTCGCACTGTTTCCAACCTCAGTATTACTTCAAGCTGCTGCATCTTAATGCAAGCAATGGCAATGAAGTTTCTGTGCTAGATATGGTCCAAGTACATCCCTGAAGAAGGCAAATACCTTTAAAATGCATTTACTTTACTCTGACTAAAGTAGTATTCTTTTGGTCTGAAATGCACAGAACAGGCCATTCTACGCGTTTTCGCACTGTGTCCAACCTCAGTATTACTTTAAGCTGCTGCATCTTAATGCAAGCAATGGCAATGAAGTTTCTGTGCTAGATATGGTCCAAACACATCCCTGAAGAAGGCAAACACCTTTAAAATGCATTGAAATCACTTTGAACAAAGTAGTGTTCTTTTGGTCTGAAATGCACAGAACAGGCCATTCTAAGCGTTTTCGCACTGTTTCCAACCTCAGTATTACGTTAAGCTGCTGCATCTTAATGCAAGCAATGGCAATGAAGTTTTTGTGCTAGATATGGTCCAAATACATCCCTGAAGAAGGCAAACAACTTTAAAATGCATTGAAATCACTTTGACCAAAGTAGTGTTCTTTTGGTCTGAAATGCACAGAACAGGCCATTCTAAGCGTTTTCGCACTGTTTCCAACCTCAGTATTACTTTAAGCTGCTGCATCTTAATGCAAGCAATGGCAATGAAGTTTCCTTGCTAGATATGGTCCAAATACATCCCTGAAGAAGGAAAACACCATTAAAATGCATTTACTTTACTCTGACTAAAGTAGTGTTCTTTTGGTCTGAAATGCACAGAACAGGCCATTCTAAGTGTTTTCGCACTGTTTCCAACCTCAGTATTTCTTTAAGCTGCTGCATCTTAATACAAGCAATGGCAATTAAGTTGTTGTGCTAGATATGGTCCAAACACATCCCTGAAGAAGGCAAACACCTTTAAAATGCATTGAAATCACTTTGACCAAAGTAGTGTTCTTTTGGTCTGAAATGCACAGAACAGGCCATTCTAAGCGTTTTCGCACTGTTTCCAACCTCAGTATTACTTCAAGCTGCTGCATCTTAATGCAAGCATTGGCAATGAAGTTTCTGTGCTAGATATGGTCCAAGTACATCCCTGAAGAAGGCAAATACCTTTAAAATGCATTTACTTTACTCTGACTAAAGTAGTATTCTTTTGGTCTGAAATGCACAGAACAGGCCATTCTACGCGTTTTCGCACTGTGTCCAACCTCAGTATTACTTTAAGCTGCTGCATCTTAATGCAAGCAATGGCAATGAAGTTTTCGTGCTAGATATGGTCCAAATACATCCCTGAAGAAGGAAAACACCTTTAAAATGCATTGAAATCACTTTGACCAAAGTAGTGTTCTTTTGGTCTGAAATGCACAGAATAGGCCATTCTAAGCGTTTTCGCACTGTTTCCAACCTCAGTATTACTTCAAGCTGCTGCATCTTAATGCAAGCAATGGCAATGAAGTTTCTGTGCTAGATATGGTCCAAGTACATCCCTGAAGAAGGCAAATACCTTTAAAATGCATTTACTTTACTCTGACTAAAGTAGTATTCTTTTGGTCTGAAATGCACAGAACAGGCCATTCTACGCGTTTTCGCACTGTTTCCAACCTCAGTATTACTTTAAGCTGCTGCATCTTAATGCAAGCAATGGCAATGAAGTTTTTGTGCTAGATATGGTCCAAATACATCCCTGAAGAAGGAAAACACCTTTAAAATGCATTGAAATCACTTTGACCAAAGTAGTGTTCTTTTGGTCTGAAATGCACAGAACAGGCCATTCTAAGCGTTTTCGCACTGTTTCCAACCTCAGTATTACTTTAAGCTGCTGCATCTTAATGCAAGCAATGGCAATGAAGTTTCTGTGCTAGATATGGTGCAAATACATCCCTGAAGAAGGCAAACACCTTTAAAATGCATTTACTTTACTCTGACTAAAGTAGTGTTCTTTTGGTCTGAAATGCACAGAACAGGCCATTCTAAGCGTTTTCGCACTGTTTCCAACCTCAGTATTACTTTAAGCTGCTGCATCTTAATGCAAGCAATGGCAATGAAGTTTCTTTGCTAGATATGGTGCAAATACATCCCTGAAGAAGGCAAACACCTTTAAAATGCATTTACTTTACTCTGACTAAAGTAGTGTTCTTTTGGTCTGAAATGCACAGAACAGGCCATTCTAAGTGTTTTCGCACTGTTTCCAACCTCAGTATTTCTTTAAGCTGCTGCATCTTAATACAAGCAATGGCAATTAAGTTGTTGTGCTAGATATGGTCCAAACACATCCCTGAAGAAGGCAAACACCTTTAAAATGCATTGAAATCACTTTGACCAAAGTAGTGTTCTTTTGGTCTGAAATGCACAGAACAGGCCATTCTAAGCGTTTTCGCACTGTTTCCAACCTCAGTATTACTTCAAGCTGCTGCATCTTAATGCAAGCAATGGCAATGAAGTTTCTGTGCTAGATATGGTCCAAGTACATCCCTGAAGAAGGCAAATACCTTTAAAATGCATTTACTTTACTCTGACTAAAGTAGTGTTCTTTTGGTCTGAAATGCACAGAACAGGCCATTCTAAGTGTTTTCGCACTGTTTCCAACCTCAGTATTTCTTTAAGCTGCTGCATCTTAATACAAGCAATGGCAATTAAGTTGTTGTGCTAGATATGGTCCAAACACATCCCTGAAGAAGGCAAACACCTTTAAAATGCATTGAAATCACTTTGACCAAAGTAGTGTTCTTTTGGTCTGAAATGCACAGAACAGGCCATTCTAAGCGTTTTCGCACTGTTTCCAACCTCAGTATTACTTCAAGCTGCTGCATCTTAATGCAAGCAATGGCAATGAAGTTTCTGTGCTAGATATGGTCCAAGTACATCCCTGAAGAAGGCAAATACCTTTAAAATGCATTTACTTTACTCTGACTAAAGTAGTATTCTTTTGGTCTGAAATGCACAGAACAGGCCTTTCTAAGCGTTTTCGCACTGTTTCCAACCTCAGTATTACTTTAAGCTGCTGCATCTTAATGCAAGCAATGGCAATGAAGTTTTTGTGCTAGATATGGTCCAAATACATCCCTGAAGAAGGAAAACACCTTTAAAATGCATTGAAATCACTTTGACCAAAGTAGTGTTCTTTTGGTCTGAAATGCACAGAACAGGCCATTCTAAGCGTTTTCGCACTGTTTCCAACCTCAGTATTTCTTTAAGCTGCTGCATCTTAATGCAAGCAATGGCAATGAAGTTTCTGTGCTAGATATGGTCCAAATACATCCCTGAATAAGGCAAACACCTTAAAAATGCATTTAAAACAAATTGACCAAAGTAGTGTTCTTTTGGTCTGAAATGCACAGAACAGGCCATTCTAAGCGTTTTCGCACTGTTTCCAACCTCAGTATTACTTTAAGCTGCTGCATCTTAATGCAAGCAATGGCAATGAAGTTTCTGTGCTAGATATGGTCCAAATACATCCCTGAAGAAGGCAAACACCTTTAAAATGCATTTACTTTACTCTGACTAAAGTAGTGTTGTTTTGGTCTGAAATGCACAGAACAGGCCATTCTAAGCGTTTTCGCACTGTTTCCAACCTCAGTATTACTTTAAGCTGCTGCATCTTAATGCAAGCAATGGCAATGAAGTTTCTGTGCTAGATATGGTCCAAATACATCCCGGAAGAAGGCAAACACCTTTAAAATGCTTTTAAAACAAATTGACCAAAGTAGTGTTCTTTTGTTCTGAAATGCACAGAACAGGCCATTCTAAGCGTTTTCGCACTGTTTCCAACCTCAGTATTTCTTTAAGCTGCTGCATCTTAATGCAAGCAATGGCAATGAAGTTTCTGTGCTAGATATGGTCCAAATACATCCCTGAAGAAGGCAAACACCTTTAAAATGCATTTACTTTACTCTGACTAAAGTAGTGTTCTTTTGGTCTGAAGTGCACAGAACAGGCCATTCTAAGCGTTTTCGCACTGTTTCCAACCTCAGTATTTCTTTAAGCTGCTGCATCTTAATGCAAGCAATGGCAATGAAGTTTCTGTGCTATATATGGTCCAAATACATCCCTGAAGAAGGCAAACACCTTTAAAATGCATTTACTTTACTCTGACTAAAGTAGTGTTGTTTTGGTCTGAAATGCACAGAACAGGCCATTCTAAGCGTTTTCGCACTGTTTCCAACCTCAGTATTACTTTAAGCTGCTGCATCTTAATGCAAGCAATGGCAATGAAGTTTCTGTGCTAGATATGGTCCAAATACATCCCTGAAGAAGGCAAACACCTTTAAAATGCATTTACTTTACTCTGACTAAAGTAGTGTTGTTTTGGTCTGAAATGCACAGAACAGGCCATTCTAAGCGTTTTCGCACTGTTTCCAACCTCAGTATTACTTTAAGCTGCTGCATCTTAATGCAAGCAATGGCAATGAAGTTTCTGTGCTAGATATGGTCCAAATACATCCCGGAAGAAGGCAAACACCTTTAAAATGCTTTTAAAACAAATTGACCAAAGTAGTGTTCTTTTGTTCTGAAATGCACAGAACAGGCCATTCTAAGCGTTTTCGCACTGTTTCCAACCTCAGTATTTCTTTAAGCTGCTGCATCTTAATGCAAGCAATGGCAATGAAGTTTCTGTGCTAGATATGGTCCAAATACATCCCTGAAGAAGGCAAACACCTTTAAAATGCATTTACTTTACTCTGACTAAAGTAGTGTTCTTTTGGTCTGAAGTGCACAGAACAGGCCATTCTAAGCGTTTTCGCACTGTTTCCAACCTCAGTATTTCTTTAAGCTGCTGCATCTTAATGCAAGCAATGGCAATGAAGTTTCTGTGCTAGATATGGTCCAAATACATCCCTGAAGAAGGCAAACACCTTTAAAATGCATTTACTTTACTCTGACTAAAGTAGTGTTCTTTTGGTCTGAAATGCACAGAACAGGCCATTCTAAGCGTTTTCGCACTGTTTCCAACCTCAGTATTACTTTAAGCTGCTGCATCTTAATGCAAGCAATGGCAATGAAGTTTCTGTGCTAGATATGGTCCAAATACATCCCTGAAGAAGGCAAACACCTTTAAAATGCATTTACTTTACTCTGACTAAAGTAGTGTTCTTTTGGTCTGAAGTGCACAGAACAGGCCATTCTAAGCGTTTTCGCACTGTTTCCAACCTCAGTATTTCTTTAAGCTGCTGCATCTTAATGCAAGCAATGGCAATGAAGTTTCTGTGCTAGATATGGTCCAAATACATCCCTGAAGAAGGCAAACACCTTAAAAATGCTTTTAAAACAAATTGACCAAAGTAGTGTTGTTTTGGTCTGAAATGCACAGAACAGGCCATTCTAAGCGTTTTCGCACTGTTTCCAACCTCAGTATTACTTTAAGCTGCTGCATCTTAATGCAAGCAATGGCAATGAAGTTTCTGTGCTAGATATGGTCCAAATACATCCCGGAAGAAGGCAAACACCTTTAAAATGCTTTTAAAACAAATTGACCAAAGTAGTGTTCTTTTGATCTGAAATGCACAGAACAGGCCATTCTAAGCGTTTTCGCACTGTTTCCAACCTCAGTATTTCTTTAAGCTGCTGCATCTTAATGCAAGCAATGGCAATGAAGTTTCTGTGCTAGATATGGTCCAAATACATCCCTGAAGAAGGCAAACACCTTTAAAATGCATTTACTTTACTCTGACTAAAGTAGTGTTCTTTTGGTCTGAAGTGCACAGAACAGGCCATTCTAAGCGTTGTCGCACTGTTTCCAACCTCAGTATTTCTTTAAGCTGCTGCATCTTAATGCAAGCAATGGCAATGAAGTTTCTGTGCTAGATATGGTCCAAATACATCCCTGAAGAAGGCAAACACCTTTAAAATGCATTTACTTTACTCTGACTAAAGTAGTGTTATTTTGGTCTGAAATGCACAGAACAGGCCATTCTAAGCGTTTTCGCACTGTTTCCAACCTCAGTATTACTTTAAGCTGCTGCATCTTAATGCAAGCAATGGCAATGAAGTTTCTGTGCTAGATATGGTCCAAATACATCCCGGAAGAAGGCAAACACCTTTAAAATGCTTTTAAAACAAATTGACCAAAGTAGTGTTCTTTTGTTCTGAAATGCACAGAACAGGCCATTCTAAGCGTTTTCGCACTGTTTCCAACCTCAGTATTTCTTTAAGCTGCTGCATCTTAATGCAAGCAATGGCAATGAAGTTTCTGTGCTAGATATGGTCCAAATACATCCCTGAAGAAGGCAAACACCTTTAAAATGCATTTACTTTACTCTGACTAAAGTAGTGTTCTTTTGGTCTGAAGTGCACAGAACAGGCCATTCTAAGCGTTTTCGCACTGTTTCCAACCTCAGTATTTCTTTAAGCTGCTGCATCTTAATGCAAGCAATGGCAATGAAGTTTCTGTGCTAGATATGGTCCAAGTACATCCCTGAAGAAGGCAAATACCTTTAAAATGCATTTACTTTACTCTGACTAAAGTAGTATTCTTTTGGTCTGAAATGCACAGAACAGGCCATTCTACGCGTTTTCGCACTGTTTCCAACCTCAGTATTTCTTTAAGCTGCTGCATCTTAATACAAGCAATGGCAATTAAGTTGTTGTGCTAGATATGGTCCAAACACATCCCTGAAGAAGGCAAACACCTTTAAAATGCATTGAAATCACTTTGACCAAAGTAGTGTTCTTTTGGTCTGAAATGCACAGAACAGGCCATTCTAAGTGTTTTCGCACTGTTTCCAACCTCAGTATTTCTTTAAGCTGCTGCATCTTAATACAAGCAATGGCAATTAAGTTGTTGTGCTAGATATGGTCCAAACACATCCCTGAAGAAGGCAAACACCTTTAAAATGCATTGAAATCACTTTGACCAAAGTAGTGTTCTTTTGGTCTGAAATGCACAGAATAGGCCATTCTAAGCGTTTTCGCACTGTTTCCAACCTCAGTATTACTTCAAGCTGCTGCATCTTAATGCAAGCAATGGCAATGAAGTTTCTGTGCTAGATATGGTCCAAGTACATCCCTGAAGAAGGCAAATACCTTTAAAATGCATTTACTTTACTCTGACTAAAGTAGTATTCTTTTGGTCTGAAATGCACAGAACAGGCCATTCTACGCGTTTTCGCACTGTTTCCAACCTCAGTATTACTTTAAGCTGCTGCATCTTAATGCAAGCAATGGCAATGAAGTTTTTGTGCTAGATATGGTCCAAATACATCCCTGAAGAAGGAAAACATCTTTAAAATGCATTGAAATCACTTTGACCAAAGTAGTGTTCTTTTGGTCTGAAATGCACAGAACAGGCCATTCTAAGCGTTTTCGCACTGTTTCCAACCTCAGTATTACTTTAAGCTGCTGCATCTTAATGCAAGCAATGGCAATGAAGTTTCTGTGCTAGATATGGTCCAAATACATCCCTGAAGAAGGCAAACACCTTTAAAATGCATTTACTTTACTCTGACTAAAGTAGTGTTCTTTTGGTCTGAAGTGCACAGAACAGGCCATTCTAAGCGTTTTCGCACTGTTTCCAACCTCAGTATTTCTTTAAGCTGCTGCATCTTAATGCAAGCAATGGCAATGAAGTTTCTGTGCTAGATATGGTCCAAATACATCCCTGAAGAAGGCAAACACCTTAAAAATGCTTTTAAAACAAATTGAATAAAGTAGTGTTCTTTTGGTCTGAAGTGCACAGAACAGGCCATTCTAAGCGTTTTCGCACTGTTTCCAACCTCAGTATTTCTTTAAGATGCTGCATCTTAATACAAGCAATGGCAATGAAGTTTCTGTGCTAGATATGGTCCAAACACATCCCTGAAGAAGGCAAACACCTTTAAAATGCATTGAAATCACTTTGAACAAAGTAGTGTTCTTTTGGTCTGAAGTGCACAGAACAGGCCATTCTAAGCGTTTTCGCACTGTTTCCAACCTCAGTATTTCTTTAAGCTGCTGCATCTTAATGCAAGCAATGGCAATGAAGTTTCTGTGCTAGATGTGGTCCAAATACATCCCTGAATAAGGCAAACACCTTAAAAATGCTTTTAAAACAAATTGACCAAAGTAGTGTTCTTTTGGTCTGAAATGCACAGAACAGGCCATTCTAAGTGTTTTCGCACTGTTTCCAACCTCAGTATTTCTTTAAGCTGCTGCATCTTAATACAAGCAATGGCAATTAAGTTGTTGTGCTAGATATGGTCCAAACACATCCCTGAAGAAGGCAAACACCTTTAAAATGCATTGAAATCACTTTGACCAAAGTAGTGTTCTTTTGGTCTGAAATGCACAGAATAGGCCATTCTAAGCGTTTTCGCACTGTTTCCAACCTCAGTATTACTTTAAGCTGCTGCATCTTAATGCAAGCAATGGCAATGAAGTTTTTGTGCTAGATATGGTACAAATACATCCCTGAAGAAGGAAAACACCTTTAAAATGCATTGAAATCACTTTGACCAAAGTAGTGTTCTTTTGGTCTGAAATGCACAGAACAGGCCATTCTAAGTGTTTTCGCACTGTTTCCAACCTCAGTATTTCTTTAAGCTGCTGCATCTTAATGCAAGCAATGGCAATGAAGTTTCTGTGCTAGATATGGTCCAAATACATCCCTGAAGAAGGCAAACACCTTAAAAATGCTTTTAAAACAAATTGAATAAAGTAGTGTTCTTTTGGTCTGAAGTGCACAGAACAGGCCATTCTAAGCGTTTTCGCACTGTTTCCAACCTCAGTATTTCTTTAAGCTGCTGCATCTTAATGCAAGCAATGGCAATGAAGTTTCTGTGCTAGATATGGTCCAAATACATCCCTGAATAAGGCAAACACCTTAAAAATGCTTTTAAAACAAATTGACCAAAGTAGTGTTCTTTTGGTCTGAAATGCACAGAACAGGCCATTCTAAGCGTTTTCGCACTGTTTCCAACCTCAGTATTACGTTAAGCTGCTGCATCTTAATGCAAGCAATGGCAATGAAGTTTTTGTGCTAGATATGGTCCAAATACATCCCTGAAGAAGGCAAACACCTTTAAAATGCATTGAAATCACTTTGACCAAAGTAGTGTTCTTTTGGTCTGAAATGCACAGAACAGGCCATTCTAAGCGTTTTCGCACTGTTTCCAACCTCAGTATTACTTTAAGCTGCTGCATCTTAATGCAAGCAATGGCAATGAAGTTTCTGTGCTAGATATGGTCCAAATACATCCCTGAAGAAGGAAAACACCATTAAAATGCATTTACTTTACTCTGACTAAAGTAGTGTTCTTTTGGTCTGAAATGCACAGAACAGGCCATTCTAAGTGTTTTCGCACTGTTTCCAACCTCAGTATTTCTTTAAGCTGCTGCATCTTAATACAAGCAATGGCAATTAAGTTGTTGTGCTAGATATGGTCCAAACACATCCCTGAAGAAGGCAAACACCTTTAAAATGCATTGAAATCACTTTGACCAAAGTAGTGTTCTTTTGGTCTGAAATGCACAGAATAGGCCATTCTAAGCGTTTTCGCACTGTTTCCAACCTCAGTATTACTTCAAGCTGCTGCATCTTAATGCAAGCAATGGCAATGAAGTTTCTGTGCTAGATATGGTCCAAGTACATCCCTGAAGAAGGCAAATACCTTTAAAATGCATTTACTTTACTCTGACTAAAGTAGTGTTCTTTTGGTCTGAAATGCACAGAATAGGCCATTCTACGCGTTTTCGCACTGTGTCCAACCTCAGTATTACTTTAAGCTGCTGCATCTTAATGCAAGCAATGGCAATGAAGTTTCTGTGCTAGATATGGTCCAAGTACATCCCTGAAGAAGGCAAATACCTTTAAAATGCATTTACTTTACTCTGACTAAAGTAGTATTCTTTTGGTCTGAAATGCACAGAACAGGCCATTCTACGCGTTTTCGCACTGTGTCCAACCTCAGTATTACTTTAAGCTGCTGCATCTTAATGCAAGCAATGGCAATGAAGTTTCTGTGCTAGATATGGTGCAAATACATCACTGAAGAAGGCAAACACCTTTAAAATGCATTTACTTTACTCTGACTAAAGTAGTGTTCTTTTGGTCTGAAATGCACAGAACAGGCCATTCTAAGCGTTTTCGCACTGTTTCCAACCTCAGTATTACTTTAAGCTGCTGCATCTTAATGCAAGCAATGGCAATGAAGTTTCTTTGCTAGATATGGTGCAAATACATCCCTGAAGAAGGCAAACACCTTTAAAATGCATTTACTTTACTCTGACTAAAGTAGTGTTCTTTTGGTCTGAAATGCACAGAACAGGCCATTCTAAGTGTTTTCGCACTGTTTCCAACCTCAGTATTTCTTTAAGCTGCTGCATCTTAATACAAGCAATGGCAATTAAGTTGTTGTGCTAGATATGGTCCAAACACATCCCTGAAGAAGGCAAACACCTTTAAAATGCATTGAAATCACTTTGACCAAAGTAGTGTTCTTTTGGTCTGAAATGCACAGAACAGGCCATTCTAAGCGTTTTCGCACTGTTTCCAACCTCAGTATTACTTTAAGCTGCTGCATCTTAATGCAAGCAATGGCAATGAAGTTTCTGTGCTAGATATGGTCCAAATACATCCCTGAAGGAGGCAAACACCTTTAAAATGCATTTACTTTACTCTGACTAAAGTAGTGTTCTTTTGGTCTGAAGTGCACAGAACAGGCCATTCTAAGCGTTTTCGCACTGTTTCCAACCTCAGTATTTCTTTAAGCTGCTGCATCTTAATGCAAGCAATGGCAATGAAGTTTCTGTGCTAGATATGGTCCAAATACATCCCTGAAGAAGGCAAACACCTTAAAAATGCTTTTAAAACAAATTGAATAAAGTAGTGTTCTTTTGGTCTGAAGTGCACAGAACAGGCCATTCTAAGCGTTTTCGCACTGTTTCCAACCTCAGTATTTCTTTAAGCTGCTGCATCTTAATGCAAGCAATGGCAATGAAGTTTCTGTGCTAGATATGGTCCAAACACATCCCTGAAGAAGGCAAACACCTTTAAAATGCATTGAAATCACTTTGAACAAAGTAGTGTTCTTTTGGTCTGAAGTGCACAGAACAGGCCATTCTAAGCGTTTTCGCACTGTTTCCAACCTCAGTATTACGTTAAGCTGCTGCATCTTAATGCAAGCAATGGCAATGAAGTTTTTGTGCTAGATATGGTCCAAATACATCCCTGAAGAAGGCAAACACCTTTAAAATGCATTGAAATCACTTTGACCAAAGTAGTGTTCTTTTGGTCTGAAATGCACAGAACAGGCCATTCTAAGCGTTTTCGCACTGTTTCCAACCTCAGTATTACTTTAAGCTGCTGCATCTTAATGCAAGCAATGGCAATGAAGTTTCCTTGCTAGATATGGTCCAAATACATCCCTGAAGAAGGAAAACACCATTAAAATGCATTTACTTTACTCTGACTAAAGTAGTGTTCTTTTGGTCTGAAATGCACAGAACAGGCCATTCTAAGTGTTTTCGCACTGTTTCCAACCTCAGTATTTCTTTAAGCTGCTGCATCTTAATAAAAGCAATGGCAATTAAGTTGTTGTGCTAGATATGGTCCAAACACATCCCTGAAGAAGGCAAACACCTTTAAAATGCATTGAAATCACTTTGACCAAAGTAGTGTTCTTTTGGTCTGAAATGCACAGAATAGGCCATTCTAAGCGTTTTCGCACTGTTTCCAACCTCAGTATTACTTCAAGCTGCTGCATCTTAATGCAAGCAATGGCAATGAAGTTTCTGTGCTAGATATGGTCCAAGTACATCCCTGAAGAAGGCAAATACCTTTAAAATGCATTTACTTTACTCTGACTAAAGTAGTATTCTTTTGGTCTGAAATGCACAGAACAGGCCATTCTACGCGTTTTCGCACTGTGTCCAACCTCAGTATTACTTTAAGCTGCTGCATCTTAATGCAAGCAATGGCAATGAAGTTTCTGTGCTAGATATGGTCCAAATACATCCCTGAATAAGGCAAACACCTTAAAAATGCTTTTAAAACAAATTGACCAAAGTAGTGTTCTTTTGGTCTGAAATGCACAGAACAGGCCATTCTAAGCGTTTTCGCACTGTTTCCAACCTCAGTATTACGTTAAGCTGCTGCATCTTAATGCAAGCAATGGCAATGAAGTTTTTGTGCTAGATATGGTCCAAATACATCCCTGAAGAAGGCAAACACCTTTAAAATGCATTGAAATCACTTTGACCAAAGTAGTGTTCTTTTGGTCTGAAATGCACAGAACAGGCCATTCTAAGCGTTTTCGCACTGTTTCCAACCTCAGTATTACTTTAAGCTGCTGCATCTTAATGCAAGCAATGGCATTGAAGTTTCCTTGCTAGATATGGTCCAAATACATCCCTGAAGAAGGAAAACACCATTAAAATGCATTTACTTTACTCTGACTAAAGTAGTGTTCTTTTGGTCTGAAATGCACAGAACAGGCCATTCTAAGTGTTTTCGCACTGTTTCCAACCTCAGTATTTCTTTAAGCTGCTGCATCTTAATACAAGCAATGGCAATTAAGTTGTTGTGCTAGATATGGTCCAAACACATCCCTGAAGAAGGCAAACACCTTTAAAATGCATTGAAATCACTTTGACCAAAGTAGTGTTCTTTTGGTCTGAAATGCACAGAATAGGCCATTCTAAGCGTTTTCGCACTGTTTCCAACCTCAGTATTACTTCAAGCTGCTGCATCTTAATGCAAGCAATGGCAATGAAGTTTCTGTGCTAGATATGGTCCAAGTACATCCCTGAAGAAGGCAAATACCTTTAAAATGCATTTACTTTACTCTGACTAAAGTAGTATTCTTTTGGTCTGAAATGCACAGAACAGGCCATTCTACGCGTTTTCGCACTGTGTCCAACCTCAGTATTACTTTAAGCTGCTGCATCTTAATGCAAGCAATGGCAATGAAGTTTTCGTGCTAGATATGGTCCAAATACATCCCTGAAGAAGGAAAACACCTTTAAAATGCATTGAAATCACTTTGACCAAAGTAGTGTTCTTTTGGTCTGAAATGCACAGAATAGGCCATTCTAAGCGTTTTCGCACTGTTTCCAACCTCAGTATTACTTCAAGCTGCTGCATCTTAATGCAAGCAATGGCAATGAAGTTTCTGTGCTAGATATGGTCCAAGTACATCCCTGAAGAAGGCAAATACCTTTAAAATGCATTTACTTTACTCTGACTAAAGTAGTATTCTTTTGGTCTGAAATGCACAGAACAGGCCATTCTACGCGTTTTCGCACTGTTTCCAACCTCAGTATTACTTTAAGCTGCTGCATCTTAATGCAAGCAATGGCAATGAAGTTTTTGTGCTAGATATGGTCCAAATACATCCCTGAAGAAGGAAAACACCTTTAAAATGCATTGAAATCACTTTGACCAAAGTAGTGTTCTTTTGGTCTGAAATGCACAGAACAGGCCATTCTAAGCGTTTTCGCACTGTTTCCAACCTCAGTATTACTTTAAGCTGCTGCATCTTAATGCAAGCAATGGCAATGAAGTTTCTGTGCTAGATATGGTGCAAATACATCCCTGAAGAAGGCAAACACCTTTAAAATGCATTTACTTTACTCTGACTAAAGTAGTGTTCTTTTGGTCTGAAATGCACAGAACAGGCCATTCTAAGCGTTTTCGCACTGTTTCCAACCTCAGTATTACTTTAAGCTGCTGCATCTTAATGCAAGCAATGGCAATGAAGTTTCTTTGCTAGATATGGTGCAAATACATCCCTGAAGAAGGCAAACACCTTTAAAATGCATTTACTTTACTCTGACTAAAGTAGTGTTCTTTTGGTCTGAAATGCACAGAACAGGCCATTCTAAGTGTTTTCGCACTGTTTCCAACCTCAGTATTTCTTTAAGCTGCTGCATCTTAATGCAAGCAATGGCAATGAAGTTTCTGTGCTAGATATGGTCCAAGTACATCCCTGAAGAAGGCAAATACCTTTAAAATGCATTTACTTTACTCTGACTAAAGTAGTGTTCTTTTGGTCTGAAATGCACAGAACAGGCCATTCTAAGCGTTTTCGCACTGTTTCCAACCTCAGTATTACTTTAAGCTGCTGCATCTTAATGCAAGCAATGGCAATGAAGTTTCTGTGCTAGATATGGTGCAAATACATCACTGAAGAAGGCAAACACCTTTAAAATGCATTTACTTTACTCTGACTAAAGTAGTGTTCTTTTGGTCTGAAATGCACAGAACAGGCCATTCTAAGCGTTTTCGCACTGTTTCCAACCTCAGTATTACTTTAAGCTGCTGCATCTTAATGCAAGCAATGGCAATGAAGTTTTTGTGCTAGATATGGTCCAAATACATCCCTGAAGAAGGAAAACACCTTTAAAATGCATTGAAATCACTTTGACCAAAGTAGTGTTCTTTTGGTCTGAAATGCACAGAACAGGCCATTCTAAGCGTTTTCGCACTGTTTCCAACCTCAGTATTTCTTTAAGCTGCTGCATCTTAATGCAAGCAATGGCAATGAAGTTTCTGTGCTAGATATGGTCCAAATACATCCCTGAATAAGGCAAACACCTTAAAAATGCATTTAAAACAAATTGACCAAAGTAGTGTTCTTTTGGTCTGAAATGCACAGAACAGGCCATTCTAAGCGTTTTCGCACTGTTTCCAACCTCAGTATTACTTTAAGCTGCTGCATCTTAATGCAAGCAATGGCAATGAAGTTTCTGTGCTAGATATGGTCCAAATACATCCCTGAAGAAGGCAAACACCTTTAAAATGCATTTACTTTACTCTGACTAAAGTAGTGTTCTTTTGGTCTGAAATGCACAGAACAGGCCATTCTAAGCGTTTTCGCACTGTTTCCAACCTCAGTATTACTTTAAGCTGCTGCATCTTAATGCAAGCAATGGCAATGAAGTTTCTTTGCTAGATATGGTGCAAATACATCCCTGAAGAAGGCAAACACCTTTAAAATGCATTTACTTTACTCTGACTAAAGTAGTGTTCTTTTGGTCTGAAATGCACAGAACAGGCCATTCTAAGTGTTTTCGCACTGTTTCCAACCTCAGTATTTCTTTAAGCTGCTGCATCTTAATACAAGCAATGGCAATTAAGTTGTTGTGCTAGATATGGTCCAAACACATCCCTGAAGAAGGCAAACACCTTTAAAATGCATTGAAATCACTTTGACCAAAGTAGTGTTCTTTTGGTCTGAAATGCACAGAACAGGCCATTCTAAGCGTTTTCGCACTGTTTCCAACCTCAGTATTACTTTAAGCTGCTGCATCTTAATGCAAGCAATGGCAATGAAGTTTCTGTGCTAGATATGGTCCAAATACATCACTGAAGAAGGCAAACACCTTTAAAATGCATTTACTTTACTCTGACTAAAGTAGTGTTCTTTTGGTCTGAAATGCACAGAACAGGCCATTCTAAGCGTTTTCGCACTGTTTCCAACCTCAGTATTACTTTAAGCTGCTGCATCTTAATGCAAGCAATGGCAATGAAGTTTCTGTGCTAGATATGGTCCAAGTACATCCCTGAAGAAGGCAAATACCTTTAAAATGCATTTACTTTACTCTGACTAAAGTAGTATTCTTTTGGTCTGAAATGCACAGAACAGGCCATTCTACGCGTTTTCGCACTGTGTCCAACCTCAGTATTACTTTAAGCTGCTGCATCTTAATGCAAGCAATGGCAATGAAGTTTCTGTGCTAGATATGGTCCAAATACATCCCTGAATAAGGCAAACACCTTAAAAATGCTTTTAAAACAAATTGACCAAAGTAGTGTTCTTTTGGTCTGAAATGCACAGAACAGGCCATTCTAAGCGTTTTCGCACTGTTTCCAACCTCAGTATTACTTTAAGCTGCTGCATCTTAATGCAAGCAATGGCATTGAAGTTTCCTTGCTAGATATGGTCCAAATACATCCCTGAAGAAGGAAAACACCATTAAAATGCATTTACTTTACTCTGACTAAAGTAGTGTTCTTTTGGTCTGAAATGCACAGAACAGGCCATTCTAAGTGTTTTCGCACTGTTTCCAACCTCAGTATTTCTTTAAGCTGCTGCATCTTAATACAAGCAATGGCAATTAAGTTGTTGTGCTAGATATGGTCCAAACACATCCCTGAAGAAGGCAAACACCTTTAAAATGCATTGAAATCACTTTGACCAAAGTAGTGTTCTTTTGGTCTGAAATGCACAGAATAGGCCATTCTAAGCGTTTTCGCACTGTTTCCAACCTCAGTATTACTTTAAGCTGCTGCATCTTAATGCAAGCAATGGCAATGAAGTTTCTGTGCTAGATATGGTGCAAATACATCACTGAAGAAGGCAAACACCTTTAAAATGCATTTACTTTACTCTGACTAAAGTAGTGTTCTTTTGGTCTGAAATGCACAGAACAGGCCATTCTAAGCGTTTTCGCACTGTTTCCAACCTCAGTATTACTTTAAGCTGCTGCATCTTAATGCAAGCAATGGCAATGAAGTTTCTGTGCTAGATATGGTGCAAATACATCACTGAAGAAGGCAAACACCTTTAAAATGCATTTACTTTACTCTGACTAAAGTAGTGTTCTTTTGGTCTGAAATGCACAGAACAGGCCATTCTAAGCGTTTTCGCACTGTTTCCAACCTCAGTATTACTTTAAGCTGCTGCATCTTAATGCAAGCAATGGCAATGAAGTTTCTTTGCTAGATATGGTGCAAATACATCCCTGAAGAAGGCAAACACCTTTAAAATGCATTTACTTTACTCTGACTAAAGTAGTGTTCTTTTGGTCTGAAATGCACAGAACAGGCCATTCTAAGTGTTTTCGCACTGTTTCCAACCTCAGTATTTCTTTAAGCTGCTGCATCTTAATACAAGCAATGGCAATTAAGTTGTTGTGCTAGATATGGTCCAAACACATCCCTGAAGAAGGCAAACACCTTTAAAATGCATTGAAATCACTTTGACCAAAGTAGTGTTCTTTTGGTCTGAAATGCACAGAACAGGCCATTCTAAGCGTTTTCGCACTGTTTCCAACCTCAGTATTTCTTTAAGCTGCTGCATCTTAATGCAAGCAATGGCAATGAAGTTTCTGTGCTAGATATGGTCCAAATACATCCCTGAATAAGGCAAACACCTTAAAAATGCATTTAAAACAAATTGACCAAAGTAGTGTTCTTTTGGTCTGAAATGCACAGAACAGGCCATTCTAAGCGTTTTCGCACTGTTTCCAACCTCAGTATTACTTTAAGCTGCTGCATCTTAATGCAAGCAATGGCAATGAAGTTTCTGTGCTAGATATGGTCCAAATACATCCCTGAAGAAGGCAAACACCTTTAAAATGCATTTACTTTACTCTGACTAAAGTAGTGTTCTTTTGGTCTGAAATGCACAGAACAGGCCATTCTAAGCGTTTTCGCACTGTTTCCAACCTCAGTATTACTTTAAGCTGCTGCATCTTAATGCAAGCAATGGCAATGAAGTTTCTTTGCTAGATATGGTGCAAATACATCCCTGAAGAAGGCAAACACCTTTAAAATGCATTTACTTTACTCTGACTAAAGTAGTGTTCTTTTGGTCTGAAATGCACAGAACAGGCCATTCTAAGTGTTTTCGCACTGTTTCCAACCTCAGTATTTCTTTAAGCTGCTGCATCTTAATACAAGCAATGGCAATTAAGTTGTTGTGCTAGATATGGTCCAAACACATCCCTGAAGAAGGCAAACACCTTTAAAATGCATTGAAATCACTTTGACCAAAGTAGTGTTCTTTTGGTCTGAAATGCACAGAACAGGCCATTCTAAGCGTTTTCGCACTGTTTCCAACCTCAGTATTACTTTAAGCTGCTGCATCTTAATGCAAGCAATGGCAATGAAGTTTCTGTGCTAGATATGGTCCAAATACATCCCGGAAGAAGGCAAACACCTTTAAAATGCTTTTAAAACAAATTGACCAAAGTAGTGTTCTTTTGTTCTGAAATGCACAGAACAGGCCATTCTAAGCGTTTTCGCACTGTTTCCAACCTCAGTATTTCTTTAAGCTGCTGCATCTTAATGCAAGCAATGGCAATGAAGTTTCTGTGCTAGATATGGTCCAAATACATCCCTGAAGAAGGCAAACACCTTTAAAATGCATTTACTTTACTCTGACTAAAGTAGTGTTCTTTTGGTCTGAAGTGCACAGAACAGGCCATTCTAAGCGTTTTCGCACTGTTTCCAACCTCAGTATTTCTTTAAGCTGCTGCATCTTAATGCAAGCAATGGCAATGAAGTTTCTGTGCTAGATATGGTCCAAATACAACCCTGAAGAAGGCAAACACCTTTAAAATGCATTTACTTTACTCTGACTAAAGTAGTGTTCTTTTGGTCTGAAATGCACAGAACAGGCTATTCTAAGCGTTTTCGCACTGTTTCCAACCTCAGTATTACTTTAAGCTGCTGCATCTTAATGCAAGCAATGGCAATGAAGTTTCTGTGCTAGATATGGTCCAAATACATCCCTGAAGAAGGCAAACACCTTTAAAATGCATTTACTTTACTCTGACTAAAGTAGTGTTCTTTTGGTCTGAAGTGCACAGAACAGGCCATTCTAAGCGTTTTCGCACTGTTTCCAACCTCAGTATTTCTTTAAGCTGCTGCATCTTAATGCAAGCAATGGCAATGAAGTTTCTGTGCTAGATATGGTCCAAATACATCCCTGAATAAGGCAAACACCTTAAAAATGCTTTTAAAACAAATTGACCAAAGTAGTGTTCTTTTGGTCTGAAATGCACAGAACAGGCCATTCTAAGCGTTTTCGCACTGTTTCCAACCTCAGTATTACTTTAAGCTGCTGCATCTTAATGCAAGCAATGGCAATGAAGTTTCCTTGCTAGATATGGTCCAAATACATCCCTGAAGAAGGCAAACACCATTAAAATGCATTTACTTTACTCTGACTAAAGTAGTGTTGTTTTGGTCTGAAATGCACAGAACAGGCCATTCTAAGTGTTTTCGCACTGTTTCCAACCTCAGTATTTCTTTAAGCTGCTGCATCTTAATACAAGCAATGGCAATTAAGTTGTTGTGCTAGATATGGTCCAAACACATCCCTGAAGAAGGCAAACACCTTTAAAATGCATTGAAATCACTTTGACCAAAGTAGTGTTCTTTTGGTCTGAAATGCACAGAACAGGCCATTCTAAGCGTTTTCGCACTGTTTCCAACCTCAGTATTACTTCAAGCTGCTGCATCTTAATGCAAGCAATGGCAATGAAGTTTCTGTGCTAGATATGGTCCAAGTACATCCCTGAAGAAGGCAAATACCTTTAAAATGCATTTACTTTACTCTGACTAAAGTAGTGTTCTTTTGGTCTGAAATGCACAGAACAGGCCATTCTAAGCGTTTTCGAACTGTTTCCAACCTCAGTATTACTTTAAGCTGCTGCATCTTAATGCAAGCAATGGCAATGAAGTTTCTGTGCTAGATATGGTGCAAATACATCACTGAAGAAGGCAAACACCTTTAAAATGCATTTACTTTACTCTGACTAAAGTAGTGTTCTTTTGGTCTGAAATGCACAGAACAGGCCATTCTAAGCGTTTTCGCACTGTTTCCAACCTCAGTATTACTTTAAGCTGCTGCATCTTAATGCAAGCAATGGCAATGAAGTTTCTGTGCTAGATATGGTGCAAATACATCACTGAAGAAGGCAAACACCTTTAAAATGCATTTACTTTACTCTGACTAAAGTAGTGTTCTTTTGGTCTGAAATGCACAGAACAGGCCATTCTAAGCGTTTTCGCACTGTTTCCAACCTCAGTATTACTTTAAGCTGCTGCATCTTAATGCAAGCAATGGCAATGAAGTTTCTTTGCTAGATATGGTGCAAATACATCCCTGAAGAAGGCAAACACCTTTAAAATGCATTTACTTTACTCTGACTAAAGTAGTGTTCTTTTGGTCTGAAATGCACAGAACAGGCCATTCTAAGTGTTTTCGCACTGTTTCCAACCTCAGTATTTCTTTAAGCTGCTGCATCTTAATACAAGCAATGGCAATTAAGTTGTTGTGCTAGATATGGTCCAAACACATCCCTGAAGAAGGCAAACACCTTTAAAATGCATTGAAATCACTTTGACCAAAGTAGTGTTCTTTTGGTCTGAAATGCACAGAACAGGCCATTCTAAGCGTTTTCGCACTGTTTCCAACCTCAGTATTACTTCAAGCTGCTGCATCTTAATGCAAGCAATGGCAATGAAGTTTCTGTGCTAGATGTGGTCCAAGTACATCCCTGAAGAAGGCAAATACCTTTAAAATGCATTTACTTTACTCTGACTAAAGTAGTATTCTTTTGGTCTGAAATGCACAGAACAGGCCATTCTAAGCGTTTTCGCACTGTTTCCAACCTCAGTATTACTTTAAGCTGCTGCATCTTAATGCAAGCAATGGCAATGAAGTTTTTGTGCTAGATATGGTCCAAATACATCCCTGAAGAAGGAAAACACCTTTAAAATGCATTGAAATCACTTTGACCAAAGTAGTGTTCTTTTGGTCTGAAATGCACAGAACAGGCCATTCTAAGCGTTTTCGCACTGTTTCCAACCTCAGTATTTCTTTAAGCTGCTGCATCTTAATGCAAGCAATGGCAATGAAGTTTCTGTGCTAGATATGGTCCAAATACATCCCTGAATAAGGCAAACACCTTAAAAATGCATTTAAAACAAATTGACCAAAGTAGTGTTCTTTTGGTCTGAAATGCACAGAACAGGCCATTCTAAGCGTTTTCGCACTGTTTCCAACCTCAGTATTACTTTAAGCTGCTGCATCTTAATGCAAGCAATGGCAATGAAGTTTCTGTGCTAGATATGGTCCAAATACATCCCTGAAGAAGGCAAACACCTTTAAAATGCATTTACTTTACTCTGACTAAAGTAGTGTTCTTTTGGTCTGAAATGCACAGAACAGGCCATTCTAAGCGTTTTCGCACTGTTTCCAACCTCAGTATTACTTTAAGCTGCTGCATCTTAATGCAAGCAATGGCAATGAAGTTTCTTTGCTAGATATGGTGCAAATACATCCCTGAAGAAGGCAAACACCTTTAAAATGCATTTACTTTACTCTGACTAAAGTAGTGTTCTTTTGGTCTGAAATGCACAGAACAGGCCATTCTAAGTGTTTTCGCACTGTTTCCAACCTCAGTATTTCTTTAAGCTGCTGCATCTTAATACAAGCAATGGCAATTAAGTTGTTGTGCTAGATATGGTCCAAACACATCCCTGAAGAAGGCAAACACCTTTAAAATGCATTGAAATCACTTTGACCAAAGTAGTGTTCTTTTGGTCTGAAATGCACAGAACAGGCCATTCTAAGCGTTTTCGCACTGTTTCCAACCTCAGTATTACTTTAAGCTGCTGCATCTTAATGCAAGCAATGGCAATGAAGTTTCTGTGCTAGATATGGTCCAAATACATCCCGGAAGAAGGCAAACACCTTTAAAATGCTTTTAAAACAAATTGACCAAAGTAGTGTTCTTTTGTTCTGAAATGCACAGAACAGGCCATTCTAAGCGTTTTCGCACTGTTTCCAACCTCAGTATTTCTTTAAGCTGCTGCATCTTAATGCAAGCAATGGCAATGAAGTTTCTGTGCTAGATATGGTCCAAATACATCCCTGAAGAAGGCAAACACCTTTAAAATGCATTTACTTTACTCTGACTAAAGTAGTGTTCTTTTGGTCTGAAGTGCACAGAACAGGCCATTCTAAGCGTTTTCGCACTGTTTCCAACCTCAGTATTTCTTTAAGCTGCTGCATCTTAATGCAAGCAATGGCAATGAAGTTTCTGTGCTAGATATGGTCCAAATACATCCCTGAAGAAGGCAAACACCTTTAAAATGCATTTACTTTACTCTGACTAAAGTAGTGTTCTTTTGGTCTGAAATGCACAGAACAGGCTATTCTAAGCGTTTTCGCACTGTTTCCAACCTCAGTATTACTTTAAGCTGCTGCATCTTAATGCAAGCAATGGCAATGAAGTTTCTGTGCTAGATATGGTCCAAATACATCCCTGAAGAAGGCAAACACCTTTAAAATGCATTTACTTTACTCTGACTAAAGTAGTGTTCTTTTGGTCTGAAGTGCACAGAACAGGCCATTCTAAGCGTTTTCGCACTGTTTCCAACCTCAGTATTTCTTTAAGCTGCTGCATCTTAATGCAAGCAATGGCAATGAAGTTTCTGTGCTAGATATGGTCCAAATACATCCCTGAATAAGGCAAACACCTTAAAAATGCTTTTAAAACAAATTGACCAAAGTAGTGTTCTTTTGGTCTGAAATGCACAGAACAGGCCATTCTAAGCGTTTTCGCACTGTTTCCAACCTCAGTATTACTTTAAGCTGCTGCATCTTAATGCAAGCAATGGCAATGAAGTTTCCTTGCTAGATATGGTCCAAATACATCCCTGAAGAAGGCAAACACCATTAAAATGCATTTACTTTACTCTGACTAAAGTAGTGTTGTTTTGGTCTGAAATGCACAGAACAGGCCATTCTAAGCGTTTTCGCACTGTTTCCAACCTCAGTATTTCTTTAAGCTGCTGCATCTTAATACAAGCAATGGCAATTAAGTTGTTGTGCTAGATATGGTCCAAACACATCCCTGAAGAAGGCAAACACCTTTAAAATGCATTGAAATCACTTTGACCAAAGTAGTGTTCTTTTGGTCTGAAATGCACAGAACAGGCCATTCTAAGCGTTTTCGCACTGTTTCCAACCTCAGTATTACTTCAAGCTGCTGCATCTTAATGCAAGCAATGGCAATGAAGTTTTTGTGCTAGATATGGTCCAAATACATCCCTGAAGAAGGAAAACATCTTTAAAATGCATTGAAA
Organism: Macropodus opercularis; assembly: GCA_030770545.1. NCBI lineage: Eukaryota > Metazoa > Chordata > Actinopteri > Anabantiformes > Osphronemidae > Macropodus > Macropodus opercularis. Next base: position 15,414,683 of record CM061103.1, read on the forward strand.
TCACTTTGACCAAAGTAGTGTTCTTTTGGTCTGAAATGCACAGAACAGGCCATTCTAAGCGTTTTCGCACTGTTTCCAACCTCAGTATTACTTTAAGCTGCTGCATCTTAATGCAAGCAATGGCAATGAAGTTTCTGTGCTAGATATGGTGCAAATACATCCCTGAAGAAGGCAAACACCTTTAAAATGCATTTACTTTACTCTGACTAAAGTAGTGTTCTTTTGGTCTGAAATGCACAGAACAGGCCATTCTAAGCGTTTTCGCACTGTTTCCAACCTCAGTATTTCTTTAAGCTGCTGCATCTTAATACAAGCAATGGCAATGAAGTTTCTTTGCTAGATATGGTGCAAATACATCCCTGAAGAAGGCAAACACCTTTAAAATGCATTTACTTTACTCTGACTAAAGTAGTGTTCTTTTGGTCTGAAATGCACAGAACAGGCCATTCTAAGCGTTTTCGCACTGTTTCCAACCTCAGTATTTCTTTAAGCTGCTGCATCTTAATGCAAGCAATGGCAATGAAGTTTCTGTGCTAGATATGGTCCAAATACATCCCTGAAGAAGGCAAACACCTTTGAAATGCATTTACTTTACTCTGACTAAAGTAGTGTTCTTTTGGTCTGAAGTGCACAGAACAGGCCATTCTAAGCGTTTTCGCACTGTTTCCAACCTCAGTATTTCTTTAAGCTGCTGCATCTTAATGCAAGCAATGGCAATGAAGTTTCTGTGCTAGATATGGTCCAAATACATCCCTGAAGAAGGCAAACACCTTTAAAATGCATTTACTTTACTCTGACTAAAGTAGTGTTCTTTTGGTCTGAAATGCACAGAACAGGCCATTCTAAGCGTTTTCGCACTGTTTCCAACCTCAGTATTACTTTAAGCTGCTGCATCTTAATGCAAGCAATGGCAATGAAGTTTCTGTGCTAGATATGGTCCAAATACAACCCTGAAGAAGGCAAACACCTTTAAAATGCATTTACTTTACTCTGACTAAAGTAGTGTTCTTTTGGTCTGAAGTGCACAGAACAGGCCATTCTAAGCGTTTTCGCACTGTTTCCAACCTCAGTATTTCTTTAAGCTGCTGCATCTTAATGCAAGCAATGGCAATGAAGTTTCTGTGCTAGATATGGTCCAAATACATCCCTGAATAAGGCAAACACCTTAAAAATGCTTTTAAAACAAATTGACCAAAGTAGTGTTCTTTTGGTCTGAAATGCACAGAACAAGCCATTCTAAGCGTTTTCGCACTGTTTCCAACCTCAGTATTACTTTAAGCTGCTGCATCTTAATGCAAGCAATGGCAATGAAGTTTTTGTGCTAGATATGGTCCAAATACATCCCTGAAGAAGGCAAACACCTTTAAAATGCATTTACTTTACTCTGACTAAAGTAGTGTTCTTTTGGTCTGAAATGCACAGAACAGGCCATTCTAAGCGTTTTCGCACTGTTTCCAACCTCAGTATTACTTTAAGCTGCTGCATCTTAATGCAAGCAATGGCAATGAAGTTTCTTTGCTAGATATGGTGCAAATACATCCCTGAAGAAGGCAAACACCTTTAAAATGCATTTACTTTACTCTGACTAAAGTAGTGTTCTTTTGGTCTGAAATGCACAGAACAGGCCATTCTAAGTGTTTTCGCACTGTTTCCAACCTCAGTATTTCTTTAAGCTGCTGCATCTTAATACAAGCAATGGCAATTAAGTTGTTGTGCTAGATATGGTCCAAACACATCCCTGAAGAAGGCAAACACCTTTAAAATGCATTGAAATCACTTTGACCAAAGTAGTGTTCTTTTGGTCTGAAATGCACAGAACAGGCCATTCTAAGCGTTTTCGCACTGTTTCCAACCTCAGTATTACTTTAAGCTGCTGCATCTTAATGCAAGCAATGGCAATGAAGTTTCTGTGCTAGATATGGTCCAAATACATCCCGGAAGAAGGCAAACACCTTTAAAATGCTTTTAAAACAAATTGACCAAAGTAGTGTTCTTTTGTTCTGAAATGCACAGAACAGGCCATTCTAAGCGTTTTCGCACTGTTTCCAACCTCAGTATTTCTTTAAGCTGCTGCATCTTAATGCAAGCAATGGCAATGAAGTTTCTGTGCTAGATATGGTCCAAATACATCCCTGAAGAAGGCAAACACCTTTAAAATGCATTTACTTTACTCTGACTAAAGTAGTGTTCTTTTGGTCTGAAGTGCACAGAACAGGCCATTCTAAGCGTTTTCGCACTGTTTCCAACCTCAGTATTTCTTTAAGCTGCTGCATCTTAATGCAAGCAATGGCAATGAAGTTTCTGTGCTAGATATGGTCCAAATACATCCCTGAAGAAGGCAAACACCTTTAAAATGCATTTACTTTACTCTGACTAAAGTAGTGTTCTTTTGGTCTGAAATGCACAGAACAGGCTATTCTAAGCGTTTTCGCACTGTTTCCAACCTCAGTATTACTTTAAGCTGCTGCATCTTAATGCAAGCAATGGCAATGAAGTTTCTGTGCTAGATATGGTCCAAATACATCCCTGAAGAAGGCAAACACCTTTAAAATGCATTTACTTTACTCTGACTAAAGTAGTGTTCTTTTGGTCTGAAGTGCACAGAACAGGCCATTCTAAGCGTTTTCGCACTGTTTCCAACCTCAGTATTTCTTTAAGCTGCTGCATCTTAATGCAAGCAATGGCAATGAAGTTTCTGTGCTAGATATGGTCCAAATACATCCCTGAATAAGGCAAACACCTTAAAAATGCTTTTAAAACAAATTGACCAAAGTAGTGTTCTTTTGGTCTGAAATGCACAGAACAGGCCATTCTAAGCGTTTTCGCACTGTTTCCAACCTCAGTATTACTTTAAGCTGCTGCATCTTAATGCAAGCAATGGCAATGAAGTTTCCTTGCTAGATATGGTCCAAATACATCCCTGAAGAAGGCAAACACCATTAAAATGCATTTACTTTACTCTGACTAAAGTAGTGTTGTTTTGGTCTGAAATGCACAGAACAGGCCATTCTAAGCGTTTTCGCACTGTTTCCAACCTCAGTATTTCTTTAAGCTGCTGCATCTTAATACAAGCAATGGCAATTAAGTTGTTGTGCTAGATATGGTCCAAACACATCCCTGAAGAAGGCAAACACCTTTAAAATGCATTGAAATCACTTTGACCAAAGTAGTGTTCTTTTGGTCTGAAATGCACAGAACAGGCCATTCTAAGCGTTTTCGCACTGTTTCCAACCTCAGTATTACTTCAAGCTGCTGCATCTTAATGCAAGCAATGGCAATGAAGTTTTTGTGCTAGATATGGTCCAAATACATCCCTGAAGAAGGAAAACATCTTTAAAATGCATTGAAATCACTTTGACCAAAGTAGTGTTCTTTTGGTCTGAAATGCACAGAACAGGCCATTCTAAGCGTTTTCGCACTGTTTCCAACCTCAGTATTACTTTAAGCTGCTGCATCTTAATGCAAGCAATGGCAATGAAGTTTCTGTGCTAGATATGGTGCAAATACATCCCTGAAGAAGGCAAACACCTTTAAAATGCATTTACTTTACTCTGACTAAAGTAGTGTTCTTTTGGTCTGAAATGCACAGAACAGGCCATTCTAAGCGTTTTCGCACTGTTTCCAACCTCAGTATTTCTTTAAGCTGCTGCATCTTAATACAAGCAATGGCAATGAAGTTTCTTTGCTAGATATGGTGCAAATACATCCCTGAAGAAGGCAAACACCTTTAAAATGCATTTACTTTACTCTGACTAAAGTAGTGTTCTTTTGGTCTGAAATGCACAGAACAGGCCATTCTAAGCGTTTTCGCACTGTTTCCAACCTCAGTATTTCTTTAAGCTGCTGCATCTTAATGCAAGCAATGGCAATGAAGTTTCTGTGCTAGATATGGTCCAAATACATCCCTGAAGAAGGCAAACACCTTTGAAATGCATTTACTTTACTCTGACTAAAGTAGTGTTCTTTTGGTCTGAAGTGCACAGAACAGGCCATTCTAAGCGTTTTCGCACTGTTTCCAACCTCAGTATTTCTTTAAGCTGCTGCATCTTAATGCAAGCAATGGCAATGAAGTTTCTGTGCTAGATATGGTCCAAATACATCCCTGAAGAAGGCAAACACCTTTAAAATGCATTTACTTTACTCTGACTAAAGTAGTGTTCTTTTGGTCTGAAATGCACAGAACAGGCCATTCTAAGCGTTTTCGCACTGTTTCCAACCTCAGTATTACTTTAAGCTGCTGCATCTTAATGCAAGCAATGGCAATGAAGTTTCTGTGCTAGATATGGTCCAAATACAACCCTGAAGAAGGCAAACACCTTTAAAATGCATTTACTTTACTCTGACTAAAGTAGTGTTCTTTTGGTCTGAAGTGCACAGAACAGGCCATTCTAAGCGTTTTCGCACTGTTTCCAACCTCAGTATTTCTTTAAGCTGCTGCATCTTAATGCAAGCAATGGCAATGAAGTTTCTGTGCTAGATATGGTCCAAATACATCCCTGAATAAGGCAAACACCTTAAAAATGCTTTTAAAACAAATTGACCAAAGTAGTGTTCTTTTGGTCTGAAATGCACAGAACAAGCCATTCTAAGCGTTTTCGCACTGTTTCCAACCTCAGTATTACTTTAAGCTGCTGCATCTTAATGCAAGCAATGGCAATGAAGTTTTTGTGCTAGATATGGTCCAAATACATCCCTGAAGAAGGCAAACACCTTTAAAATGCATTTACTTTACTCTGACTAAAGTAGTGTTCTTTTGGTCTGAAATGCACAGAACAGGCCATTCTAAGCGTTTTCGCACTGTTTCCAACCTCAGTATTACTTTAAGCTGCTGCATCTTAATGCAAGCAATGGCAATGAAGTTTCCTTGCTAGATATGGTCCAAATACATCCCTGAAGAAGGCAAACACCATTAAAATGCATTTACTTTACTCTGACTAAAGTAGTGTTGTTTTGGTCTGAAATGCACAGAACAGGCCATTCTAAGCGTTTTCGCACTGTTTCCAACCTCAGTATTTCTTTAAGCTGCTGCATCTTAATACAAGCAATGGCAATTAAGTTGTTGTGCTAGATATGGTCCAAACACATCCCTGAAGAAGGCAAACACCTTTAAAATGCATTGAAATCACTTTGACCAAAGTAGTGTTCTTTTGGTCTGAAATGCACAGAACAGGCCATTCTAAGCGTTTTCGCACTGTTTCCAACCTCAGTATTACTTTAAGCTGCTGCATCTTAATGCAAGCAATGGCAATGAAGTTTCTGTGCTAGATATGGTCCAAATACAACCCTGAAGAAGGCAAACACCTTTAAAATGCATTTACTTTACTCTGACTAAAGTAGTGTTCTTTTGGTCTGAAGTGCACAGAACAGGCCATTCTAAGCGTTTTCGCACTGTTTCCAACCTCAGTATTTCTTTAAGCTGCTGCATCTTAATGCAAGCAATGGCAATGAAGTTTCTGTGCTAGATATGGTCCAAATACATCCCTGAATAAGGCAAACACCTTAAAAATGCTTTTAAAACAAATTGACCAAAGTAGTGTTCTTTTGGTCTGAAATGCACAGAACAAGCCATTCTAAGCGTTTTCGCACTGTTTCCAACCTCAGTATTACTTTAAGCTGCTGCATCTTAATGCAAGCAATGGCAATGAAGTTTTTGTGCTAGATATGGTCCAAATACATCCCTGAAGAAGGCAAACACCTTTAAAATGCATTTACTTTACTCTGACTAAAGTAGTGTTCTTTTGGTCTGAAATGCACAGAACAGGCCATTCTAAGCGTTTTCACACTGTTTCCAACCTCAGTATTACTTTAAGCTGCTGCATCTTAATGCAAGCAATGGCAATGAAGTTTCCTTGCTAGATATGATCCAAATACATCCCTGAAGAAGGCAAACACCATTAAAATGCATTTACTTTACTCTGACTAAAGTAGTGTTGTTTTGGTCTGAAATGCACAGAACAGGCCATTCTAAGTGTTTTCGCACTGTTTCCAACCTCAGTATTTCTTTAAGCTGCTGCATCTTAATACAAGCAATGGCAATTAAGTTGTTGTGCTAGATATGGTCCAAACACATCCCTGAAGAAGGCAAACACCTTTAAAATGCATTGAAATCACTTTGACCAAAGTAGTGTTCTTTTGGTCTGAAATGCACAGAATAGGCCATTCTAAGCGTTTTCGCACTGTTTCCAACCTCAGTATTACTTCAAGCTGCTGCATCTTAATGCAAGCAATGGCAATGAAGTTTCTGTGCTAGATATGGTCCAAATACATCCCTGAAGAAGGCAAATACCTTTAAAATGCATTTACTTTACTCTGACTAAAGTAGTATTCTTTTGGTCTGAAATGCACAGAACAGGCCATTCTAAGCGTTTTCGCACTGTTTCCAACCTCAGTATTACTTTAAGCTGCTGCATCTTAATGCAAGCAATGGCAATGAAGTTTCTGTGCTAGATATGGTCCAAATACATCCCTGAAGAAGGCAAACACCTTTAAAATGCATTTACTTTACTCTGACTAAAGTAGTGTTGTTTTGGTCTGAAATGCACAGAACAGGCCATTCTAAGCGTTTTCGCACTGTTTCCAACCTCAGTATTTCTTTAAGCTGCTGCATCTTAATGCAAGCAATGGCAATGAAGTTTCTGTGCTAGATATGGTCCAAATACATCCCTGAAGAAGGCAAACACCTTTAAAATGCATTGAAATCACTTTGACCAAAGTAGTGTTCTTTTGGTCTGAAGTGCACAGAACAGGCCATTCTAAGCGTTTTCGCACTGTTTCCAACCTCAGTATTTCTTTAAGCTGCTGCATCTTAATGCAAGCAATGGCAATGAAGTTTCTGTGCTAGATATGGTCCAAATACATCCTTGAAGAAGGCAAACACCTTTAAAATGCATTTACTTTACTCTGACTAAAGTAGTGTTCTTTTGGTCTGAAGTGCACAGAACAGGCCATTCTAAGCGTTTTCGCACTGTTTCCAACCTCAGTATTTCTTTAAGCTGCTGCATCTTAATGCAAGCAATGGCAATGAAGTTTCTGTGCTAGATATGGGCCAAATACATCCCTGAAGAAGGCAAACACCTTTAAAATGCATTTACTTTACTCTGACTAAAGTAGTGTTCTTTTGGTCTGAAGTGCACAGAACAGGCCATTCTAAGCGTTTTCGCACTGTTTCCAACCTCAGTATTTCTTTAAGCTGCTGCATCTTAATGCAAGCAATGGCAATGAAGTTTCTGTGCTAGATATGGTCCAAATACATCCCTGAAGAAGGCAAACACCTTAAAAATGCTTTTAAAACAAATTGAATAAAGTAGTGTTCTTTTGGTCTGAAATGCACAGAACAGGCCATTCTAAGCGTTTTCGCACTGTTTCCAACCTCAGTATTACTTTAAGCTGCTGCATCTTAATGCAAGCAATGGCAATGAAGTTTCTGTGCTAGATATGATCCAAATACATCCCTGAAGAAGGCAAATACCTTTAAAATGCATTTACTTTACTCTGACTAAAGTAGTGTTCTTTTGGTCTGAAGTGCACAGAACAGGCCATTCTAAGCGTTTTCGCACTGTTTCCAACCTCAGTATTACTTTAAGCTGCTGCATCTTAATGCAAGCAATGGCAATGAAGTTTCTGTGCTAGATATGGTCCAAATACATCCCTGAAGAAGGCAAACACCTTTAAAATGCATTTACTTTACTCTGACTAAAGTAGTGTTCTTTTGGTCTGAAATGCACAGAACAGGCCATTCTAAGCGTTTTCGCACTGTTTCCAACCTCAGTATTACTTTAAGCTGCTGCATCTTAATGCAAACTTTGGCAATGAAGTTTCTTCGCTAGATATGGTGCAAATACATCCCTGAAGAAGGCAAACACCTTTAAAATGCATTTACTTTACTCTGACTAAAGTAGTGTTCTTTTGGTCTGAAATGCACAGAACAGGCCATTCTAAGCGTTTTCGCACTGTTTCCAACCTCAGTATTACTTTAAGCTGCTGCATCTTAATGCAAACATTGGCAATGAAGTTTCTTTGCTAGATATGGTGCAAATACATCCCTGAAGAAGGCAAACACCTTTAAAATGCATTTACTTTACTCTGACTAAAGTAGTGTTCTTTTGGTCTGAAATGCACAGAACAGGCCATTCTACGCGTTTTCGCACTGTTTCCAACCTCAGTATTACTTTAAGCTGCTGCATCTTAATGCAAACATTGGCAATGAAGTTTCTTTGCTAGATATGGTGCAAATACATCCCTGAAGAAGGCAAACACCTTTAAAATGCATTGAAATCACTTTGACCAAAGTAGTGTTCTTTTGGTCTGAAATGCACAGAACAGGCCATTCTAAGCGTTTTCGCACTGTTTCCAACCTCAGTATTACTTTAAGCTGCTGCATCTTAATGCAAGCAATGGCAATGAAGTTTCTGTGCTAGATATGGTGCAAATACATCCCTGAAGAAGGCAAACACCTTTAAAATGCATTTACTTTACTCTGACTAAAGTAGTGTTCTTTTGGTCTGAAATGCACAGAACAGGCCATTCTAAGCGTTTTCGCACTGTTTCCAACCTCAGTATTACTTTAAGCTGCTGCATCTTAATGCAAGCAATGGCAATGAAGTTTCTTTGCTAGATATGATGCAAATACATCCCTGAAGAAGGCAAACACCTTTAAAATGCATTTACTTTACTCTGACTAAAGTAGTGTTCTTTTGGTCTGAAATGCACAGAACAGGCCATTCTAAGTGTTTTCGCACTGTTTCCAACCTCAGTATTTCTTTAAGCTGCTGCATCTTAATACAAGCAATGGCAATTAAGTTGTTGTGCTAGATATGGTCCAAACACATCCCTGAAGAAGGCAAACACCTTTAAAATGCATTGAAATCACTTTGACCAAAGTAGTGTTCTTTTGGTCTGAAATGCACAGAACAGGCCATTCTAAGCGTTTTCGCACTGTTTCCAACCTCAGTATTACTTCAAGCTGCTGCATCTTAATGCAAGTAATGGCAATGAAGTTTTTGTGCTAGATATGGTCCAAATACATCCCTGAAGAAGGAAAACACCTTTAAAATGCATTGAAATCACTTTGACCAAAGTAGTGTTCTTTTGGTCTGAAATGCACAGAACAGGCCATTCTAAGCGTTTTCGCACTGTTTCCAACCTCAGTATTTCTTTAAGCTGCTGCATCTTAATGCAAGTAATGGCAATGAAGTTTCTGTGCTAGATATGGTCCAAATACATCCCTGAATAAGGCAAACACCTTAAAAATGCATTTAAAACAAATTGACCAAAGTAGTGTTCTTTTGGTCTGAAATGCACAGAACAGGCCATTCTAAGCGTTTTCACACTGTTTCCAACCTCAGTATTACTTTAAGCTGCTGCATCTTAATGCAAGCAATGGCAATGAAGTTTCTGTGCTAGATATGGTCCAAATACATCCCTGAAGAAGGCAAACACCTTTAAAATGCATTTACTTTACTCTGACTAAAGTAGTGTTGTTTTGGTCTGAAATGCACAGAACAGGCCATTCTAAGCGTTTTCGCACTGTTTCCAACCTCAGTATTACTTTAAGCTGCTGCATCTTAATGCAAGCAATGGCAATGAAGTTTCTGTGCTAGATATGGTCCAAATACATCCCTGAAGAAGGCAAACACCTTTAAAATGCATTTACTTTACTCTGACTAAAGTAGTGTTCTTTTGGTCTGAAATGCACAGAACAGGCCATTCTAAGCGTTTTCGCACTGTTTCCAACCTCAGTATTTCTTTAAGCTGCTGCATCTTAATGCAAGCAATGGCAATGAAGTTTCTGTGCTAGATATGGTCCAAATACATCCCTGAAGAAGGCAAACACCTTAAAAATGCTTTTAAAACAAATTGAATAAAGTAGTGTTCTTTTGGTCTGAAATGCACAGAACAGGCCATTCTAAGCGTTTTCGCACTGTTTCCAACCTCAGTATTACTTTAAGCTGCTGCATCTTAATGCAAGCAATGGCAATGAAGTTTCTGTGCTAGATATGATCCAAATACATCCCTGAAGAAGGCAAATACCTTTAAAATGCATTTACTTTACTCTGACTAAAGTAGTGTTCTTTTGGTCTGAAGTGCACAGAACAGGCCATTCTAAGCGTTTTCGCACTGTTTCCAACCTCAGTATTACTTTAAGCTGCTGCATCTTAATGCAAGCAATGGCAATGAAGTTTCTGTGCTAGATATGGTCCAAATACATCCCTGAAGAAGGCAAACACCTTTAAAATGCATTTACTTTACTCTGACTAAAGTAGTGTTCTTTTGGTCTGAAATGCACAGAACAGGCCATTCTAAGCGTTTTCGCACTGTTTCCAACCTCAGTATTACTTTAAGCTGCTGCATCTTAATGCAAACTTTGGCAATGAAGTTTCTTCGCTAGATATGGTGCAAATACATCCCTGAAGAAGGCAAACACCTTTAAAATGCATTTACTTTACTCTGACTAAAGTAGTGTTCTTTTGGTCTGAAATGCACAGAACAGGCCATTCTAAGCGTTTTCGCACTGTTTCCAACCTCAGTATTACTTTAAGCTGCTGCATCTTAATGCAAACATTGGCAATGAAGTTTCTTTGCTAGATATGGTGCAAATACATCCCTGAAGAAGGCAAACACCTTTAAAATGCATTTACTTTACTCTGACTAAAGTAGTGTTCTTTTGGTCTGAAATGCACAGAACAGGCCATTCTACGCGTTTTCGCACTGTTTCCAACCTCAGTATTACTTTAAGCTGCTGCATCTTAATGCAAACATTGGCAATGAAGTTTCTTTGCTAGATATGGTGCAAATACATCCCTGAAGAAGGCAAACACCTTTAAAATGCATTGAAATCACTTTGACCAAAGTAGTGTTCTTTTGGTCTGAAATGCACAGAACAGGCCATTCTAAGCGTTTTCGCACTGTTTCCAACCTCAGTATTACTTTAAGCTGCTGCATCTTAATGCAAGCAATGGCAATGAAGTTTCTGTGCTAGATATGGTGCAAATACATCCCTGAAGAAGGCAAACACCTTTAAAATGCATTTACTTTACTCTGACTAAAGTAGTGTTCTTTTGGTCTGAAATGCACAGAACAGGCCATTCTAAGCGTTTTCGCACTGTTTCCAACCTCAGTATTACTTTAAGCTGCTGCATCTTAATGCAAGCAATGGCAATGAAGTTTCTTTGCTAGATATGATGCAAATACATCCCTGAAGAAGGCAAACACCTTTAAAATGCATTTACTTTACTCTGACTAAAGTAGTGTTCTTTTGGTCTGAAATGCACAGAACAGGCCATTCTAAGTGTTTTCGCACTGTTTCCAACCTCAGTATTTCTTTAAGCTGCTGCATCTTAATACAAGCAATGGCAATTAAGTTGTTGTGCTAGATATGGTCCAAACACATCCCTGAAGAAGGCAAACACCTTTAAAATGCATTGAAATCACTTTGACCAAAGTAGTGTTCTTTTGGTCTGAAATGCACAGAACAGGCCATTCTAAGCGTTTTCGCACTGTTTCCAACCTCAGTATTACTTCAAGCTGCTGCATCTTAATGCAAGTAATGGCAATGAAGTTTTTGTGCTAGATATGGTCCAAATACATCCCTGAAGAAGGAAAACACCTTTAAAATGCATTGAAATCACTTTGACCAAAGTAGTGTTCTTTTGGTCTGAAATGCACAGAACAGGCCATTCTAAGTGTTTTCGCACTGTTTCCAACCTCAGTATTTCTTTAAGCTGCTGCATCTTAATGCAAGTAATGGCAATGAAGTTTCTGTGCTAGATATGGTCCAAATACATCCCTGAATAAGGCAAACACCTTAAAAATGCATTTAAAACAAATTGACCAAAGTAGTGTTCTTTTGGTCTGAAATGCACAGAACAGGCCATTCTAAGCGTTTTCACACTGTTTCCAACCTCAGTATTACTTTAAGCTGCTGCATCTTAATGCAAGCAATGGCAATGAAGTTTCTGTGCTAGATATGGTCCAAATACATCCCTGAAGAAGGCAAACACCTTTAAAATGCATTTACTTTACTCTGACTAAAGTAGTGTTGTTTTGGTCTGAAATGCACAGAACAGGCCATTCTAAGCGTTTTCGCACTGTTTCCAACCTCAGTATTACTTTAAGCTGCTGCATCTTAATGCAAGCAATGGCAATGAAGTTTCTGTGCTAGATATGGTCCAAATACATCCCTGAAGAAGGCAAACACCTTTAAAATGCATTTACTTTACTCTGACTAAAGTAGTGTTCTTTTGGTCTGAAGTGCACAGAACAGGCCATTCTAAGCGTTTTCACACTGTTTCCAACCTCAGTATTTCTTTAAGCTGCTGCATCTTAATGCAAGCAATGGCAATGAAGTTTCTGTGCTAGATATGGTCCAAATACATCCCTGAAGAAGGCAAACACCTTTAAAATGCATTTACTTTACTCTGACTAAAGTAGTGTTCTTTTGGTCTGAAATGCACAGAACAGGCCATTCTAAGCGTTTTCGCACTGTTTCCAACCTCAGTATTACTTTAAGCTGCTGCATCTTAATGCAAGCAATGGCAATGAAGTTTCTGTGCTAGATATGGTCCAAATACATCCCTGAAGAAGGAAAACACCTTTAAAATGCATTTACTTTACTCTGACTAAAGTAGTGTTCTTTTGGTCTGAAGTGCACAGAACAGGCCATTCTAAGTGTTTTCGCACTGTTTCCAACCTCAGTATTTCTTTAAGCTGCTGCATCTTAATACAAGCAATGGCAATTAAGTTGTTGTGCTAGATATGGTCCAAACACATCCCTGAAGAAGGCAAACACCTTTAAAATGCATTGAAATCACTTTGACCAAAGTAGTGTTCTTTTGGTCTGAAATGCACAGAACAGGCCATTCTAAGCGTTTTCGCACTGTTTCCAACCTCAGTATTACTTCAAGCTGCTGCATCTTAATGCAAGCAATGGCAATGAAGTTTCTGTGCTAGATATGGTCCAAATACATCCCTGAAGAAGGCAAACACCTTTAAAATGCATTTACTTTACTCTGACTAAAGTAGTGTTCTTTTGGTCTGAAATGCACAGAACAGGCCATTCTAAGCGTTTTCGCACTGTTTCCAACCTCAGTATTACTTTAAGCTGCTGCATCTTAATGCAAGCAATGGCAATGAAGTTTCTGTGCTAGATATGGTCCAAATACATCCCTGAAGAAGGCAAACACCTTTAAAATGCATTTACTTTACTCTGACTAAAGTAGTGTTCTTTTGGTCTGAAGTGCACAGAACAGGCCATTCTAAGCGTTTTCGCACTGTTTCCAACCTCAGTATTACTTTAAGCTGCTGCATCTTAATGCAAGCAATGACAATGAAGTTTTTGTGCTAGATATGATCCAAATACATCCCTGAATAAGGCAAACACCTTAAAAATGCTTTTAAAACAAATTGACCAAAGTAGTGTTCTTTTGGTCTGAAATGCACAGAACAGGCCATTCTAAGCGTTTTCGCACTGTTTCCAACCTCAGTATTACTTTAAGCTGCTGCATCTTAATGCAAGCAATGGCAATGAAGTTTCTTTGCTAGATATGATGCAAATACATCCCTGAAGAAGGCAAACACCTTTAAAATGCATTTACTTTACTCTGACTAAAGTAGTGTTCTTTTGGTCTGAAATGCACAGAACAGGCCATTCTAAGTGTTTTCGCACTGTTTCCAACCTCAGTATTTCTTTAAGCTGCTGCATCTTAATACAAGCAATGGCAATTAAGTTGTTGTGCTAGATATGGTCCAAACACATCCCTGAAGAAGGCAAACACCTTTAAAATGCATTGAAATCACTTTGACCAAAGTAGTGTTCTTTTGGTCTGAAATGCACAGAACAGGCCATTCTAAGCGTTTTCGCACTGTTTCCAACCTCAGTATTACTTCAAGCTGCTGCATCTTAATGCAAGTAATGGCAATGAAGTTTTTGTGCTAGATATGGTCCAAATACATCCCTGAAGAAGGAAAACACCTTTAAAATGCATTGAAATCACTTTGACCAAAGTAGTGTTCTTTTGGTCTGAAATGCACAGAACAGGCCATTCTAAGTGTTTTCGCACTGTTTCCAACCTCAGTATTTCTTTAAGCTGCTGCATCTTAATGCAAGTAATGGCAATGAAGTTTCTGTGCTAGATATGGTCCAAATACATCCCTGAATAAGGCAAACACCTTAAAAATGCATTTAAAACAAATTGACCAAAGTAGTGTTCTTTTGGTCTGAAATGCACAGAACAGGCCATTCTAAGCGTTTTCACACTGTTTCCAACCTCAGTATTACTTTAAGCTGCTGCATCTTAATGCAAGCAATGGCAATGAAGTTTCTGTGCTAGATATGGTCCAAATACATCCCTGAAGAAGGCAAACACCTTTAAAATGCATTTACTTTACTCTGACTAAAGTAGTGTTGTTTTGGTCTGAAATGCACAGAACAGGCCATTCTAAGCGTTTTCGCACTGTTTCCAACCTCAGTATTACTTTAAGCTGCTGCATCTTAATGCAAGCAATGGCAATGAAGTTTCTGTGCTAGATATGGTCCAAATACATCCCTGAAGAAGGCAAACACCTTTAAAATGCATTTACTTTACTCTGACTAAAGTAGTGTTCTTTTGGTCTGAAGTGCACAGAACAGGCCATTCTAAGCGTTTTCACACTGTTTCCAACCTCAGTATTTCTTTAAGCTGCTGCATCTTAATGCAAGCAATGGCAATGAAGTTTCTGTGCTAGATATGGTCCAAATACATCCCTGAAGAAGGCAAACACCTTTAAAATGCATTTACTTTACTCTGACTAAAGTAGTGTTCTTTTGGTCTGAAATGCACAGAACAGGCCATTCTAAGCGTTTTCGCACTGTTTCCAACCTCAGTATTACTTTAAGCTGCTGCATCTTAATGCAAGCAATGGCAATGAAGTTTCTGTGCTAGATATGGTCCAAATACATCCCTGAAGAAGGAAAACACCTTTAAAATGCATTTACTTTACTCTGACTAAAGTAATGTTCTTTTGGTCTGAAGTGCACAGAACAGGCCATTCTAAGTGTTTTCGCACTGTTTCCAACCTCAGTATTTCTTTAAGCTGCTGCATCTTAATACAAGCAATGGCAATTAAGTTGTTGTGCTAGATATGGTCCAAACACATCCCTGAAGAAGGCAAACACCTTTAAAATGCATTGAAATCACTTTGACCAAAGTAGTGTTCTTTTGGTCTGAAATGCACAGAACAGGCCATTCTAAGCGTTTTCGCACTGTTTCCAACCTCAGTATTACTTCAAGCTGCTGCATCTTAATGCAAGCAATGGCAATGAAGTTTCTGTGCTAGATATGGTCCAAGTACATCCCTGAAGAAGGCAAATACCTTTAAAATGCATTTAAAACAAATTGACCAAAGTAGTGTTCTTTTGGTCTGAAATGCACAGAACAGGCCATTCTAAGCGTTTTCGCACTGTTTCCAACCTCAGTATTACTTTAAGCTGCTGCATCTTAATGCAAGCAATGGCAATGAAGTTTCTGTGCTAGATATGGTCCAAATACATCCCTGAAGAAGGCAAACACCTTTAAAATGCATTTACTTTACTCTGACTAAAGTAGTGTTCTTTTGGTCTGAAATGCACAGAACAGGCCATTCTAAGCGTTTTCGCACTGTTTCCAACCTCAGTATTACTTTAAGCTGCTGCATCTTAATGCAAGCAATGGCAATGAAGTTTCTGTGCTAGATATGGTCCAAATACATCCCTGAAGAAGGCAAACACCTTTAAAATGCATTTACTTTACTCTGACTAAAGTAGTGTTGTTTTGGTCTGAAATGCACAGAACAGGCCATTCTAAGCGTTTTCGCACTGTTTCCAACCTCAGTATTACTTTAAGCTGCTGCATCTTAATGCAAGCAATGGCAATGAAGTTTCTGTGCTAGATATGGTCCAAATACATCCCTGAAGAAGGCAAACACCTTTAAAATGCATTTACTTTACTCTGACTAAAGTAGTGTTCTTTTGGTCTGAAGTGCACAGAACAGGCCATTCTAAGCGTTTTCACACTGTTTCCAACCTCAGTATTTCTTTAAGCTGCTGCATCTTAATGCAAGCAATGGCAATGAAGTTTCTGTGCTAGATATGGTCCAAATACATCCCTGAAGAAGGCAAACACCTTTAAAATGCATTTACTTTACTCTGACTAAAGTAGTGTTCTTTTGGTCTGAAATGCACAGAACAGGCCATTCTAAGCGTTTTCGCACTGTTTCCAACCTCAGTATTACTTTAAGCTGCTGCATCTTAATGCAAGCAATGGCAATGAAGTTTCTGTGCTAGATATGGTCCAAATACATCCCTGAAGAAGGAAAACACCTTTAAAATGCATTTACTTTACTCTGACTAAAGTAGTGTTCTTTTGGTCTGAAGTGCACAGAACAGGCCATTCTAAGTGTTTTCGCACTGTTTCCAACCTCAGTATTTCTTTAAGCTGCTGCATCTTAATACAAGCAATGGCAATTAAGTTGTTGTGCTAGATATGGTCCAAACACATCCCTGAAGAAGGCAAACACCTTAAAAATGCTTTTAAAACAAATTGACCAAAGTAGTGTTCTTTTGGTCTGAAATGCACAGAACAGGCCATTCTAAGCGTTTTCGCACTGTTTCCAACCTCAGTATTACTTTAAGCTGCTGCATCTTAATGCAAGCAATGGCAATGAAGTTTCTGTGCTAGATATGGTCCAAACACATCCCTGAAGAATGCAAACACCTTTAAAATGCATTGAAATCACTTTGACCAAAGTAGTTTTCTTTTGGTCTGAAATGCACAGAACAGGCCATTCTAAGCGTTTTCGCACTGTTTCCAACCTCAGTATTACTTTAAGCTGCTGCATCTTAATGCAAGCAATGGCAATGAAGTTTCTGTGCTAGATATGGTCCAAATACATCCCTGAAGAAGGCAAACACCTTTAAAATGCATTTACTTTACTCTGACTAAAGTAGTGTTCTTTTGGTCTGAAGTGCACAGAACAGGCCATTCTAAGCGTTTTCGCACTGTTTCCAACCTCAGTATTACTTTAAGCTGCTGCATCTTAATGCAAGCAATGGCAATGAAGTTTTTGTGCTAGATATGGTCCAAATACATCCCTGAAGAAGGAAAACACCTTTAAAATGCATTGAAATCACTTTGACCAAAGTAGTGTTCTTTTGGTCTGAAATGCACAGAACAGGCCATTCTAAGCGTTTTCGCACTGTTTCCAACCTCAGTATTTCTTTAAGCTGCTGCATCTTAATGCAAGCAATGGCAATGAAGTTTCTGTGCTAGATATGGTCCAAATACATCCCTGAAGATGGCAAACACCTTAAAAATGCTTTTAAAACAAATTGAATAAAGTAGTGTTCTTTTGGTCTGAAATGCACAGAACAGGCCATTCTAAGCGTTTTCGCACTGTTTCCAACCTCAGTATTTCTTTAAGCTGCTGCATCTTAATACAAGCAATGGCAATTAAGTTGTTGTGCTAGATATGGTCCAAACACATCCCTGAAGAAGGCAAACACCTTAAAAATGCTTTTAAAACAAATTGACCAAAGTAGTGTTCTTTTGGTCTGAAATGCACAGAACAGGCCATTCTAAGCGTTTTCGCACTGTTTCCAACCTCAGTATTACTTTAAGCTGCTGCATCTTAATGCAAGCAATGGCAATGAAGTTTTTGTGCTAGATATGGTCCAAATACATCCCTGAAGAAGGAAAACACCTTTAAAATGCATTTACTTTACTCTGACTAAAGTAGTGTTCTTTTGGTCTGAAATGCACAGAACAGGCCATTCTAAGTGTTTTCGCACTGTTTCCAACCTCAGTATTTCTTTAAGCTGCTGCATCTTAATACAAGCAATGGCAATTAAGTTGTTGTGCTAGATATGGTCCAAACACATCCCTGAAGAAGGCAAACACCTTTAAAATGCATTGAAATCACTTTGACCAAAGTAGTGTTCTTTTGGTCTGAAATGCACAGAACAGGCCATTCTAAGCGTTTTCGCACTGTTTCCAACCTCAGTATTACTTCAAGCTGCTGCATCTTAATGCAAGTAATGGCAATGAAGTTTTTGTGCTAGATATGGTCCAAATACATCCCTGAAGAAGGAAAACACCTTTAAAATGCATTGAAATCACTTTGACCAAAGTAGTGTTCTTTTGGTCTGAAATGCACAGAACAGGCCATTCTAAGTGTTTTCGCACTGTTTCCAACCTCAGTATTTCTTTAAGCTGCTGCATCTTAATGCAAGTAATGGCAATGAAGTTTCTGTGCTAGATATGGTCCAAATACATCCCTGAATAAGGCAAACACCTTAAAAATGCATTTAAAACAAATTGACCAAAGTAGTGTTCTTTTGGTCTGAAATGCACAGAACAGGCCATTCTAAGCGTTTTCACACTGTTT
This sequence comes from Macropodus opercularis, assembly GCA_030770545.1. NCBI lineage: Eukaryota > Metazoa > Chordata > Actinopteri > Anabantiformes > Osphronemidae > Macropodus > Macropodus opercularis. The sequence continues at coordinate 15,433,079 of CM061103.1, forward strand.
CCAACCTCAGTATTACTTTAAGCTGCTGCATCTTAATGCAAGCAATGGCAATGAAGTTTCTGTGCTAGATATGGTCCAAATACATCCCTGAAGAAGGCAAACACCTTTAAAATGCATTTACTTTACTCTGACTAAAGTAGTGTTGTTTTGGTCTGAAATGCACAGAACAGGCCATTCTAAGCGTTTTCGCACTGTTTCCAACCTCAGTATTACTTTAAGCTGCTGCATCTTAATGCAAGCAATGGCAATGAAGTTTCTGTGCTAGATATGGTCCAAATACATCCCTGAAGAAGGCAAACACCTTTAAAATGCATTTACTTTACTCTGACTAAAGTAGTGTTCTTTTGGTCTGAAGTGCACAGAACAGGCCATTCTAAGCGTTTTCACACTGTTTCCAACCTCAGTATTTCTTTAAGCTGCTGCATCTTAATGCAAGCAATGGCAATGAAGTTTCTGTGCTAGATATGGTCCAAATACATCCCTGAAGAAGGCAAACACCTTTAAAATGCATTTACTTTACTCTGACTAAAGTAGTGTTCTTTTGGTCTGAAATGCACAGAACAGGCCATTCTAAGCGTTTTCGCACTGTTTCCAACCTCAGTATTACTTTAAGCTGCTGCATCTTAATGCAAGCAATGGCAATGAAGTTTCTGTGCTAGATATGGTCCAAATACATCCCTGAAGAAGGAAAACACCTTTAAAATGCATTTACTTTACTCTGACTAAAGTAATGTTCTTTTGGTCTGAAGTGCACAGAACAGGCCATTCTAAGTGTTTTCGCACTGTTTCCAACCTCAGTATTTCTTTAAGCTGCTGCATCTTAATACAAGCAATGGCAATTAAGTTGTTGTGCTAGATATGGTCCAAACACATCCCTGAAGAAGGCAAACACCTTTAAAATGCATTGAAATCACTTTGACCAAAGTAGTGTTCTTTTGGTCTGAAATGCACAGAACAGGCCATTCTAAGCGTTTTCGCACTGTTTCCAACCTCAGTATTACTTCAAGCTGCTGCATCTTAATGCAAGCAATGGCAATGAAGTTTCTGTGCTAGATATGGTCCAAGTACATCCCTGAAGAAGGCAAATACCTTTAAAATGCATTTAAAACAAATTGACCAAAGTAGTGTTCTTTTGGTCTGAAATGCACAGAACAGGCCATTCTAAGCGTTTTCGCACTGTTTCCAACCTCAGTATTACTTTAAGCTGCTGCATCTTAATGCAAGCAATGGCAATGAAGTTTCTGTGCTAGATATGGTCCAAATACATCCCTGAAGAAGGCAAACACCTTTAAAATGCATTTACTTTACTCTGACTAAAGTAGTGTTCTTTTGGTCTGAAATGCACAGAACAGGCCATTCTAAGCGTTTTCGCACTGTTTCCAACCTCAGTATTACTTTAAGCTGCTGCATCTTAATGCAAGCAATGGCAATGAAGTTTCTGTGCTAGATATGGTCCAAATACATCCCTGAAGAAGGCAAACACCTTTAAAATGCATTTACTTTACTCTGACTAAAGTAGTGTTGTTTTGGTCTGAAATGCACAGAACAGGCCATTCTAAGCGTTTTCGCACTGTTTCCAACCTCAGTATTACTTTAAGCTGCTGCATCTTAATGCAAGCAATGGCAATGAAGTTTCTGTGCTAGATATGGTCCAAATACATCCCTGAAGAAGGCAAACACCTTTAAAATGCATTTACTTTACTCTGACTAAAGTAGTGTTCTTTTGGTCTGAAGTGCACAGAACAGGCCATTCTAAGCGTTTTCACACTGTTTCCAACCTCAGTATTTCTTTAAGCTGCTGCATCTTAATGCAAGCAATGGCAATGAAGTTTCTGTGCTAGATATGGTCCAAATACATCCCTGAAGAAGGCAAACACCTTTAAAATGCATTTACTTTACTCTGACTAAAGTAGTGTTCTTTTGGTCTGAAATGCACAGAACAGGCCATTCTAAGCGTTTTCGCACTGTTTCCAACCTCAGTATTACTTTAAGCTGCTGCATCTTAATGCAAGCAATGGCAATGAAGTTTCTGTGCTAGATATGGTCCAAATACATCCCTGAAGAAGGAAAACACCTTTAAAATGCATTTACTTTACTCTGACTAAAGTAGTGTTCTTTTGGTCTGAAGTGCACAGAACAGGCCATTCTAAGTGTTTTCGCACTGTTTCCAACCTCAGTATTTCTTTAAGCTGCTGCATCTTAATACAAGCAATGGCAATTAAGTTGTTGTGCTAGATATGGTCCAAACACATCCCTGAAGAAGGCAAACACCTTAAAAATGCTTTTAAAACAAATTGACCAAAGTAGTGTTCTTTTGGTCTGAAATGCACAGAACAGGCCATTCTAAGCGTTTTCGCACTGTTTCCAACCTCAGTATTACTTTAAGCTGCTGCATCTTAATGCAAGCAATGGCAATGAAGTTTCTGTGCTAGATATGGTCCAAACACATCCCTGAAGAATGCAAACACCTTTAAAATGCATTGAAATCACTTTGACCAAAGTAGTTTTCTTTTGGTCTGAAATGCACAGAACAGGCCATTCTAAGCGTTTTCGCACTGTTTCCAACCTCAGTATTACTTTAAGCTGCTGCATCTTAATGCAAGCAATGGCAATGAAGTTTCTGTGCTAGATATGGTCCAAATACATCCCTGAAGAAGGCAAACACCTTTAAAATGCATTTACTTTACTCTGACTAAAGTAGTGTTCTTTTGGTCTGAAGTGCACAGAACAGGCCATTCTAAGCGTTTTCGCACTGTTTCCAACCTCAGTATTACTTTAAGCTGCTGCATCTTAATGCAAGCAATGGCAATGAAGTTTTTGTGCTAGATATGGTCCAAATACATCCCTGAAGAAGGAAAACACCTTTAAAATGCATTGAAATCACTTTGACCAAAGTAGTGTTCTTTTGGTCTGAAATGCACAGAACAGGCCATTCTAAGCGTTTTCGCACTGTTTCCAACCTCAGTATTTCTTTAAGCTGCTGCATCTTAATGCAAGCAATGGCAATGAAGTTTCTGTGCTAGATATGGTCCAAATACATCCCTGAAGATGGCAAACACCTTAAAAATGCTTTTAAAACAAATTGAATAAAGTAGTGTTCTTTTGGTCTGAAATGCACAGAACAGGCCATTCTAAGCGTTTTCGCACTGTTTCCAACCTCAGTATTTCTTTAAGCTGCTGCATCTTAATACAAGCAATGGCAATTAAGTTGTTGTGCTAGATATGGTCCAAACACATCCCTGAAGAAGGCAAACACCTTAAAAATGCTTTTAAAACAAATTGACCAAAGTAGTGTTCTTTTGGTCTGAAATGCACAGAACAGGCCATTCTAAGCGTTTTCGCACTGTTTCCAACCTCAGTATTACTTTAAGCTGCTGCATCTTAATGCAAGCAATGGCAATGAAGTTTTTGTGCTAGATATGGTCCAAATACATCCCTGAAGAAGGAAAACACCTTTAAAATGCATTGAAATCACTTTGACCAAAGTAGTGTTCTTTTGGTCTGAAATGCACAGAACAGGCCATTCTAAGCGTTTTCGCACTGTTTCCAACCTCAGTATTTCTTTAAGCTGCTGCATCTTAATGCAAGCAATGGCAATGAAGTTTCTGTGCTAGATATGGTCCAAATACATCCCTGAAGATGGCAAACACCTTAAAAATGCTTTTAAAACAAATTGAATAAAGTAGTGTTCTTTTGGTCTGAAATGCACAGAACAGGCCATTCTAAGCGTTTTCGCACTGTTTCCAACCTCAGTATTACTTTAAGCTGCTGCATCTTAATGCAAGCAATGGCAATGAAGTTTCCTTGCTAGATATGGTCCAAATACATCCCTGAAGAATGCAAACACCATTAAAATGCATTTACTTTACTCTGACTAAAGTAGTATTCTTTTGGTCTGAAATGCACAGAACAGGCCATTCTACGCGTTTTCGCACTGTTTCCAACCTCAGTATTTCTTTAAGCTGCTGCATCTTAATACAAGCAATGGCAATTAAGTTGTTGTGCTAGATATGGTCCAAACACATCCCTGAAGAAGGCAAACACCTTTAAAATGCATTGAAATCACTTTGACCAAAGTAGTGTTCTTTTGGTCTGAAATGCACAGAATAGAACATTCAAAGCGTTTTCGCACTGTTTCCAACCTCAGTATTTCTTTAAGCTGCTGCATCTTAATGCAAGCAATGGCAATGAAGTTTCTGTGCTAGATATGGTGCAAATACATCCCTGAAGAAGGCAAACACCTTTAAAATGCATTTACTTTACTCTGACTAAAGTAGTGTTCTTTTGGTCTGAAATGCACAGAACAGGCCATTCTAAGCGTTTTCGCACTGTTTCCAACCTCAGTATTACTTTAAGCTGCTGCATCTTAATGCAAGCAATGGCAATGAAGTTTCCTTGCTAGATATGGTCCAAATACATCCCTGAAGAAGGAAAACACCTTTAAAATGCATTTACTTTACTCTGACTAAAGTAGTGTTCTTTTGGTCTGAAATGCACAGAACAGGCCATTCTAAGTGTTTTCGCACTGTTTCCAACCTCAGTATTTCTTTAAGCTGCTGCATCTTAATACAAGCAATGGCAATTAAGTTGTTGTGCTAGATATGGTCCAAACACATCCCTGAAGAAGGCAAACACCTTTAAAATGCATTGAAATCACTTTGACCAAAGTAGTGTTCTTTTGGTCTGAAATGCACAGAATAGGCCATTCTAAGCGTTTTCGCACTGTTTCCAACCTCAGTATTACTTCAAGCTGCTGCATCTTAATGCAAGCAATGGCAATGAAGTTTCTGTGCTAGATATGGTCCAAGTACATCCCTGAAGAAGGTAAATACCTTTAAAATGCATTTACTTTACTCTGACTAAAGTAGTATTCTTTTGGTCTGAAATGCACAGAACAGGCCATTCTACGCGTTTTCGCACTGTTTCCAACCTCAGTATTACTTTAAGCTGCTGCATCTTAATGCAAGCAATGGCAATGAAGTTTCCTTGCTAGATATGGTCCAAATACATCCCTGAAGAAGGCAAACACCTTTAAAATGCATTGAAATCACTTTGACCAAAGTAGTGTTCTTTTGGTCTGAAATGCACAGAACAGGCCATTCTAAGCGTTTTCGCACTGTTTCCAACCTCAGTATTACTTTAAGCTGCTGCATCTTATTGCAAGCAATGGCAATGAAGTTTCCTTGCTAGATATGGTCCAAATACATCCCTGAAGAAGGCAAACACCTTTAAAATGCATTGAAATCACTTTGACCAAAGTAGTGTTCTTTTGGTCTATAATGCACAGAATAGGCCATTCTAAGCGTTTTCGCACTGTTTCCAACCTCAGTATTACTTCAAGCTGCTGCATCTTAATGCAAGCAATGGCAATGAAGTTTCTGTGCTAGATATGGTCCAAGTACATCCCTGAAGAAGGTAAATACCTTTAAAATGCATTTACTTTACTCTGACTAAAGTAGTGTTCTTTTGGTCTGAAGTCCACAGAACAGGCCATTCTAAGTGTTTTCGCACTGTTTCCAACCTCAGTATTTCTTTAAGCTGCTGCATCTTAATACAAGCAATGGCAATTAAGTTGTTGTGCTAGATATGGTCCAAACACATCCCTGAAGAAGGCAAACACCTTTAAAATGCATTGAAATCACTTTGACCAAAGTAGTGTTCTTTTGGTCTGAAATGCACAGAACAGGCCATTCTAAGCGTTTTCGCACTGTTTCCAACCTCAGTATTACTTTAAGCTGCTGCATCTTAATGCAAGCAATGGCAATGAAGTTTCTGTGCTAGATATGGTGCAAATACATCCCTGAAGAAGGCAAACACCTTTAAAATGCATTTACTTTACTCTGACTAAAGTAGTGTTCTTTTGGTCTGAAATGCACAGAACAGGCCATTCTAAGTGTTTTCGCACTGTTTCCAACCTCAGTATTTCTTTAAGCTGCTGCATCTTAATACAAGCAATGGCAATTAAGTTGTTGTGCTAGATATGGTCCAAACACATCCCTGAAGAAGGCAAACACCTTTAAAATGCATTGAAATCACTTTGACCAAAGTAGTGTTCTTTTGGTCTGAAATGCACAGAACAGGCCATTCTAAGCGTTTTCGCACTGTTTCCAACCTCAGTATTACTTCAAGCTGCTGCATCTTAATGCAAGTAATGGCAATGAAGTTTTTGTGCTAGATATGGTCCAAATACATCCCTGAAGAAGGAAAACACCTTTAAAATGCATTGAAATCACTTTGACCAAAGTAGTGTTCTTTTGGTCTGAAATGCACAGAACAGGCCATTCTAAGCGTTTTCGCACTGTTTCCAACCTCAGTATTTCTTTAAGCTGCTGCATCTTAATGCAAGTAATGGCAATGAAGTTTCTGTGCTAGATATGGTCCAAATACATCCCTGAATAAGGCAAACACCTTAAAAATGCATTTAAAACAAATTGACCAAAGTAGTGTTCTTTTGGTCTGAAATGCACAGAACAGGCCATTCTAAGCGTTTTCACACTGTTTCCAACCTCAGTATTACTTTAAGCTGCTGCATCTTAATGCAAGCAATGGCAATGAAGTTTCTGTGCTAGATATGGTCCAAATACATCCCTGAAGAAGGCAAACGCCTTTAAAATGCATTTACTTTACTCTGACTAAAGTAGTGTTGTTTTGGTCTGAAATGCACAGAACAGGCCATTCTAAGCGTTTTCGCACTGTTTCCAACCTCAGTATTACTTTAAGCTGCTGCATCTTAATGCAAGCAATGGCAATGAAGTTTCTGTGCTAGATATGGTCCAAATACATCCCTGAAGAAGGCAAACACCTTTAAAATGCATTTACTTTACTCTGACTAAAGTAGTGTTCTTTTGGTCTGAAATGCACAGAACAGGCCATTCTAAGCGTTTTCGCACTGTTTCCAACCTCAGTATTACTTTAAGCTTCTGCATCTTAATGCAAGCAATGGCAATGAAGTTTCTGTGCTAGATATGGTCCAAATACATCCCTGAAGAAGGCAAACACCTTTAAAATGCATTTACTTTACTCTGACTAAAGTAGTGTTCTTTTGGTCTGAAGTGCACAGAACAGGCCATTCTAAGTGTTTTCGCACTGTTTCCAACCTCAGTATTTCTTTAAGCTGCTGCATCTTAATACAAGCAATGGCAATGAAGTTTTTGTGCTAGATATGGTCCAAACACATCCCTGAAGAAGGCAAACACCTTTAAAATGCATTGAAATCACTTTGACCAAAGTAGTGTTCTTTTGGTCTGAAATGCACAGAACAGGCCATTCTAAGCGTTTTCGCACTGTTTCCAACCTCAGTATTACTTCAAGCTGCTGCATCTTAATGCAAGCAATGGCAATGAAGTTTCTGTGCTAGATATGGTCCAAGTACATCGCTGAAGAAGGCAAATACCTTTAAAATGCATTTAAAACAAATTGACCAAAGTAGTGTTCTTTTGGTCTGAAATGCACAGAACAGGCCATTCTAAGCGTTTTCGCACTGTTTCCAACCTCAGTATTACTTTAAGCTGCTGCATCTTAATGCAAGCAATGGCAATGAAGTTTCTGTGCTAGATATGGTCCAAATACATCCCCGAAGAAGGCAAACACCTTTAAAATGCATTTACTTTACTCTGACTAAAGTAGTGTTCTTTTGGTCTGAAATGCACAGAACAGGCCATTCTAAGCGTTTTCGCACTGTTTCCAACCTCAGTATTACTTTAAGCTGCTGCATCTTAATGCAAGCAATGGCAATGAAGTTTCTGTGCTAGATATGGTCCAAATACATCCCGGAAGAAGGCAAACACCTTTAAAATGCTTTTAAAACAAATTGACCAAAGTAGTGTTCTTTTGGTCTGAAATGCACAGAACAGGCCATTCTAAGCGTTTTCGCACTGTTTCCAACCTCAGTATTTCTTTAAGCTGCTGCATCTTAATGCAAGCAATGGCAATGAAGTTTCTGTGCTAGATATGGTCCAAATACATCCCTGAAGATGGCAAACACCTTAAAAATGCTTTTAAAACAAATTGAATAAAGTAGTGTTCTTTTGGTCTGAAATGCACAGAACAGGCCATTCTAAGCGTTTTCGCACTGTTTCCAACCTCAGTATTACTTTAAGCTGCTGCATCTTAATGCAAGCAATGGCAATGAAGTTTCTGTGCTAGATATGGTCCAAATACATCCCTGAAGAAGGCAAACACCTTTAAAATGCATTTACTTTACTCTGACTAAAGTAGTGTTCTTTTGGTCTGAAGTGCACAGAACAGGCCATTCTAAGCGTTTTCGCACTGTTTCCAACCTCAGTATTTCTTTAAGCTGCTGCATCTTAATGCAAGCAATGGCAATGAAGTTTCTGTGCTAGATATGGTCCAAATACATCCCTGAATAAGGCAAACACCTTAAAAATGCTTTTAAAACAATTTGACCAAAGTAGTGTTCTTTTGGTCTGAAATGCACAGAACAGGCCATTCTAAGCGTTTTCGCACTGTTTCCAACCTCAGTATTACTTTAAGCTGCTGCATCTTAATGCAAGCAATGGCAATGAAGTTTCTGTGCTAGATATGGTCCAAATACATCCCTGAAGAAGGAAAACACCTTTAAAATGCATTTACTTTACTCTGACTAAAGTAGTGTTCTTTTGGTCTGAAGTGCACAGAACAGGCCATTCTAAGCGTTTTCGCACTGTTTCCAACCTCAGTATTTCTTTAAGCTGCTGCATCTTAATGTAAGCAATGGCAATGAAGTTTCTGTGCTAGATATGGTCCAAATACATCCCTGAAGAAGGCAAACACCTTAAAATGCTTTTAAAACAAATTGAATAAAGTAGTGTTCTTTTGGTCTGAAATGCACAGAACAGGCCATTCTAAGCGTTTTCGCACTGTTTCCAACCTCAGTATTACTTTAAGCTGCTGCATCTTAATGCAAGCAATGGCAATGAAGTTTCTGTGCTAGATATGGTCCAAATACATCCCTGAAGAAGGCAAACAACTTTAAAATGCATTTACTTTACTCTGACTAAAGTAGTGTTCTTTTGGTCTGAAGTGCACAGAACAGGCCATTCTAAGCGTTTTCGCACTGTTTCCAACCTCAGTATTACTTTAAGCTGCTGCATCTTAATGCAAGCAATGGCAATGAAGTTTCTGTGCTAGATATGGTCCAAATACATCCCTGAAGAAGGCAAACACCTTTAAAATGCATTTACTTTACTCTGACTAAAGTAGTGTTCTTTTGGTCTGAAATGCACAGAACAGGCCATTCTAAGCGTTTTCGCACTGTTTCCAACCTCAGTATTACTTTAAGCTGCTGCATCTTAATGCAAACATTGGCAATGAAGTTTCTTTGCTAGATATGGTGCAAATACATCCCTGAAGAAGGCAAACACCTTTAAAATGCATTTACTTTACTCTGACTAAAGTAGTGTTCTTTTGGTCTGAAATGCACAGAACAGGCCATTCTAAGCGTTTTCGCACTGTTTCCAACCTCAGTATTACTATAAGCTGCTGCATCTTAATGCAAGCAATGGCAATGAAGTGTCTTTGCTAGATATGGTGCAAATACATCCCCGAAGAAGGCAAACACCTTTAAAATGCATTTACTTTACTCTGACCAAAGTAGTGTTCTTTTGGTCTGAAATGCACAGAACAGGCCATTTTAAGCGTTTTCGCACTGTTTCCAACCTCAGTATTACTTTAAGCTGCTGCATCTTAATGCAAGCAATGGCAATGAAGTTTCTGTGCTAGATATGGTCCAAATACATCCCTGAAGAAGGCAAACACCTTAAAAATGCTTTTAAAACAAATTGAATAAAGTAGTGTTCTTTTGGTCTGAAATGCACAGAACAGGCCATTCTAAGCGTTTTCGCACTGTTTCCAACCTCAGTATTACTTTAAGCTGCTGCATCTTATCGCAAGCAATGGCAATGAAGTTTCTGTGCTAGATATGGTCCAAATACATCCCTGAAGAAGGCAAACACCTTTAAAATGCATTTACTTTACTCTGACTAAAGTAGTGTTCTTTTGGTCTGAAGTGCACAGAACAGGCCATTCTAAGCGTTTTCGCACTGTTTCCAACCTCAGTATTTCTTTAAGCTGCTGCATCTTAATGCAAGCAATGGCAATGAAGTTTCTGTGCTAGATATGGTCCAAATACATCCCTGAAGAAGGCAAACACCTTTAAAATGCATTTACTTTACTCTGTTTAAAGTAGTGTTCTTTTGGTCTGAAATGCACAGAACAGGCCATTCTAAGCGTCTTCTCACTGCTTCCAACCTCAGTATTTCTTTAAGCTGCTGCATCTTAATGCAAGCAATGGCAATGAAGTTTCTGTGCTAGATATGGTCCAAATACATCCCTGAAGAAGGCAAACACCTTTAAAATATATTGAAATCACTTTGACCAAAGTAGTGTTCTTTTGGTCTGAAATGCACAGAACAGGCCATTCTAAGCGTTTTCGCACTGTTTCCAACCTCAGTATTACTTTAAGCTGCTGCATCTTAATGCAAACATTGGCAATGAAGTTTCTTTGCTAGATATGGTGCAAATACATCCCTGAAGAAGGCAAACACCTTTAAAATGCATTTACTTTACTCTGACTAAAGTAGTGTTCTTTTGGTCTGAAATGCACAGAACAGGCCATTCTAAGCGTTTTCGCACTGTTTCCAACCTCAGTATTACTTTAAGCTGCTGCATCTTAATGCAAGCAATGGCAATGAAGTTTCTGTGCTAGATATGGTCCAAGTACATCCCTGAAGAAGGCAAATACCTTTAAAATGCATTTAAAACAAATTGACCAAAGTAGTGTTCTTTTGGTCTGAAATGCACAGAACAGGCCATTCTAAGCGTTTTCGCACTGTTTCCAACCTCAGTATTACTTTAAGCTGCTGCATCTTAATGCAAACATTGGCAATGAAGTTTCTTCGCTAGATATGGTGCAAATACATCCCTGAAGAAGGCAAACACCTTTAAAATGCATTTACTTTACTCTGACTAAAGTAGTGTTCTTTTGGTCTGAAATGCACAGAACAGGCCATTCTAAGCGTTTTCGCACTGTTTCCAACCTCAGTATTACTTTAAGCTGCTGCATCTTAATGCAAACATTGGCAATGAAGTTTCTTTGCTAGATATGGTGCAAATACATCCCTGAAGAAGGCAAACACCTTTAAAATGCATTTACTTTACTCTGACTAAAGTAGTGTTCTTTTGGTCTGAAATGCACAGAACAGGCCATTCTAAGCGTTTTCGCACTGTTTCCAACCTCAGTATTACTTTAAGCTGCTGCATCTTAATGCAAGCAATGGCAATGAAGTGTCTTTGCTAGATATGGTGCAAATACATCCCTGAAGAAGGCAAACACCTTTAAAATGCATTTACTTTACTCTGACCAAAGTAGTGTTCTTTTGGTCTGAAATGCACAGAACAGGCCATTTTAAGCGTTTTCGCACTGTTTCCAACCTCAGTATTACTTTAAGCTGCTGCATCTTAATGCAAGCAATGGCAATGAAGTTTCTGTGCTAGATATGGTCCAAATACATCCCTGAAGAAGGCAAACACCTTAAAAATGCTTTTAAAACAAATTGAATAAAGTAGTGTTCTTTTGGTCTGAAATGCACAGAACAGGCCATTCTAAGCGTTTTCGCACTGTTTCCAACCTCAGTATTACTTTAAGCTGCTGCATCTTAATGCAAACATTGGCAATGAAGTTTCTTTGCTAGATATGGTGCAAATACATCCCTGAAGAAGGCAAACACCTTTAAAATGCATTTACTTTACTCTGACTAAAGTAGTGTTCTTTTGGTCTGAAATGCACAGAACAGGCCATTCTAAGCGTTTTCGCACTGTTTCCAACCTCAGTATTACTTTAAGCTGCTGCATCTTAATGCAAGCAATGGCAATGAAGTGTCTTTGCTAGATATGGTGCAAATACATCCCTGAAGAAGGCAAACACCTTTAAAATGCATTTACTTTACTCTGACCAAAGTAGTGTTCTTTTGGTCTGAAATGCACAGAACAGGCCATTTTAAGCGTTTTCGCACTGTTTCCAACCTCAGTATTACTTTAAGCTGCTGCATCTTAATGCAAGCAATGGCAATGAAGTTTCTGTGCTAGATATGGTGCAAATACATCCCTGAAGAAGGCAAACACCTTTAAAATGCATTTACTTTACTCTGACTAAAGTAGTGTTCTTTTGGTCTGAAATGCACAGAACAGGCCATTCTAAGCGTTTTCGCACTGTTTCCAACCTCAGTATTACTTTAAGCTGCTGCATCTTAATGCAAGCAATGGCAATGAAGTTTCTGTGCTAGATATGGTCCAAGTACATCCCTGAAGAAGGCAAATACCTTTAAAATGCATTTAAAACAAATTGACCAAAGTAGTGTTCTTTTGGTCTGAAATGCACAGAACAGGCCATTCTAAGCGTTTTCGCACTGTTTCCAACCTCAGTATTACTTTAAGCTGCTGCATCTTAATGCAAACATTGGCAATGAAGTTTCTTCGCTAGATATGGTGCAAATACATCCCTGAAGAAGGCAAACACCTTTAAAATGCATTTACTTTACTCTGACTAAAGTAGTGTTCTTTTGGTCTGAAATGCACAGAACAGGCCATTCTAAGCGTTTTCGCACTGTTTCCAACCTCAGTATTACTTTAAGCTGCTGCATCTTAATGCAAACATTGGCAATGAAGTTTCTTTGCTAGATATGGTGCAAATACATCCCTGAAGAAGGCAAACACCTTTAAAATGCATTTACTTTACTCTGACTAAAGTAGTGTTCTTTTGGTCTGAAATGCACAGAACAGGCCATTCTAAGCGTTTTCGCACTGTTTCCAACCTCAGTATTACTTTAAGCTGCTGCATCTTAATGCAAGCAATGGCAATGAAGTGTCTTTGCTAGATATGGTGCAAATACATCCCTGAAGAAGGCAAACACCTTTAAAATGCATTTACTTTACTCTGACCAAAGTAGTGTTCTTTTGGTCTGAAATGCACAGAACAGGCCATTTTAAGCGTTTTCGCACTGTTTCCAACCTCAGTATTACTTTAAGCTGCTGCATCTTAATGCAAGCAATGGCAATGAAGTTTCTGTGCTAGATATGGTCCAAATACATCCCTGAAGAAGGCAAACACCTTAAAAATGCTTTTAAAACAAATTGAATAAAGTAGTGTTCTTTTGGTCTGAAATGCACAGAACAGGCCATTCTAAGCGTTTTCGCACTGTTTCCAACCTCAGTATTACTTTAAGCTGCTGCATCTTAATGCAAACATTGGCAATGAAGTTTCTTTGCTAGATATGGTGCAAATACATCCCTGAAGAAGGCAAACACCTTTAAAATGCATTTACTTTACTCTGACTAAAGTAGTGTTCTTTTGGTCTGAAATGCACAGAACAGGCCATTCTAAGCGTTTTCGCACTGTTTCCAACCTCAGTATTACTTTAAGCTGCTGCATCTTAATGCAAGCAATGGCAATGAAGTGTCTTTGCTAGATATGGTGCAAATACATCCCTGAAGAAGGCAAACACCTTTAAAATGCATTTACTTTACTCTGACCAAAGTAGTGTTCTTTTGGTCTGAAATGCACAGAACAGGCCATTTTAAGCGTTTTCGCACTGTTTCCAACCTCAGTATTACTTTAAGCTGCTGCATCTTAATGCAAGCAATGGCAATGAAGTTTCTGTGCTAGATATGGTCCAAATACATCCCTGAAGAAGGCAAACACCTTAAAAATGCTTTTAAAACAAATTGAATAAAGTAGTGTTCTTTTGGTCTGAAATGCACAGAACAGGCCATTCTAAGCGTTTTCGCACTGTTTCCAACCTCAGTATTACTTTAAGCTGCTGCATCTTAATGCAAACATTGGCAATGAAGTTTCTTTGCTAGATATGGTGCAAATACATCCCTGAAGAAGGCAAACACCTTTAAAATGCATTTACTTTACTCTGACTAAAGTAGTGTTCTTTTGGTCTGAAATGCACAGAACAGGCCATTCTAAGCGTTTTCGCACTGTTTCCAACCTCAGTATTACTTTAAGCTGCTGCATCTTAATGCAAGCAATGGCAATAAAGTTTCTGTGCTAGATATGGTCCAAATACATCCCTGAAGAAGGCAAACACCTTTAAAATGCATTTACTTTACTCTGACTAAAGTAGTGTTCTTTTGGTCTGAAGTGCACAGAACAGGCCATTCTAAGCGTTTTCGCACTGTTTCCAACCTCAGAATTTCTTTAAGCTGCTGCATCTTAATGCAAGCAATGGCAATGAAGTTTCTGTGCTAGATATGGTCCAAATACATCCCTGAAGAAGGCAAACACCTTTAAAATGCATTTACTTTACTCTGTTTAAAGTAGTGTTCTTTTGGTCTGAAATGCACAGAACAGGCCATTCTAAGCGTCTTCGCACTGCTTCCAACCTCAGTATTTCTTTAAGCTGCTGCATCTTAATGCAAGCAATGGCAATGAAGTTTCTGTGCTAGATATGGTCCAAATACATCCCTGAAGAAGGCAAACACCTTTAAAATATATTGAAATCACTTTGACCAAAGTAGTGTTCTTTTGGTCTGAAATGCACAGAACAGGCCATTCTAAGCGTTTTCGCACTGTTTCCAACCTCAGTATTACTTTAAGCTGCTGCATCTTAATGCAAACATTGGCAATGAAGTTTCTTTGCTAGATATGGTGCAAATACATCCCTGAAGAAGGCAAACACCTTTAAAATGCATTTACTTTACTCTGACTAAAGTAGTGTTCTTTTGGTCTGAAATGCACAGAACAGGCCATTCTAAGCGTTTTCGCACTGTTTCCAACCTCAGTATTACTTTAAGCTGCTGCATCTTAATGCAAGCAATGGCAATGAAGTTTCTGTGCTAGATATGGTCCAAATACATCCCTGAAGAAGGCAAACACCTTTAAAATGCATTTACTTTACTCTGACTAAAGTAGTGTTGTTTTGGTCTGAAATGCACAGAACAGGCCATTCTAAGCGTTTTCGCACTGTTTCCAACCTCAGTATTTCTTTAAGCTGCTGCATCTTAATGCAAGCAATGGCAATGAAGTTTCTGTGCTAGATATGGTGCAAATACATCCTTGAAGAAGGCAAACACCTTTAAAATGCATTTACTTTACTCTGACTAAAGTAGTGTTCTTTTGGTCTGAAATGCACAGAACAGGCCATTCTAAGCGTTTTCGCACTGTTTCCAACCTCAGTATTACTTTAATGCAAGCAATGGCAATGAAGTTTCTGTGCTAGATATGGTCCAAATACATCCCTGAAGAAGGCAAACACCTTTAAAATGCATTTACTTTACTCTGACTAAAGTAGTGTTCTTTTGGTCTGAAATGCACAGAACAGGCCATTCTAAGCGTTTTCGCACTGTTTCCAACCTCAGTATTACTTTAAGCTGCTGCATCTTAATGCAAGCAATGGCAATGTAGTTTCTGTGCTAGATATGGTCCAAGTACATCCCTGAAGAAGGCAAATACCTTTAAAATGCATTTAAAACAAATTGACCAAAGTAGTGTTCTTTTGGTCTGAAATGCACAGAACAGGCCATTCTAAGCGTTTTCGCACTGTTTCCAACCTCAGTATTACTTTAAGCTGCTGCATCTTAATGCAAGCAATGGCAATGAAGTTTCTGTGCTAGATATGGTCCAAATACATCCCTGAAGAAGGCAAACACCTTTAAAATGCATTTACTTTACTCTGTTTAAAGTAGTGTTCTTTTGGTCTGAAATGCACAGAACAGGCCATTCTAAGCGTCTTCGCACTGCTTCCAACCTCAGTATTTCTTTAAGCTGCTGCATCTTAATGCAAGCAATGGCAATGAAGTTTTTGTGCTAGATATGGTCCAAATACATCCCTGAAGAAGGCAAACACCTTTAAAATATATTGAAATCACTTTGACCAAAGTAGTGTTCTTTTGGTCTGAAATGCACAGAACAGGCCATTCTAAGCGTTTTCGCACTGTTTCCAACCTCAGTATTACTTTAAGCTGCTGCATCTTAATGCAAACATTGGCAATGAAGTTTCTTTGCTAGATATGGTGCAAATACATCCCTGAAGAAGGCAAACACCTTTAAAATGCATTTACTTTACTCTGACTAAAGTAGTGTTCTTTTGGTCTGAAATGCACAGAACAGGCCATTCTAAGCGTTTTCGCACTGTTTCCAACCTCAGTATTACTTTAAGCTGCTGCATCTTAATGCAAGCAATGGCAATGAAGTTTCTGTGCTAGATATGGTCCAAGTACATCTCTGAAGAAGGCAAACACCTTTAAAATGCATTTAAAACAAATTGACCAAAGTAGTGTTCTTTTGGTCTGAAATGCACAGAACAGGCCATTCTAAGCGTTTTCGCACTGTTTCCAACCTCAGTATTACTTTAAGCTGCTGCATCTTAATGCAAGCAATGGCAATGAAGTTTCTGTGCTAGATATGGTCCAAATACATCCCTGAAGAAGGCAAACACCTTTAAAATGCATTTACTTTACTCTGACTAAAGTAGTGTTCTTTTGGTCTGAAATGCACAGAACAGGCCATTCTAAGCGTTTTCGCACTGTTTCCAACCTCAGTATTACTTTAAGCTGCTGCATCTTAATGCAAGCAATGGCAATGAAGTTTCTGTGCTAGATATGGTCCAAATACATCCCTGAAGAAGGCAAACACCTTTAAAATGCATTTACTTTACTCTGACTAAAGTAGTGTTGTTTTGGTCTGAAATGCACAGAACAGGCCATTCTAAGCGTTTTCGCACTGTTTCCAACCTCAGTATTTCTTTAAGCTGCTGCATCTTAATGCAAGCAATGGCAATGAAGTTTCTGTGCTAGATATGGTGCAAATACATCCTTGAAGAAGGCAAACACCTTTAAAATGCATTTACTTTACTCTGACTAAAGTAGTGTTCTTTTGGTCTGAAATGCACAGAACAGGCCATTCTAAGCGTTTTCGCACTGTTTCCAACCTCAGTATTACTTTAAGCTGCTGCATCTTAATGCAAGCAATGACAATGAAGTTTTTGTGCTAGATATGATCCAAATACATCCCTGAATAAGGCAAACACCTTAAAAATGCTTTTAAAACAAATTGACCAAAGTAGTGTTCTTTTGGTCTGAAATGCACAGAACAGGCCATTCTAAGCGTTTTCGCACTGCTTCCAACCTCAGTATTTCTTTAAGCTGCTGCATCTTAATGCAAGCAATGGCAATGAAGTTTCTTTGCTAGATATGGTCCAAATACATCCCTGAAGAAGGTAAACACCTTTAAAATGCATTGTAATCACTTTGACCAAAGTAGTGTTCTTTTGGTCTGAAATGCACAGAACAGGCCATTCTAAGCGTTTTCGCACTGTTTCCAACCTCAGTATTACTTTAAGCTGCTGCATCTTAATGCAAGCAATGGCAATGAAGTTTCTGTGCTAGATATGGTCCAAATACATCCCTGAAGAAGGCAAACACCTTTAAAATGCATTGAAATCACTTTGACCAAAGTAGTGTTCTTTTGGTCTGAAATGCACAGAACAGGCCATTCTAAGCGTTTTCGCACTGTTTCCAACCTCAGTATTACTTTAAGCTGCTGCATCTTAATGCAAGCAATGGCAATGAAGTTTCTGTGCTAGATATGATCCAAATACATCCCTGAATAAGGCAAACACCTTAAAAATGCTTTTAAAACAAATTGACCAAAGTAGTGTTCTTTTGGTCTGAAATGCACAGAACAGGCCATTCTAAGCGTTTTCGCACTGTTTCCAACCTCAGTATTACTTTAAGCTGCTGCATCTTAATGCAAGCAATGGCAATGTAGTTTCTGTGCTAGATATGGTCCAAATACATCCCTGAAGAAGGCAAACACCTTTAAAATGCATTTACTTTACTCTGACTAAAGTAGTGTTCTTTTGGTCTGAAATGCACAGAACAGGCCATTCTAAGCGTTTTCGCACTGTTTCCAACCTCAGTATTACTTTAAGCTGCTGCATCTTAATGCAAGCAATGGCAATGAAGTTTCTGTGCTAGATATGGTCCAAATACATCCCTGAAGAAGGCAAACACCTTTAAAATGCATTTACTTTACTCTGACTAAAGTAGTGTTCTTTTGGTCTGAAATGCACAGAACAGGCCATTCTAAGCGTTTTCGCACTGTTTCCAACCTCAGTATTACTTTAAGCTGCTGCATCTTAATGCAAGCAATGACAATGAAGTTTTTGTGCTAGATATGATCCAAATACATCCCTGAATAAGGCAAACCACTTAAAAATGCTTTTAAAACAAATTGACCAAAGTAGTGTTCTTTTGGTCTGAAATGCACAGAACAGGCCATTCTAAGCGTTTTCGCACTGCTTCCAACCTCAGTATTTCTTTAAGCTGCTGCATCTTAATGCAAGCAATGGCAATGAAGTTTCTTTGCTAGATATGGTCCAAATACATCCCTGAAGAAGGTAAACACCTTTAAAATGCATTGTAATCACTTTGACCAAAGTAGTGTTCTTTTGGTCTGAAATGCACAGAACAGGCCATTCTAAGCGTTTTCGCACTGTTTCCAACCTCAGTATTACTTTAAGCTGCTGCATCTTAATGCAAGCAATGGCAATGAAGTTTCTGTGCTAGATATGGTCCAAATACATCCCTGAAGAAGGCAAACACCTTTAAAATGCATTTACTTTACTCTGACTAAAGTAGTGTTCTTTTGGTCTGAAATGCACAGAACAGGCCATTCTAAGCGTTTTCGCACTGTTTCCAACCTCAGTATTACTTTAAGCTGCTGCATCTTAATGCAAGCAATGGCAATGAAGTTTCTGTGCTAGATATGGTCCAAATACATCCCTGAAGAAGGCAAACACCTTTAAAATGCATTTACTTTACTCTGTTTAAAGTAGTGTTCTTTTGGTCTGAAATGCACAGAACAGGCCATTCTAAGTGTTTTCGCACTGTTTCCAACCTCAGTATTTCTTTAAGCTGCTGCATCTTAATACAAGCAATGGCAATTAAGTTGTTGTGCTAGATATGGTCCAAACACATCCCTGAAGAAGGCAAACACCTTTAAAATGCATTGAAATCACTTTGACCAAAGTAGTGTTCTTTTGGTCTGAAATGCACAGAACAGGCCATTCTAAGCGTTTTCGCACTGTTTCCAACCTCAGTATTACTTTAAGCTGCTGCATCTTAATGCAAGCAATGGCAATGAAGTTTCTGTGCTAGATATGGTCCAAATACATCCCTGAAGAAGGAAAACACCTTTAAAATGCATTTACTTTACTCTGACTAAAGTAGTGTTCTTTTGGTCTGAAGTGCACAGAACAGGCCATTCTAAGTGTTTTCGCACTGTTTCCAACCTCAGTATTTCTTTAAGCTGCTGCATCTTAATACAAGCAATGGCAATTAAGTTGTTGTGCTAGATATGGTCCAAATACATCCCTGAATAAGGCAAACACCTTAAAAATGCTTTTAAAACAAATTGACCAAAGTAGTGTTCTTTTGGTCTGAAATGCACAGAACAGGCCATTCTAAGCGTTTTCGCACTGTTTCCAACCTCAGTATTACTTTAAGCTGCTGCATCTTAATGCAAGCAATGGCAATGTAGTTTCTGTGCTAGATATGGTCCAAATACATCCCTGAAGAAGGCAAACACCTTTAAAATGCATTTACTTTACTCTGACTAAAGTAGTGTTCTTTTGGTCTGAAATGCACAGAACAGGCCATTCTAAGCGTTTTCGCACTGTTTCCAACCTCAGTATTTCTTTAAGCTGCTGCATCTTAATGCAAGCAATGGCAATGAAGTTTCTGTGCTAGATATGGTCCAAATACATCCCTGAAGAAGGCAAACACCTTTAAAATGCATTTACTTTACTCTGTTTAAAGTAGTGTTCTTTTGGTCTGAAATGCACAGAACAGGCCATTCTAAGCGTTTTCGCACTGTTTCCAACCTCAGTATTACTTTAAGCTGCTGCATCCTAATGCAAGCAATGGCAATGAAGTTTCTGTGCTAGATATGGTCCAAATACATCCCTGAAGAAGGCAAACACCTTTAAAATGCATTTACTTTACTCTGACTAAAGTAGTGTTCTTTTGGTCTGAAATGCACAGAACAGGCCATTCTAAGCGTTTTCGCACTGCTTCCAACCTCAGTATTTCTTTAAGCTGCTGCATCTTAATGCAAGCAATGGCAATGAAGTTTCTGTGCTAGATATGGTCCAAATACATCCCTGAAGAAGGCAAACACCTTTAAAATATATTGAAATCACTTTGACCAAAGTAGTGTTCTTTTGGTCTGAAATGCACAGAACAGGCCATTCTAAGCGTTTTCGCACTGTTTCCGACCTCAGTATTACTTTAAGCTGCTGCATCTTAATGCAAGCAATGGCAATGAAGTTTTTGTGCTAGATATGATCCAAATACATCCCTGAATAAGGCAAACACCTTAAAAATGCTTTTAAAACAAATTGACCAAAGTAGTGTTCTTTTGGTCTGAAATGCACAGAACAGGCCATTCTAAGCGTTTTCGCACTGTTTCCAACCTCAGTATTTCTTTAAGCTGCTGCATCTTAATGCAAGCAATGGCAATGAAGTTTCTGTGCTAGATATGGTCCAAATACATCCCTGAAGAAGGCAAACACCTTTAAAATGCATTTACTTTACTCTGACTAAAGTAGTGTTCTTTTGGTCTGAAATGCACAGAACAGGCCATTCTAAGCGTTTTCGCACTGCTTCCAACCTCAGTATTTCTTTAAGCTGCTGCATCTTAATGCAAGCAATGGCAATGAAGTTTCTGTGCTAGATATGGTCCAAATACATCCCTGAAGAAGGCAAACACCTTTAAAATATATTGAAATCACTTTGACCAAAGTAGTGTTCTTTTGGTCTGAAATGCACAGAACAGGCCATTCTAAGCGTTTTCGCACTGTTTCCAACCTCAGTATTACTTTAAGCTGCTGCATCTTAATGCAAGCAATGGCAATGAAGTTTCTGTGCTAGATATGGTCCAAATACATCCCTGAAGAAGGCAAACACCTTTAAAATGCATTTACTTTACTCTGACTAAAGTAGTGTTCTTTTGGTCTGAAATGCACAGAACAGGCCATTCTAAGTGTTTTCGCACTGTTTCCAACCTCAGTATTTCTTTAAGCTGCTGCATCTTAATGCAAGCAATGGCAATGAAGTTTCTGTGCTAGATATGGTCCAAATACATCCCTGAAGAAGGCAAACACCTTTAAAATGCATTTACTTTACTCTGACTAAAGTAGTGTTCTTTTGGTCTGAAATGCACAGAACAGGCCATTCTAAGCGTTTTCGCACTGTTTCCAACCTCAGTATTACTTTAAGCTGCTGCATCTTAATGCAAGCAATGGCAATGAAGTTTCTGTGCTAGATATGGTCCAAGTACATCCCTGAAGAAGGCAAACACCTTTAAAATGCATTTAAAACAAATTGACCAAAGTAGTGTTCTTTTGGTCTGAAATGCACAGAACAGGCCATTCTAAGCGTTTTCGCACTGTTTCCAACCTCAGTATTACTTTAAGCTGCTGCATCTTAATGCAAGCAATGGCAATGAAGTTTCTGTGCTAGATATGGTCCAAATACATCCCTGAAGAAGGCAAACACCTTTAAAATGCATTTACTTTACTCTGACTAAAGTAGTGTTCTTTTGGTCTGAAATGCACAGAACAGGCCATTCTAAGCGTTTTCGCACTGTTTCCAACCTCAGTATTACTTTAAGCTGCTGCATCTTAATGCAAGCAATGGCAATGAAGTTTCTGTGCTAGATATGGTCCAAATACATCCCTGAAGAAGGCAAACACCTTTAAAATGCATTTACTTTACTCTGACTAAAGTAGTGTTGTTTTGGTCTGAAATGCACAGAACAGGCCATTCTAAGCGTTTTCGCACTGTTTCCAACCTCAGTATTTCTTTAAGCTGCTGCATCTTAATGCAAGCAATGGCAATGAAGTTTCTGTGCTAGATATGGTGCAAATACATCCTTGAAGAAGGCAAACACCTTTAAAATGCATTTACTTTACTCTGACTAAAGTAGTGTTCTTTTGGTCTGAAATGCACAGAACAGGCCATTCTAAGCGTTTTCGCACTGTTTCCAACCTCAGTATTACTTTAAGCTGCTGCATCTTAATGCAAGCAATGACAATGAAGTTTTTGTGCTAGATATGATCCAAATACATCCCTGAATAAGGCAAACACCTTAAAAATGCTTTTAAAACAAATTGACCAAAGTAGTGTTCTTTTGGTCTGAAATGCACAGAACAGGCCATTCTAAGCGTTTTCGCACTGCTTCCAACCTCAGTATTTCTTTAAGCTGCTGCATCTTAATGCAAGCAATGGCAATGAAGTTTCTTTGCTAGATATGGTCCAAATACATCCCTGAAGAAGGTAAACACCTTTAAAATGCATTGTAATCACTTTGACCAAAGTAGTGTTCTTTTGGTCTGAAATGCACAGAACAGGCCATTCTAAGCGTTTTCGCACTGTTTCCAACCTCAGTATTACTTTAAGCTGCTGCATCTTAATGCAAGCAATGGCAATGAAGTTTCTGTGCTAGATATGGTCCAAATACATCCCTGAAGAAGGCAAACACCTTTAAAATGCATTGAAATCACTTTGACCAAAGTAGTGTTCTTTTGGTCTGAAATGCACAGAACAGGCCATTCTAAGCGTTTTCGCACTGTTTCCAACCTCAGTATTACTTTAAGCTGCTGCATCTTAATGCAAGCAATGGCAATGAAGTTTCTGTGCTAGATATGATCCAAATACATCCCTGAATAAGGCAAACACCTTAAAAATGCTTTTAAAACAAATTGACCAAAGTAGTGTTCTTTTGGTCTGAAATGCACAGAACAGGCCATTCTAAGCGTTTTCGCACTGTTTCCAACCTCAGTATTACTTTAAGCTGCTGCATCTTAATGCAAGCAATGGCAATGTAGTTTCTGTGCTAGATATGGTCCAAATACATCCCTGAAGAAGGCAAACACCTTTAAAATGCATTTACTTTACTCTGACTAAAGTAGTGTTCTTTTGGTCTGAAATGCACAGAACAGGCCATTCTAAGCGTTTTCGCACTGTTTCCAACCTCAGTATTTCTTTAAGCTGCTGCATCTTAATGCAAGCAATGGCAATGAAGTTTCTGTGCTAGATATGGTCCAAATACATCCCTGAAGAAGGCAAACACCTTTAAAATGCATTTACTTTACTCTGTTTAAAGTAGTGTTCTTTTGGTCTGAAATGCACAGAACAGGCCATTCTAAGCGTTTTCGCACTGTTTCCAACCTCAGTCTTACTTTAAGCTGCTGCATCTTAATGCAAGCAATGGCAATGAAGTTTCTGTGCTAGATATGGTCCAAATACATCCCTGAAGAAGGCAAACACCTTTAAAATGCATTTACTTTACTCTGTTTAAAGTAGTGTTCTTTTGGTCTGAAATGCACAGAACAGGCCATTCTAAGCGTTTTCGCACAGTTTCCAACCTCAGTATTACTTTAAGCTGCTGCATCTTAATGCAAGCAATGGCAATGAAGTTTCTGTGCTAGATATGGTCCAAATACATCCCTGAAGAAGGCAAACACCTTTAAAATGCATTTACTTTACTCTGACTAAAGTAGTGTTCTTTTGGTCTGAAATGCACAGAACAGGCCATTCTAAGCGTTTTCGCACTGTTTCCAACCTCAGTATTACTTTAAGCTGCTGCATCTTAATGCAAGCAATGGCAATGAAGTTTCTGTGCTAGATATGGTCCAAATACATCCCTGAAGAAGGCAAACACCTTTAAAATGCATTTACTTTACTCTGACTAAAGTAGTGTTCTTTTGGTCTGAAATGCACAGAACAGGCCATTCTAAGCGTTTTCGCACTGTTTCCAACCTCAGTATTACTTTAAGCTGCTGCATCTTAATGCAAGCAATGACAATGAAGTTTTTGTGCTAGATATGATCCAAATACATCCCTGAATAAGGCAAACACCTTAAAAATGCTTTTAAAACAAATTGACCAAAGTAGTGTTCTTTTGGTCTGAAATGCACAGAACAGGCCATTCTAAGCGTTTTCGCACTGTTTCCAACCTCAGTATTACTTTAAGCTGCTGCATCTTAATGCAAGCAATGGCAATGAAGTTTCTGTGCTAGATATGGTCCAAGTACATCCCTGAAGAAGGCAAATACCTTTAAAATGCATTTAAAACAAATTGACCAAAGTAGTGTTCTTTTGGTCTGAAATGCACAGAACAGGCCATTCTAAGCGTTTTCGCACTGCTTCCAACCTCAGTATTTCTTTAAGCTGCTGCATCTTAATGCAAGCAATGGCAATGAAGTTTCTTTGCTAGATATGGTCCAAATACATCCCTGAAGAAGGTAAACACCTTTAAAATGCATTGTAATCACTTTGACCAAAGTAGTGTTCTTTTGGTCTGAAATGCACAGAACAGGCCATTCTAAGCGTTTTCGCACTGTTTCCAACCTCAGTATTACTTTAAGCTGCTGCATCTTAATGCAAGCAATGGCAATGAAGTTTCTGTGCTAGATATGGTCCAAATACATCCCTGAAGAAGGCAAACACCTTTAAAATGCATTGAAATCACTTTGACCAAAGTAGTGTTCTTTTGGTCTGAAATGCACAGAACAGGCCATTCTAAGCGTTTTCGCACTGTTTCCAACCTCAGTATTACTTTAAGCTGCTGCATCTTAATGCAAGCAATGGCAATGAAGTTTCTGTGCTAGATATGATCCAAATACATCCCTGAATAAGGCAAACACCTTAAAAATGCTTTTAAAACAAATTGACCAAAGTAGTGTTCTTTTGGTCTGAAATGCACAGAACAGGCCATTCTAAGCGTTTTCGCACTGTTTCCAACCTCAGTATTACTTTAAGCTGCTGCATCTTAATGCAAGCAATGGCAATGTAGTTTCTGTGCTAGATATGGTCCAAATACATCCCTGAAGAAGGCAAACACCTATAAAATGCATTTACTTTACTCTGACTAAAGTAGTGTTCTTTTGGTCTGAAATGCACAGAACAGGCCATTCTAAGCGTTTTCGCACTGTTTCCAACCTCAGTATTTCTTTAAGCTGCTGCATCTTAATGCAAGCAATGGCAATGAAGTTTCTGTGCTAGATATGGTCCAAATACATCCCTGAAGAAGGCAAACACCTTTAAAATGCATTTACTTTACTCTGTTTAAAGTAGTGTTCTTTTGGTCTGAAATGCACAGAACAGGCCATTCTAAGCGTTTTCGCACTGTTTCCAACCTCAGTATTACTTTAAGCTGCTGCATCTTAATGCAAGCAATGGCAATGAAGTTTCTGTGCTAGATATGGTCCAAATACATCCCTGAAGAAGGCAAACACCTTTAAAATGCATTGAAATCACTTTGACCAAAGTAGTGTTCTTTTGGTCTGAAATGCACAGAACAGGCCATTCTAAGCGTTTTCGCACAGTTTCCAACCTCAGTATTACTTTAAGCTGCTGCATCTTAATGCAAGCAATGGCAATGAAGTTTCTGTGCTAGATATGGTCCAAATACATCCCTGAAGAAGGCAAACACCTTTAAAATGCATTTACTTTACTCTGACTAAAGTAGTGTTCTTTTGGTCTGAAATGCACAGAACAGGCCATTCTAAGCGTTTTCGCACTGTTTCCAACCTCAGTATTACTTTAAGCTGCTGCATCTTAATGCAAGCAATGGCAATGAAGTTTCTGTGCTAGATATGGTCCAAATACATCCCTGAAGAAGGCAAACACCTTTAAAATGCATTTACTTTACTCTGACTAAAGTAGTGTTCTTTTGGTCTGAAATGCACAGAACAGGCCATTCTAAGCGTTTTCGCACTGTTTCCAACCTCAGTATTACTTTAAGCTGCTGCATCTTAATGCAAGCAATGACAATGAAGTTTTTGTGCTAGATATGATCCAAATACATCCCTGAATAAGGCAAACACCTTAAAAATGCTTTTAAAACAAATTGACCAAAGTAGTGTTCTTTTGGTCTGAAATGCACAGAACAGGCCATTCTAAGCGTTTTCGCACTGCTTCCAACCTCAGTATTTCTTTAAGCTGCTGCATCTTAATGCAAGCAATGGCAATGAAGTTTCTTTGCTAGATATGGTCCAAATACATCCCTGAAGAAGGTAAACACCTTTAAAATGCATTGTAATCACTTTGACCAAAGTAGTGTTCTTTTGGTCTGAAATGCACAGAACAGGCCATTCTAAGCGTTTTCGCACTGTTTCCAACCTCAGTATTACTTTAAGCTGCTGCATCTTAATGCAAGCAATGGCAATGAAGTTTCTGTGCTAGATATGGTCCAAATACATCCCTGAAGAAGGCAAACACCTTTAAAATGCATTTACTTTACTCTGACTAAAGTAGTGTTCTTTTGGTCTGAAATGCACAGAACAGGCCATTCTAAGCGTTTTCGCACTGTTTCCAACCTCAGTATTACTTTAAGCTGCTGCATCTTAATGCAAGCAATGGCAATGAAGTTTCTGTGCTAGATATGGTCCAAATACATCCCTGAAGAAGGCAAACACCTTTAAAATGCATTTACTTTACTCTGACTAAAGTAGTGTTCTTTTGGTCTGAAATGCACAGAACAGGCCATTCTAAGCGTTTTCGCACTGCTTCCAACCTCAGTATTTCTTTAAGCTGCTGCATCTTAATGCAAGCAATGGCAATGAAGTTTCTGTGCTAGATATGGTCCAAATACATCCCTGAAGAAGGCAAACACCTTTAAAATATATTGAAATCACTTTGACCAAAGTAGTGTTCTTTTGGTCTGAAATGCACAGAACAGGCCATTCTAAGCGTTTTCGCACTGTTTCCAACCTCAGTATTACTTTAAGCTGCTGCATCTTAATGCAAGCAATGGCAATGAAGTTTCTGTGCTAGATATGGTCCAAATACATCCCTGAAGAAGGCAAACACCTTTAAAATGCATTTACTTTACTCTGACTAAAGTAGTGTTCTTTTGGTCTGAAATGCACAGAACAGGCCATTCTAAGCGTTTTCGCACTGTTTCCAACCTCAGTATTACTTTAAGCTGCTGCATCTTAATGCAAGCAATGACAATGAAGTTTTTGTGCTAGATATGATCCAAATACATCCCTGAATAAGGCAAACACCTTAAAAATGCTTTTAAAACAAATTGACCAAAGTAGTGTTCTTTTGGTCTGAAATGCACAGAACAGGCCATTCTAAGCGTTTTCGCACTGCTTCCAACCTCAGTATTTCTTTAAGCTGCTGCATCTTAATGCAAGCAATGGCAATGAAGTTTCTTTGCTAGATATGGTCCAAATACATCCCTGAAGAAGGTAAACACCTTTAAAATGCATTGTAATCACTTTGACCAAAGTAGTGTTCTTTTGGTCTGAAATGCACAGAACAGGCCATTCTAAGCGTTTTCGCACTGTTTCCAACCTCAGTATTTCTTTAAGCTGCTGCATCTTAATGCAAGCAATGGCAATGAAGTTTCTGTGCTAGATATGGTCCAAATACATCCCTGAAGAAGGCAAACACCTTTAAAATGCATTTACTTTACTCTGTTTAAAGTAGTGTTCTTTTGGTCTGAAATGCACAGAACAGGCCATTCTAAGCGTTTTCGCACTGTTTCCAACCTCAGTATTACTTTAAGCTGCTGCATCTTAATGCAAGCAATGGCAATGAAGTTTATGTGCTAGATATGGTCCAAATACATCCCTGAAGAAGGCAAACACCTTTAAAATGCATTTACTTTACTCTGACTAAAGTAGTGTTCTTTTGGTCTGAAATGCACAGAACAGGCCATTCTAAGCGTTTTCGCACTGTTTCCAACCTCAGTATTTCTTTAAGCTGCTGCATCTTAATGCAAGCAATGGCAATGAAGTTTCTGTGCTAGATATGGTCCAAATACATCCCTGAAGAAGGCAAACACCTTTAAAATGCATTTACTTTACTCTGTTTAAAGTAGTGTTCTTTTGGTCTGAAATGCACAGAACAGGCCATTCTAAGCGTTTTCGCACTGTTTCCAACCTCAGTATTACTTTAAGCTGCTGCATCTTAATGCAAGCAATGGCAATGAAGTTTCTGTGCTAGATATGGTCCAAATACATCCCTGAAGAAGGCAAACACCTTTAAAATGCATTTACTTTACTCTGACTAAAGTAGTGTTCTTTTGGTCTGAAATGCACAGAACAGGCCATTCTAAGCGTTTTCGCACTGTTTCCAACCTCAGTATTACTTTAAGCTGCTGCATCTTAATGCAAGCAATGACAATGAAGTTTTTGTGCTAGATATGATCCAAATACATCCCTGAATAAGGCAAACACCTTAAAAATGCTTTTAAAACAAATTGACCAAAGTAGTGTTCTTTTGGTCTGAAATGCACAGAACAGGCCATTCTAAGCGTTTTCGCACTGCTTCCAACCTCAGTATTTCTTTAAGCTGCTGCATCTTAATGCAAGCAATGGCAATGAAGTTTCTTTGCTAGATATGGTCCAAATACATCCCTGAAGAAGGTAAACACCTTTAAAATGCATTGTAATCACTTTGACCAAAGTAGTGTTCTTTTGGTCTGAAATGCACAGAACAGGCCATTCTAAGCGTTTTCGCACTGTTTCCAACCTCAGTATTTCTTTAAGCTGCTGCATCTTAATGCAAGCAATGGCAATGAAGTTTCTGTGCTAGATATGGTCCAAATACATCCCTGAAGAAGGCAAACACCTTTAAAATGCATTTACTTTACTCTGTTTAAAGTAGTGTTCTTTTGGTCTGAAATGCACAGAACAGGCCATTCTAAGCGTTTTCGCACTGTTTCCAACCTCAGTATTACTTTAAGCTGCTGCATCTTAATGCAAGCAATGGCAATGAAGTTTCTGTGCTAGATATGGTCCAAATACATCCCTGAAGAAGGCAAACACCTTTAAAATGCATTTACTTTACTCTGACTAAAGTAGTGTTCTTTTGGTCTGAAATGCACAGAACAGGCCATTCTAAGCGTTTTCGCACTGTTTCCAACCTCAGTATTTCTTTAAGCTGCTGCATCTTAATGCAAGCAATGGCAATGAAGTTTCTGTGCTAGATATGGTCCAAATACATCCCTGAAGAAGGCAAACACCTTTAAAATGCATTTACTTTACTCTGACTAAAGTAGTGTTCTTTTGGTCTGAAATGCACAGAACAGGCCATTCTAAGCGTTTTCGCACTGCTTCCAACCTCAGTATTTCTTTAAGCTGCTGCATCTTAATGCAAGCAATGGCAATGAAGTTTCTGTGCTAGATATGGTCCAAATACATCCCTGAAGAAGGCAAACACCTTTAAAATATATTGAAATCACTTTGACCAAAGTAGTGTTCTTTTGGTCTGAAATGCACAGAACAGGCCATTCTAAGCGTTTTCGCACTGTTTCCAACCTCAGTATTACTTTAAGCTGCTGCATCTTAATGCAAGCAATGGCAATGACGTTTCTGTGCTAGATATGGTCCAAATACATCCCTGAAGAAGGCAAACACCTTTAAAATGCATTTACTTTACTCTGACTAAAGTAGTGTTCTTTTGGTCTGAAATGCACAGAACAGGCCATTCTAAGCGTTTTCGCACTGTTTCCAACCTCAATATTTCTTTTAGCTGCTGCATCTTAATGCAAGCAATGGCAATGAAGTTTCTTTGCTAGATATGGTCCAAATACATCCCTGAAGAAGGTAAACACCTTTAAAATGCATTGTAATCACTTTGACCAAAGTAGTGTTCTTTTGGTCTGAAATGCACAGAACAGGCCATTCTAAGCGTTTTCGCACTGTTTCCAACCTCAGTATTACTTTAAGCTGCTGCATCTTAATGCAAGCAATGGCAATGAAGTTTCTGTGCTAGATATGGTCCAAATACATCCCTGAAGAAGGCAAACACCTTTAAAATGCATTTACTTTACTCTGACTAAAGTAGTGTTCTTTTGGTCTGAAATGCACAGAACAGGCCATTCTAAGCGTTTTCGCACTGTTTCCAACCTCAGTATTTCTTTAAGCTGCTGCATCTTAATGCAAGCAATGGCAATGAAGTTTCTGTGCTAGATATGGTCCAAATACATCCCTGAAGAAGGCAAACACCTTTAAAATGCATTTACTTTACTCTGACTAAAGTAGTGTTCTTTTGGTCTGAAATGCACAGAACAGGCCATTCTAAGCGTTTTCGCACTGTTTCCAACCTCAGTATTACTTTAAGCTGCTGCATCTTAATGCAAGCAATGGCAATGAAGTTTCTGTGCTAGATATGGTCCAAATACATCCCTGAAGAAGGCAAACACCTTTAAAATGCATTGAAATCACTTTGACCAAAGTAGTGTTCTTTTCGTCTGAAATGCACAGAACCGGCCATTCTAAGCGTTTTCGCACTGTTTCCAACCTCAGTATTACTTTAAGCTGCTGCATCTTAATGCAAGCAATGGCAATGAAGTTTCTGTGCTAGATATGATCCAAATACATCCCTGAATAAGGCAAACACCTTTAAAATGCTTTTAAAACAAATTGACCAAAGTAGTGTTCTTTTGGTCTGAAATGCACAGAACAGGCCATTCTAAGCGTTTTCGCACTGCTTCCAACCTCAGTATTTCTTTAAGCTGCTGCATCTTAATGCAAGCAATGGCAATGAAGTTTCTTTGCTAGATATGGTCCAAATACATCCCTGAAGAAGGTAAACACCTTTAAAATGCATTGTAATCACTTTGACCAAAGTAGTGTTCTTTTGGTCTGAAATGCACAGAACAGGCCATTCTAAGCGTTTTCGCACTGTTTCCAACCTCAGTATTACTTTAAGCTGCTGCATCTTAATGCAAGCAATGGCAATGAAGTTTCTGTGCTAGATATGGTCCAAATACATCCCTGAAGAAGGCAAACACCTTTAAAATGCATTTACTTTACTCTGTTTAAAGTAGTGTTCTTTTGGTCTGAAATGCACAGAACAGGCCATTCTAAGCGTTTTCGCACTGTTTCCAACCTCAGTATTACTTTAAGCTGCTGCATCTTAATGCAAGCAATGGCAATGAAGTTTCTGTGCTAGATATGGTCCAAATACATCCCTGAAGAAGGCAAACACCTTTAAAATGCATTTACTTTACTCTGTTTAAAGTAGTGTTCTTTTGGTCTGAAATGCACAGAACAGGCCATTCTAAGCGTTTTCGCACTGTTTCCAACCTCAGTATTACTTTAAGCTGCTGCATCTTAATGCAAGCAATGGCAATGAAGTTTCTGTGCTAGATATGGTCCAAGTACATCCCTGAAGAAGGCAAATACCTTTAAAATGCATTTAAAACAAATTGACCAAAGTAGTGTTCTTTTGGTCTGAAATGCACAGAACAGGCCATTCTAAGCGTTTTCGCACTGTTTCCAACCTCAGTATTACTTTAAGCTGCTGCATCTTAATGCAAGCAATGGCAATGAAGTTTCTGTGCTAGATATGGTCCAAATACATCCCTGAAGAAGGCAAACACCTTTAAAATGCATTTACTTTACTCTGACTAAAGTAGTGTTCTTTTGGTCTGAAATGCACAGAACAGGCCATTCTAAGCGTTTTCGCACTGTTTCCAACCTCAGTATTACTTTAAGCTGCTGCATCTTAATGCAAGCAATGGCAATGAAGTTTCTGTGCTAGATATGGTCCAAATACATCCCTGAAGAAGGCAAACACCTTTAAAATGCATTTACTTTACTCTGACTAAAGTAGTGTTGTTTTGGTCTGAAATGCACAGAACAGGCCATTCTAAGCGTTTTCGCACTGTTTCCAACCTCAGTATTTCTTTAAGCTGCTGCATCTTAATGCAAGCAATGGCAATGAAGTTTCTGTGCTAGATATGGTGCAAATACATCCTTGAAGAAGGCAAACACCTTTAAAATGCATTTACTTTACTCTGACTAAAGTAGTGTTCTTTTGGTCTGAAATGCACAGAACAGGCCATTCTAAGCGTTTTCGCACTGTTTCCAACCTCAGTATTACTTTAAGCTGCTGCATCTCAATGCAAGCAATGACAATGAAGTTTTTGTGCTAGATATGATCCAAATACATCCCTGAATAAGGCAAACACCTTAAAAATGCTTTTAAAACAAATTGACCAAAGTAGTGTTCTTTTGGTCTGAAATGCACAGAACAGGCCATTCTAAGCGTTTTCGCACTGCTTCCAACCTCAGTATTTCTTTAAGCTGCTGCATCTTAATGCAAGCAATGGCAATGAAGTTTCTTTGCTAGATATGGTCCAAATACATCCCTGAAGAAGGTAAACACCTTTAAAATGCATTGTAATCACTTTGACCAAAGTAGTGTTCTTTTGGTCTGAAATGCACAGAACAGGCCATTCTAAGCGTTTTCGCACTGCTTCCAACCTCAGTATTTCTTTAAGCTGCTGCATCTTAATGCAAGCAATGGCAATGAAGTTTCTTTGCTAGATATGGTCCAAATACATCCCTGAAGAAGGTAAACACCTTTAAAATGCATTGTAATCACTTTGACCAAAGTAGTGTTCTTTTGGTCTGAAATGCACAGAACAGGCCATTCTAAGCGTTTTCGCACTGTTTCCAACCTCAGTATTACTTTAAGCTGCTGCATCTTAATGCAAGCAATGGCAATGAAGTTTCTGTGCTAGATATGGTCCAAATACATCCCTGAAAAAGGCAAACACCTTTAAAATGCATTTACTTTACTCTGACTAAAGTAGTGTTCTTTTGGTCTGAAATGCACAGAACAGGCCATTCTAAGCGTTTTCGCACTGTTTCCAACCTCAGTATTACTTTAAGCTGCTGCATCTTAATGCAAACATTGGCAATGAAGTTTCGTTGCTAGATATGGTGCAAATACATCCCTGAAGAAGGCAAACACCTTTAAAATGCATTTACTTTACTCTGACTAAAGTAGTGTTCTTTTGGTCTGAAATGCACAGAACAGGCCATTCTAAGCGTTTTCGCACTGTTTCCAACCTCAGTATTACTTTAAGCTGCTGCATCTTAATGCAAGCAATGGCAATGAAGTTTCTGTGCTAGATATGGTCCAAATACATCCCTGAAGAAGGCAAACACCTTTAAAATGCATTGAAATCACTTTGACCAAAGTAGTGTTCTTTTGGTCTGAAATGCACAGAACAGGCCATTCTAAGCGTTTTCGCACTGTTTCCAACCTCAGTATTACTTTAAGCTGCTGCATCTTAATGCAAGCAATGGCAATGAAGTTTCTGTGCTAGATATGGTCCAAATACATCCCTGAAGAAGGCAAACACCTTTAAAATGCATTTACTTTACTCTGTTTAAAGTAGTGTTCTTTTGGTCTGAAATGCACAGAACAGGCCATTCTAAGCGTTTTCGCACTGTTTCCAACCTCAGTATTACTTTAAGCTGCTGCATCTTAATGCAAGCAATGGCAATGAAGTTTCTGTGCTAGATATGGTCCAAGTACATCCCTGAAGAAGGCAAATACCTTTAAAATGCATTTAAAACAAATTGACCAAAGTAGTGTTCTTTTGGTCTGAAATGCACAGAACAGGCCATTCTAAGCGTTTTCGCACTGTTTCCAACCTCAGTATTACTTTAAGCTGCTGCATCTTAATGCAAGCAATGACAATGAAGTTTTTGTGCTAGATATGATCCAAATACATCCCTGAATAAGGCAAACACCTTAAAAATGCTTTTAAAACAAATTGACCAAAGTAGTGTTCTTTTGGTCTGAAATGCACAGAACAGGCCATTCTAAGCGTTTTCGCACTGTTTCCAACCTCAGTATTACTTTAAGCTGCTGCATCTTAATGCAAGCAATGGCAATGTAGTTTCTGTGCTAGATATGGTCCAAATACATCCCTGAAGAAGGCAAACACCTTTAAAATGCATTGAAATCACTTTGACCAAAGTAGTGTTCTTTTGGTCTGAAATGCACAGAACAGGCCATTCTAAGCGTTTTCGCACAGTTTCCAACCTCAGTATTACTTTAAGCTGCTGCATCTTAATGCAAGCAATGGCAATGAAGTTTCTGTGCTAGATATGGTCCAAATACATCCCTGAAGAAGGCAAACACCTTTAAAATGCATTTACTTTACTCTGACTAAAGTAGTGTTCTTTTGGTCTGAAATGCACTGAATAGGCCATTCTAAGCGTTTTCGCACTGTTTCCAACCTCAGTATTACTTTAAGCTGCTGCATCTTAATGCAAGCAATGGCAATGAAGTTTCTGTGCTAGATATGGTCCAAATACATCCCTGAAGAAGGCAAACACCTTTAAAATGCATTTACTTTACTCTGACTAAAGTAGTGTTCTTTTGGTCTGAAATGCACAGAACAGGCCATTCTAAGCGTTTTCGCACTGTTTCCAACCTCAGTATTACTTTAAGCTGCTGCATCTTAATGCAAGCAATGGCAATGAAGTTTCTGTGCTAGATATGGTCCAAATACATCCCTGAAGAAGGCAAACACCTTTAAAATGCATTGAAATCACTTTGACCAAAGTAGTGTTCTTTTGGTCTGAAATGCACAGAACAGGCCATTCTAAGCGTTTTCGCACTGTTTCCAACCTCAGTATTACTTTAAGCTGCTGCATCTTAATGCAAGCAATGGCAATGAAGTTTCTGTGCTAGATATGGTCCAAATACATCCCTGAAGAAGGCAAACACCTTTAAAATGCATTTACTTTACTCTGTTTAAAGTAGTGTTCTTTTGGTCTGAAATGCACAGAACAGGCCATTCTAAGCGTTTTCGCACTGTTTCCAACCTCAGTATTACTTTAAGCTGCTGCATCTTAATGCAAGCAATGGCAATGAAGTTTCTGTGCTAGATATGGTCCAAGTACATCCCTGAAGAAGGCAAATACCTTTAAAATGCATTTAAAACAAATTGACCAAAGTAGTGTTCTTTTGGTCTGAAATGCACAGAACAGGCCATTCTAAGCGTTTTCGCACTGTTTCCAACCTCAGTATTACTTTAAGCTGCTGCATCTTAATGCAAGCAATGACAATGAAGTTTTTGTGCTAGATATGATCCAAATACATCCCTGAATAAGGCAAACACCTTTAAAATGCATTTACTTTACTCTGACTAAAGTAGTGTTCTTTTGGTCTGAAATGCACAGAACAGGCCATTCTAAGCGTTTTCGCACTGTTTCCAACCTCAGTATTACTTTAAGCTGCTGCATCTTAATGCAAGCAATGGCAATGAAGTTTCTGTGCTAGATATGGTCCAAATACATCCCTGAAGAAGGCAAACACCTTTAAAATGCATTTACTTTACTCTGTTTAAAGTAGTGTTCTTTTGGTCTGAAATGCACAGAACAGGCCATTCTAAGCGTTTTCGCACTGTTTCCAACCTCAGTATTACTTTAAGCTGCTGCATCTTAATGCAAGCAATGGCAATGAAGTTTCTGTGCTAGATATGGTCCAAGTACATCCCTGAAGAAGGCAAATACCTTTAAAATGCATTTAAAACAAATTGACCAAAGTAGTGTTCTTTTGGTCTGAAATGCACAGAACAGGCCATTCTAAGCGTTTTCGCACTGTTTCCAACCTCAGTATTACTTTAAGCTGCTGCATCTTAATGCAAGCAATGACAATGAAGTTTTTGTGCTAGATATGATCCAAATACATCCCTGAATAAGGCAAACACCTTAAAAATGCTTTTAAAACAAATTGACCAAAGTAGTGTTCTTTTGGTCTGAAATGCACAGAACAGGCCATTCTAAGCGTTTTCGCACTGTTTCCAACCTCAGTATTACTTTAAGCTGCTGCATCTTAATGCAAGCAATGGCAATGTAGTTTCTGTGCTAGATATGGTCCAAATACATCCCTGAAGAAGGCAAACACCTTTAAAATGCATTGAAATCACTTTGACCAAAGTAGTGTTCTTTTGGTCTGAAATGCACAGAACAGGCCATTCTAAGCGTTTTCGCACAGTTTCCAACCTCAGTATTACTTTAAGCTGCTGCATCTTAATGCAAGCAATGGCAATGAAGTTTCTGTGCTAGATATGGTCCAAATACATCCCTGAAGAAGGCAAACACCTTTAAAATGCATTTACTTTACTCTGACTAAAGTAGTGTTCTTTTGGTCTGAAATGCACAGAACAGGCCATTCTAAGCGTTTTCGCACTGTTTCCAACCTCAGTATTACTTTAAGCTGCTGCATCTTAATGCAAGCAATGGCAATGAAGTTTCTGTGCTAGATATGGTCCAAATACATCCCTGAAGAAGGCAAACACCTTTAAAATGCATTGAAATCACTTTGACCAAAGTAGTGTTCTTTTGGTCTGAAATGCACAGAACAGGCCATTCTAAGCGTTTTCGCACTGTTTCCAACCTCAGTATTACTTTAAGCTGCTGCATCTTAATGCAAGCAATGGCAATGAAGTTTCTGTGCTAGATATGGTCCAAATACATCCCTGAAGAAGGCAAACACCTTTAAAATGCATTTACTTTACTCTGTTTAAAGTAGTGTTCTTTTGGTCTGAAATGCACAGAACAGGCCATTCTAAGCGTTTTCGCACTGTTTCCAACCTCAGTATTACTTTAAGCTGCTGCATCTTAATGCAAGCAATGGCAATGAAGTTTCTGTGCTAGATATGGTCCAAGTACATCCCTGAAGAAGGCAAATACCTTTAAAATGCATTTAAAACAAATTGACCAAAGTAGTGTTCTTTTGGTCTGAAATGCACAGAACAGGCCATTCTAAGCGTTTTCGCACTGTTTCCAACCTCAGTATTACTTTAAGCTGCTGCATCTTAATGCAAGCAATGACAATGAAGTTTTTGTGCTAGATATGATCCAAATACATCCCTGAATAAGGCAAACACCTTTAAAATGCATTTACTTTACTCTGACTAAAGTAGTGTTCTTTTGGTCTGAAATGCACAGAACAGGCCATTCTAAGCGTTTTCGCACTGTTTCCAACCTCAGTATTACTTTAAGCTGCTGCATCTTAATGCAAGCAATGGCAATGAAGTTTCTGTGCTAGATATGGTCCAAATACATCCCTGAAGAAGGCAAACACCTTTAAAATGCATTGAAATCACTTTGACCAAAGTAGTGTTCTTTTGGTCTGAAATGCACAGAACAGGCCATTCTAAGCGTTTTCGCACTGTTTCCAACCTCAGTATTACTTTAAGCTGCTGCATCTTAATGCAAGCAATGGCAATGAAGTTTCTGTGCTAGATATGGTCCAAATACATCCCTGAAGAAGGCAAACACCTTTAAAATGCATTTACTTTACTCTGTTTAAAGTAGTGTTCTTTTGGTCTGAAATGCACAGAACAGGCCATTCTAAGCGTTTTCGCACTGTTTCCAACCTCAGTATTACTTTAAGCTGCTGCATCTTAATGCAAGCAATGGCAATGAAGTTTCTGTGCTAGATATGGTCCAAGTACATCCCTGAAGAAGGCAAATACCTTTAAAATGCATTTAAAACAAATTGACCAAAGTAGTGTTCTTTTGGTCTGAAATGCACAGAACAGGCCATTCTAAGCGTTTTCGCACTGTTTCCAACCTTAGTATTACTTTAAGCTGCTGCATCTTAATGCAAGCAATGACAATGAAGTTTTTGTGCTAGATATGATCCAAATACATCCCTGAATAAGGCAAACACCTTAAAAATGCTTTTAAAACAAATTGACCAAAGTAGTGTTCTTTTGGTCTGAAATGCACAGAACAGGCCATTCTAAGCGTTTTCGCACTGTTTCCAACCTCAGTATTACTTTAAGCTGCTGCATCTTAATGCAAGCAATGGCAATGTAGTTTCTGTGCTAGATATGGTCCAAATACATCCCTGAAGAAGGCAAACACCTTTAAAATGCATTGAAATCACTTTGACCAAAGTAGTGTTCTTTTGGTCTGAAATGCACAGAACAGGCCATTCTAAGCGTTTTCGCACAGTTTCCAACCTCAGTATTACTTTAAGCTGCTGCATCTTAATGCAAGCAATGGCAATGAAGTTTCTGTGCTAGATATGGTCCAAATACATCCCTGAAGAAGGCAAACACCTTTAAAATGCATTTACTTTACTCTGACTAAAGTAGTGTTCTTTTGGTCTGAAATGCACTGAACAGGCCATTCTAAGCGTTTTCGCACTGTTTCCAACCTCAGTATTACTTTAAGCTGCTGCATCTTAATGCAAGCAATGGCAATGAAGTTTCTGTGCTAGATATGGTCCAAATACATCCCTGAAGAAGGCAAACACCTTTAAAATGCATTGAAATCACTTTGACCAAAGTAGTGTTCTTTTGGTCTGAAATGCACAGAACAGGCCATTCTAAGCGTTTTCGCACTGTTTCCAACCTCAGTATTACTTTAAGCTGCTGCATCTTAATGCAAGCAATGGCAATGAAGTTTCTGTGCTAGATATGGTCCAAATACATCCCTGAAGAAGGCAAACACCTTTAAAATGCATTTACTTTACTCTGTTTAAAGTAGTGTTCTTTTGGTCTGAAATGCACAGAACAGGCCATTCTAAGCGTTTTCGCACTGTTTCCAACCTCAGTATTACTTTAAGCTGCTGCATCTTAATGCAAGCAATGGCAATGAAGTTTCTGTGCTAGATATGGTCCAAGTACATCCCTGAAGAAGGCAAATACCTTTAAAATGCATTTAAAACAAATTGACCAAAGTAGTGTTCTTTTGGTCTGAAATGCACAGAACAGGCCATTCTAAGCGTTTTCGCACTGTTTCCAACCTCAGTATTACTTTAAGCTGCTGCATCTTAATGCAAGCAATGACAATGAAGTTTTTGTGCTAGATATGATCCAAATACATCCCTGAATAAGGCAAACACCTTAAAAATGCTTTTAAAACAAATTGACCAAA
Organism: Macropodus opercularis; assembly: GCA_030770545.1. Classification (NCBI taxonomy): domain Eukaryota; kingdom Metazoa; phylum Chordata; class Actinopteri; order Anabantiformes; family Osphronemidae; genus Macropodus; species Macropodus opercularis. The sequence goes on from CM061103.1 coordinate 15,471,811, forward strand.
GTAGTGTTCTTTTGGTCTGAAATGCACAGAACAGGCCATTCTAAGCGTTTTCGCACTGTTTCCAACCTCAGTATTACTTTAAGCTGCTGCATCTTAATGCAAGCAATGGCAATGTAGTTTCTGTGCTAGATATGGTCCAAATACATCCCTGAAGAAGGCAAACACCTTTAAAATGCATTGAAATCACTTTGACCAAAGTAGTGTTCTTTTGGTCTGAAATGCACAGAACAGGCCATTCTAAGCGTTTTCGCACAGTTTCCAACCTCAGTATTACTTTAAGCTGCTGCATCTTAATGCAAGCAATGGCAATGAAGTTTCTGTGCTAGATATGGTCCAAATACATCCCTGAAGAAGGCAAACACCTTTAAAATGCATTTACTTTACTCTGACTAAAGTAGTGTTCTTTTGGTCTGAAATGCACTGAACAGGCCATTCTAAGCGTTTTCGCACTGTTTCCAACCTCAGTATTACTTTAAGCTGCTGCATCTTAATGCAAGCAATGGCAATGAAGTTTCTGTGCTAGATATGGTCCAAATACATCCCTGAAGAAGGCAAACACCTTTAAAATGCATTGAAATCACTTTGACCAAAGTAGTGTTCTTTTGGTCTGAAATGCACAGAACAGGCCATTCTAAGCGTTTTCGCACTGTTTCCAACCTCAGTATTACTTTAAGCTGCTGCATCTTAATGCAAGCAATGGCAATGAAGTTTCTGTGCTAGATATGGTCCAAATACATCCCTGAAGAAGGCAAACACCTTTAAAATGCATTTACTTTACTCTGTTTAAAGTAGTGTTCTTTTGGTCTGAAATGCACAGAACAGGCCATTCTAAGCGTTTTCGCACTGTTTCCAACCTCAGTATTACTTTAAGCTGCTGCATCTTAATGCAAGCAATGGCAATGAAGTTTCTGTGCTAGATATGGTCCAAGTACATCCCTGAAGAAGGCAAATACCTTTAAATTGCATTTAAAACAAATTGACCAAAGTAGTGTTCTTTTGGTCTGAAATGCACAGAACAGGCCATTCTAAGCGTTTTCGCACTGTTTCCAACCTCAGTATTACTTTAAGCTGCTGCATCTTAATGCAAGCAATGACAATGAAGTTTTTGTGCTAGATATGATCCAAATACATCCCTGAATAAGGCAAACACCTTAAAAATGCTTTTAAAACAAATTGACCAAAGTAGTGTTCTTTTGGTCTGAAATGCACAGAACAGGCCATTCTAAGCGTTTTCGCACTGTTTCCAACCTCAGTATTACTTTAAGCTGCTGCATCTTAATGCAAGCAATGGCAATGTAGTTTCTGTGCTAGATATGGTCCAAATACATCCCTGAAGAAGGCAAACACCTTTAAAATGCATTGAAATCACTTTGACCAAAGTAGTGTTCTTTTGGTCTGAAATGCACAGAACAGGCCATTCTAAGCGTTTTCGCACAGTTTCCAACCTCAGTATTACTTTAAGCTGCTGCATCTTAATGCAAGCAATGGCAATGAAGTTTCTGTGCTAGATATGGTCCAAATACATCCCTGAAGAAGGCAAACACCTTTAAAATGCATTTACTTCACTCTGACTAAAGTAGTGTTCTTTTGGTCTGAAATGCACTGAACAGGCCATTCTAAGCGTTTTCGCACTGTTTCCAACCTCAGTATTACTTTAAGCTGCTGCATCTTAATGCAAGCAATGGCAATGAAGTTTCTGTGCTAGATATGGTCCAAATACATCCCTGAAGAAGGCAAACACCTTTAAAATGCATTTACTTTACTCTGACTAAAGTAGTGTTCTTTTGGTCTGAAATGCACAGAACAGGCCATTCTAAGCGTTTTCGCACTGCTTCCAACCTCAGTATTTCTTTAAGCTGCTGCATCTTAATGCAAGCAATGGCAATGAAGTTTCTTTGCTAGATATGGTCCAAATACATCCCTGAAGAAGGTAAACACCTTTAAAATGCATTGTAATCACTTTGACCAAAGTAGTGTTCTTTTGGTCTGAAATGCACAGAACAGGCCATTCTAAGCGTTTTCGCACTGTTTCCAACCTCAGTATTACTTTAAGCTGCTGCATCTTAATGCAAGCAATGGCAATGAAGTTTCTGTGCTAGATATGGTCCAAATACATCCCTGAAAAAGGCAAACACCTTTAAAATGCATTTACTTTACTCTGACTAAAGTAGTGTTCTTTTGGTCTGAAATGCACAGAACAGGCCATTCTAAGCGTTTTCGCACTGTTTCCAACCTCAGTATTACTTTAAGCTGCTGCATCTTAATGCAAACATTGGCAATGAAGTTTCGTTGCTAGATATGGTGCAAATACATCCCTGAAGAAGGCAAACACCTTTAAAATGCATTTACTTTACTCTGACTAAAGTAGTGTTCTTTTGGTCTGAAATGCACAGAACAGGCCATTCTAAGCGTTTTCGCACTGTTTCCAACCTCAGTATTACTTTAAGCTGCTGCATCTTAATGCAAGCAATGGCAATGAAGTTTCTGTGCTAGATATGGTCCAAATACATCCCTGAAGAAGGCAAACACCTTTAAAATGCATTTACTTTACTCTGTTTAAAGTAGTGTTCTTTTGGTCTGAAATGCACAGAACAGGCCATTCTAAGCGTTTTCGCACTGTTTCCAACCTCAGTATTACTTTAAGCTGCTGCATCTTAATGCAAGCAATGGCAATGAAGTTTCTGTGCTAGATATGGTCCAAATACATCCCTGAAGAAGGCAAACACCTTTAAAATGCATTTACTTTACTCTGTTTAAAGTAGTGTTCTTTTGGTCTGAAATGCACAGAACAGGCCATTCTAAGCGTTTTCGCACTGTTTCCAACCTCAGTATTACTTTAAGCTGCTGCATCTTAATGCAAGCAATGGCAATGAAGTTTCTGTGCTAGATATGGTCCAAGTACATCCCTGAAGAAGGCAAATACCTTTAAAATGCATTTAAAACAAATTGACCAAAGTAGTGTTCTTTTGGTCTGAAATGCACAGAACAGGCCATTCTAAGCGTTTTCGCACTGTTTCCAACCTCAGTATTACTTTAAGCTGCTGCATCTTAATGCAAGCAATGGCAATGAAGTTTCTGTGCTAGATATGGTCCAAGTACATCCCTGAAGAAGGCAAATACCTTTAAAATGCATTTAAAACAAATTGACCAAAGTAGTGTTCTTTTGGTCTGAAATGCACAGAACAGGCCATTCTAAGCGTTTTCGCACTGTTTCCAACCTCAGTATTACTTTAAGCTGCTGCATCTTAATGCAAGCAATGACAATGAAGTTTTTGTGCTAGATATGATCCAAATACATCCCTGAATAAGGCAAACACCTTTAAAATGCATTTACTTTACTCTGACTAAAGTAGTGTTCTTTTGGTCTGAAATGCACAGAACAGGCCATTCTAAGCGTTTTCGCACTGTTTCCAACCTCAGTATTACTTTAAGCTGCTGCATCTTAATGCAAGCAATGGCAATGAAGTTTCTGTGCTAGATATGGTCCAAATACATCCCTGAAGAAGGCAAACACCTTTAAAATGCATTGAAATCACTTTGACCAAAGTAGTGTTCTTTTGGTCTGAAATGCACAGAACAGGCCATTCTAAGCGTTTTCGCACTGTTTCCAACCTCAGTATTACTTTAAGCTGCTGCATCTTAATGCAAGCAATGGCAATGAAGTTTCTGTGCTAGATATGGTCCAAATACATCCCTGAAGAAGGCAAACACCTTTAAAATGCATTTACTTTACTCTGTTTAAAGTAGTGTTCTTTTGGTCTGAAATGCACAGAACAGGCCATTCTAAGCGTTTTCGCACTGTTTCCAACCTCATTATTACTTTAAGCTGCTGCATCTTAATGCAAGCAATGGCAATGAAGTTTCTGTGCTAGATATGGTCCAAGTACATCCCTGAAGAAGGCAAATACCTTTAAAATGCATTTAAAACAAATTGACCAAAGTAGTGTTCTTTTGGTCTGAAATGCACAGAACAGGCCATTCTAAGCGTTTTCGCACTGTTTCCAACCTCAGTATTACTTTAAGCTGCTGCATCTTAATGCAAGCAATGACAATGAAGTTTTTGTGCTAGATATGATCCAAATACATCCCTGAATAAGGCAAACACCTTAAAAATGCTTTTAAAACAAATTGACCAAAGTAGTGTTCTTTTGGTCTGAAATGCACAGAACAGGCCATTCTAAGCGTTTTCGCACTGTTTCCAACCTCAGTATTACTTTAAGCTGCTGCATCTTAATGCAAGCAATGGCAATGTAGTTTCTGTGCTAGATATGGTCCAAATACATCCTTGAAGAAGGCAAACACCTTTAAAATGCATTGAAATCACTTTGACCAAAGTAGTGTTCTTTTGGTCTGAAATGCACAGAACAGGCCATTCTAAGCGTTTTCGCACAGTTTCCAACCTCAGTATTACTTTAAGCTGCTGCATCTTAATGCAAGCAATGGCAATGAAGTTTCTGTGCTAGATATGGTCCAAATACATCCCTGAAGAAGGCAAACACCTTTAAAATGCATTTACTTTACTCTGACTAAAGTAGTGTTCTTTTGGTCTGAAATGCACTGAACAGGCCATTCTAAGCGTTTTCGCACTGTTTCCAACCTCAGTATTACTTTAAGCTGCTGCATCTTAATGCAAGCAATGGCAATGAAGTTTCTGTGCTAGATATGGTCCAAATACATCCCTGAAGAAGGCAAACACCTTTAAAATGCATTTACTTTACTCTGACTAAAGTAGTGTTCTTTTGGTCTGAAATGCACAGAACAGGCCATTCTAAGCGTTTTCGCACTGCTTCCAACCTCAGTATTACTTTAAGCTGCTGCATCTTAATGCAAGCAATGGCAATGAAGTTTCTGTGCTAGATATGGTCCAAATACATCCCTGAAGAAGGCAAACACCTTTAAAATGCATTGAAATCACTTTGACCAAAGTAGTGTTCTTTTGGTCTGAAATGCACAGAACAGGCCATTCTAAGCGTTTTCGCACTGTTTCCAACCTCAGTATTACTTTAAGCTGCTGCATCTTAATGCAAGCAATGGCAATGAAGTTTCTGTGCTAGATATGGTCCAAATACATCCCTGAAGAAGGCAAACACCTTTAAAATGCATTTACTTTACTCTGTTTAAAGTAGTGTTCTTTTGGTCTGAAATGCACAGAACAGGCCATTCTAAGCGTTTTCGCACTGTTTCCAACCTCAGTATTACTTTAAGCTGCTGCATCTTAATGCAAGCAATGGCAATGAAGTTTCTGTGCTAGATATGGTCCAAGTACATCCCTGAAGAAGGCAAATACCTTTAAATTGCATTTAAAACAAATTGACCAAAGTAGTGTTCTTTTGGTCTGAAATGCACAGAACAGGCCATTCTAAGCGTTTTCGCACTGTTTCCAACCTCAGTATTACTTTAAGCTGCTGCATCTTAATGCAAGCAATGACAATGAAGTTTTTGTGCTAGATATGATCCAAATACATCCCTGAATAAGGCAAACACCTTTAAAATGCATTTACTTTACTCTGACTAAAGTAGTGTTCTTTTGGTCTGAAATGCACAGAACAGGCCATTCTAAGCGTTTTCGCACTGTTTCCAACCTCAGTATTACTTTAAGCTGCTGCATCTTAATGCAAGCAATGGCAATGAAGTTTCTGTGCTAGATATGGTCCAAATACATCCCTGAAGAAGGCAAACACCTTTAAAATGCATTGAAATCACTTTGACCAAAGTAGTGTTCTTTTGGTCTGAAATGCACAGAACAGGCCATTCTAAGCGTTTTCGCACTGTTTCCAACCTCAGTATTACTTTAAGCTGCTGCATCTTAATGCAAGCAATGGCAATGAAGTTTCTGTGCTAGATATGGTCCAAATACATCCCTGAAGAAGGCAAACACCTTTAAAATGCATTTACTTTACTCTGTTTAAAGTAGTGTTCTTTTGGTCTGAAATGCACAGAACAGGCCATTCTAAGCGTTTTCGCACTGTTTCCAACCTCATTATTACTTTAAGCTGCTGCATCTTAATGCAAGCAATGGCAATGAAGTTTCTTTGCTAGATATGGTCCAAATACATCCCTGAAGAAGGTAAACACCTTTAAAATGCATTGTAATCACTTTGACCAAAGTAGTGTTCTTTTGGTCTGAAATGCACAGAACAGGCCATTCTAAGCGTTTTCGCACTGTTTCCAACCTCAGTATTACTTTAAGCTGCTGCATCTTAATGCAAGCAATGGCAATGAAGTTTCTGTGCTAGATATGGTCCAAATACATCCCTGAAAAAGGCAAACACCTTTAAAATGCATTTACTTTACTCTGACTAAAGTAGTGTTCTTTTGGTCTGAAATGCACAGAACAGGCCATTCTAAGCGTTTTCGCACTGTTTCCAACCTCAGTATTACTTTAAGCTGCTGCATCTTAATGCAAACATTGGCAATGAAGTTTCGTTGCTAGATATGGTGCAAATACATCCCTGAAGAAGGCAAACACCTTTAAAATGCATTTACTTTACTCTGACTAAAGTAGTGTTCTTTTGGTCTGAAATGCACAGAACAGGCCATTCTAAGCGTTTTCGCACTGTTTCCAACCTCAGTATTACTTTAAGCTGCTGCATCTTAATGCAAGCAATGGCAATGAAGTTTCTGTGCTAGATATGGTCCAAATACATCCCTGAAGAAGGCAAACACCTTTAAAATGCATTTACTTTACTCTGTTTAAAGTAGTGTTCTTTTGGTCTGAAATGCACAGAACAGGCCATTCTAAGCGTTTTCGCACTGTTTCCAACCTCAGTATTACTTTAAGCTGCTGCATCTTAATGCAAGCAATGGCAATGAAGTTTCTGTGCTAGATATGGTCCAAGTACATCCCTGAAGAAGGCAAATACCTTTAAAATGCATTTAAAACAAATTGACCAAAGTAGTGTTCTTTTGGTCTGAAATGCACAGAACAGGCCATTCTAAGCGTTTTCGCACTGTTTCCAACCTCAGTATTACTTTAAGCTGCTGCATCTTAATGCAAGCAATGGCAATGAAGTTTCTGTGCTAGATATGGTCCAAGTACATCCCTGAAGAAGGCAAATACCTTTAAAATGCATTTAAAACAAATTGACCAAAGTAGTGTTCTTTTGGTCTGAAATGCACAGAACAGGCCATTCTAAGCGTTTTCGCACTGTTTCCAACCTCAGTATTACTTTAAGCTGCTGCATCTTAATGCAAGCAATGACAATGAAGTTTTTGTGCTAGATATGATCCAAATACATCCCTGAAGAAGGCAAACACCTTTAAAATGCATTGAAATCACTTTGACCAAAGTAGTGTTCTTTTGGTCTGAAATGCACAGAACAGGCCATTCTAAGCGTTTTCGCACTGTTTCCAACCTCAGTATTACTTTAAGCTGCTGCATCTTAATGCAAGCAATGGCAATGAAGTTTCTGTGCTAGATATGGTCCAAATACATCCCTGAAGAAGGCAAACACCTTTAAAATGCATTTACTTTACTCTGTTTAAAGTAGTGTTCTTTTGGTCTGAAATGCACAGAACAGGCCATTCTAAGCGTTTTCGCACTGTTTCCAACCTCAGTATTACTTTAAGCTGCTGCATCTTAATGCAAGCAATGGCAATGAAGTTTCTGTGCTAGATATGGTCCAAGTACATCCCTGAAGAAGGCAAATACCTTTAAAATGCATTTAAAACAAATTGACCAAAGTAGTGTTCTTTTGGTCTGAAATGCACAGAACAGGCCATTCTAAGCGTTTTCGCACTGTTTCCAACCTCAGTATTACTTTAAGCTGCTGCATCTTAATGCAAGCAATGGCAATGAAGTTTCTGTGCTAGATATGGTCCAAGTACATCCCTGAAGAAGGCAAATACCTTTAAAATGCATTTAAAACAAATTGACCAAAGTAGTGTTCTTTTGGTCTGAAATGCACAGAACAGGCCATTCTAAGCGTTTTCGCACTGTTTCCAACCTCAGTATTACTTTAAGCTGCTGCATCTTAATGCAAGCAATGACAATGAAGTTTTTGTGCTAGATATGATCCAAATACATCCCTGAATAAGGCAAACACCTTTAAAATGCATTTACTTTACTCTGACTAAAGTAGTGTTCTTTTGGTCTGAAATGCACAGAACAGGCCATTCTAAGCGTTTTCGCACTGTTTCCAACCTCAGTATTACTTTAAGCTGCTGCATCTTAATGCAAGCAATGGCAATGAAGTTTCTGTGCTAGATATGGTCCAAATACATCCCTGAAGAAGGCAAACACCTTTAAAATGCATTGAAATCACTTTGACCAAAGTAGTGTTCTTTTGGTCTGAAATGCACAGAACAGGCCATTCTAAGCGTTTTCGCACTGTTTCCAACCTCAGTATTACTTTAAGCTGCTGCATCTTAATGCAAGCAATGGCAATGAAGTTTCTGTGCTAGATATGGTCCAAATACATCCCTGAAGAAGGCAAACACCTTTAAAATGCATTTACTTTACTCTGTTTAAAGTAGTGTTCTTTTGGTCTGAAATGCACAGAACAGGCCATTCTAAGCGTTTTCGCACTGTTTCCAACCTCATTATTACTTTAAGCTGCTGCATCTTAATGCAAGCAATGGCAATGAAGTTTCTGTGCTAGATATGGTCCAAGTACATCCCTGAAGAAGGCAAATACCTTTAAAATGCATTTAAAACAAATTGACCAAAGTAGTGTTCTTTTGGTCTGAAATGCACAGAACAGGCCATTCTAAGCGTTTTCGCACTGTTTCCAACCTCAGTATTACTTTAAGCTGCTGCATCTTAATGCAAGCAATGACAATGAAGTTTTTGTGCTAGATATGATCCAAATACATCCCTGAATAAGGCAAACACCTTAAAAATGCTTTTAAAACAAATTGACCAAAGTAGTGTTCTTTTGGTCTGAAATGCACAGAACAGGCCATTCTAAGCGTTTTCGCACTGTTTCCAACCTCAGTATTACTTTAAGCTGCTGCATCTTAATGCAAGCAATGGCAATGTAGTTTCTGTGCTAGATATGGTCCAAATACATCCTTGAAGAAGGCAAACACCTTTAAAATGCATTGAAATCACTTTGACCAAAGTAGTGTTCTTTTGGTCTGAAATGCACAGAACAGGCCATTCTAAGCGTTTTCGCACAGTTTCCAACCTCAGTATTACTTTAAGCTGCTGCATCTTAATGCAAGCAATGGCAATGAAGTTTCTGTGCTAGATATGGTCCAAATACATCCCTGAAGAAGGCAAACACCTTTAAAATGCATTTACTTTACTCTGACTAAAGTAGTGTTCTTTTGGTCTGAAATGCACTGAACAGGCCATTCTAAGCGTTTTCGCACTGTTTCCAACCTCAGTATTACTTTAAGCTGCTGCATCTTAATGCAAGCAATGGCAATGAAGTTTCTGTGCTAGATATGGTCCAAATACATCCCTGAAGAAGGCAAACACCTTTAAAATGCATTTACTTTACTCTGACTAAAGTAGTGTTCTTTTGGTCTGAAATGCACAGAACAGGCCATTCTAAGCGTTTTCGCACTGCTTCCAACCTCAGTATTACTTTAAGCTGCTGCATCTTAATGCAAGCAATGGCAATGAAGTTTCTGTGCTAGATATGGTCCAAATACATCCCTGAAGAAGGCAAACACCTTTAAAATGCATTGAAATCACTTTGACCAAAGTAGTGTTCTTTTGGTCTGAAATGCACAGAACAGGCCATTCTAAGCGTTTTCGCACTGTTTCCAACCTCAGTATTACTTTAAGCTGCTGCATCTTAATGCAAGCAATGGCAATGAAGTTTCTGTGCTAGATATGGTCCAAATACATCCCTGAAGAAGGCAAACACCTTTAAAATGCATTTACTTTACTCTGTTTAAAGTAGTGTTCTTTTGGTCTGAAATGCACAGAACAGGCCATTCTAAGCGTTTTCGCACTGTTTCCAACCTCAGTATTACTTTAAGCTGCTGCATCTTAATGCAAGCAATGGCAATGAAGTTTCTGTGCTAGATATGGTCCAAGTACATCCCTGAAGAAGGCAAATACCTTTAAATTGCATTTAAAACAAATTGACCAAAGTAGTGTTCTTTTGGTCTGAAATGCACAGAACAGGCCATTCTAAGCGTTTTCGCACTGTTTCCAACCTCAGTATTACTTTAAGCTGCTGCATCTTAATGCAAGCAATGACAATGAAGTTTTTGTGCTAGATATGATCCAAATACATCCCTGAATAAGGCAAACACCTTTAAAATGCATTTACTTTACTCTGACTAAAGTAGTGTTCTTTTGGTCTGAAATGCACAGAACAGGCCATTCTAAGCGTTTTCGCACTGTTTCCAACCTCAGTATTACTTTAAGCTGCTGCATCTTAATGCAAGCAATGGCAATGAAGTTTCTGTGCTAGATATGGTCCAAATACATCCCTGAAGAAGGCAAACACCTTTAAAATGCATTGAAATCACTTTGACCAAAGTAGTGTTCTTTTGGTCTGAAATGCACAGAACAGGCCATTCTAAGCGTTTTCGCACTGTTTCCAACCTCAGTATTACTTTAAGCTGCTGCATCTTAATGCAAGCAATGGCAATGAAGTTTCTGTGCTAGATATGGTCCAAATACATCCCTGAAGAAGGCAAACACCTTTAAAATGCATTTACTTTACTCTGTTTAAAGTAGTGTTCTTTTGGTCTGAAATGCACAGAACAGGCCATTCTAAGCGTTTTCGCACTGTTTCCAACCTCATTATTACTTTAAGCTGCTGCATCTTAATGCAAGCAATGGCAATGAAGTTTCTTTGCTAGATATGGTCCAAATACATCCCTGAAGAAGGTAAACACCTTTAAAATGCATTGTAATCACTTTGACCAAAGTAGTGTTCTTTTGGTCTGAAATGCACAGAACAGGCCATTCTAAGCGTTTTCGCACTGTTTCCAACCTCAGTATTACTTTAAGCTGCTGCATCTTAATGCAAGCAATGGCAATGAAGTTTCTGTGCTAGATATGGTCCAAATACATCCCTGAAAAAGGCAAACACCTTTAAAATGCATTTACTTTACTCTGACTAAAGTAGTGTTCTTTTGGTCTGAAATGCACAGAACAGGCCATTCTAAGCGTTTTCGCACTGTTTCCAACCTCAGTATTACTTTAAGCTGCTGCATCTTAATGCAAACATTGGCAATGAAGTTTCGTTGCTAGATATGGTGCAAATACATCCCTGAAGAAGGCAAACACCTTTAAAATGCATTTACTTTACTCTGACTAAAGTAGTGTTCTTTTGGTCTGAAATGCACAGAACAGGCCATTCTAAGCGTTTTCGCACTGTTTCCAACCTCAGTATTACTTTAAGCTGCTGCATCTTAATGCAAGCAATGGCAATGAAGTTTCTGTGCTAGATATGGTCCAAATACATCCCTGAAGAAGGCAAACACCTTTAAAATGCATTTACTTTACTCTGTTTAAAGTAGTGTTCTTTTGGTCTGAAATGCACAGAACAGGCCATTCTAAGCGTTTTCGCACTGTTTCCAACCTCAGTATTACTTTAAGCTGCTGCATCTTAATGCAAGCAATGGCAATGAAGTTTCTGTGCTAGATATGGTCCAAGTACATCCCTGAAGAAGGCAAATACCTTTAAAATGCATTTAAAACAAATTGACCAAAGTAGTGTTCTTTTGGTCTGAAATGCACAGAACAGGCCATTCTAAGCGTTTTCGCACTGTTTCCAACCTCAGTATTACTTTAAGCTGCTGCATCTTAATGCAAGCAATGGCAATGAAGTTTCTGTGCTAGATATGGTCCAAGTACATCCCTGAAGAAGGCAAATACCTTTAAAATGCATTTAAAACAAATTGACCAAAGTAGTGTTCTTTTGGTCTGAAATGCACAGAACAGGCCATTCTAAGCGTTTTCGCACTGTTTCCAACCTCAGTATTACTTTAAGCTGCTGCATCTTAATGCAAGCAATGGCAATGAAGTTTCTGTGCTAGATATGGTCCAAGTACATCCCTGAAGAAGGCAAATACCTTTAAAATGCATTTAAAACAAATTGACCAAAGTAGTGTTCTTTTGGTCTGAAATGCACAGAACAGGCCATTCTAAGCGTTTTCGCACTGTTTCCAACCTCAGTATTACTTTAAGCTGCTGCATCTTAATGCAAGCAATGGCAATGAAGTTTCTGTGCTAGATATGGTCCAAGTACATCCCTGAAGAAGGCAAATACCTTTAAAATGCATTTAAAACAAATTGACCAAAGTAGTGTTCTTTTGGTCTGAAATGCACAGAACAGGCCATTCTAAGCGTTTTCGCACTGTTTCCAACCTCAGTATTACTTTAAGCTGCTGCATCTTAATGCAAGCAATGACAATGAAGTTTTTGTGCTAGATATGATCCAAATACATCCCTGAATAAGGCAAACACCTTTAAAATGCATTTACTTTACTCTGACTAAAGTAGTGTTCTTTTGGTCTGAAATGCACAGAACAGGCCATTCTAAGCGTTTTCGCACTGTTTCCAACCTCAGTATTACTTTAAGCTGCTGCATCTTAATGCAAGCAATGGCAATGAAGTTTCTGTGCTAGATATGGTCCAAATACATCCCTGAAGAAGGCAAACACCTTTAAAATGCATTGAAATCACTTTGACCAAAGTAGTGTTCTTTTGGTCTGAAATGCACAGAACAGGCCATTCTAAGCGTTTTCGCACTGTTTCCAACCTCAGTATTACTTTAAGCTGCTGCATCTTAATGCAAGCAATGGCAATGAAGTTTCTGTGCTAGATATGGTCCAAATACATCCCTGAAGAAGGCAAACACCTTTAAAATGCATTTACTTTACTCTGTTTAAAGTAGTGTTCTTTTGGTCTGAAATGCACAGAACAGGCCATTCTAAGCGTTTTCGCACTGTTTCCAACCTCATTATTACTTTAAGCTGCTGCATCTTAATGCAAGCAATGGCAATGAAGTTTCTGTGCTAGATATGGTCCAAGTACATCCCTGAAGAAGGCAAATACCTTTAAAATGCATTTAAAACAAATTGACCAAAGTAGTGTTCTTTTGGTCTGAAATGCACAGAACAGGCCATTCTAAGCGTTTTCGCACTGTTTCCAACCTCAGTATTACTTTAAGCTGCTGCATCTTAATGCAAGCAATGACAATGAAGTTTTTGTGCTAGATATGATCCAAATACATCCCTGAATAAGGCAAACACCTTAAAAATGCTTTTAAAACAAATTGACCAAAGTAGTGTTCTTTTGGTCTGAAATGCACAGAACAGGCCATTCTAAGCGTTTTCGCACTGTTTCCAACCTCAGTATTACTTTAAGCTGCTGCATCTTAATGCAAGCAATGGCAATGTAGTTTCTGTGCTAGATATGGTCCAAATACATCCCTGAAGAAGGCAAACACCTTTAAAATGCATTGAAATCACTTTGACCAAAGTAGTGTTCTTTTGGTCTGAAATGCACAGAACAGGCCATTCTAAGCGTTTTCGCACAGTTTCCAACCTCAGTATTACTTTAAGCTGCTGCATCTTAATGCAAGCAATGGCAATGAAGTTTCTGTGCTAGATATGGTCCAAATACATCCCTGAAGAAGGCAAACACCTTTAAAATGCATTTACTTTACTCTGACTAAAGTAGTGTTCTTTTGGTCTGAAATGCACTGAACAGGCCATTCTAAGCGTTTTCGCACTGTTTCCAACCTCAGTATTACTTTAAGCTGCTGCATCTTAATGCAAGCAATGGCAATGAAGTTTCTGTGCTAGATATGGTCCAAATACATCCCTGAAGAAGGCAAACACCTTTAAAATGCATTTACTTTACTCTGACTAAAGTAGTGTTCTTTTGGTCTGAAATGCACAGAACAGGCCATTCTAAGCGTTTTCGCACTGCTTCCAACCTCAGTATTACTTTAAGCTGCTGCATCTTAATGCAAGCAATGGCAATGAAGTTTCTGTGCTAGATATGGTCCAAATACATCCCTGAAGAAGGCAAACACCTTTAAAATGCATTGAAATCACTTTGACCAAAGTAGTGTTCTTTTGGTCTGAAATGCACAGAACAGGCCATTCTAAGCGTTTTCGCACTGTTTCCAACCTCAGTATTACTTTAAGCTGCTGCATCTTAATGCAAGCAATGGCAATGAAGTTTCTGTGCTAGATATGGTCCAAATACATCCCTGAAGAAGGCAAACACCTTTAAAATGCATTTACTTTACTCTGTTTAAAGTAGTGTTCTTTTGGTCTGAAATGCACAGAACAGGCCATTCTAAGCGTTTTCGCACTGTTTCCAACCTCAGTATTACTTTAAGCTGCTGCATCTTAATGCAAGCAATGGCAATGAAGTTTCTGTGCTAGATATGGTCCAAATACATCCCTGAAGAAGGCAAACACCTTTAAAATGCATTTACTTTACTCTGTTTAAAGTAGTGTTCTTTTGGTCTGAAATGCACAGAACAGGCCATTCTAAGCGTTTTCGCACTGTTTCCAACCTCAGTATTACTTTAAGCTGCTGCATCTTAATGCAAGCAATGGCAATGAAGTTTCTGTGCTAGATATGGTCCAAGTACATCCCTGAAGAAGGCAAATACCTTTAAAATGCATTTAAAACAAATTGACCAAAGTAGTGTTCTTTTGGTCTGAAATGCACAGAACAGGCCATTCTAAGCGTTTTCGCACTGTTTCCAACCTCAGTATTACTTTAAGCTGCTGCATCTTAATGCAAGCAATGGCAATGAAGTTTCTGTGCTAGATATGGTCCAAGTACATCCCTGAAGAAGGCAAATACCTTTAAAATGCATTTAAAACAAATTGACCAAAGTAGTGTTCTTTTGGTCTGAAATGCACAGAACAGGCCATTCTAAGCGTTTTCGCACTGTTTCCAACCTCAGTATTACTTTAAGCTGCTGCATCTTAATGCAAGCAATGACAATGAAGTTTTTGTGCTAGATATGATCCAAATACATCCCTGAATAAGGCAAACACCTTTAAAATGCATTTACTTTACTCTGACTAAAGTAGTGTTCTTTTGGTCTGAAATGCACAGAACAGGCCATTCTAAGCGTTTTCGCACTGTTTCCAACCTCAGTATTACTTTAAGCTGCTGCATCTTAATGCAAGCAATGGCAATGAAGTTTCTGTGCTAGATATGGTCCAAATACATCCCTGAAGAAGGCAAACACCTTTAAAATGCATTGAAATCACTTTGACCAAAGTAGTGTTCTTTTGGTCTGAAATGCACAGAACAGGCCATTCTAAGCGTTTTCGCACTGTTTCCAACCTCAGTATTACTTTAAGCTGCTGCATCTTAATGCAAGCAATGGCAATGAAGTTTCTGTGCTAGATATGGTCCAAATACATCCCTGAAGAAGGCAAACACCTTTAAAATGCATTTACTTTACTCTGTTTAAAGTAGTGTTCTTTTGGTCTGAAATGCACAGAACAGGCCATTCTAAGCGTTTTCGCACTGTTTCCAACCTCAGTATTACTTTAAGCTGCTGCATCTTAATGCAAGCAATGGCAATGAAGTTTCTGTGCTAGATATGGTCCAAGTACATCCCTGAAGAAGGCAAATACCTTTAAAATGCATTTAAAACAAATTGACCAAAGTAGTGTTCTTTTGGTCTGAAATGCACAGAACAGGCCATTCTAAGCGTTTTCGCACTGTTTCCAACCTCAGTATTACTTTAAGCTGCTGCATCTTAATGCAAGCAATGACAATGAAGTTTTTGTGCTAGATATGATCCAAATACATCCCTGAATAAGGCAAACACCTTAAAAATGCTTTTAAAACAAATTGACCAAAGTAGTGTTCTTTTGGTCTGAAATGCACAGAACAGGCCATTCTAAGCGTTTTCGCACTGTTTCCAACCTCAGTATTACTTTAAGCTGCTGCATCTTAATGCAAGCAATGGCAATGTAGTTTCTGTGCTAGATATGGTCCAAATACATCCCTGAAGAAGGCAAACACCTTTAAAATGCATTGAAATCACTTTGACCAAAGTAGTGTTCTTTTGGTCTGAAATGCACAGAACAGGCCATTCTAAGCGTTTTCGCACAGTTTCCAACCTCAGTATTACTTTAAGCTGCTGCATCTTAATGCAAGCAATGGCAATGAAGTTTCTGTGCTAGATATGGTCCAAATACATCCCTGAAGAAGGCAAACACCTTTAAAATGCATTTACTTTACTCTGACTAAAGTAGTGTTCTTTTGGTCTGAAATGCACTGAACAGGCCATTCTAAGCGTTTTCGCACTGTTTCCAACCTCAGTATTACTTTAAGCTGCTGCATCTTAATGCAAGCAATGGCAATGAAGTTTCTGTGCTAGATATGGTCCAAATACATCCCTGAAGAAGGCAAACACCTTTAAAATGCATTTACTTTACTCTGACTAAAGTAGTGTTCTTTTGGTCTGAAATGCACAGAACAGGCCATTCTAAGCGTTTTCGCACTGTTTCCAACCTCAGTATTACTTTAAGCTGCTGCATCTTAATGCAAGCAATGGCAATGAAGTTTCTGTGCTAGATATGGTCCAAATACATCCCTGAAGAAGGCAAACACCTTTAAAATGCATTGAAATCACTTTGACCAAAGTAGTGTTCTTTTGGTCTGAAATGCACAGAACAGGCCATTCTAAGCGTTTTCGCACTGTTTCCAACCTCAGTATTACTTTAAGCTGCTGCATCTTAATGCAAGCAATGACAATGAAGTTTTTGTGCTAGATATGATCCAAATACATCCCTGAATAAGGCAAACACCTTAAAAATGCTTTTAAAACAAATTGACCAAAGTAGTGTTCTTTTGGTCTGAAATGCACAGAACAGGCCATTCTAAGCGTTTTCGCACTGTTTCCAACCTCAGTATTACTTTAAGCTGCTGCATCTTAATGCAAGCAATGGCAATGTAGTTTCTGTGCTAGATATGGTCCAAATACATCCCTGAAGAAGGCAAACACCTTTAAAATGCATTGAAATCACTTTGACCAAAGTAGTGTTCTTTTGGTCTGAAATGCACAGAACAGGCCATTCTAAGCGTTTTCGCACTGTTTCCAACCTCAGTATTACTTTAAGCTGCTGCATCTTAATGCAAGCAATGGCAATGAAGTTTCTGTGCTAGATATGGTCCAAATACATCCCTGAAGAAGGCAAACACCTTTAAAATGCATTTACTTTACTCTGACTAAAGTAGTGTTCTTTTGGTCTGAAATGCACAGAACAGGCCATTCTAAGCGTTTTCGCACTGTTTCCAACCTCAGTATTACTTTAAGCTGCTGCATCTTAATGCAAGCAATGGCAATGTAGTTTCTGTGCTAGATATGGTCCAAATACATCCCTGAAGAAGGCAAACACCTTTAAAATGCATTTACTTTACTCTGACTAAAGTAGTGTTCTTTTGGTCTGAAATGCACAGAACAGGCCATTCTAAGCGTTTTCGCACTGTTTCCAACCTCAGTATTACTTTAAGCTGCTGCATCTTAATGCAAGCAATGGCAATGAAGTTTCTGTGCTAGATATGAACCAAATACATCCCTGAATAAGGCAAACACCTTAAAAATGCTTTTAAAACAAATTGACCAAAGTAGTGTTCTTTTGGTCTGAAATGCACAGAACAGGCCATTCTAAGCGTTTTCGCACTGTTTCCAACCTCAGTATTACTTTAAGCTGCTGCATCTTAATGCAAGCAATGGCAATGTAGTTTCTGTGCTAGATATGGTCCAAATACATCCCTGAAGAAGGCAAACACCTTTAAAATGCATTTACTTTACTCTGTTTAAAGTAGTGTTCTTTTGGTCTGAAATGCACAGAACAGGCCATTCTAAGCGTTTTCGCACTGTTTCCAACCTCAGTATTACTTTAAGCTGCTGCATCTTAATGCAAGCAATGGCAATGAAGTTTCTGTGCTAGATATGGTCCAAATACATCCCTGAAGAAGGCAAACACCTTTAAAATGCATTTACTTTACTCTGACTAAAGTAGTGTTCTTTTGGTCTGAAATGCACAGAACAGGCCATTCTAAGCGTTTTCGCACTGTTTCCAACCTCAGTATTACTTTAAGCTGCTGCATCTTAATGCAAGCAATGGCAATGAAGTTTCTTTGCTAGATATGGTGCAAATACATCCCTGAAGAAGGCAAACACCTTTAAAATGCATTTACTTTACTCTGACTAAAGTAGTGTTCTTTTGGTCTGAAATGCACAGAACAGGCCATTCTAAGTGTTTTCGCACTGTTTCCAACCTCAGTATTTCTTTAAGCTGCTGCATCTTAATACAAGCAATGGCAATTAAGTTGTTGTGCTAGATATGGTCCAAACACATCCCTGAAGAAGGCAAACACCTTTAAAATGCATTGAAATCACTTTGACCAAAGTAGTGTTCTTTTGGTCTGAAATGCACAGAACAGGCCATTCTAAGCGTTTTCGCACTGTTTCCAACCTCAGTATTACTTTAAGCTGCTGCATCTTAATGCAAGCAATGGCAATGAAGTTTCTGTGCTGGATATGGTCCAAATACATCCCTGAAGAAGGCAAACACCTTAAAAATGCTTTTAAAACATATTGACCAAAGTAGTGTTCTTTTGGTCTGAAATGCACAGAACAGGCCATTCTAAGCGTTTTCGCACTGTTTCCAACCTCAGTATTACTTTAAGCTGCTGCATCTTAATGCAAACATTGGCAATGAAGTTTCTTTGCTAGATATGGTGCAAATACATCCCTGAAGAAGGCAAACACCTTTAAAATGCATTTACTTTACTCTGACTAAAGTAGTGTTCTTTTGGTCTGAAATGCACAGAACAGGCCATTCTAAGCGTTTTCGCACTGTTTCCAACCTCAGTATTACTTTAAGCTGCTGCATCTTAATGCAAGCAATGGCAATGTAGTTTCTGTGCTAGATATGGTCCAAATACATCCCTGAAGAAGGCAAACACCTTTAAAATATATTGAAATCACTTTGACCAAAGTAGTGTTCTTTTGGTCTGAAATGCACAGAACAGGCCATTCTAAGCGTTTTCGCACTGCTTCCAACCTCAGTATTTCTTTAAGCTGCTGCATCTTAATGCAAGCAATGGCAATGAAGTTTCTGTGCTAGATATGGTCCAAATACATCCCTGAAGAAGGCAAACACCTTTAAAATGCATTTACTTTACTCTGACTAAAGTAGTGTTCTTTTGGTCTGAAATGCAAAGAACAGGCCATTCTAAGCGTTTTCGCAATGTTTCCAACCTCAGTATTACTTTAAGCTGCTGCATCTTAATGCAAGCAATGGCAATGAAGTTTCTGTGCTAGATATGGTCCAAATACATCCCTGAAGAAGGCAAACACCTTAAAAATGCTTTTAAAACAAATTGACCAAAGTAGTGTTCTTTTGGTCTGAAATGCACAGAACAGGCCATTATAAGCGTTTTCGCACTGTTTCCAACCTCAGTATTACTTTAAGCTGCTGCATCTTAATGCAAGCAATGGCAATGTAGTTTCTGTGCTAGATATGGTCCAAATACATCCCTGAAGAAGGCAAACACCTTTAAAATGCATTTACTTTACTCTGACTAAAGTAGTGTTCTTTTGGTCTGAAATGCACAGAAAGGGCCATTCTAAGCGTTTTCGCACAGTTTCCAACCTCAGTATTACTTTAAGCTGCTGCATCTTAATGCAAGCAATGGCAATGAAGTTTCTGTGCTAGATATGGTCCAAATACATCCCTGAAGAAGGCAAACACCTTTAAAATGCATTTACTTTACTCTGACTAAAGTAGTGTTCTTTTGGTCTGAAATGCACAGAACAGGCCATTCTAAGCGTTTTCGCACTGTTTCCAACCTCAGTATTACTTTAAGCTGCTGCATCTTAATGCAAGCAATGGCAATGAAGTTTCTTTGCTAGATATGGTGCAAATACATCCCTGAAGAAGGCAAACACCTTTAAAATGCATTTACTTTACTCTGACTAAAGTAGTGTTCTTTTGGTCTGAAATGCACAGAACAGGCCATTCTAAGTGTTTTCGCACTGTTTCCAACCTCAGTATTTCTTTAAGCTGCTGCATCTTAATACAAGCAATGGCAATTAAGTTGTTGTGCTAGATATGGTCCAAACACATCCCTGAAGAAGGCAAACACCTTTAAAATGCATTGAAATCACTTTGACCAAAGTAGTGTTCTTTTGGTCTGAAATGCACAGAACAGGCCATTCTAAGCGTTTTCGCACTGTTTCCAACCTCAGTATTACTTTAAGCTGCTGCATCTTAATGCAAGCAATGGCAATGAAGTTTCTGTGCTGGATATGGTCCAAATACATCCCTGAAGAAGGCAAACACCTTAAAAATGCTTTTAAAACATATTGACCAAAGTAGTGTTCTTTTGGTCTGAAATGCACAGAACAGGCCATTCTAAGCGTTTTCGCACTGTTTCCAACCTCAGTATTACTTTAAGCTGCTGCATCTTAATGCAAACATTGGCAATGAAGTTTCTTTGCTAGATATGGTGCAAATACATCCCTGAAGAAGGCAAACACCTTTAAAATGCATTTACTTTACTCTGACTAAAGTAGTGTTCTTTTGGTCTGAAATGCACAGAACAGGCCATTCTAAGCGTTTTCGCACTGTTTCCAACCTCAGTATTACTTTAAGCTGCTGCATCTTAATGCAAGCAATGGCAATGTAGTTTCTGTGCTAGATATGGTCCAAATACATCCCTGAAGAAGGCAAACACCTTTAAAATATATTGAAATCACTTTGACCAAAGTAGTGTTCTTTTGGTCTGAAATGCACAGAACAGGCCATTCTAAGCGTTTTCGCACTGCTTCCAACCTCAGTATTTCTTTAAGCTGCTGCATCTTAATGCAAGCAATGGCAATGAAGTTTCTGTGCTAGATATGGTCCAAATACATCCCTGAAGAAGGCAAACACCTTTAAAATGCATTTACTTTACTCTGACTAAAGTAGTGTTCTTTTGGTCTGAAATGCAAAGAACAGGCCATTCTAAGCGTTTTCGCAATGTTTCCAACCTCAGTATTACTTTAAGCTGCTGCATCTTAATGCAAGCAATGGCAATGAAGTTTCTGTGCTAGATATGGTCCAAATACATCCCTGAAGAAGGCAAACACCTTAAAAATGCTTTTAAAACAAATTGACCAAAGTAGTGTTCTTTTGGTCTGAAATGCACAGAACAGGCCATTATAAGCGTTTTCGCACTGTTTCCAACCTCAGTATTACTTTAAGCTGCTGCATCTTAATGCAAGCAATGGCAATGTAGTTTCTGTGCTAGATATGGTCCAAATACATCCCTGAAGAAGGCAAACACCTTTAAAATGCATTTACTTTACTCTGACTAAAGTAGTGTTCTTTTGGTCTGAAATGCACAGAACAGGCCATTCTAAGCGTTTTCGCACAGTTTCCAACCTCAGTATTACTTTAAGCTGCTGCATCTTAATGCAAGCAATGGCAATGAAGTTTCTGTGCTAGATATGGTCCAAATACATCCCTGAAGAAGGCAAACACCTTTAAAATGCATTTACTTTACTCTGTTTAAAGTAGTGTTCTTTTGGTCTGAAATGCACAGAACAGGCCATTCTAAGCGTTTTCGCACTGTTTCCAACCTCAGTATTACTTTAAGCTGCTGCATCTTAATGCAAGCAATGGCAATGAAGTTTCTGTGCTAGATATGGTCCAAATACATCCCTGAAGAAGGCAAACACCTTTAAAATGCATTTACTTTACTCTGTTTAAAGTAGTGTTCTTTTGGTCTGAAATGCACAGAACAGGCCATTCTAAGCGTTTTCGCACTGTTTCCAACCTCAGTATTACTTTAAGCTGCTGCATCTTAATGCAAGCAATGGCAATGAAGTTTCTGTGCTAGATATGAACCAAATACATCCCTGAATAAGGCAAACACCTTAAAAATGCTTTTAAAACAAATTGACCAAAGTAGTGTTCTTTTGGTCTGAAATGCACAGAACAGGCCATTCTAAGCGTTTTCGCACTGTTTCCAACCTCAGTATTACTTTAAGCTGCTGCATCTTAATGCAAGCAATGGCAATGTAGTTTCTGTGCTAGATATGGTCCAAATACATCCCTGAAGAAGGCAAACACCTTTAAAATGCATTTACTTTACTCTGTTTAAAGTAGTGTTCTTTTGGTCTGAAATGCACAGAACAGGCCATTCTAAGCGTTTTCGCACTGTTTCCAACCTCAGTATTACTTTAAGCTGCTGCATCTTAATGCAAGCAATGGCAATGAAGTTTCTGTGCTAGATATGGTCCAAATACATCCCTGAAGAAGGCAAACACCTTTAAAATGCATTGAAATCACTTTGACCAAAGTAGTGTTCTTTTGGTCTGAAATGCACAGAAAGGGCCATTCTAAGCGTTTTCGCACAGTTTCCAACCTCAGTATTACTTTAAGCTGCTGCATCTTAATGCAAGCAATGGCAATGAAGTTTCTGTGCTAGATATGGTCCAAATACATCCCTGAAGAAGGCAAACACCTTTAAAATGCATTTACTTTACTCTGACTAAAGTAGTGTTCTTTTGGTCTGAAATGCACAGAACAGGCCATTCTAAGCGTTTTCGCACTGTTTCCAACCTCAGTATTACTTTAAGCTGCTGCATCTTAATGCAAGCAATGGCAATGAAGTTTCTTTGCTAGATATGGTGCAAATACATCCCTGAAGAAGGCAAACACCTTTAAAATGCATTTACTTTACTCTGACTAAAGTAGTGTTCTTTTGGTCTGAAATGCACAGAACAGGCCATTCTAAGTGTTTTCGCACTGTTTCCAACCTCAGTATTTCTTTAAGCTGCTGCATCTTAATACAAGCAATGGCAATTAAGTTGTTGTGCTAGATATGGTCCAAACACATCCCTGAAGAAGGCAAACACCTTTAAAATGCATTGAAATCACTTTGACCAAAGTAGTGTTCTTTTGGTCTGAAATGCACAGAACAGGCCATTCTAAGCGTTTTCGCACTGTTTCCAACCTCAGTATTACTTTAAGCTGCTGCATCTTAATGCAAGCAATGGCAATGAAGTTTCTGTGCTGGATATGGTCCAAATACATCCCTGAAGAAGGCAAACACCTTAAAAATGCTTTTAAAACATATTGACCAAAGTAGTGTTCTTTTGGTCTGAAATGCACAGAACAGGCCATTCTAAGCGTTTTCGCACTGTTTCCAACCTCAGTATTACTTTAAGCTGCTGCATCTTAATGCAAACATTGGCAATGAAGTTTCTTTGCTAGATATGGTGCAAATACATCCCTGAAGAAGGCAAACACCTTTAAAATGCATTTACTTTACTCTGACTAAAGTAGTGTTCTTTTGGTCTGAAATGCAAAGAACAGGCCATTCTAAGCGTTTTCGCAATGTTTCCAACCTCAGTATTACTTTAAGCTGCTGCATCTTAATGCAAGCAATGGCAATGAAGTTTCTGTGCTAGATATGGTCCAAATACATCCCTGAAGAAGGCAAACACCTTTAAAATATATTGAAATCACTTTGACCAAAGTAGTGTTCTTTTGGTCTGAAATGCACAGAACAGGCCATTATAAGCGTTTTCGCACTGTTTCCAACCTCAGTATTACTTTAAGCTGCTGCATCTTAATGCAAGCAATGGCAATGTAGTTTCTGTGCTAGATATGGTCCAAATACATCCCTGAAGAAGGCAAACACCTTTAAAATGCATTTACTTTACTCTGACTAAAGTAGTGTTCTTTTGGTCTGAAATGCACAGAACAGGCCATTCTAAGCGTTTTCGCACTGTTTCCAACCTCAGTATTTCTTTAAGCTGCTGCATCTTAATGCAAGCAATGGCAATGAAGTTTCTGTGCTAGATATGGTCCAAATACATCCCTGAAGAAGGCAAACACCTTTAAAATGCATTTACTTTACTCTGACTAAAGTAGTGTTCTTTTGGTCTGAAATGCACAGAACAGGCCATTCTAAGCGTTTTCGCACTGCTTCCAACCTCAGTATTTCTTTAAGCTGCTGCATCTTAATGCAAGCAATGGCAATGAAGTTTCTGTGCTAGATATGGTCCAAATACATCCCTGAAGAAGGCAAACACCTTTAAAATATATTGAAATCACTTTGACCAAAGTAGTGTTCTTTTGGTCTGAAATGCACAGAACAGGCCATTCTAAGCGTTTTCGCACTGTTTCCAACCTCAGTATTACTTTAAGCTGCTGCATCTTAATGCAAGCAATGGCAATGAAGTTTCTGTGCTAGATATGGTCCAAATACATCCCTGAAGAAGGCAAACACCTTTAAAATGCATTTACTTTACTCTGACTAAAGTAGTGTTCTTTTGGTCTGAAATGCACAGAACAGGCCATTCTAAGCGTTTTCGCACTGTTTCCAACCTCAGTATTTCTTTAAGCTGCTGCATCTTAATGCAAGCAATGGCAATGAAGTTTCTGTGCTAGATATGGTCCAAATACATCCCTGAAGAAGACAAACACCTTTAAAATGCATTTACTTCACTCTGACTAAAGTAGTGTTCTTTTGGTCTGAAATGCACAGAACAGGCCATTCTAAGCGTTTTCGCACTGTTTCCAACCTCAGTATTACTTTAAGCTGCTGCATCTTAATGCAAGCAATGGCAATGAAGTTTCTGTGCTAGATATGGTCCAAATACATCCCTGAAGAAGGCAAACACCTTAAAAATGCTTTTAAAACATATTGACCAAAGTAGTGTTCTTTTGGTCTGAAATGCACAGAACAGGCCATTCTAAGCGTTTTCGCACTGTTTCCAACCTCAGTATTACTTTAAGCTGCTGCATCTTAATGCAAACATTGGCAATGAAGTTTCGTTGCTAGATATGGTGCAAATACATCCCTGAAGAAGGCAAACACCTTTAAAATGCATTTACTTTACTCTGACTAAAGTAGTGTTCTTTTGGTCTGAAATGCACAGAACAGGCCATTCTAAGCGTTTTCGCACTGTTTCCAACCTCAGTATTACTTTAAGCTGCTGCATCTTAATGCAAGCAATGGCAATGAAGTTTCTGTGCTAGATATGGTCCAAATACATCCCTGAAGAAGGCAAACACCTTAAAAATGCTTTTAAAACAAATTGAATAAAGTAGTGTTCTTTTGGTCTGAAATGCACAGAACAGGCCATTCTAAGCGTTTTCGCACTGTTTCCAACCTCAGTATTACTTTAAGCTGCTGCATCTTAATGCAAGCAATGGCAATGAAGTTTCTTTGCTAGATATGGTCCAAATACATCCCTGAAGAAGGCAAACACCTTTAAAATATATTGAAATCACTTTGACCAAAGTAGTGTTCTTTTGGTCTGAAATGCACAGAACAGGCCATTCTAAGCGTTTTCGCACTGTTTCCAACCTCAGTATTACTTTAAGCTGCTGCATCTTAATGCAAGCAATGGCAATGAAGTTTCTGTGCTAGATATGGTCCAAATACATCCCTGAAGAAGGCAAACACCTTAAAAATGCTTTTAAAACATATTGACCAAAGTAGTGTTCTTTTGGTCTGAAATGCACAGAACAGGCCATTCTAAGCGTTTTCGCACTGTTTCCAACCTCAGTATTACTTTAAGCTCTGCATCTTAATGCAAGCAATGGCAATGAAGTTTCTGTGCTAGATATGGTCCAAATACATCCCTGAAGAAGGCAAACACCTTTAAAATGCATTTACTTTACTCTGACTAAAGTAGTGTTCTTTTGGTCTGAAATGCACAGAACAGGCCATTCTAAGCGTTTTCGCACTGTTTCCAACCTCAGTATTACTTTAAGCTGCTGCATCTTAATGCAAACATTGGCAATGAAGTTTCTTTGCTAGATATGGTGCAAATACATCCCTGAAGAAGGCAAACACCTTTAAAATGCATTGAAATCACTTTGACCAAAGTAGTGTTCTTTTGGTCTGAAATGCACAGAACAGGCCATTCTAAGCGTTTTCGCACTGTTTCCAACCTCAGTATTACTTTAAGCTGCTGCATCTTAATGCAAGCAATGGCAATGAAGTTTCTGTGCTAGATATGGTCCAAATACATCCCTGAAGAAGGCAAACACCTTTAAAATGCATTTACTTTACTCTGTTTAAAGTAGTGTTCTTTTGGTCTGAAATGCACAGAACAGGCCATTCTAAGCGTTTTCGCACTGTTTCCAACCTCAGTATTACTTTAAGCTGCTACATCTTAATGCAAGCAATGGCAATGAAGTTTCTGTGCTAGATATGGTCCAAATACATCCCTGAAGAAGGCAAACACCTTTAAAATGCATTTACTTTACTCTGACTAAAGTAGTGTTCTTTTGGTCTGAAATGCACAGAACAGGCCATTCTAAGCGTTTTCGCACTGTTTCCAACCTCAGTATTACTTTAAGCTGCTGCATCTTAATGCAAGCAATGGCAATGAAGTTTCTTTGCTAGATATGGTGCAAATACATCCCTGAAGAAGGCAAACACCTTTAAAATGCATTTACATTACTCTGACTAAAGTAGTGTTCTTTTGGTCTGAAATGCACAGAACAGGCCATTCTAAGCGTTTTCGCACTGTTTCCAACCTCAGTATTACTTTAAGCTGCTGCATCTTAATGCAAGCAATGGCAATGAAGTTTCTGTGCTAGATATGGTCCAAATACATCCCTGAAGAAGGCAAACACCTTTAAAATGCATTTACTTTACTCTGACTAAAGTAGTGTTGTTTTGGTCTGAAATGCACAGAACAGGCCATTCTAAGCGTTTTCGCACTGTTTCCAACCTCAGTATTACTTTAAGCTGCTGCATCTTAATGCAAGCAATGGCAATGAAGTTTTTGTGCTAGATATGATCCAAATACATCCCTGAATAAGGCAAACACCTTAAAAATGCTTTTAAAACAAATTGACCAAAGTAGTGTTCTTTTGGTCTGAAATGCACAGAACAGGCCATTCTAAGCGTTTTCGCACTGTTTCCAACCTCAGTATTACTTTAAGCTGCTGCATCTTAATGCAAACAATGGCAATGAAGTTTCTTTGCTAGATATGGTGCAAATACATCCCTGAAGAAGGCAAACACCTTTAAAATGCATTTACTTTACTCTGACTAAAGTAGTGTTCTTTTGGTCTGAAATGCACAGAACAGGCCATTCTAAGCGTTTTCGCACTGTTTCCAACCTCAGTATTACTTTAAGCTGCTGCATCTTAATGCAAGCAATGGCAATGAAGTTTCTGTGCTAGATATGGTCCAAATACATCCCTGAAGAAGGCAAACACCTTTAAAATGCATTTACTTTACTCTGACTAAAGTAGTGTTCTTTTGGTCTGAAATGCACAGAACAGGCCATTCTAAGCGTTTTCGCACTGTTTCCAACCTCAGTATTACTTTAAGCTGCTGCATCTTAATGCAAGCAATGGCAATGAAGTTTTTGTGCTAGATATGATCCAAATACATCCCTGAATAAGGCAAACACCTTAAAAATGCTTTTAAAACAAATTGACCAAAGTAGTGTTCTTTTGGTCTGAAATGCACAGAACAGGCCATTCTAAGCGTTTTCGCACTGTTTCCAACCTCAGTATTACTTTAAGCTGCTGCATCTTAATGCAAGCAATGGCAATGAAGTTTCTGTGCTAGATATGGTCCAAATACATCCCTGAAGAAGGCAAACACCTTTAAAATGCATTTACTTTACTCTGACTAAAGTAGTGTTCTTTTGGTCTGAAATGCACAGAACAGGTCATTCTAAGCGTTTTCGCACTGTTTCCAACCTCAGTATTACTTTAAGCTGCTGCATCTTAATGCAAGCAATGACAATGAAGTTTTTGTGCTAGATATGATCCAAATACATCCCTGAATAAGGCAAACACCTTAAAAATGCTTTTAAAACAAATTGACCAAAGTAGTGTTCTTTTGGTCTGAAATGCACAGAACAGGCCATTCTAAGCGTTTTCGCACAGTTTCCAACCTCAGTATTACTTTAAGCTGCTGCATCTTAATGCAAGCAATGGCAATGAAGTTTCTGTGCTAGATATGGTCCAAATACATCCCTGAAGAAGGCAAACACCTTAAAAATGCTTTTAAAACAAATTGACCAAAGTAGTGTTCTTTTGGTCTGAAATGCACAGAACAGGCCATTCTAAGCGTTTTCGCACTGTTTCCAACCTCAGTATTACTTTAAGCTGCTGCATCTTAATGCAAGCAATGGCAATGAAGTTTCTTTGCTAGATATGGTCCAAATACATCCCTGAAGAAGGCAAACACCTTTAAAATATATTGAAATCACTTTGACCAAAGTAGTGTTCTTTTGGTCTGAAATGCACAGAACAGGCCATTCTAAGCGTTTTCGCACTGTTTCCAACCTCAGTATTACTTTAAGCTGCTGCATCTTAATGCAAGCAATGGCAATGAAGTTTCTGTGCTAGATATGGTCCAAATACATCCCTGAAGAAGGCAAACACCTTAAAAATGCTTTTAAAACATATTGACCAAAGTAGTGTTCTTTTGGTCTGAAATGCACAGAACAGGCCATTCTAAGCGTTTTCGCACTGTTTCCAACCTCAGTATTACTTTAAGCTCTGCATCTTAATGCAAGCAATGGCAATGAAGTTTCTGTGCTAGATATGGTCCAAATACATCCCTGAAGAAGGCAAACACCTTTAAAATGCATTTACTTTACTCTGACTAAAGTAGTGTTCTTTTGGTCTGAAATGCACAGAACAGGCCATTCTAAGCGTTTTCGCACTGTTTCCAACCTCAGTATTACTTTAAGCTGCTGCATCTTAATGCAAACATTGGCAATGAAGTTTCTTTGCTAGATATGGTGCAAATACATCCCTGAAGAAGGCAAACACCTTTAAAATGCATTTACTTTACTCTGACTAAAGTAGTGTTCTTTTGGTCTGAAATGCACAGAACAGGCCATTCTAAGCGTTTTCGCACTGTTTCCAACCTCAGTATTACTTTAAGCTGCTGCATCTTAATGCAAGCAATGGCAATGAAGTTTCTGTGCTAGATATGGTCCAAATACATCCCTGAAGAAGGCAAACACCTTTAAAATGCATTTACTTTACTCTGTTTAAAGTAGTGTTCTTTTGGTCTGAAATGCACAGAACAGGCCATTCTAAGCGTTTTCGCACTGTTTCCAACCTCAGTATTACTTTAAGCTGCTACATCTTAATGCAAGCAATGGCAATGAAGTTTCTGTGCTAGATATGGTCCAAATACATCCCTGAAGAAGGCAAACACCTTTAAAATGCATTTACTTTACTCTGACTAAAGTAGTGTTCTTTTGGTCTGAAATGCACAGAACAGGCCATTCTAAGCGTTTTCGCACTGTTTCCAACCTCAGTATTACTTTAAGCTGCTGCATCTTAATGCAAGCAATGGCAATGAAGTTTCTTTGCTAGATATGGTGCAAATACATCCCTGAAGAAGGCAAACACCTTTAAAATGCATTTACTTTACTCTGACTAAAGTAGTGTTCTTTTGGTCTGAAATGCACAGAACAGGCCATTCTAAGCGTTTTCGCACTGTTTCCAACCTCAGTATTACTTTAAGCTGCTGCATCTTAATGCAAGCAATGGCAATGAAGTTTCTGTGCTAGATATGGTCCAAATACATCCCTGAAGAAGGCAAACACCTTTAAAATGCATTTACTTTACTCTGACTAAAGTAGTGTTGTTTTGGTCTGAAATGCACAGAACAGGCCATTCTAAGCGTTTTCGCACTGTTTCCAACCTCAGTATTACTTTAAGCTGCTGCATCTTAATGCAAGCAATGGCAATGAAGTTTTTGTGCTAGATATGATCCAAATACATCCCTGAATAAGGCAAACACCTTAAAAATGCTTTTAAAACAAATTGACCAAAGTAGTGTTCTTTTGGTCTGAAATGCACAGAACAGGCCATTCTAAGCGTTTTCGCACTGTTTCCAACCTCAGTATTACTTTAAGCTGCTACATCTTAATGCAAGCAATGGCAATGAAGTTTCTGTGCTAGATATGGTCCAAATACATCCCTGAAGAAGGCAAACACCTTTAAAATGCATTTACTTTACTCTGACTAAAGTAGTGTTCTTTTGGTCTGAAATGCACAGAACAGGCCATTCTAAGCGTTTTCGCACTGTTTCCAACCTCAGTATTACTTTAAGCTGCTGCATCTTAATGCAAACAATGGCAATGAAGTTTCTTTGCTAGATATGGTGCAAATACATCCCTGAAGAAGGCAAACACCTTTAAAATGCATTTACTTTACTCTGACTAAAGTAGTGTTCTTTTGGTCTGAAATGCACAGAACAGGCCATTCTAAGCGTTTTCGCACTGTTTCCAACCTCAGTATTACTTTAAGCTGCTGCATCTTAATGCAAGCAATGGCAATGAAGTTTCTGTGCTAGATATGGTCCAAATACATCCCTGAAGAAGGCAAACACCTTTAAAATGCATTTACTTTACTCTGACTAAAGTAGTGTTCTTTTGGTCTGAAATGCACAGAACAGGCCATTCTAAGCGTTTTCGCACTGTTTCCAACCTCAGTATTACTTTAAGCTGCTGCATCTTAATGCAAGCAATGGCAATGAAGTTTTTGTGCTAGATATGATCCAAATACATCCCTGAATAAGGCAAACACCTTAAAAATGCTTTTAAAACAAATTGACCAAAGTAGTGTTCTTTTGGTCTGAAATGCACAGAACAGGCCATTCTAAGCGTTTTCGCACTGTTTCCAACCTCAGTATTACTTTAAGCTGCTGCATCTTAATGCAAGCAATGGCAATGAAGTTTCTGTGCTAGATATGGTCCAAATACATCCCTGAAGAAGGCAAACACCTTTAAAATGCATTTACTTTACTCTGACTAAAGTAGTGTTCTTTTGGTCTGAAATGCACAGAACAGGTCATTCTAAGCGTTTTCGCACTGTTTCCAACCTCAGTATTACTTTAAGCTGCTGCATCTTAATGCAAGCAATGACAATGAAGTTTTTGTGCTAGATATGATCCAAATACATCCCTGAATAAGGCAAACACCTTAAAAATGCTTTTAAAACAAATTGACCAAAGTAGTGTTCTTTTGGTCTGAAATGCACAGAACAGGCCATTCTAAGCGTTTTCGCACAGTTTCCAACCTCAGTATTACTTTAAGCTGCTGCATCTTAATGCAAGCAATGGCAATGAAGTTTCTGTGCTAGATATGATCCAAATACATCCCTGAATAAGGCAAACACCTTAAAAATGCTTTTAAAACAAATTGACCAAAGTAGTGTTCTTTTGGTCTGAAATGCACAGAACAGGCCATTCTAAGCGTTTTCGCACTGTTTCCAACCTCAGTATTACTTTAAGCTGCTGCATCTTAATGCAAGCAATGGCAATGAAGTTTCTGTGCTAGATATGGTCCAAATACATCCCTGAAGAAGGCAAACACCTTTAAAATGCATTTACTTTACTCTGACTAAAGTAGTGTTCTTTTGGTCTGAAATGCACAGAACAGGCCATTCTAAGCGTTTTCGCACTGTTTCCAACCTCAGTATTTTTTTAAGCTGCTGCATCTTAATGCAAACATTGGCAATGAAGTTTCTTTGCTAGATATGGTGCAAATACATCCCTGAAGAAGGCAAACACCTTTAAAATGCATTTACTTTACTCTGACTAAAGTAGTGTTCTTTTGGTCTGAAATGCACAGAACAGGCCATTCTAAGCGTTTTCGCACTGTTTCCAACCTCAGTATTACTTTAAGCTGCTGCATCTTAATGCAAGCAATGGCAATGAAGTTTCTGTGCTAGATATGGTCCAAATACATCCCTGAAGAAGGCAAACACCTTTAAAATGCATTTACTTTACTCTGACTAAAGTAGTGTTCTTTTGGTCTGAAATGCACAGAACAGGCCATTCTAAGCGTTTTCGCACTGTTTCCAACCTCAGTATTACTTTAAGCTGCTGCATCTTAATGCAAGCAATGGCAATGAAGTTTCTGTGCTAGATATGGTGCAAATACATCCCTGAAGAAGGCAAACACCTTTAAAATGCATTTACTTTACTCTGACTAAAGTAGTGTTCTTTTGGTCTGAAATGCACAGAACAGGCCATTCTAAGCGTTTTCGCACTGTTTCCAACCTCAGTATTACTTTAAGCTGCTGCATCTTAATGCAAACATTGGCAATGAAGTTTCTTTGCTAGATATGGTGCAAATACATCCCTGAAGAAGGCAAACACCTTTAAAATGCATTTACTTTACTCTGACTAAAGTAGTGTTCTTTTGGTCTGAAATGCACAGAACAGGCCATTCTAAGCGTTTTCGCACTGTTTCCAACCTCAGTATTACTTTAAGCTGCTGCATCTTAATGCAAGCAATGGCAATGAAGTTTCTGTGCTAGATATGGTCCAAATACATCCCTGAAGAAGGCAAACACCTTTAAAATGCATTTACTTTACTCTGACTAAAGTAGTGTTCTTTTGGTCTGAAATGCACAGAACAGGCCATTCTAAGCGTTTTCGCACTGTTTCCAACCTCAGTATTACTTTAAGCTGCTGCATCTTAATGCAAACATTGGCAATGAAGTTTCTTTGCTAGATATGGTGCAAATACATCCCTGAAGAAGGCAAACACCTTTAAAATGCATTTACTTTACTCTGACTAAAGTAGTGTTCTTTTGGTCTGAAATGCACAGAACAGGCCATTCTAAGCGTTTTCGCACTGTTTCCAACCTCAGTATTACTTTAAGCTGCTGCATCTTAATGCAAGCAATGACAATGAAGTTTTTGTGCTAGATATGATCCAAATACATCCCTGAATAAGGAAAACACCTTAAAAATGCTTTTAAAACAAATTGACCAAAGTAGTGTTCTTTTGGTCTGAAATGCACAGAACAGGCCATTCTAAGCGTTTTCGCACTGTTTCCAACCTCAGTATTACTTTAAGCTGCTGCATCTTAATGCAAGCAATGGCAATGAAGTTTCTGTGCTAGATATGGTCCAAATACATCCCTGAAGAAGGCAAACACCTTTAAAATGCATTTACTTTACTCTGACTAAAGTAGTGTTCTTTTGGTCTGAAATGCACAGAACAGGCCATTCTAAACGTTTTCGCACTGTTTCCAACCTCAGTATTACTTTAAGCTGCTGCATCTTAATGCAAGCAATGGCAATGAAGTTTTTGTGCTAGATATGATCCAAATACATCCCTGAATAAGGCAAACACCTTAAAAATGCTTTTAAAACAAATTGACCAAAGTAGTGTTCTTTTGGTCTGAAATGCACAGAACAGGCCATTCTAAGCGTTTTCGCACTGTTTCCAACCTCAGTATTACTTTAAGCTGCTGCATCTTAATGCAAGCAATGGCAATGAAGTTTCTGTGCTAGATATGGTCCAAATACATCCCTGAAGAAGGCAAACACCTTTAAAATGCATTTACTTTACTCTGACTAAAGTAGTGTTCTTTTGGTCTGAAATGCACAGAACAGGCCATTCTAAGCGTTTTCGCACTGTTTCCAACCTCAGTATTACTTTAAGCTGCTGCATCTTAATGCAAGCAATGGCAATGAAGTTTCTGTGCTAGATATGGTGCAAATACATCCCTGAAGAAGGCAAACACCTTTAAAATGCATTTACTTTACTCTGACTAAAGTAGTGTTCTTTTGGTCTGAAATGCACAGAACAGGCCATTCTAAGCGTTTTCGCACTGTTTCCAACCTCAGTATTACTTTAAGCTGCTGCATCTTAATGCAAACATTGGCAATGAAGTTTCTTTGCTAGATATGGTGCAAAACATCCCTGAAGAAGGCAAACACCTTTAAAATGCATTTACTTTACTCTGACTAAAGTAGTGTTCTTTTGGTCTGAAATGCACAGAACAGGCCATTCTAAGCGTTTTCGCACTGTTTCCAACCTCAGTATTACTTTAAGCTGCTGCATCTTAATGCAAGCAATGGCAATGAAGTTTCTTTGCTAGATATGGTGCAAATACATCCCTGAAGAAGGCAAACACCTTTAAAATGCATTTACTTTACTCTGACTAAAGTAGTGTTCTTTTGGTCTGAAATGCACAGAACAGGCCATTCTAAGCGTTTTCGCACTGTTTCCAGCCTCAGTATTACTTTAAGCTGCTGCATCTTAATGCAAGCAATGGCAATGAAGTTTCTGTGCTAGATATGGTCCAAATACATCCCTGAAGAAGGCAAACACCTTTAAAATGCATTTACTTTACTCTGACTAAAGTAGTGTTCTTTTCGTCTGAAATGCACAGAACAGGTCATTCTAAGCGTTTTCGCACTGTTTCCAACCTCAGTATTACTTTAAGCTGCTGCATCTTAATGCAAGCAATGGCAATGAAGTTTCTGTGCTAGATATGGTCCAAATACATCCCTGAAGAAGGCAAACACCTTTAAAATGCATTTACTTTACTCTGACTAAAGTAGTGTTCTTTTGGTCTGAAATGCACAGAACAGGCCATTCTAAACGTTTTCGCACTGTTTCCAACCTCAGTATTACTTTAAGCTGCTGCATCTTAATGCAAGCAATGGCAATGAAGTTTTTGTGCTAGATATGATCCAAATACATCCCTGAATAAGGCAAACACCTTAAAAATGCTTTTAAAACAAATTGACCAAAGTAGTGTTCTTTTGGTCTGAAATGCACAGAACAGGCCATTCTAAGCGTTTTCGCACTGTTTCCAACCTCAGTATTACTTTAAGCTGCTGCATCTTAATGCAAGCAATGGCAATGAAGTTTCTGTGCTAGATATGGTCCAAATACATCCCTGAAGAAGGCAAACACCTTTAAAATGCATTTACTTTACTCTGACTAAAGTAGTGTTGTTTTGGTCTGAAATGCACAGAACAGGCCATTCTAAGCGTTTTCGCACTGTTTCCAACCTCAGTATTACTTTAAGCTGCTGCATCTTAATGCAAGCAATGGCAATGAAGTTTTTGTGCTAGATATGATCCAAATACATCCCTGAATAAGGCAAACACCTTAAAAATGCTTTTAAAACAAATTGACCAAAGTAGTGTTCTTTTGGTCTGAAATGCACAGAACAGGCCATTCTAAGCGTTTTCGCACTGTTTCCAACCTCAGTATTACTTTAAGCTGCTGCATCTTAATGCAAACAATGGCAATGAAGTTTCTTTGCTAGATATGGTGCAAATACATCCCTGAAGAAGGCAAACACCTTTAAAATGCATTTACTTTACTCTGACTAAAGTAGTGTTCTTTTGGTCTGAAATGCACAGAACAGGCCATTCTAAGCGTTTTCGCACTGTTTCCAACCTCAGTATTACTTTAAGCTGCTGCATCTTAATGCAAGCAATGGCAATGAAGTTTCTGTGCTAGATATGGTCCAAATACATCCCTGAAGAAGGCAAACACCTTTAAAATGCATTTACTTTACTCTGACTAAAGTAGTGTTCTTTTGGTCTGAAATGCACAGAACAGGCCATTCTAAGCGTTTTCGCACTGTTTCCAACCTCAGTATTACTTTAAGCTGCTGCATCTTAATGCAAGCAATGGCAATGAAGTTTTTGTGCTAGATATGATCCAAATACATCCCTGAATAAGGCAAACACCTTAAAAATGCTTTTAAAACAAATTGACCAAAGTAGTGTTCTTTTGGTCTGAAATGCACAGAACAGGCCATTCTAAGCGTTTTCGCACTGTTTCCAACCTCAGTATTACTTTAAGCTGCTGCATCTTAATGCAAGCAATGGCAATGAAGTTTCTGTGCTAGATATGGTCCAAATACATCCCTGAAGAAGGCAAACACCTTTAAAATGCATTTACTTTACTCTGACTAAAGTAGTGTTCTTTTGGTCTGAAATGCACAGAACAGGCCATTCTAAGCGTTTTCGCACTGTTTCCAACCTCAGTATTACTTTAAGCTGCTGCATCTTAATGCAAGCAATGACAATGAAGTTTTTGTGCTAGATATGATCCAAATACATCCCTGAATAAGGCAAACACCTTAAAAATGCTTTTAAAACAAATTGACCAAAGTAGTGTTCTTTTGGTCTGAAATGCACAGAACAGGCCATTCTAAGCGTTTTCGCACAGTTTCCAACCTCAGTATTACTTTAAGCTGCTGCATCTTAATGCAAGCAATGGCAATGAAGTTTCTGTGCTAGATATGGTCCAAATACATCCCTGAAGAAGGCAAACACCTTAAAAATGCTTTTAAAACAAATTGACCAAAGTAGTGTTCTTTTGGTCTGAAATGCACAGAACAGGCCATTCTAAGCGTTTTCGCACTGTTTCCAACCTCAGTATTACTTTAAGCTGCTGCATCTTAATGCAAGCAATGGCAATGAAGTTTCTTTGCTAGATATGGTCCAAATACATCCCTGAAGAAGGCAAACACCTTTAAAATATATTGAAATCACTTTGACCAAAGTAGTGTTCTTTTGGTCTGAAATGCACAGAACAGGCCATTCTAAGCGTTTTCGCACTGTTTCCAACCTCAGTATTACTTTAAGCTGCTGCATCTTAATGCAAGCAATGGCAATGAAGTTTCTGTGCTAGATATGGTCCAAATACATCCCTGAAGAAGGCAAACACCTTAAAAATGCTTTTAAAACATATTGACCAAAGTAGTGTTCTTTTGGTCTGAAATGCACAGAACAGGCCATTCTAAGCGTTTTCGCACTGTTTCCAACCTCAGTATTACTTTAAGCTCTGCATCTTAATGCAAGCAATGGCAATGAAGTTTCTGTGCTAGATATGGTCCAAATACATCCCTGAAGAAGGCAAACACCTTTAAAATGCATTTACTTTACTCTGACTAAAGTAGTGTTCTTTTGGTCTGAAATGCACAGAACAGGCCATTCTAAGCGTTTTCGCACTGTTTCCAACCTCAGTATTACTTTAAGCTGCTGCATCTTAATGCAAACATTGGCAATGAAGTTTCTTTGCTAGATATGGTGCAAATACATCCCTGAAGAAGGCAAACACCTTTAAAATGCATTTACTTTACTCTGACTAAAGTAGTGTTCTTTTGGTCTGAAATGCACAGAACAGGCCATTCTAAGCGTTTTCGCACTGTTTCCAACCTCAGTATTACTTTAAGCTGCTGCATCTTAATGCAAGCAATGGCAATGAAGTTTCTGTGCTAGATATGGTCCAAATACATCCCTGAAGAAGGCAAACACCTTTAAAATGCATTTACTTTACTCTGTTTAAAGTAGTGTTCTTTTGGTCTGAAATGCACAGAACAGGCCATTCTAAGCGTTTTCGCACTGTTTCCAACCTCAGTATTACTTTAAGCTGCTACATCTTAATGCAAGCAATGGCAATGAAGTTTCTGTGCTAGATATGGTCCAAATACATCCCTGAAGAAGGCAAACACCTTTAAAATGCATTTACTTTACTCTGACTAAAGTAGTGTTCTTTTGGTCTGAAATGCACAGAACAGGCCATTCTAAGCGTTTTCGCACTGTTTCCAACCTCAGTATTACTTTAAGCTGCTGCATCTTAATGCAAGCAATGGCAATGAAGTTTCTTTGCTAGATATGGTGCAAATACATCCCTGAAGAAGGCAAACACCTTTAAAATGCATTTACTTTACTCTGACTAAAGTAGTGTTCTTTTGGTCTGAAATGCACAGAACAGGCCATTCTAAGCGTTTTCGCACTGTTTCCAACCTCAGTATTACTTTAAGCTGCTGCATCTTAATGCAAGCAATGGCAATGAAGTTTCTGTGCTAGATATGGTCCAAATACATCCCTGAAGAAGGCAAACACCTTTAAAATGCATTTACTTTACTCTGACTAAAGTAGTGTTGTTTTGGTCTGAAATGCACAGAACAGGCCATTCTAAGCGTTTTCGCACTGTTTCCAACCTCAGTATTACTTTAAGCTGCTGCATCTTAATGCAAGCAATGGCAATGAAGTTTTTGTGCTAGATATGATCCAAATACATCCCTGAATAAGGCAAACACCTTAAAAATGCTTTTAAAACAAATTGACCAAAGTAGTGTTCTTTTGGTCTGAAATGCACAGAACAGGCCATTCTAAGCGTTTTCGCAGTGTTTCCAACCTCAGTATTTCTTTAAGCTGCTACATCTTAATGCAAGCAATGGCAATGAAGTTTCTGTGCTAGATATGGTCCAAATACATCCCTGAAGAAGGCAAACACCTTTAAAATGCATTTACTTTACTCTGACTAAAGTAGTGTTCTTTTGGTCTGAAATGCACAGAACAGGCCATTCTAAGCGTTTTCGCACTGTTTCCAACCTCAGTATTACTTTAAGCTGCTGCATCTTAATGCAAACAATGGCAATGAAGTTTCTTTGCTAGATATGGTGCAAATACATCCCTGAAGAAGGCAAACACCTTTAAAATGCATTTACTTTACTCTGACTAAAGTAGTGTTCTTTTGGTCTGAAATGCACAGAACAGGCCATTCTAAGCGTTTTCGCACTGTTTCCAACCTCAGTATTACTTTAAGCTGCTGCATCTTAATGCAAGCAATGGCAATGAAGTTTCTGTGCTAGATATGGTCCAAATACATCCCTGAAGAAGGCAAACACCTTTAAAATGCATTTACTTTACTCTGACTAAAGTAGTGTTCTTTTGGTCTGAAATGCACAGAACAGGCCATTCTAAGCGTTTTCGCACTGTTTCCAACCTCAGTATTACTTTAAGCTGCTGCATCTTAATGCAAGCAATGGCAATGAAGTTTTTGTGCTAGATATGATCCAAATACATCCCTGAATAAGGCAAACACCTTAAAAATGCTTTTAAAACAAATTGACCAAAGTAGTGTTCTTTTGGTCTGAAATGCACAGAACAGGCCATTCTAAGCGTTTTCGCACTGTTTCCAACCTCAGTATTACTTTAAGCTGCTGCATCTTAATGCAAGCAATGGCAATGAAGTTTCTGTGCTAGATATGGTCCAAATACATCCCTGAAGAAGGCAAACACCTTTAAAATGCATTTACTTTACTCTGACTAAAGTAGTGTTCTTTTGGTCTGAAATGCACAGAACAGGTCATTCTAAGCGTTTTCGCACTGTTTCCAACCTCAGTATTACTTTAAGCTGCTGCATCTTAATGCAAGCAATGACAATGAAGTTTTTGTGCTAGATATGATCCAAATACATCCCTGAATAAGGCAAACACCTTAAAAATGCTTTTAAAACAAATTGACCAAAGTAGTGTTCTTTTGGTCTGAAATGCACAGAACAGGCCATTCTAAGCGTTTTCGCACAGTTTCCAACCTCAGTATTACTTTAAGCTGCTGCATCTTAATGCAAGCAATGGCAATGAAGTTTCTGTGCTAGATATGATCCAAATACATCCCTGAATAAGGCAAACACCTTAAAAATGCTTTTAAAACAAATTGACCAAAGTAGTGTTCTTTTGGTCTGAAATGCACAGAACAGGCCATTCTAAGCGTTTTCGCACTGTTTCCAACCTCAGTATTACTTTAAGCTGCTGCATCTTAATGCAAGCAATGGCAATGAAGTTTCTGTGCTAGATATGGTCCAAATACATCCCTGAAGAAGGCAAACACCTTTAAAATGCATTTACTTTACTCTGACTAAAGTAGTGTTCTTTTGGTCTGAAATGCACAGAACAGGCCATTCTAAGCGTTTTCGCACTGTTTCCAACCTCAGTATTTTTTTAAGCTGCTGCATCTTAATGCAAACATTGGCAATGAAGTTTCTTTGCTAGATATGGTGCAAATACATCCCTGAAGAAGGCAAACACCTTTAAAATGCATTTACTTTACTCTGACTAAAGTAGTGTTCTTTTGGTCTGAAATGCACAGAACAGGCCATTCTAAGCGTTTTCGCACTGTTTCCAACCTCAGTATTACTTTAAGCTGCTGCATCTTAATGCAAGCAATGGCAATGAAGTTTCTGTGCTAGATATGGTCCAAATACATCCCTGAAGAAGGCAAACACCTTTAAAATGCATTTACTTTACTCTGACTAAAGTAGTGTTCTTTTGGTCTGAAATGCACAGAACAGGCCATTCTAAGCGTTTTCGCACTGTTTCCAACCTCAGTATTACTTTAAGCTGCTGCATCTTAATGCAAGCAATGGCAATGAAGTTTCTGTGCTAGATATGGTGCAAATACATCCCTGAAGAAGGCAAACACCTTTAAAATGCATTTACTTTACTCTGACTAAAGTAGTGTTCTTTTGGTCTGAAATGCACAGAACAGGCCATTCTAAGCGTTTTCGCACTGTTTCCAACCTCAGTATTACTTTAAGCTGCTGCATCTTAATGCAAACATTGGCAATGAAGTTTCTTTGCTAGATATGGTGCAAATACATCCCTGAAGAAGGCAAACACCTTTAAAATGCATTTACTTTACTCTGACTAAAGTAGTGTTCTTTTGGTCTGAAATGCACAGAACAGGCCATTCTAAGCGTTTTCGCACTGTTTCCAACCTCAGTATTACTTTAAGCTGCTGCATCTTAATGCAAGCAATGGCAATGAAGTTTCTGTGCTAGATATGGTCCAAATACATCCCTGAAGAAGGCAAACACCTTTAAAATGCATTTACTTTACTCTGACTAAAGTAGTGTTCTTTTGGTCTGAAATGCACAGAACAGGCCATTCTAAGCGTTTTCGCACTGTTTCCAACCTCAGTATTACTTTAAGCTGCTGCATCTTAATGCAAACATTGGCAATGAAGTTTCTTTGCTAGATATGGTGCAAATACATCCCTGAAGAAGGCAAACACCTTTAAAATGCATTTACTTTACTCTGACTAAAGTAGTGTTCTTTTGGTCTGAAATGCACAGAACAGGCCATTCTAAGCGTTTTCGCACTGTTTCCAACCTCAGTATTACTTTAAGCTGCTGCATCTTAATGCAAGCAATGACAATGAAGTTTTTGTGCTAGATATGATCCAAATACATCCCTGAATAAGGAAAACACCTTAAAAATGCTTTTAAAACAAATTGACCAAAGTAGTGTTCTTTTGGTCTGAAATGCACAGAACAGGCCATTCTAAGCGTTTTCGCACTGTTTCCAACCTCAGTATTACTTTAAGCTGCTGCATCTTAATGCAAGCAATGGCAATGAAGTTTCTGTGCTAGATATGGTCCAAATACATCCCTGAAGAAGGCAAACACCTTTAAAATGCATTTACTTTACTCTGACTAAAGTAGTGTTCTTTTGGTCTGAAATGCACAGAACAGGCCATTCTAAACGTTTTCGCACTGTTTCCAACCTCAGTATTTTTTTAAGCTGCTGCATCTTAATGCAAACATTGGCAATGAAGTTTCTTTGCTAGATATGGTGCAAATACATCCCTGAAGAAGGCAAACACCTTTAAAATGCATTTACTTTACTCTGACTAAAGTAGTGTTCTTTTGGTCTGAAATGCACAGAACAGGCCATTCTAAGCGTTTTCGCACTGTTTCCAACCTCAGTATTACTTTAAGCTGCTGCATCTTAATGCAAGCAATGGCAATGAAGTTTCTGTGCTAGATATGGTCCAAATACATCCCTGAAGAAGGCAAACACCTTTAAAATGCATTTACTTTACTCTGACTAAAGTAGTGTTCTTTTGGTCTGAAATGCACAGAACAGGCCATTCTAAGCGTTTTCGCACTGTTTCCAACCTCAGTATTACTTTAAGCTGCTGCATCTTAATGCAAGCAATGGCAATGAAGTTTCTGTGCTAGATATGGTGCAAATACATCCCTGAAGAAGGCAAACACCTTTAAAATGCATTTACTTTACTCTGACTAAAGTAGTGTTCTTTTGGTCTGAAATGCACAGAACAGGCCATTCTAAGCGTTTTCGCACTGTTTCCAACCTCAGTATTACTTTAAGCTGCTGCATCTTAATGCAAACATTGGCAATGAAGTTTCTTTGCTAGATATGGTGCAAATACATCCCTGAAGAAGGCAAACACCTTTAAAATGCATTTACTTTACTCTGACTAAAGTAGTGTTCTTTTGGTCTGAAATGCACAGAACAGGCCATTCTAAGCGTTTTCGCACTGTTTCCAACCTCAGTATTACTTTAAGCTGCTGCATCTTAATGCAAGCAATGGCAATGAAGTTTCTGTGCTAGATATGGTCCAAATACATCCCTGAAGAAGGCAAACACCTTTAAAATGCATTTACTTTACTCTGACTAAAGTAGTGTTCTTTTGGTCTGAAATGCACAGAACAGGCCATTCTAAGCGTTTTCGCACTGTTTCCAACCTCAGTATTACTTTAAGCTGCTGCATCTTAATGCAAACATTGGCAATGAAGTTTCTTTGCTAGATATGGTGCAAATACATCCCTGAAGAAGGCAAACACCTTTAAAATGCATTTACTTTACTCTGACTAAAGTAGTGTTCTTTTGGTCTGAAATGCACAGAACAGGCCATTCTAAGCGTTTTCGCACTGTTTCCAACCTCAGTATTACTTTAAGCTGCTGCATCTTAATGCAAGCAATGACAATGAAGTTTTTGTGCTAGATATGATCCAAATACATCCCTGAATAAGGAAAACACCTTAAAAATGCTTTTAAAACAAATTGACCAAAGTAGTGTTCTTTTGGTCTGAAATGCACAGA
The DNA here is from genome assembly GCA_030770545.1 of Macropodus opercularis. NCBI lineage: Eukaryota > Metazoa > Chordata > Actinopteri > Anabantiformes > Osphronemidae > Macropodus > Macropodus opercularis. The sequence goes on from CM061103.1 coordinate 15,514,192, forward strand.
ACAGGCCATTCTAAGCGTTTTCGCACTGTTTCCAACCTCAGTATTACTTTAAGCTGCTGCATCTTAATGCAAGCAATGGCAATGAAGTTTCTGTGCTAGATATGGTCCAAATACATCCCTGAAGAAGGCAAACACCTTTAAAATGCATTTACTTTACTCTGACTAAAGTAGTGTTCTTTTGGTCTGAAATGCACAGAACAGGCCATTCTAAACGTTTTCGCACTGTTTCCAACCTCAGTATTACTTTAAGCTGCTGCATCTTAATGCAAGCAATGGCAATGAAGTTTTTGTGCTAGATATGATCCAAATACATCCCTGAATAAGGCAAACACCTTAAAAATGCTTTTAAAACAAATTGACCAAAGTAGTGTTCTTTTGGTCTGAAATGCACAGAACAGGCCATTCTAAGCGTTTTCGCACTGTTTCCAACCTCAGTATTACTTTAAGCTGCTGCATCTTAATGCAAGCAATGGCAATGAAGTTTCTGTGCTAGATATGGTCCAAATACATCCCTGAAGAAGGCAAACACCTTTAAAATGCATTTACTTTACTCTGACTAAAGTAGTGTTCTTTTGGTCTGAAATGCACAGAACAGGCCATTCTAAGCGTTTTCGCACTGTTTCCAACCTCAGTATTACTTTAAGCTGCTGCATCTTAATGCAAGCAATGGCAATGAAGTTTCTGTGCTAGATATGGTGCAAATACATCCCTGAAGAAGGCAAACACCTTTAAAATGCATTTACTTTACTCTGACTAAAGTAGTGTTCTTTTGGTCTGAAATGCACAGAACAGGCCATTCTAAGCGTTTTCGCACTGTTTCCAACCTCAGTATTACTTTAAGCTGCTGCATCTTAATGCAAACATTGGCAATGAAGTTTCTTTGCTAGATATGGTGCAAAACATCCCTGAAGAAGGCAAACACCTTTAAAATGCATTTACTTTACTCTGACTAAAGTAGTGTTCTTTTGGTCTGAAATGCACAGAACAGGCCATTCTAAGCGTTTTCGCACTGTTTCCAACCTCAGTATTACTTTAAGCTGCTGCATCTTAATGCAAGCAATGGCAATGAAGTTTCTTTGCTAGATATGGTGCAAATACATCCCTGAAGAAGGCAAACACCTTTAAAATGCATTTACTTTACTCTGACTAAAGTAGTGTTCTTTTGGTCTGAAATGCACAGAACAGGCCATTCTAAGCGTTTTCGCACTGTTTCCAGCCTCAGTATTACTTTAAGCTGCTGCATCTTAATGCAAGCAATGGCAATGAAGTTTCTGTGCTAGATATGGTCCAAATACATCCCTGAAGAAGGCAAACACCTTTAAAATGCATTTACTTTACTCTGACTAAAGTAGTGTTCTTTTGGTCTGAAATGCACAGAACAGGTCATTCTAAGCGTTTTCGCACTGTTTCCAACCTCAGTATTACTTTAAGCTGCTGCATCTTAATGCAAGCAATGACAATGAAGTTTTTGTGCTAGATATGATCCAAATACATCCCTGAATAAGGCAAACACCTTAAAAATGCTTTTAAAACAAATTGACCAAAGTAGTGTTCTTTTGGTCTGAAATGCACAGAAAAGGCCATTCTAAGCGTTTTCGCACTGTTTCCAACCTCAGTATTACTTTAAGCTGCTGCATCTTAATGCAAGCAATGGCAATGAAGTTTCTGTGCTAGATATGGTCCAAATACATCCCTGAAGAAGGCAAACACCTTTAAAATGCATTTACTTTACTCTGACTAAAGTAGTGTTCTTTTGGTCTGAAATGCACAGAACAGGCCATTCTAAGCGTTTTCGCACTGTTTCCAACCTCAGTATTACTTTAAGCTGCTGCATCTTAATGCAAGCAATGGCAATGAAGTTTTTGTGCTAGATATGATCCAAATACATCCCTGAATAAGGCAAACACCTTAAAAATGCTTTTAAAACAAGTTGACCAAAGTAGTGTTCTTTTGGTCTGAAATGCAAAGAACAGGCCATTCTAAGCGTTTTCGCACTGTTTCCAACCTCAGTATTACTTTAAGCTGCTGCATCTTAATGCAAGCAATGGCAATGAAGTTTCTGTGCTAGATATGGTCCAAATACATCCCGGAAGAAGGCAAACACCTTTAAAATGCATTTACTTTACTCTGACTAAAGTAGTGTTCTTTTGGTCTGAAATGCACAGAACAGGCCATTCTAAGCGTTTTCGCACTGTTTCCAACCTCAGTATTACTTTAAGCTGCTGCATCTTAATGCAAGCAATGGCAATGAAGTTTCTGTGCTAGATATGGTGCAAATACATCCCTGAAGAAGGCAAACACCTTTAAAATGCATTTACTTTACTCTGACTAAAGTAGTGTTCTTTTGGTCTGAAATGCACAGAACAGGCCATTCTAAGCGTTTTCGCACTGTTTCCAACCTCAGTATTTCTTTAAGCTGCTGCATCTTAATGCAAGCAATGTTTCCAACCTCAGTATTACTTTAAGCTGCTGCATCTTAATGCAAGCAATGGCAATGAAGTTTCTGTGCTAGATATGGTCCAAATACATCCCTGAAGAAGGCAAACACCTTAAAAATGCTTTTAAAACATATTGACCAAAGTAGTGTTCTTTTGGTCTGAAATGCACAGAACAGGCCATTCTAAGCGTTTTCGCACTGTTTCCAACCTCAGTATTACTTTAAGCTGCTGCATCTTAATGCAAGCAATGGCAATGAAGTTTCTGTGCTAGATATGGTCCAAATACATCCCTGAAGAAGGCAAACACCTTTAAAATGCATTTACTTTACTCTGACTAAAGTAGTGTTCTTTTGGTCTGAAATGCACAGAACAGGCCATTCTAAGCGTTTTCGCACTGTTTCCAACCTCAGTATTACTTTAAGCTGCTGCATCTTAATGCAAGCAATGGCAATGAAGTTTCTGTGCTAGATATGGTCCAAATACATCCCGGAAGAAGGCAAACACCTTTAAAATGCATTTACTTTACTCTGACTAAAGTAGTGTTCTTTTGGTCTGAAATGCACAGAACAGGCCATTCTAAGCGTTTTCGCACTGTTTCCAACCTCAGTATTACTTTAAGCTGCTGCATCTTAATGCAAGCAATGGCAATGAAGTTTCTGTGCTAGATATGGTGCAAATACATCCCTGAAGAAGGCAAACACCTTTAAAATGCATTTACTTTACTCTGACTAAAGTAGTGTTCTTTTGGTCTGAAATGCACAGAACAGGCCATTCTAAGCGTTTTCGCACTGTTTCCAACCTCAGTATTACTTTAAGCTGCTGCATCTTAATGCAAGCAATGGCAATGAAGTTTCTGTGCTAGATATGGTCCAAATACATCCCTGAAGAAGGCAAACACCTTTAAAATATATTTACTTTACTCTGACTAAAGTAGTGTTCTTTTCGTCTGAAATGCACAGAACAGGTCATTCTAAGCGTTTTCGCACTGTTTCCAACCTCAGTATTACTTTAAGCTGCTGCATCTTAATGCAAGCAATGGCAATGAAGTTTCTGTGCTAGATATGGTCCAAATACATCCCTGAAGAAGGCAAACACCTTTAAAATGCATTTACTTTACTCTGACTAAAGTAGTGTTCTTTTGGTCTGAAATGCACAGAACAGGCCATTCTAAACGTTTTCGCACTGTTTCCAACCTCAGTATTACTTTAAGCTGCTGCATCTTAATGCAAGCAATGGCAATGAAGTTTTTGTGCTAGATATGATCCAAATACATCCCTGAATAAGGCAAACACCTTAAAAATGCTTTTAAAACAAATTGACCAAAGTAGTGTTCTTTTGGTCTGAAATGCACAGAACAGGCCATTCTAAGCGTTTTCGCACTGTTTCCAACCTCAGTATTACTTTAAGCTGCTGCATCTTAATGCAAGCAATGGCAATGAAGTTTCTGTGCTAGATATGGTCCAAATACATCCCTGAAGAAGGCAAACACCTTTAAAATGCATTTACTTTACTCTGACTAAAGTAGTGTTCTTTTGGTCTGAAATGCACAGAACAGGCCATTCTAAGCGTTTTCGCACTGTTTCCAACCTCAGTATTTTTTTAAGCTGCTGCATCTTAATGCAAACATTGGCAATGAAGTTTCTTTGCTAGATATGGTGCAAATACATCCCTGAAGAAGGCAAACACCTTTAAAATGCATTTACTTTACTCTGACTAAAGTAGTGTTCTTTTGGTCTGAAATGCACAGAACAGGCCATTCTAAGCGTTTTCGCACTGTTTCCAACCTCAGTATTACTTTAAGCTGCTGCATCTTAATGCAAGCAATGGCAATGAAGTTTCTGTGCTAGATATGGTCCAAATACATCCCTGAAGAAGGCAAACACCTTTAAAATGCATTTACTTTACTCTGACTAAAGTAGTGTTCTTTTGGTCTGAAATGCACAGAACAGGCCATTCTAAGCGTTTTCGCACTGTTTCCAACCTCAGTATTACTTTAAGCTGCTGCATCTTAATGCAAGCAATGGCAATGAAGTTTCTGTGCTAGATATGGTGCAAATACATCCCTGAAGAAGGCAAACACCTTTAAAATGCATTTACTTTACTCTGACTAAAGTAGTGTTCTTTTGGTCTGAAATGCACAGAACAGGCCATTCTAAGCGTTTTCGCACTGTTTCCAACCTCAGTATTACTTTAAGCTGCTGCATCTTAATGCAAACATTGGCAATGAAGTTTCTTTGCTAGATATGGTGCAAAACATCCCTGAAGAAGGCAAACACCTTTAAAATGCATTTACTTTACTCTGACTAAAGTAGTGTTCTTTTGGTCTGAAATGCACAGAACAGGCCATTCTAAGCGTTTTCGCACTGTTTCCAACCTCAGTATTACTTTAAGCTGCTGCATCTTAATGCAAGCAATGGCAATGAAGTTTCTTTGCTAGATATGGTGCAAATACATCCCTGAAGAAGGCAAACACCTTTAAAATGCATTTACTTTACTCTGACTAAAGTAGTGTTCTTTTGGTCTGAAATGCACAGAACAGGCCATTCTAAGCGTTTTCGCACTGTTTCCAGCCTCAGTATTACTTTAAGCTGCTGCATCTTAATGCAAGCAATGGCAATGAAGTTTCTGTGCTAGATATGGTCCAAATACATCCCTGAAGAAGGCAAACACCTTTAAAATGCATTTACTTTACTCTGACTAAAGTAGTGTTCTTTTGGTCTGAAATGCACAGAACAGGTCATTCTAAGCGTTTTCGCACTGTTTCCAACCTCAGTATTACTTTAAGCTGCTGCATCTTAATGCAAGCAATGACAATGAAGTTTTTGTGCTAGATATGATCCAAATACATCCCTGAATAAGGCAAACACCTTAAAAATGCTTTTAAAACAAATTGACCAAAGTAGTGTTCTTTTGGTCTGAAATGCACAGAAAAGGCCATTCTAAGCGTTTTCGCACTGTTTCCAACCTCAGTATTACTTTAAGCTGCTGCATCTTAATGCAAGCAATGGCAATGAAGTTTCTGTGCTAGATATGGTCCAAATACATCCCTGAAGAAGGCAAACACCTTTAAAATGCATTTACTTTACTCTGACTAAAGTAGTGTTCTTTTGGTCTGAAATGCACAGAACAGGCCATTCTAAGCGTTTTCGCACTGTTTCCAACCTCAGTATTACTTTAAGCTGCTGCATCTTAATGCAAGCAATGTTTCCAACCTCAGTATTACTTTAAGCTGCTGCATCTTAATGCAAGCAATGGCAATGAAGTTTCTGTGCTAGATATGGTCCAAATACATCCCTGAAGAAGGCAAACACCTTAAAAATGCTTTTAAAACATATTGACCAAAGTAGTGTTCTTTTGGTCTGAAATGCACAGAACAGGCCATTCTAAGCGTTTTCGCACTGTTTCCAACCTCAGTATTACTTTAAGCTGCTGCATCTTAATGCAAGCAATGGCAATGAAGTTTCTGTGCTAGATATGGTCCAAATACATCCCTGAAGAAGGCAAACACCTTTAAAATGCATTTACTTTACTCTGACTAAAGTAGTGTTCTTTTGGTCTGAAATGCACAGAACAGGCCATTCTAAGCGTTTTCGCACTGTTTCCAACCTCAGTATTACTTTAAGCTGCTGCATCTTAATGCAAACATTGGCAATGAAGTTTCTTTGCTAGATATGGTGCAAATACATCCCTGAATAAGGCAAACACCTTTAAAATGCATTTACTTTACTCTGACTAAAGTAGTGTTCTTTTGGTCTGAAATGCACAGAACAGGCCATTCTAAGCGTTTTCGCACTGTTTCCAACCTCAGTATTACTTTAAGCTGCTGCATCTTAATGCAAGCAATGGCAATGAAGTTTCTGTGCTAGATATGGTCCAAATACATCCCTGAAGAAGGCAAACACCTTTAAAATGCATTTACTTTACTCTGACTAAAGTAGTGTTCTTTTGGTCTGAAATGCACAGAACAGGCCATTCTAAGCGTTTTCGCACTGTTTCCAACCTCAGTATTACTTTAAGCTGCTGCATCTTAATGCAAACATTGGCAATGAAGTTTCTTTGCTAGATATGGTGCAAATACATCCCTGAAGAAGGCAAACACCTTTAAAATGCATTTACTTTACTCTGACTAAAGTAGTGTTCTTTTGGTCTGAAATGCACAGAACAGGCCATTCTAAGCGTTTTCGCACTGTTTCCAACCTCAGTATTACTTTAAGCTGCTGCATCTTAATGCAAGCAATGACAATGAAGTTTTTGTGCTAGATATGATCCAAATACATCCCTGAATAAGGCAAACACCTTAAAAATGCTTTTAAAACAAATTGACCAAAGTAGTGTTCTTTTGGTCTGAAATGCACAGAAAAGGCCATTCTAAGCGTTTTCGCACTGTTTCCAACCTCAGTATTACTTTAAGCTGCTGCATCTTAATGCAAGCAATGGCAATGAAGTTTCTGTGCTAGATATGGTCCAAATACATCCCTGAAGAAGGCAAACACCTTTAAAATGCATTTACTTTACTCTGACTAAAGTAGTGTTCTTTTGGTCTGAAATGCACAGAACAGGCCATTCTAAGCGTTTTCGCACTGTTTCCAACCTCAGTATTACTTTAAGCTGCTGCATCTTAATGCAAGCAATGGCAATGAAGTTTTTGTGCTAGATATGATCCAAATACATCCCTGAATAAGGCAAACACCTTAAAAATGCTTTTAAAACAAGTTGACCAAAGTAGTGTTCTTTTGGTCTGAAATGCACAGAACAGGCCATTCTAAGCGTTTTCGCACTGTTTCCAACCTCAGTATTACTTTAAGCTGCTGCATCTTAATGCAAGCAATGGCAATGAAGTTTCTGTGCTAGATATGGTCCAAATACATCCCTGAAGAAGGCAAACACCTTTAAAATGCATTTACTTTACTCTGTTTAAAGTAGTGTTCTTTTGGTCTGAAATGCACAGAACAGGCCATTCTAAGCGTTTTCGCACTGTTTCCAACCTCAGTATTACTTTAAGCTGCTGCATCTTAATGCAAGCAATGGCAATGAAGTTTCTGTGCTAGATATGGTCCAAATACATCCCTGAAGAAGGCAAACACCTTTAAAATGCATTTACTTTACTCTGACTAAAGTAGTGTTCTTTTGGTCTGAAATGCACAGAACAGGCCATTCTAAGCGTTTTCGCACTGTTTCCAACCTCAGTATTACTTTAAGCTGCTGCATCTTAATGCAAGCAATGGCAATGAAGTTTCTGTGCTAGATATGGTGCAAATACATCCCTGAAGAAGGCAAACACCTTTAAAATGCATTTACTTTACTCTGACTAAAGTAGTGTTCTTTTGGTCTGAAATGCACAGAACAGGCCATTCTAAGCGTTTTCGCACTGTTTCCAACCTCAGTATTACTTTAAGCTGCTGCATCTTAATGCAAACATTGGCAATGAAGTTTCTTTGCTAGATATGGTGCAAATACATCCCTGAATAAGGCAAACACCTTAAAAATGCTTTTAAAACAAATTGACCAAAGTAGTGTTCTTTTGGTCTGAAATGCACAGAACAGGCCATTCTAAGCGTTTTCGCACTGTTTCCAACCTCAGTATTACTTTAAGCTGCTGCATCTTAATGCAAGCAATGGCAATGAAGTTTCTGTGCTAGATATGGTCCAAATACATCCCTGAAGAAGGCAAACACCTTTAAAATGCATTTACTTTACTCTGACTAAAGTAGTGTTCTTTTGGTCTGAAATGCACAGAACAGGCCATTCTAAGCGTTTTCGCACTGTTTCCAACCTCAGTATTACTTTAAGCTGCTGCATCTTAATGCAAACATTGGCAATGAAGTTTCTTTGCTAGATATGGTGCAAATACATCCCTGAATAAGGCAAACACCTTAAAAATGCTTTTAAAACAAATTGACCAAAGTAGTGTTCTTTTGGTCTGAAATGCACAGAACAGGCCATTCTAAGCGTTTTCGCACTGCTTCCAACCTCAGTATTTCTTTAAGCTGCTGCATCTTAATGCAAGCAATGGCAATGAAGTTTCTTTGCTAGATATGGTCCAAATACATCCCTGAAGAAGGCAAACACCTTTAAAATGCATTGAAATCACTTTGACCAAAGTAGTGTTCTTTTGGTCTGAAATGCACAGAACAGGCCATTCTAAGCGTTTTCGCACTGTTTCCAACCTCAGTATTACTTTAAGCTGCTGCATCTTAATGCAAGCAATGGCAATGAAGTTTCTGTGCTAGATATGATCCAAATACATCCCTGAATAAGGCAAACACCTTAAAAATGCTTTTAAAACAAATTGACCAAAGTAGTGTTCTTTTGGTCTGAAATGCACAGAACAGGCCATTCTAAGCGTTTTCGCACTGTTTCCAACCTCAGTATTACTTTAAGCTGCTGCATCTTAATGCAAGCAATGGCAATGAAGTTTCTGTGCTAGATATGGTCCAAATACATCCCTGAAGAAGGCAAACACCTTTAAAATGCATTTACTTTACTCTGACTAAAGTAGTGTTCTTTTGGTCTGAAATGCACAGAACAGGCCATTCTAAGCGTTTTCGCACTGTTTCCAACCTCAGTATTACTTTAAGCTGCTGCATCTTAATGCAAGCAATGACAATGAAGTTTTTGTGCTAGATATGATCCAAATACATCCCTGAAGAAGGCAAACACCTTAAAAATGCATTTACTTTACTCTGAATAAAGTAGTGTTCTTTTGGTCTGAAATGCACAGAACAGGCCATTCTAAGCGTTTTCGCACTGTTTCCAACCTCAGTATTACTTTAAGCTGCTGCATCTTAATACAAGCAATGGCAATGAAGTTTCTGTGCTAGATATGGTCCAAATACATCCCTGAAGAAGACAAACACCTTTAAAATGCATTTAATTTACTCTGACTAAAGTAGTGTTCTTTTGGTCTGAAATGCACAGAACAGGCCATTCTAAGCGTTTTCGCACTGTTTCCAACCTCAGTATTACTTTAAGCTGCTGCATCTTAATGCAAGCAATGGCAATGAAGTTTCTGTGCTAGATATGGTCCAAATACATCCCTGAAGAAGGCAAAAACCTTAAAAATGCTTTTAAAACATATTGACCAAAGTAGTGTTCTTTTGGTCTGAAATGCACAGAACAGGTCATTCTAAGCGTTTTCGCACTGTTTCCAACCTCAGTATTACTTTAAGCTGCTGCATCTTAATGCAAGCAATGGCAATGAAGTTTCTGTGCTAGATATGGTCCAAATACATCCCTGAAGAAGGCAAACACCTTTAAAATGCATTGAAATCACTTTGACCAAAGTAGTGTTCTTTTGGTCTGAAATGCACAGAACAGGCCATTCTAAGCGTTTTCGCACAGTTTCCAACCTCAGTATTACTTTAAGCTGCTGCATCTTAATGCAAGCAATGGCAATGAAGTTTCTGTGCTAGATATGATCCAAATACATCCCTGAATAAGGCAAACACCTTAAAAATGCTTTTAAAACAAATTGACCAAAGTAGTGTTCTTTTGGTCTGAAATGCACAGAACAGGCCATTCTAAGCGTTTTCGCACTGTTTCCAACCTCAGTATTACTTTAAGCTGCTGCATCTTAATGCAAGCAATGGCAATGAAGTTTTTGTGCTAGATATAATCCAAATACATCCCTGAAGAAGGCAAACACCTTAAAAATGCATTTACTTTACTCTGAATAAAGTAGCGTTCTTTTGGTCTGAAATGCACAGAACAGGCCATTCTAAGCGTTTTCGCACTGTTTCCAACCTCAGTATTACTTTAAGCTGCTGCATCTTAATACAAGCAATGGCAATGAAGTTTCTGTGCTAGATATGGTCCAAATACATCCCTGAAGAAGACAAACACCTTTAAAATGCATTTAATTTACTCTGACTAAAGTAGTGTTCTTTTGGTCTGAAATGCACAGAACAGGCCATTCTAAGCGTTTTCGCACTGTTTCCAACCTCAGTATTACTTTAAGCTGCTGCATCTTAATGCAAGCAATGGCAATGAAGTTTCTGTGCTAGATATGGTCCAAATACATCCCTGAAGAAGGCAAAAACCTTAAAAATGCTTTTAAAACATATTGACCAAAGTAGTGTTCTTTTGGTCTGAAATGCACAGAACAGGTCATTCTAAGCGTTTTCGCACTGTTTCCAACCTCAGTATTACTTTAAGCTGCTGCATCTTAATGCAAGCAATGGCAATGAAGTTTCTGTGCTAGATATGGTCCAAATACATCCCTGAAGAAGGCAAACACCTTTAAAATGCATTGAAATCACTTTGACCAAAGTAGTGTTCTTTTGGTCTGAAATGCACAGAACAGGCCATTCTAAGCGTTTTCGCACAGTTTCCAACCTCAGTATTACTTTAAGCTGCTGCATCTTAATGCAAGCAATGGCAATGAAGTTTCTGTGCTAGATATGATCCAAATACATCCCTGAATAAGGCAAACACCTTAAAAATGCTTTTAAAACAAATTGACCAAAGTAGTGTTCTTTTGGTCTGAAATGCACAGAACAGGCCATTCTAAGCGTTTTCGCACTGTTTCCAACCTCAGTATTACTTTAAGCTGCTGCATCTTAATGCAAGCAATGGCAATGAAGTTTTTGTGCTAGATATAATCCAAATACATCCCTGAAGAAGGCAAACACCTTAAAAATGCATTTACTTTACTCTGAATAAAGTAGCGTTCTTTTGGTCTGAAATGCACAGAACAGGCCATTCTAAGCGTTTTCGCACTGTTTCCAACCTCAGTATTACTTTAAGCTGCTGCATCTTAATGCAAGCAATGGCAATGAAGTTTCTGTGCTAGATATGGTCCAAATACATCCCTGAAGAAGGCAAAAACCTTAAAAATGCTTTTAAAACATATTGACCAAAGTAGTGTTCTTTTGGTCTGAAATGCACAGAACAGGCCATTCTAAGCGTTTTCGCACTGTTTCCAACCTCAGTATTACTTTAAGCTGCTGCATCTTAATGCAAGCAATGGCAATGAAGTTTCTGTGCTAGATATGGTCCAAATACATCCCTGAAGAAGGCAAACACCTTTAAAATGCATTTACTTTACTCTGACTAAAGTAGTGTTCTTTTGGTCTGAAATGCACAGAACAGGCCATTCTAAGCGTTTTCGCACTGTTTCCAACCTCAGTATTACTTTAAGCTGCTGCATCTTAATGCAAACATTGGCAATGAAGTTTCTTTGCTAGATATGGTGCAAATACATCCCTGAATAAGGCAAACACCTTAAAAATGCTTTTAAAACAAATTGACCAAAGTAGTGTTCTTTTGGTCTGAAATGCACAGAACAGGCCATTCTAAGCGTTTTCGCACTGCTTCCAACCTCAGTATTTCTTTAAGCTGCTGCATCTTAATGCAAGCAATGGCAATGAAGTTTCTTTGCTAGATATGGTCCAAATACATCCCTGAAGAAGGCAAACACCTTTAAAATGCATTGAAATCACTTTGACCAAAGTAGTGTTCTTTTGGTCTGAAATGCACAGAACAGGCCATTCTAAGCGTTTTCGCACAGTTTCCAACCTCAGTATTACTTTAAGCTGCTGCATCTTAATGCAAGCAATGGCAATGAAGTTTCTGTGCTAGATATGATCCAAATACATCCCTGAATAAGGCAAACACCTTAAAAATGCTTTTAAAACAAATTGACCAAAGTAGTGTTCTTTTGGTCTGAAATGCACAGAACAGGCCATTCTAAGCGTTTTCGCACTGTTTCCAACCTCAGTATTACTTTAAGCTGCTGCATCTTAATGCAAGCAATGGCAATGAAGTTTCTGTGCTAGATATGGTCCAAATACATCCCTGAAGAAGGCAAACACCTTTAAAATGCATTTACTTTACTCTGACTAAAGTAGTGTTCTTTTGGTCTGAAATGCACAGAACAGGCCATTCTAAGCGTTTTCGCACTGTTTCCAACCTCAGTATTACTTTAAGCTGCTGCATCTTAATGCAAGCAATGGCAATGAAGTTTCTGTGCTAGATATGGTCCAAATACATCCCTGAAGAAGGCAAACACCTTTAAAATGCATTTACTTTACTCTGACTAAAGTAGTGTTCTTTTGGTCTGAAATGCACAGAACAGGCCATTCTAAGCGTTTTCGCACTGTTTCCAACCTCAGTATTACTTTAAGCTGCTGCATCTTAATGCAAGCAATGGCAATGAAGTTTTTGTGCTAGATATGATCCAAATACATCCCTGAATAAGGCAAACACCTTAAAAATGCTTTTAAAACAAATTGACCAAAGTAGTGTTCTTTTGGTCTGAAATGCACAGAACAGGCCATTCTAAGCGTTTTCGCACTGTTTCCAACCTCAGTATTACTTTAAGCTGCTGCATCTTAATGCAAGCAATGGCAATGAAGTTTCTGTGCTAGATATGGTCCAAATACATCCCTGAAGAAGGCAAACACCTTTAAAATGCATTTACTTTACTCTGTTTAAAGTAGTGTTCTTTTGGTCTGAAATGCACAGAACAGGCCATTCTAAGCGTTTTCGCACTGTTTCCAACCTCAGTATTACTTTAAGCTGCTGCATCTTAATGCAAACATTGGCAATGAAGTTTCTTTGCTAGATATGGTGCAAATACATCCCTGAAGAAGGCAAACACCTTTAAAATGCATTTACTTTACTCTGACTAAAGTAGTGTTCTTTTGGTCTGAAATGCACAGAACAGGCCATTCTAAGCGTTTTCGCACTGTTTCCAACCTCAGTATTACTTTAAGCTGCTGCATCTTAATGCAAGCAATGGCAATGAAGTTTCTGTGCTAGATATGGTCCAAATACATCCCTGAAGAAGGCAAACACCTTTAAAATGCATTTACTTTACTCTGACTAAAGTAGTGTTCTTTTGGTCTGAAATGCACAGAACAGGTCATTCTAAGCGTTTTCGCACTGTTTCCAACCTCAGTATTACTTTAAGCTGCTGCATCTTAATGCAAGCAATGACAATGAAGTTTTTGTGCTAGATATGATCCAAATACATCCCTGAATAAGGCAAACACCTTAAAAATGCTTTTAAAACAAATTGACCAAAGTAGTGTTCTTTTGGTCTGAAATGCACAGAACAGGCCATTCTAAGCGTTTTCGCACTGTTTCCAACCTCAGTATTACTTTAAGCTGCTGCATCTTAATGCAAGCAATGGCAATGAAGTTTCTGTGCTAGATATGGTCCAAATACATCCCTGAAGAAGGCAAACACCTTTAAAATGCATTTACTTTACTCTGACTAAAGTAGTGTTCTTTTGGTCTGAAATGCACAGAACAGGCCATTCTAAGCGTTTTCGCACTGTTTCCAACCTCAGTATTACTTTAAGCTGCTGCATCTTAATGCAAGCAATGGCAATGAAGTTTCTTTGCTAGATATGGTGCAAATACATCCCTGAAGAAGGCAAACACCTTTAAAATGCATTTACTTTACTCTGACTAAAGTAGTGTTCTTTTGGTCTGAAATGCACAGAACAGGCCATTCTAAGCGTTTTCGCACTGTTTCCAACCTCAGTATTACTTTAAGCTGCTGCATCTTAATGCAAGCAATGGCAAAGAAGTTTCTGTGCTAGATATGGTCCAAATACATCCCTGAAGAAGGCAAACACCTTTAAAATGCATTTACTTTACTCTGACTAAAGTAGTGTTCTTTTGGTCTGAAATGCACAGAACAGGCCATTCTAAGCGTTTTCGCACTGTTTCCAACCTCAGTATTACTTTAAGCTGCTGCATCTTAATGCAAGCAATGGCAATGAAGTTTTTGTGCTAGATATGATCCAAATACATCCCTGAATAAGGCAAACACCTTAAAAATGCTTTTAAAACAAATTGACCAAAGTAGTGTTCTTTTGGTCTGAAATGCACAGAACAGGCCATTCTAAGCGTTTTCGCACTGTTTCCAACCTCAGTATTACTTTAAGCTGCTGCATCTTAATGCAAGCAATGGCAATGAAGTTTCTGTGCTAGATATGGTCCAAATACATCCCTGAAGAAGGCAAACACCTTTAAAATGCATTTACTTTACTCTGTTTAAAGTAGTGTTCTTTTGGTCTGAAATGCACAGAACAGGCCATTCTAAGCGTTTTCGCACTGTTTCCAACCTCAGTATTACTTTAAGCTGCTGCATCTTAATGCAAACATTGGCAATGAAGTTTCTTTGCTAGATATGGTGCAAATACATCCCTGAAGAAGGCAAACACCTTTAAAATGCATTTACTTTACTCTGACTAAAGTAGTGTTCTTTTGGTCTGAAATGCACAGAACAGGCCATTCTAAGCGTTTTCGCACTGTTTCCAACCTCAGTATTACTTTAAGCTGCTGCATCTTAATGCAAGCAATGGCAATGAAGTTTCTGTGCTAGATATGGTCCAAATACATCCCTGAAGAAGGCAAACACCTTTAAAATGCATTTACTTTACTCTGACTAAAGTAGTGTTCTTTTGGTCTGAAATGCACAGAACAGGCCATTCTAAGCGTTTTCGCACTGTTTCCAACCTCAGTATTACTTTAAGCTGCTGCATCTTAATGCAAGCAATGGCAATGAAGTTTTTGTGCTAGATATGATCCAAATACATCCCTGAATAAGGCAAACACCTTAAAAATGCTTTTAAAACAAGTTGACCAAAGTAGTGTTCTTTTGGTCTGAAATGCACAGAACAGGCCATTCTAAGCGTTTTCGCACTGTTTCCAACCTCAGTATTACTTTAAGCTGCTGCATCTTAATGCAAGCAATGGCAATGAAGTTTCTGTGCTAGATATGGTCCAAATACATCCCGGAAGTAGGCAAACACCTTTAAAATGCATTTACTTTACTCTGACTAAAGTAGTGTTCTTTTGGTCTGAAATGCACAGAACAGGCCATTCTAAGCGTTTTCGCACTGTTTCCAACCTCAGTATTTCTTTAAGCTGCTGCATCTTAATGCAAGCAATGGCAATGAAGTTTCTGTGCTAGATATGGTCCAAATACATCCTTGAAGAAGGCAAACACCTTTAAAATGCATTTACTTTACTCTGACTAAAGTAGTGTTCTTTTGGTCTGAAATGCACAGAACAGGCCATTCTAAGCGTTTTCGCACTGTTTCCAACCTCAGTATTACTTTAAGCTGCTGCATCTTAATGCAAGCAATGGCAATGAAGTTTCTTTGCTAGATATGGTGCAAATACATCCCTGAAGAAGGCAAACACCTTTAAAATGCATTTACTTTACTCTGACTAAAGTAGTGTTCTTTTGGTCTGAAATGCACAGAACAGGCCATTCTAAGCGTTTTCGCACTGTTTCCAACCTCAGTATTACTTTAAGCTGCTGCATCTTAATGCAAGCAATGGCAATGAAGTTTTTGTGCTAGATATGATCCAAATACATCCCTGAATAAGGCAAACACCTTAAAAATGCTTTTAAAACAAATTGACCAAAGTAGTGTTCTTTTGGTCTGAAATGCACAGAACAGGCCATTCTAAGCGTTTTCGCACTGTTTCCAACCTCAGTATTACTTTAAGCTGCTGCATCTTAATGCAAGCAATGACAATGAAGTTTTTGTGCTAGATATGATCCAAATACATCCCTGAATAAGGCAAACACCTTAAAAATGCTTTTAAAACAAATTGACCAAAGTAGTGTTCTTTTGGTCTGAAATGCACAGAACAGGCCATTCTAAGCGTTTTCGCACAGTTTCCAACCTCAGTATTACTTTAAGCTGCTGCATCTTAATGCAAGCAATGGCAATGAAGTTTCTGTGCTAGATATGATCCAAATACATCCCTGAATAAGGCAAACACCTTAAAAATGCTTTTAAAACAAATTGACCAAAGTAGTGTTCTTTTGGTCTGAAATGCACAGAACAGGCCATTCTAAGCGTTTTCGCACTGTTTCCAACCTCAGTATTACTTTAAGCTGCTGCATCTTAATGCAAGCAATGGCAATGAAGTTTCTGTGCTAGATATGGTCCAAATACATCCCTGAAGAAGGCAAACACCTTTAAAATGCATTTACTTTACTCTGACTAAAGTAGTGTTCTTTTGGTCTGAAATGCACAGAACAGGCCATTCTAAGCGTTTTCGCACTGTTTCCAACCTCAGTATTACTTTAAGCTGCTGCATCTTAATGCAAACATTGGCAATGAAGTTTCTTTGCTAGATATGGTGCAAATACATCCCTGAAGAAGGCAAACACCTTTAAAATGCATTTACTTTACTCTGACTAAAGTAGTGTTCTTTTGGTCTGAAATGCACAGAACAGGCCATTCTAAGCGTTTTCGCACTGTTTCCAACCTCAGTATTACTTTAAGCTGCTGCATCTTAATGCAAGCAATGGCAATGAAGTTTCTGTGCTAGATATGGTCCAAATACATCCCTGAAGAAGGCAAACACCTTTAAAATGCATTTACTTTACTCTGACTAAAGTAGTGTTCTTTTGGTCTGAAATGCACAGAACAGGTCATTCTAAGCGTTTTCGCACTGTTTCCAACCTCAGTATTACTTTAAGCTGCTGCATCTTAATGCAAGCAATGACAATGAAGTTTTTGTGCTAGATATGATCCAAATACATCCCTGAATAAGGCAAACACCTTAAAAATGCTTTTAAAACAAATTGACCAAAGTAGTGTTCTTTTGGTCTGAAATGCACAGAACAGGCCATTCTAAGCGTTTTCGCACTGTTTCCAACCTCAGTATTACTTTAAGCTGCTACATCTTAATGCAAGCAATGGCAATGAAGTTTCTGTGCTAGATATGGTCCAAATACATCCCTGAAGAAGGCAAACACCTTTAAAATGCATTTACTTTACTCTGACTAAAGTAGTGTTCTTTTGGTCTGAAATGCACAGAACAGGCCATTCTAAGCGTTTTCGCACTGTTTCCAACCTCAGTATTACTTTAAGCTGCTGCATCTTAATGCAAGCAATGGCAATGAAGTTTCTGTGCTAGATATGGTCCAAATACATCCCTGAAGAAGGCAAACACCTTTAAAATGCATTTACTTTACTCTGACTAAAGTAGTGTTCTTTTGGTCTGAAATGCACAGAACAGGCCATTCTAAGCGTTTTCGCACTGTTTCCAACCTCAGTATTACTTTAAGCTGCTGCATCTTAATGCAAGCAATGGCAATGAAGTTTCTGTGCTAGATATGGTCCAAATACATCCCTGAAGAAGGCAAACACCTTTAAAATGCATTTACTTTACTCTGACTAAAGTAGTGTTCTTTTGGTCTGAAATGCACAGAACAGGCCATTCTAAGCGTTTTCGCACTGTTTCCAACCTCAGTATTACTTTAAGCTGCTGCATCTTAATGCAAGCAATGGCAATGAAGTTTTTGTGCTAGATATGATCCAAATACATCCCTGAATAAGGCAAACACCTTAAAAATGCTTTTAAAACAAATTGACCAAAGTAGTGTTCTTTTGGTCTGAAATGCACAGAACAGGCCATTCTAAGCGTTTTCGCACTGTTTCCAACCTCAGTATTACTTTAAGCTGCTGCATCTTAATGCAAGCAATGGCAATGAAGTTTCTGTGCTAGATATGGTCCAAATACATCCCTGAAGAAGGCAAACACCTTTAAAATGCATTTACTTTACTCTGTTTAAAGTAGTGTTCTTTTGGTCTGAAATGCACAGAACAGGCCATTCTAAGCGTTTTCGCACTGTTTCCAACCTCAGTATTACTTTAAGCTGCTGCATCTTAATGCAAACATTGGCAATGAAGTTTCTTTGCTAGATATGGTGCAAATACATCCCTGAAGAAGGCAAACACCTGTAAAATGCATTTACTTTACTCTGACTAAAGTAGTGTTCTTTTGGTCTGAAATGCACAGAACAGGCCATTCTAAGCGTTTTCGCACTGTTTCCAACCTCAGTATTACTTTAAGCTGCTGCATCTTAATGCAAGCAATGGCAATGAAGTTTCTGTGCTAGATATGGTCCAAATACATCCCTGAAGAAGGCAAACACCTTTAAAATGCATTTACTTTACTCTGACTAAAGTAGTGTTCTTTTGGTCTGAAATGCACAGAACAGGTCATTCTAAGCGTTTTCGCACTGTTTCCAACCTCAGTATTACTTTAAGCTGCTGCATCTTAATGCAAGCAATGACAATGAAGTTTTTGTGCTAGATATGATCCAAATACATCCCTGAATAAGGCAAACACCTTAAAAATGCTTTTAAAACAAATTGACCAAAGTAGTGTTCTTTTGGTCTGAAATGCACAGAACAGGCCATTCTAAGCGTTTTCGCACTGTTTCCAACCTCAGTATTACTTTAAGCTGCTGCATCTTAATGCAAGCAATGGCAATGAAGTTTCTGTGCTAGATATGGTCCAAATACATCCCTGAAGAAGGCAAACACCTTTAAAATGCATTTACTTTACTCTGACTAAAGTAGTGTTCTTTTGGTCTGAAATGCACAGAACAGTCCATTCTAAGCGTTTTCGCACTGTTTCCAACCTCAGTATTACTTTAAGCTGCTGCATCTTAATGCAAGCAATGGCAATGAAGTTTCTTTGCTAGATATGGTGCAAATACATCCCTGAAGAAGGCAAACACCTTTAAAATGCATTTACTTTACTCTGACTAAAGTAGTGTTCTTTTGGTCTGAAATGCACAGAACAGGCCATTCTAAGCGTTTTCGCACTGTTTCCAACCTCAGTATTACTTTAAGCTGCTGCATCTTAATGCAAGCAATGGCAAAGAAGTTTCTGTGCTAGATATGGTCCAAATACATCCCTGAAGAAGGCAAACACCTTTAAAATGCATTTACTTTACTCTGACTAAAGTAGTGTTCTTTTGGTCTGAAATGCACAGAACAGGCCATTCTAAGCGTTTTCGCACTGTTTCCAACCTCAGTATTACTTTAAGCTGCTGCATCTTAATGCAAGCAATGGCAATGAAGTTTTTGTGCTAGATATGATCCAAATACATCCCTGAATAAGGCAAACACCTTAAAAATGCTTTTAAAACAAATTGACCAAAGTAGTGTTCTTTTGGTCTGAAATGCACAGAACAGGCCATTCTAAGCGTTTTCGCACTGTTTCCAACCTCAGTATTACTTTAAGCTGCTGCATCTTAATGCAAGCAATGGCAATGAAGTTTCTGTGCTAGATATGGTCCAAATACATCCCTGAAGAAGGCAAACACCTTTAAAATGCATTTACTTTACTCTGTTTAAAGTAGTGTTCTTTTGGTCTGAAATGCACGGAACAGGCCATTCTAAGCGTTTTCGCACTGTTTCCAACCTCAGTATTACTTTAAGCTGCTGCATCTTAATGCAAACATTGGCAATGAAGTTTCTTTGCTAGATATGGTGCAAATACATCCCTGAAGAAGGCAAACACCTTTAAAATGCATTTACTTTACTCTGACTAAAGTAGTGTTCTTTTGGTCTGAAATGCACAGAACAGGCCATTCTAAGCGTTTTCGCACTGTTTCCAACCTCAGTATTACTTTAAGCTGCTGCATCTTAATGCAAGCAATGGCAATGAAGTTTCTGTGCTAGATATGGTCCAAATACATCCCTGAAGAAGGCAAACACCTTTAAAATGCATTTACTTTACTCTGACTAAAGTAGTGTTCTTTTGGTCTGAAATGCACAGAACAGGCCATTCTAAGCGTTTTCGCACTGTTTCCAACCTCAGTATTACTTTAAGCTGCTGCATCTTAATGCAAGCAATGGCAATGAAGTTTTTGTGCTAGATATGATCCAAATACATCCCTGAATAAGGCAAACACCTTAAAAATGCTTTTAAAACAAGTTGACCAAAGTAGTGTTCTTTTGGTCTGAAATGCACAGAACAGGCCATTCTAAGCGTTTTCGCACTGTTTCCAACCTCAGTATTACTTTAAGCTGCTGCATCTTAATGCAAGCAATGGCAATGAAGTTTCTGTGCTAGATATGGTCCAAATACATCCCTGAAGAAGGCAAACACCTTTAAAATGCATTTACTTTACTCTGTTTAAAGTAGTGTTCTTTTGGTCTGAAATGCACAGAACAGGCCATTCTAAGCGTTTTCGCACTGTTTCCAACCTCAGTATTACTTTAAGCTGCTGCATCTTAATGCAAGCAATGGCAATGAAGTTTTTGTGCTAGATATGATCCAAATACATCCCTGAATAAGGCAAACACCTTAAAAATGCTTTTAAAACAAGTTGACCAAAGTAGTGTTCTTTTGGTCTGAAATGCACAGAACAGGCCATTCTAAGCGTTTTCGCACTGTTTCCAACCTCAGTATTACTTTAAGCTGCTGCATCTTAATGCAAGCAATGGCAATGAAGTTTCTGTGCTAGATATGGTCCAAATACATCCCGGAAGAAGGCAAACACCTTTAAAATGCATTTACTTTACTCTGACTAAAGTAGTGTTCTTTTGGTCTGAAATGCACAGAACAGGCCATTCTAAGCGTTTTCGCACTGTTTCCAACCTCAGTATTTCTTTAAGCTGCTGCATCTTAATGCAAGCAATGGCAATGAAGTTTCTGTGCTAGATATGGTCCAAATACATCCCTGAAGAAGGCAAACACCTTTAAAATGCATTTACTTTACTCTGACTAAAGTAGTGTTCTTTTGGTCTGAAATGCACAGAACAGGCCATTCTAAGCGTTTTCGCACTGTTTCCAACCTCAGTATTACTTTAAGCTGCTGCATCTTAATGCAAGCAATGGCAATGAAGTTTCTTTGCTAGATATGGTGCAAATACATCCCTGAAGAAGGCAAACACCTTTAAAATGCATTTACTTTACTCTGACTAAAGTAGTGTTCTTTTGGTCTGAAATGCACAGAACAGGCCATTCTAAGCGTTTTCGCACTGTTTCCAACCTCAGTATTACTTTAAGCTGCTGCATCTTAATGCAAGCAATGGCAATGAAGTTTTTGTGCTAGATATGATCCAAATACATCCCTGAATAAGGCAAACACCTTAAAAATGCTTTTAAAACAAATTGACCAAAGTAGTGTTCTTTTGGTCTGAAATGCACAGAACAGGCCATTCTAAGCGTTTTCGCACTGTTTCCAGCCTCAGTATTTCTTTAAGCTGCTGAATCTTAATGGAGGCAATGGCAATAAAGTTTTTGTGCTAGATATGATCCAAGCAATGGCAATGAAGTTTTTGTGCTAAATATGATCCAAAAACATCCCTGAACAGGCAAACACCTTTAAAATGCATTGAAATCACTTTGTTCAAAGTAGTTTTCTTTTGGTCTGAAATGCACAGATCAGACCATTCTAAGCGTTTTTTCACTGTTTACAGCCTCAGTGATGCTTTAAGCTTCTGTTTCCTAATGCAATCAATGGCAATGAAGTTTTTGTGCTAGATATGATCCAAATACATCCCTGAAGCTGGCAAACACCTTTAAAATGCATTTAATTCACTTTAAATCGCACTGTTTCCAGCCTCAGTATTTCTTTAACCCTTGTATTATGTTGAAAAAAAATCACATTGATTATGTTGCGGGTCATTTTGATAAGATAAATACATACAATACAATTTCAATCTCCAGAACTATTTGGAAGAACTATTTCGTTAAAGTTTTTCCTTCTTAACAAAATAATTTCTTTTTTTAACTTTTTAACATTTTCTCAGATTTTCAATGTGCAACATTTTCAATGTTGTTCACATGATGGGCATAATGTAACTGTGTGCTTCCTGTAGATGTAATTCTTGCATTTCACACAAAAGGTGCTTGTTTTACTGACCTTTTGGGAGGGACAGACTTGGCATCTCTTCCGTTTCTTTACACCTGGATCCACTGCATTCCATAGACTTGCAGTTGCTTCTCCCTTTGACCTGTATACTCCAGCTAATATCAGAATTCCAAAATAATCATGCAAGTCAGTCTGATCCAGTGGCTTCCATTTCTCTTGAAATACACGTCTCCCCTCCAAGTTAGTCATGTCGAGTATAATCCTCTCTATCGGTGGGGATATGAAGAGCTCAAATGCTGACTGAATATCATCAACTCGTGTGACGGCAAATCTTGTAGGACCAAGAATCATTTTGATGACATTGGAAGATGACAGTCTGCCTCGGCTTTGGTGTGGCGATGTTGACCATTTTATATTACCGTCTTTAGATATCCATGTCCCCTCTGTGGACGATGATTGTTGCGTTCCGTGGTTTTCATCTGCGGCGGCAGACTCCTCTTCCGAATCCTCCTCATCGTAAGAAAATTGGCAGTCAGGATCATCAATAACATTGTCCTCCGTCTCTGAAAGATCCTCTGTCTCTGATATCTCTTCTTCTTCGTCACTATCCCAGTTAAAAATCTCTGATAAAACCTCTTCAGCTGAAAACCTTCTGGAGCTCATTTTTGGTGTGTTTCTCGAAGAGATGACATGAGAACAGTGACAAGGAAAAGGGTGGGAACGTATGTCCCGTACCCACACCTGGGTCTTTGAGTCTAAATGCCTATTCAGAGGCAGTCAAAATACAATTAACTAGGCAATCAAAACAAAGCACATCAAAGAGACATGGTTAATTTGTATAGAAACTCTGCACAGACATTCCAGGACACATCAAAGTGTCCATATTTTACACACCAGTTCATGACCCCAGATGAGGAAAAGTCACCAACTTTCATGAAGAAAAAGAAAGGGTAACCAGTACTTTGATCAACACAAAACTGAAATGGGTCAAATACATAATTAACATAATAATAAAGGTTAAGCTGCTGCATCTTAATGCAAGCAATGGCAATAAAGTTTTTGTGCTACATATGATCCAAATACATCCCTGAAGCTGGCAAACACCTTTAAAATGCATTTAAATCACTGTGTTTTAAGTAGTTTTCTTTAGGTCTGAAATGTTCAGAACAGGCCATTCTAAGCGTTTTCGCTTTGTTTCCAGCCTCAGTATTTCTTTAAGCTGCTGCATCTTAATGCAAGCAATGGCAATGAAGTTTTTGTGCCAGATATGATCCAAATACATCCCTGAAGAAGGCAAACACCTTTAAAATGCATTTAAATCACTTTGTTCAAAGTAGTTTTCTTTAGGTCTGAAATGTTCAGAACAGGCCATTAAGCGTTTTCGCTTTGTTTCCAGCATCAGAATTTCTTTAAGCTGCTGCATCTTAATGCAGGCAATGGCAATAAAATTTTTGTGCTAGATATGATCCAAATACATCCCAGAAGCAGGCAAACACATTTAAAATGCATTTAAATCACTTTGTTCAAAGTACTGTTCTTTTGGTCTGAAATGCACAGAACAGGCCATTAAGCGTTTTCGCACTGTTTCCAGCCTCAGTATTTCTTTAAGCTGCTGCATCTTAATGCAAGCAATGGCATTAAAGTTTTTGTGCTAGATATGATCCAAATACATCCCTGAAGAAGGCAAACACCTTTAAAATGCATTGAAATCACTTTGGTCAAAGTAGTGTTCTTTTGGTTTGAAATGCACAGAACAGGCCCTAAAGTGTTTTCTCACTGTTTCCAGCCTCAGTATTTCTGAAAGCTGCTGCATCTTAATGCAAGCAATGGCAATAAAGTTTTTGTGCTAGATATGATCCAAATACATCCCTGAAGCAGGCAAACACCTTTAAAATGCATTTAAATCACTTTGTTCAAATTAGTGTTCCTTTGGTCTGAAATGCACAGAACAGGCCATTAAGCGTTTTCGCACTGTTTCCATCCTCAGTAATTGTTTAAGCTGCTGCATCTTAATGCAAGCAATGGCAATAAAGTTTTTGTGCTAGATATGATCCAAATACATCCCTGAAGAAGGCAAACACCTTTAAAATGCATTGAAATCACTTTGTTCAAAGTAGTTTTCTTTTGGTCTGAAATGCACAGAACAGGCCATTAAGTGTTTCGCACTGTTTCCAGCCTCAGTGATGCTTTAAGCTGCTGCATCTTAATGGAGGCAATGGCAATAAAGTTTTTGTGCTAGATATGGTCCAAATACATCCCTGAAGCAGGCAAACACCTTTAAAATGCATTTAAATTACTTTTTTCAAAGTAGTTTTCTTTTGGTCTGAAATGGACAGAACAGGCCATTCTAAGCGTTTTCGCTTTGTTTCCAGCCTCAGTATTTCTTTAAGCTGCTGCATCGTAATGCAAGCAATGGCAATAAAGTTGTTGTGATAGATATGATTCAAATACATATCTGAAGCGGGCAAACACCTTTAAATGCTTTGAAATCACTTTAACCAAAGTAGTGTTCTTTGGCATCAAATGCACAGAACAGGCCATTCTAAGCGTTTTCGCACTGTTTCCAGCCTCCGTATTTCTTTTAGCTGCTGTCTCTTAATGGAGGCAATGGCAATAAAGTTTTTGTGCTAGACATGATCCAAATACACCTCTGAAGCTGGCAAACACCTTTAAAATGCATTGAAATCACTTTGTTCAAAGTAGTGTTCTTTTGGTCTGAAATGCACAGAACAGGCCATTCTAAGCGTTTTCGCACTGTTTATAGCCTCAGTGATGCTTTAAGCTGCTGCATCTTAATGGAGGCAATGGCAATAAAGTTTTTGTGCTAGATATGATCCAAATACATCCCTGAAGAAGGCAAACACCTTTAAAATGCATTGAAATCACTTTGGTCAAAGTATTGTTCTTTTGGTCTAAAATGCACAGAACAGGCCATTCTAAGCGTTTTCGCACTGTTTACAGCCTCAGTGATGCTTTAAGCTGCTGCATCTTAATGGAGGCAATGGCAATAAAGTTTTTGTGCTAGATATGATCCAAATACATCCCTGAAGAAGGCAAACACCTTTAAAATGCATTGAAATCACTTTGGTCAAAGTATTGTTCTTTTGGTCTAAAATGCACAGAACAGGCCATTAAGCGTTTTCGCACTGTTTCCAGCCTCAGTATTTCTTTTAGCTGCTGCATCTTAATGCAAGCAATGGCAATAAAGTTTTTGTGCTAGATATGGTCCAAATACATCCCTGAAGCAGGAAAACACCTTTAAAATGCATTGAAATCACTTTGTTCAAAGTAGTTTTCTTTTGGTCTGAAATGCACAGAAAAGGGCCATTAAGCGTTTTCGCACTGTTTCCAGCCTCAGTGATGCATCTTAATGGAGGCAATGGCAATAAAGTGTATGTGCTAGATATGATCCAAATACATCCCTGAAGAAGGCAAACACCTTTAAAATGCATTTAAATCACTTTGTTCAAAGTAGTTTTCTTTTGGTTTGAAATGCACAGAACAGGCCATTCTAAGCGTTTTCGCACTGTTTACAGCCTCAGTAATTGTTTAAGCTGCTTCATCTTAATGCAAGCAATGGCAATAAAGTTTTTGTGCTAGATATGATCCAAATACATCCCCGAAGAAGGCAAACACCTTTAAAATGCATTGAAATCACTTTGGTCAAAGTATTGTTCTTTTGGTCTAAAATGCACAGAACAGGCCATTAAGCGTTTTCGCACTGTTTCTAGCCTCAGTATTTCTTTAAGCTGCTGTCTATTAATGGAGGCAATGGCAATAAAGTTTTTGTGTTAGATATCATCCAATACATCCCTGAAGCAGGCAAACACCTTTAAAATGCATTGAAATCACTTTGTTCAAAGTAGTGTTCTTTTGGTCTGAAATGCACAGAACAGGCCATTAAGCGTTTTCGCACTGTTTCCAGCCTCAGTATTTCTTTTAGCTGCTGCATCTTAATGCAAGCAATGGCAATGAAGTTTCTTTGCTAGATATAATCCAAATACATCCCTGAAGAAGGCAAACACCTTTAAAATGCATTTACTTTACTCTGACTAAAGTAGTGTTATTTTGGTCTGAAGTGCACAGAACAGGCCATTCTAAGCGTTTTCGCACTGTTTCCAACCTCAGTATTTCCTTAAGCTGCTGCATCTTAATGCAAGCAATGGCAATGAAGTTTCTGTGCTAGATATGGTCCAAATACATCCCTGAAGAAGGCAAACACCTTTAAAATGCATTTACTTTACTCTGACTAAAGTAGTGTTCTTTTGGTCTGAAATGCACAGAACAGGCCATTCTAAGCGTTTTCGCACTGTTTCCAACCTCAGTATTACTTTAAGCTGCTGCATCTTAATGCAAGCAATGGCAATGAAGTTTCTGTGCTAGATATGGTCCAAATACATCCCTGAAGAAGGCAAACACCTTTAAAATGCATTTACTTTACTCTGACTACAGTAGTGTTCTTTTGGTCTGAAATGCACAGAACAGGCCATTCTAAGCGTTTTTGCAGTGTTTCCAACCTCAGTATTTCTTTAAGCTGCTGCATCTTAATGCAAGCAATGGCAATGAAGTTTCTGTGCTAGATATGGTCCAAATACATCCCCGAAGAAGGCAAACACCTTTAAAATGCATTCAAATCACTTTGACCAAAGTAGTGTTCTTTTGGTCTGAAATGCACAGAACAGGCCATTCTAAGCGTTTTCGCACTGTTTCCAACCTCAGTATTACTTTAAGCTGCTGCATCTTAATGCAAGCAATGGCAATGAAGTTTCTGTGCTAGATATGGTCCAAATACATCTCTGAAGAAGGCAAACACCTTTAAAATGCATTTACTTTACTCTGACTAAAGTAGTGTTCTTTTGGTCTGAAATGCACAGAACAGGCCATTCTAAGCGTTTTCGCACTGTTTCCAACCTCAGTATTACTTTAAGCTGCTGCATCTTAATGCAAACATTGGCAATGAAGTTTCTTTGCTAGATATGGTGCAAATACATCCCTGAAGAAGGGAAACACCTTTAAAATGCATTTACTTTACTCTGACTAAAGTAGTGTTCTTTTGGTCTGAAATGCACAGAACAGGCCATTCTAAGCGTTTTCGCACTGTTTCCAACCTCAGTATTACTTTAAGCTGCTGCATCTTAATGCAAGCAATGGCAATGAAGTTTCTGTGCTAGATATGGTCCAAATACATCCCTGAAGAAGGCAAACACCTTTAAAATGCATTTACTTTACTCTGACTAAAGTAGTGTTCTTTTGGTCTGAAATGCACAGAACAGGTTATTCTAAGCGTTTTCGCACTGTTTCCAACCTCAGTATTACTTTAAGCTGCTGCATCTTAATGCAAACATTGGCAATGAAGTTTCGTTGCTAGATATGGTGCAAATACATCCCTGAAGAAGGCAAACACCTTTAAAATGCATTTACTTTACTCTGACTAAAGTAGTGTTCTTTTGGTCTGAAATGC
Organism: Macropodus opercularis; assembly: GCA_030770545.1. NCBI lineage: Eukaryota > Metazoa > Chordata > Actinopteri > Anabantiformes > Osphronemidae > Macropodus > Macropodus opercularis. The sequence continues at coordinate 15,541,691 of CM061103.1, forward strand.
ACAGAACAGGCCATTCTAAGCGTTTTCGCACTGTTTCCAACCTCAGTATTACTTTAAGCTGCTGCATCTTACTGCAAGCAATGACAATGAAGTTTTTGTGCTAGATATGATCCAAATACATCCCTGAAGAAGGCAAACACCTTTAAAATGCATTTACTTTACTCTGACTAAAGTAGTGTTCTTTTGGTCTGAAATGCACAGAACAGGCCATTCTAAGCGTTTTCGCACTGTTTCCAACCTCAGTATTACTTTAAGCTGCTGCATCTTACTGCAAGCAATGACAATGAAGTTTTTGTGCTAGATATGATCCAAATACATCCCTGAAGAAGGCAAACACCTTTAAAATGCATTTACTTTACTCTGACTAAAGTAGTGTTCTTTTGGTCTGAAATGCACAGAACAGGTTATTCTAAGCGTTTTCGCACTGTTTCCAACCTCAGTATTACTTTAAGCTGCTGCATCTTAATGCAAACATTGGCAATGAAGTTTCGTTGCTAGATATGGTGCAAATACATCCCTGAAGAAGGCAAACACCTTTAAAATGCATTTACTTTACTCTGACTAAAATAGTGTTCTTTTGGTCTGAAATGCACAGAACAGGCCATTCTAAGCGTTTTCGCACTGTTTCCAACCTCAGTATTACTTTAAGCTGCTGCATCTTACTGCAAGCAATGACAATGAAGTTTTTGTGCTAGATATGATCCAAATACATCCCTGAATAAGGCAAACACCTTAAAAATGCTTTTAAAACAAATTGACCAAAGTAGTGTTCTTTTGGTCTGAAATGCACAGAACAGGCCATTCTAAGGCATTCTAAGAAATACTGAGGTTGGAAACAGTGATTTCAATGCATTTTAAAGGTGTTTGCCTTCTTCAGGGATGTATTTGGAGCATATCTAGCACAGAAACTTCATTGCCATTGCTTGCATTAAGATGCAGCAGCTTAAAGAAATACTGAGGTTGGAAACACTGCGAAAACGCTTAGAATGGCCCGTTCTGTGCATTTCAGACCAAAAGAACACTACTTTGGTCAAAGTGATTTCAATGCATTTTAAAGGTGTTTGCCTTCTTCAGGGATGTGTTTGGACCATATCTAGCACAAAAACTTCATTGCCATTGCTTGCATTAAGATGCAGCAGCTTAAAGTAATACTGAGGTTGGAAACAGTGCGAAAACGCTTAGAATGGCCTGTTCTGTGCATTTCACACCAAAAGAACACTACTTTATTCAATTTGTTTTAAAAGCATTTTTAAGGTGTTTGCCTTATTCAGGGATGTATTTGCAGCATATCTAGCACAAAAACTTCATTGCCATTGCTTGCATTAAGATGCAGCAGCTTAAAGAAATACTGAGGTTGGAAACAGTGCGAAAACGCTTAGAATGGCCTGTTCTGTGCATTTCAGACCAAACGAACACTACTTTAGTCACAGTAAAGTAAATGCATTTTAAAGGTGTTTGCCTTCTTCAGGGATGTATTTGGACCATATCTAGCACAGAAACTTCATTGCCATTGCTTGCATTAAGATGCAGCAGCTTAAAGTAATACTGAGGTTGAAAACAGTGCGAAAACGCTTAGAATGGCCTGTTCTGTGCATTTCAGACCAAAAGAACACTACTTTGGTCAACTTGTTTTAAAAGCATTTTTAAGGTGTTTGCCTTATTCAGGGATGTATTTGGATCATATCTAGCACAAAAACTTCATTGCCATTGCTTGCATTAAGATGCAGCAGCTTAAAGTAATACTGAGGTTGGAAACAGTGCGAAAACGCTTAGAATGGCCTTTTCTGTGCATTTCAGACCAAAAGAACACTACTTTGGTCAATTTGTTTTAAAAGCATTTTTAAGGTGTTTGCCTTATTCAGGGATGTATTTGGATCATACCTAGCACAAAAACTTCATTGTCATTGCTTGCATTAAGATGCAGCAGCTTAAAGTAATACTGAGGTTGGAAACAGTGCGAAAACGCTTAGAATGACCTGTTCTGTGCATTTCAGACCAAAAGAACACTACTTTAGTCAGAGTAAAGTAAATGCATTTTAAAGGTGTTTGCCTTCTTCAGGGATGTATTTGGACCATATCTAGCACAGAAACTTCATTGCCATTGCTTGCATTAAGATGCAGCAGCTTAAAGTAATACTGAGGTTGGAAACAGTGCGAAAACGCTTAGAATGGCCTGTTCTGTGCATTTCAGACCAAAAGAACACTACTTTAGTCAGAGTAAAGTAAATGCATTTTAAAGGTGTTTGCCTTCTTCAGGGATGTATTTGGACCATATCTAGCACAGAAACTTCATTGCCATTGCTTGCATTAAGATGCAGCAGCTTGAAGTAATACTGAGGTTGGAAACAGTGCGAAAACGCTTAGAATGGCCTGTTCTGTGCACTTCAGACCAAAAGAACACTACTTTAGTCAGAGTAAAGTAAATGCATTTTAAAGGTGTTTGCCTTCTTCAGGGATGTATTTGGACCATATCTAGCACAAAAACTTCATTGCCAATGCTTGCATTAAGATGCAGCAGCTTAAAGAAATTCTAAGGTTGGAAACAGTGCGAAAACGCTTAGAATGGCCTGTTCTGTGCATTTCAGACCAAAAGAACACTACTTTGGTCAATATGTTTTAAAAGCATTTTTAAGGTGTTTGCCTTCTTCAGGGATGTATTTGGACCATATCTAGCATAGAAACTTCATTGCCATTGCTTGCATTAAGATGCAGCAGCTTAAAGAAATACTGAGGTTGGAAACAGTGCGAAAACGCTTAGAATGGCCTGTTCTGTGCATTTCAGACCAAAAGCACACTACTTTAGTCAGAGTAAAGTAAATGCATTTTAAAGGTGTTTGCCTTCTTCAGGGATGTATTTGGACCATATCTAGCACAGAAACTTCATTGCCATTGCTTGCATTAAGATGCAGCAGCTTAAAGTAATACTGAGGTTGGAAACAGTGCGAAAACGCTTAGAATGGCCTGTTCTGTGCATTTCAGACCAAAAGCACACTACTTTAGTCAGAGTAAAGTAAATGCATTTTAAAGGTGTTTGCCTTCTTCAGGGATGTATTTGGACCATATCTAGCACAGAAACTTCATTGCCATTGCTTGCATTAAGATGCAGCAGCTTAAAGAAATACTGAGGTTGGAAACAGTGCGAAAACGCTTAGAATGGCCTGTTCTGTGCATTTCAGACCAAAAGAACACTACTTTAGTCAGAGTAAAGTAAATGCATTTTAAAGGTGTTTGCCTTCTTCAGGGATGTATTTGGACCATATCTAGCACAGAAACTTCATTGCCATTGCTTGCATTAAGATGCAGCAGCTTAAAGTAATACTGAGGTTGAAAACAGTGCGAAAACGCTTAGAATGGCCTGTTCTGTGCATTTCAGACCAAAAGAACACTACTTTGTTCAATTTGTTTTAAAAGCATTTTTAAGGTTTTTGCCTTATTCAGGGATGTATTTGGATTATATCTAGCACAAAAACTTCATTGTCATTGCTTGCATTAAGATGCAGCAGCTTAAAGTAATACTGAGGTTGGAAACAGTGCGAAAACGCTTAGAATGGCCTGTTCTGTGCATTTCAGACCAAAAGAACACTACTTTGGTCAATATGTTTTAAAAGCATTTTTAAGGTGTTTGCCTTCTTCAGGGATGTATTTGGACCATATCTAGCACAAAAACTTCATTGCCATTGCTTGCATTAAGATGCAGCAGCTTAAAGTAATACTGAGGTTGGAAACACTGCGAAAACGCTTAGAATGGCCTGTTCTGTGCATTTCAGACCAAAAGAACACTACTTTAGTCAGAGTAAAGTAAATGCATTTTAAAGGTGTTTGCCTTCTTCAGGGGTGTATTTGGACCATATCTAGCACAAAAACTTCATTGCCATTGCTTGCATTAAGATGCAGCAGCTTAAAGAAATACTGAGGTTGGAAACAGTGCAAAAACGCTTAGAATGGCCTGTTCTGTGCATTTCAGACCAAAAGAACACTACTTTGTTCAAAGTGATTTCAATGCATTTTAAAGGTTTTTGCCTTCTTCAGGGATGTATTTGGAGCATATCTAGCACAAAAACTTCATTGCCATTGCTTGCATTAAGATGCAGCAGCTTAAAGAAATACTGAGGTTGGAAACAGTGCGAAAACGCTTAGAATGGCCTGTTCTGTGCATTTCAGACCAAAAGAACACTACTTTGGTCCAAGTGATTTCAATGCATTTTAAAGGTGTTTGCCTTCTTCAGGGATGTATTTGGACCATATCTAGCACAAAAACTTCATTGCCAATGCTTGCATTAAGATGCAGCAGCTTAAAGAAATTCTAGGGTTGGAAACAGTGCGAAAACGCTTAGAATGGCCTGTTCTGTGCATTTCAGACCAAAAGAACACTACTTTGGTCAATATGTTTTAAAAGCATTTTTAAGGTGTTTGCCTTCTTCAGGGATGTATTTGGACCATATCTAGCACAGAAACTTCATTGCCATTGCTTGCATTAAGATGCAGCAGCTTAAAGAAATACTGAGGTTGGAAACACTGCGAAAACGCTTAGAATGGCCTGTTCTGTGCATTTCAGACCAAAAGAACACTACTTTGGTCAAAGTGATTTCAATGCATTTTAAAGGTGTTTGCCTTCTTCAGGGATGTGTTTGGACCATATCTAGCACAAAAACTTCATTGCCATTGCTTGCATTAAGATGCAGCAGCTTAAAGTAATACTGAGGTTGGAAACAGTGCGAAAACGCTTAGAATGGCCTGTTCTGTGCATTTCAGACCAAAAGAACACTACTTTGGTCAATATGTTTTAAAAGCATTTTTAAGGTGTTTGCCTTCTTCAGGGATGTATTTGGACCATATCTAGCATAGAAACTTCATTGCCATTGCTTGCATTAAGATGCAGCAGCTTAAAGAAATACTGAGGTTGGAAACAGTGCGAAAACGCTTAGAATGGCCTGTTCTGTGCATTTCAGACCAAAAGCACACTACTTTAGTCAGAGTAAAGTAAATGCATTTTAAAGGTGTTTGCCTTCTTCAGGGATGTATTTGGACCATATCTAGCACAGAAACTTCATTGCCATTGCTTGCATTAAGATGCAGCAGCTTAAAGTAATACTGAGGTTGGAAACAGTGCGAAAACGCTTAGAATGGCCTGTTCTGTGCATTTCAGACCAAAAGCACACTACTTTAGTCAGAGTAAAGTAAATGCATTTTAAAGGTGTTTGCCTTCTTCAGGGATGTATTTGGACCATATCTAGCACAGAAACTTCATTGCCATTGCTTGCATTAAGATGCAGCAGCTTAAAGAAATACTGAGGTTGGAAACAGTGCGAAAACGCTTAGAATGGCCTGTTCTGTGCATTTCAGACCAAAAGCACACTACTTTAGTCAGAGTAAAGTAAATGCATTTTAAAGGTGTTTGCCTTCTTCAGGGATGTATTTGGACCATATCTAGCACAGAAACTTCATTGCCATTGCTTGCATTAAGATGCAGCAGCTTAAAGTAATACTGAGGTTGAAAACAGTGCGAAAACGCTTAGAATGGCCTGTTCTGTGCAGTTCAGACCAAAAGAACACTACTTTGGTCAAAGTGATTTCAATGCATTTTAAAGGTGTTTGCCTTCTTCAGGGATGTATTTGGACCATATCTAGCACAGAAACTTCATTGCCATTGCTTGCATTAAGATGCAGCAGCTAAAAGAAATGATGAGGCTGGAAACAGTGCGAAAACGCTTAGAATGACCTGTTCTGTGCATTTCAGACCAAAAGAACACTACTTTAGTCAGAGTAAAGTAAATGCATTTTAAAGGTGTTTGCCTTCTTCAGTGATGTATTTGGAGCATATCTAGCACAAAAACTTCATTGCCATTGCTTGCATTAAGATGCAGCAGCTTAAAGAAATGCTGAGGTTGGAAACAGTGCAAAAACGCTTAGAATGACCTGTTCTGTGCATTTCAGACCAAAAGACCACTACTTTGGTCAAAGTGATTTCAATGCATTTTAAAGGTGTTTGCCTTCTTCAGGGATGTATTTGGAGTATATCTAGCACAGAAACTTCATTGCCATTGCTTGCATTAAGATGCAGCAGTTTAAAGAAATACTGAGGTTGGAAACACTGCGAAAACGCTTAGAATGGCCTGTTCTGTGCATTTCAGACCAAAAGAACACTACTTTGGTCAAAGTGATTTCAATGCATTTTAAAGGTGTTTGCCTTCTTCAGGGATGTATTTGGACCATATCTAGCACAGAAACTTCATTGCCATTGCTTGCATTAAGATGCAGCAGCTTAAAGAAATACTGAGGTTGGAAGCAGTGCGAAAACGCTTAGAATGGCCTGTTCTGTGCATTTCAGACCAAAAGAACACTACTTTAGTCAGAGTAAAGTAAATGCATTTTAAAGGTGTTTGCCTTCTTCAGGGATGTATTTGGACCATATCTAGCACAGAAACTTCATTGCCATTGCTTGCATTAAGATGCAGCAGCTTAAAGTAATACTGAGGTTGGAAACAGTGCGAAAACGCTTAGAATGGCCTGTTCTGTGCATTTCAGACCAAAAGAACACTACTTTGTTCAATTTGTTTTAAAAGCATTTTTAAGGTTTTTGCCTTATTCAGGGATGTATTTGGATTATATCTAGCACAAAAACTTCATTGTCATTGCTTGCATTAAGATGCAGCAGCTTAAAGTAATACTGAGGTTGGAAACAGTGCGAAAACGCTTAGAATGGCCTGTTCTGTGCATTTCAGACCAAAAGAACACTACTTTGGTCAATATGTTTTAAAAGCATTTTTAAGGTGTTTGCCTTCTTCAGGGATGTATTTGGACCATATCTAGCACAAAAACTTCATTGCCATTGCTTGCATTAAGATGCAGCAGCTTAAAGAAATACTGAGGTTGGAAACACTGCGAAAACGCTTAGAATGGCCTGTTCTGTGCATTTCAGACCAAAAGAACACTACTTTAGTCAGAGTAAAGTAAATGCATTTTAAAGGTGTTTGCTTTCTTCAGGGGTGTATTTGGACCATATCTAGCACAAAAACTTCATTGCCATTGCTTGCATTAAGATGCAGCAGCTTAAAGTAATACTGAGGTTGAAAACAGTGCGAAAACGCTTAGAATGGCCTGTTCTGTGCAGTTCAGACCAAAAGAACACTACTTTGGTCAAAGTGATTTCAATGCATTTTAAAGGTGTTTGCCTTCTTCAGGGATGTATTTGGAGCATATCTAGCACAAAAACTTCATTGCCATTGCTTGCATTAAGATGCAGCAGCTTAAAGAAATACTGAGGTTGGAAACAGTGCAAAAACGCTTAGAATGGCCTTTTCTGTGCATTTCAGACCAAAAGAACACTACTTTATTCAATTTGTTTTAAAAGAATTTTTAAGGTGTTTGCCTTCTTCAGGGATGTATTTGGATTATATCTAGCACAAAAACTTCATTGCCATTGCTTGCATTAAGATGCAGCAGCTTAAAGAAATGCTGAGGCTGGAAACAGTGCGAAAACGCTTAGAATGGCCTGTTCTGTGAACTTCAGACCAAAAGAACACTACTTTGGTCAAAGTGATTTCAATTCATTTTAAAGGTGTTTGCCTTCTTCAGGGATGTGTTTGGACCATATCTAACACAAAAACTTCATTGCCATTGCTTGCATTAAGATGCAGCAGCGTAAAGAAATACTGAGGTTGGAAACAGTGCGAAAACGCTTAGAATGGCCTGTTCTGTGCATTTCAGACCAAAATAACACTACTTTATTCAGTTTGTTTTAAAAGCATTTTTAAGGTGTTTGCCTTATTCAGGGATGTATTTGGATCATATCTAGCACAAAAACTTCATTGCCATTGCATGCATTAAGATGCAGCAGCTTGAAGAAATGCTGAGGCTGGAAACAGTGCAAAAACGCTTAGAATGGCCTGTTCTGTGCATTTCAGACCAAAAGGACACTACTTTAGTCAGAGTAAAGTAAATGCATTTTAAAGGTCTTTGCCTTCTTCAGGGATGTATTTGGACCATATCTAGCACAGAAACTTCATTGCCATTGCTTGCATTAAGATGCAGCAGCTTAAAGTAATACTGAGGTTGGAAACAGTGCGAAAACGCTTAGAATGGCCAGTTCTGTGCATTTCAGACCAAAAGAACACTACTTTGGTCAATATGTTTTAAAAGCATTTTTATGGTGTTTGCCTTCTTCAGGGATGTATTTGGACCATATCTAGCACAAAAAGTTCATTGCCATTGCTTGCATTAAGATGCAGCAGCTTAAAGAAATACTGAGGTTGGAAACAGTGCGAAAACGCTTAGAATGGCCTGTTCTGTGTATTTCCGACCAAAAGAACATTACTTTGGTCAATATGTTTTAAAAGCATTTTTAAGGTGTTTGCCTTCTTCAGGGATGTATTTGGATTATATCTAGCACAAAAACTTCATTGCCATTGCTTGCATTAAGATGCAGCAGCTTAAAGAAATACTGAGGTTGGAAACACTGCGAAAACGCTTACAATGGCCTGTTCTGTGCATTTCAGACCAAAAGAACACTACTTTGGTCAAAGTGATTTCAATGCATTTTAAAGGTGTTTGCCTTCTTCAGGGATGTGTTTGGACCATATCTAGCACAAAAACTTCATTGCCATTGCTTGCATTAAGATGCAGCAGCTTAAAGTAATACTGAGGTTGGAAACAGTGCGAAAACGGTTAGAATGGCCTGTTCTGTGCATTTCAGACCAAAAGGACACTACTTTAGTCAGAGTAAAGTAAATGCATTTTAAAGGTCTTTGCCTTCTTCAGGGATGTATTTGGACCATATCTAGCACAGAAACTTCATTGCCATTGCTTGCATTAAGATGCAGCAGCTTAAAGTAATACTGAGGTTGGAAACAGTGCGAAAACGCTTAGAATGGCCAGTTCTGTGCATTTCAGACCAAAAGAACACTACTTTGGTCAATATGTTTTAAAAGCATTTTTATGGTGTTTGCCTTCTTCAGGGATGTATTTGGACCATATCTAGCACAAAAAGTTCATTGCCATTGCTTGCATTAAGATGCAGCAGCTTAAAGAAATACTGAGGTTGGAAACAGTGCGAAAACGCTTAGAATGGCCTGTTCTGTGCAGTTCAGACCAAAAGAACATTACTTTGGTCAATATGTTTTAAAAGCATTTTTAAGGTGTTTGCCTTCTTCAGGGATGTATTTGGATTATATCTAGCACAAAAACTTCATTGCCATTGCTTGCATTAAGATGCAGCAGCTTAAAGAAATACTGAGGTTGGAAACACTGCGAAAACGCTTACAATGGCCTGTTCTGTGCATTTCAGACCAAAAGAACACTACTTTGGTCAAAGTGATTTCAATGCATTTTAAAGGTGTTTGCCTTCTTCAGGGATGTGTTTGGACCATATCTAGCACAAAAACTTCATTGCCATTGCTTGCATTAAGATGCAGCAGCTTAAAGTAATACTGAGGTTGGAAACAGTGCGAAAACGGTTAGAATGGCCTGTTCTGTGCATTTCACACCAAAAGAACACTACTTTAGTCAGAGTAAAGTAAATGCATTTTAAAGGTGTTTGCCTTCTTCAGGGATGTATTTGGACCATATCTAGCACAGAAACTTCATTGCCATTGCTTGCATTAAGATGCAGCAGCTTAAAGTAATACTGAGGTTGGAAACAGTGCGAAAACGCTTAGAATGGCCTGTTCTGTGCATTTCAGACCAAAAGAACACTACTTTATTCAGTTTGTTTTAAAAGCATTTTTAAGGTGTTTGCCTTATTCAGGGATGTATTTGGATCATATCTAGCACAAAAACTTCATTGCCATTGCATGCATTAAGATGCAGCAGCTTGAAGAAATGCTGAGGCTGGAAACAGTGCGAAAACGCTTAGAATGGCCTGTTCTGTGCATTTCAGACCAAAAGGACACTACTTTAGTCAGAGTAAAGTAAATGCATTTTAAAGGTCTTTGCCTTCTTCAGGGATGTATTTGGACCATATCTAGCACAGAAACTTCATTGCCATTGCTTGCATTAAGATGCAGCAGCTTAAAGTAATACTGAGGTTGGAAACAGTGCGAAAACGCTTAGAATGGCCAGTTCTGTGCATTTCAGACCAAAAGAACACTACTTTGGTCAATATGTTTTAAAAGCATTTTTATGGTGTTTGCCTTCTTCAGGGATGTATTTGGACCATATCTAGCACAAAAAGTTCATTGCCATTGCTTGCATTAAGATGCAGCAGCTTAAAGAAATACTGAGGTTGGAAACAGTGCGAAAACGCTTAGAATGGCCTGTTCTGTGTATTTCCGACCAAAAGAACATTACTTTGGTCAATATGTTTTAAAAGCATTTTTAAGGTGTTTGCCTTCTTCAGGGATGTATTTGGATTATATCTAGCACAAAAACTTCATTGCCATTGCTTGCATTAAGATGCAGCAGCTTAAAGAAATACTGAGGTTGGAAACACTGCGAAAACGCTTACAATGGCCTGTTCTGTGCATTTCAGACCAAAAGAACACTACTTTGGTCAAAGTGATTTCAATGCATTTTAAAGGTGTTTGCCTTCTTCAGGGATGTGTTTGGACCATATCTAGCACAAAAACTTCATTGCCATTGCTTGCATTAAGATGCAGCAGCTTAAAGTAATACTGAGGTTGGAAACAGTGCGAAAACGGTTAGAATGGCCTGTTCTGTGCATTTCACACCAAAAGAACACTACTTTAGTCAGAGTAAAGTAAATGCATTTTAAAGGTGTTTGCCTTCTTCAGGGATGTATTTGGACCATATCTAGCACAGAAACTTCATTGCCATTGCTTGCATTAAGATGCAGCAGCTTAAAGTAATACTGAGGTTGGAAACAGTGCGAAAACGCTTAGAATGGCCTGTTCTGTGCATTTCAGACCAAAAGCACACTACTTTAGTCAGAGTAAAGTAAATGCATTTTAAAGGTGTTTGCCTTCTTCAGGGATGTATTTGGACCATATCTAGCACAGAAACTTCATTGCCATTGCTTGCATTAAGATGCAGCAGCTTAAAGAAATACTGAGGTTGGAAACAGTGCGAAAACGCTTAGAATGGCCTGTTCTGTGCATTTCAGACCAAAAGCACACTACTTTAGTCAGAGTAAAGTAAATGCATTTTAAAGGTGTTTGCCTTCTTCAGGGATGTATTTGGACCATATCTAGCACAGAAACTTCATTGCCATTGCTTGCATTAAGATGCAGCAGCTTAAAGAAATACTGAGGTTGGAAACACTGCGAAAACGCTTAGAATGGCCTGTTCTGTGCATTTCAGACCAAAAGAACACTACTTTGGTCAAAGTGATTTCAATGCATTTTAAAGGTGTTTGCCTTCTTCAGGGATGTATTTGGACCATATCTAGCACAGAAACTTCATTGCCATTGCTTGCATTAAGATGCAGCAGCTTAAAGAAATACTGAGGTTGGAAGCAGTGCGAAAACGCTTAGAATGGCCTGTTCTGTGCATTTCAGACCAAAAGAACACTACTTTAGTCAGAGTAAAGTAAATGCATTTTAAAGGTGTTTGCCTTCTTCAGGGATGTATTTGGACCATATCTAGCACAGAAACTTCATTGCCATTGCTTGCATTAAGATGCAGCAGCTTAAAGTAATACTGAGGTTGGAAACAGTGCGAAAACGCTTAGAATGGCCTGTTCTGTGCATTTCAGACCAAAAGAACACTACTTTGTTCAATTTGTTTTAAAAGCATTTTTAAGGTTTTTGCCTTATTCAGGGATGTATTTGGATTATATCTAGCACAAAAACTTCATTGTCATTGCTTGCATTAAGATGCAGCAGCTTAAAGTAATACTGAGGTTGGAAACAGTGCGAAAACGCTTAGAATGGCCTGTTCTGTGCATTTCAGACCAAAAGAACACTACTTTGGTCAATATGTTTTAAAAGCATTTTTAAGGTGTTTGCCTTCTTCAGGGATGTATTTGGACCATATCTAGCACAAAAACTTCATTGCCATTGCTTGCATTAAGATGCAGCAGCTTAAAGTAATACTGAGGTTGGAAACACTGCGAAAACGCTTAGAATGGCCTGTTCTGTGCATTTCAGACCAAAAGAACACTACTTTGGTCAATTTGTTTTAAAAGCATTTTTAAGGTGTTTGCCTTCTTCAGGGATGTATTTGGACCATATCTAGCACAAAAACTTCATTGCCATTGCTTGCATTAAGATGCAGCAGCTTAAAGAAATACTGAGGTTGGAAACAGTGCAAAAACGCTTAGAATGGCCTGTTCTGTGCATTTCAGACCAAAAGAACACTACTTTGTTCAAAGTGATTTCAATGCATTTTAAAGGTTTTTGCCTTCTTCAGGGATGTATTTGGAGCATATCTAGCACAAAAACTTCATTGCCATTGCTTGCATTAAGATGCAGCAGCTTAAAGAAATGCTGAGGTTGGAAACAGTGCAAAAACGCTTAGAATGGCCTGTTCTGTGCATTTCAGACCAAAAGAACACTACTTTGGTCAAAGTGATTTCAATGCATTTTAAAGGTGTTTGCCTTCTTCAGGGATGTATTTGGAGTATATCTAGCACAGAAACTTCATTGCCATTGCTTGCATTAAGATGCAGCAGCTTAAAGAAATACTGAGGTTGGAAACACTGCGAAAACGCTTAGAATGGCCTGTTCTGTGCATTTCAGACCAAAAGAACACTACTTTGGTCAAAGTGATTTCAATGCATTTTAAAGGTGTTTGCCTTCTTCAGGGATGTGTTTGGACCATATCTAGCACAAAAACTTCATTGCCATTGCTTGCATTAAGATGCAGCAGCTTAAAGAAATACTGAGGTTGGAAACAGTGCGAAAACGCTTAGAATGGCCTGTTCTGTGTATTTCAGACCAAAAGAACATTACTTTGGTCAATATGTTTTAAAAGCATTTTTAAGGTGTTTGCCTTCTTCAGGGATGTATTTGGATTATATCTAGCACAAAAACTTCATTGCCATTGCTTGCATTAAGATGCAGCAGCTTAAAGAAATACTGAGGTTGGAAACACTGCGAAAACGCTTACAATGGCCTGTTCTGTGCATTTCAGACCAAAAGCACACTACGTTGGTCAAAGTGATTTCAATGCATTTTAAAGGTGTTTGCCTTCTTCAGGGATGTATTTGGAGCATATCTAGCACAAAAACTTCATTGCCATTGCTTGCATTAAGATGCAGCAGCTTAAAGTAATACTGAGGTTGGAAACAGTGCGAAAACGCTTAGAATGGCCTGTTCTGTGCATTTCAGACCAAAAGAACACTACTTTAGTCAGAGTAAAGTAAATGCATTTTAAAGGTGTTTGCCTTCTTCAGGGATGTATTTGGACCATATCTAGCACAGAAACTTCATTGCCATTGCTTGCATTAAGATGCAGCAGCTTAAAGAAATACTGAGGTTGGAAACAGTGCGAAAACGCTTAGAATGGCCTGTTCTGTGCATTTCAGACCAAAAGAACACTACTTTGGTCAATATGTTTTAAAAGCATTTTTAAGGTGTTTGCCTTCTTCAGGGATGTATTTGGACCATATCTAGCACAGAAACTTCATTGCCATTGCTTGCATTAAGATGCAGCAGCTTAAAGAAATACTGAGGTTGGAAACACTGCGAAAACGCTTAGAATGGCCTGTTCTGTGCATTTCAGACCAAAAGAACACTACTTTAGTCAGAGTAAAGTAAATGCATTTTAAAGGTGTTTGCCTTCTTCAGGGATGTATTTGGACCATATCTAGCACAAAAACTTCATTGCCATTGCTTGCATTAAGATGCAGCAGCTTAAAGAAATACTGAGGTTGGAAACAGTGCAAAAACGCTTAGAATGGCCTGTTCTGTGCATTTCAGACCAAAAGAACACTACTTCATTCAATTTGTTTTAAAAGCATTTTAAGGTGTTTGCCTTATTCAGGGATATATTTGGATCATATCTAGCACAAAAACTTCATTGCCATTGCATGCATTAAGATGCAGCAGCTTAAAGAAATACTGAGGTTGGAAACAGTGCAAAAACGCTTAGAATGGCCTGTTCTGTGCATTTCAGACCAAAAGAACACTACTTTAGTCAGAGTAAAGTAAATGCATTTTAAAGGTGTTTGCCTTCTTCAGGGATGTATTTGGAGCATATCTAGCACAAAAACTTCATTGCCATTGCTTGCATTAAGATGCAGCAGCTTAAAGAAATACTGAGGTTGGAAACACTGCGAAAACGCTTAGAATGGCCTGTTCTGTGCATTTCAGACCAAAAGAACACTACTTTGGTCAATATGTTTTAAAAGCATTTTTAAGGTGTTTGCCTTCTTCAGGGATGTATTTGGACCATATCTAGCACAGAAACTTCATTGCCATTGCTTGCATTAAGATGCAGCAGCTTAAAGAAATACTGAGGTTGGAAACACTGCGAAAACGCTTAGAATGGCCTGTTCTGTGCATTTCAGACCAAAAGAACACTACTTTAGTCAGAGTAAAGTAAATGCATTTTAAAGGTGTTTGCCTTCTTCAGGGATGTATTTGGACCATATCTAGCACAAAAACTTCATTGCCATTGCTTGCATTAAGATGCAGCAGCTTAAAGAAATACTGAGGTTGGAAACAGTGCAAAAACGCTTAGAATGGCCTGTTCTGTGCATTTCAGACCAAAAGAACACTACTTTATTCAATTTGTTTTAAAAGCATTTTAAGGTGTTTGCCTTATTCAGGGATATATTTGGATCATATCTAGCACAAAAACTTCATTGCCATTGCATGCATTAAGATGCAGCAGCTTAAAGAAATACTGAGGTTGGAAACAGTGCAAAAACGCTTAGAATGGCCTGTTCTGTGCATTTCAGACCAAAAGAACACTACTTTAGTCAGAGTAAAGTAAATGCATTTTAAAGGTGTTTGCCTTCTTCAGGGATGTATTTGGAGCATATCTAGCACAAAAACTTCATTGCCATTGCTTGCATTAAGATGCAGCAGCTTAAAGAAATACTGAGGTTGGAAACAGTGCAAAAACGCTTAGAATGGCCTGTTCTGTGCATTTCAGACCAAAAGAACACTACTTTATTCAATTTGTTTTAAAAGCATTTTAAGGTGTTTGCCTTATTCAGGGATATATTTGGATCATATCTAGCACAAAAACTTCATTGCCATTGCATGCATTAAGATGCAGCAGCTTAAAGAAATACTGAGGTTGGAAACAGTGCAAAAACGCTTAGAATGGCCTGTTCTGTGCATTTCAGACCAAAAGAACACTACTTTTGTCCAAGTGATTTCAATGCATTTTAAAGGTGTTTGCCTTCTTCAGGGATGTATTTGGAGCATATCTAGCATAAAAACTTCATTGCCATTGCTTGCATTAAGATGCAGCAGCTTAAAGAAATACTGAGGTTGGAAACAGTGCGAAAACGCTTAGAATGGCCTGTTCTGTGCATTTCAGGCCAAACGAACACTACTTTAGTCAGAGTAAAGTAAATGCATTTTAAAGGTGTTTGCCTTCTTCAGGGATGTATTTGGAGCATATCTAGCACAAAAACTTCATTGCCATTGCTTGCATTAAGATGCAGCAGCTTAAAGAAATACTGAGGTTGGAAACAGTGCGAAAACGCTTAGAATGGCCTGTTCTGTGCATTTCAGGCCAAACGAACACTACTTTAGTCAGAGTAAAGTAAATGCATTTTAAAGGTGTTTGCCTTCTTCAGGGATGTATTTGGACCATATCTAGCACAGAAACTTCATTGCCATTGCTTGCATTAAGATGCAGCAGCTTAAAGTAATACTGAGGTTGGAAACAGTGCAAAAACGCTTAGAATGGCCTGTTTTGTGCATTTCAGACCAAAAGCACACTACGTTGGTCAAAGTGATTTCAATGCATTTTAAAGGTGTTTGCCTTCTTCGGGGATGTATTTGGATCATATCTAGCACAGAAACTTCATTGCCATTGCTTGCATTAAGATGCAGCAGCTTAAAGAAATACTGAGGTTGGAAACAGTGCGAAAACGCTTAGAATGGCCTGTTCTGTGCATTTCAGACAAAAAGAACAGTACTTTGGTCAAAGTGATTTCAATGCATTTTAAAGGTGTTTGCCTTCTTCAGGGATGTGTTTGGACCATATCTAGCACAAAAACTTCATTGCCATTGCTTGCATCAAGATGCAGCAGCTTAAAGAAATACTGAGGTTGGAAACAGTGCGAAAACGCTTAGAATGACCTGTTCTGTGCATTTCAGACCAAAACAACACTACTTTAGTCAGAGTAAAGCAAATGCATTTTAAAGGTGTTTGCCTTCTTCAGGGATGTACTTGGATCATATCTAGCACAAAAACTTCATTGCCATTGCTTGCATTAAGATGCAGCAGCTTAAAGAAATACTGAGGTTGGAAACAGTGCGAAAACGCTTAGAATGGCCTGTTCTGTGCATTTCAGACCAAAAGAACACTACTTTAGTCAATATGTTTTAAAAGCATTTTTAAGGTGTTTGCCTTCTTCAGGGATGTATTTGGACCATATCTAGCACAGAAACTTCATTGCCATTGCTTGCATTAAGATGCAGCAGCTTAAAGTAATACAGAGGTTGGAAACAGTGCGAAAACGCTTAGAATGGCCTGTTCTGTGCATTTCAGACCAAAAGAACACTACTTTAGTCAGAGTAAAGTAAATGCATTTTAAAGGTGTTTGCCTTCTTCAGGGATGTATTTGGAGCATATCTAGCAAAGAAAATTCATTGCCATTGCTTGCATTAAGATGCAGCAGCTTAAAGTAATACTGAGGTTGGAAACAGTGCGAAAACGCTTAGAATGGCCAGTTCTGTGCATTTCAGACCAAAAGAACACTACTTTGGTCAATATGTTTTAAAAGCATTTTTATGGTGTTTGCCTTCTTCAGGGATGTATTTGGACCATATCTAGCACAAAAAGTTCATTGCCATTGCTTGCATTAAGATGCAGCAGCTTAAAGAAATACTGAGGTTGGAAACAGTGCGAAAACGCTTAGAATGGCCTGTTCTGTGTATTTCAGACCAAAAGAACATTACTTTGGTCAATATGTTTTAAAAGCATTTTTAAGGTGTTTGCCTTCTTCAGGGATGTATTTGGATTATATCTAGCACAAAAACTTCATTGCCATTGCTTGCATTAAGATGCAGCAGCTTAAAGAAATACTGAGGTTGGAAACACTGCGAAAACGCTTACAATGGCCTGTTCTGTGCATTTCAGACCAAAAGCACACTACGTTGGTCAAAGTGATTTCAATGCATTTTAAAGGTGTTTGCCTTCTTCAGGGATGTATTTGGAGCATATCTAGCACAAAAACTTCATTGCCATTGCTTGCATTAAGATGCAGCAGCTTAAAGTAATACTGAGGTTGGAAACAGTGCGAAAACGCTTAGAATGGCCTGTTCTGTGCATTTCAGACCAAAAGAACACTACTTTAGTCAGAGTAAAGTAAATGCATTTTAAAGGTGTTTGCCTTCTTCAGGGATGTATTTGGACCATATCTAGCACAGAAACTTCATTGCCATTGCTTGCATTAAGATGCAGCAGCTTAAAGAAATACTGAGGTTGGAAACAGTGCGAAAACGCTTAGAATGGCCTGTTCTGTGCTTTTCAGACCAAAAGAACACTACTTTGGTCAATATGTTTTAAAAGCATTTTTAAGGTGTTTGCCTTCTTCAGGGATGTATTTGGACCATATCTAGCACAGAAACTTCATTGCCATTGCTTGCATTAAGATGCAGCAGCTTAAAGAAATACTGAGGTTGGAAACACTGCGAAAACGCTTAGAATGGCCTGTTCTGTGCATTTCAGACCAAAAGAACACTACTTTAGTCAGAGTAAAGTAAATGCATTTTAAAGGTGTTTGCCTTCTTCAGGGATGTATTTGGACCATATCTAGCACAAAAACTTCATTGCCATTGCTTGCATTAAGATGCAGCAGCTTAAAGAAATACTGAGGTTGGAAACAGTGCAAAAACGCTTAGAATGGCCTGTTCTGTGCATTTCAGACCAAAAGAACACTACTTTATTCAATTTGTTTTAAAAGCATTTTAAGGTGTTTGCCTTATTCAGGGATATATTTGGATCATATCTAGCACAAAAACTTCATTGCCATTGCATGCATTAAGATGCAGCAGCTTAAAGAAATACTGAGGTTGGAAACAGTGCAAAAACGCTTAGAATGGCCTGTTCTGTGCATTTCAGACCAAAAGAACACTACTTTAGTCAGAGTAAAGTAAATGCATTTTAAAGGTGTTTGCCTTCTTCAGGGATGTATTTGGAGCATATCTAGCACAAAAACTTCATTGCCATTGCTTGCATTAAGATGCAGCAGCTTAAAGAAATACTGAGGTTGGAAACACTGCGAAAACGCTTAGAATGGCCTGTTCTGTGCATTTCAGACCAAAAGAACACTACTTTGGTCAATATGTTTTAAAAGCATTTTTAAGGTGTTTGCCTTCTTCAGGGATGTATTTGGACCATATCTAGCACAGAAACTTCATTGCCATTGCTTGCATTAAGATGCAGCAGCTTAAAGAAATACTGAGGTTGGAAACACTGCGAAAACGCTTAGAATGGCCTGTTCTGTGCATTTCAGACCAAAAGAACACTACTTTAGTCAGAGTAAAGTAAATGCATTTTAAAGGTGTTTGCCTTCTTCAGGGATGTATTTGGACCATATCTAGCACAAAAACTTCATTGCCATTGCTTGCATTAAGATGCAGCAGCTTAAAGAAATACTGAGGTTGGAAACAGTGCAAAAACGCTTAGAATGGCCTGTTCTGTGCATTTCAGACCAAAAGAACACTACTTTATTCAATTTGTTTTAAAAGCATTTTAAGGTGTTTGCCTTATTCAGGGATATATTTGGATCATATCTAGCACAAAAACTTCATTGCCATTGCATGCATTAAGATGCAGCAGCTTAAAGAAATACTGAGGTTGGAAACAGTGCAAAAACGCTTAGAATGGCCTGTTCTGTGCATTTCAGACCAAAAGAACACTACTTTAGTCAGAGTAAAGTAAATGCATTTTAAAGGTGTTTGCCTTCTTCAGGGATGTATTTGGAGCATATCTAGCACAAAAACTTCATTGCCATTGCTTGCATTAAGATGCAGCAGCTTAAAGAAATACTGAGGTTGGAAACAGTGCAAAAACGCTTAGAATGGCCTGTTCTGTGCATTTCAGACCAAAAGAACACTACTTTATTCAATTTGTTTTAAAAGCATTTTAAGGTGTTTGCCTTATTCAGGGATATATTTGGATCATATCTAGCACAAAAACTTCATTGCCATTGCATGCATTAAGATGCAGCAGCTTAAAGAAATACTGAGGTTGGAAACAGTGCAAAAACGCTTAGAATGGCCTGTTCTGTGCATTTCAGACCAAAAGAACACTACTTTTGTCCAAGTGATTTCAATGCATTTTAAAGGTGTTTGCCTTCTTCAGGGATGTATTTGGAGCATATCTAGCATAAAAACTTCATTGCCATTGCTTGCATTAAGATGCAGCAGCTTAAAGAAATACTGAGGTTGGAAACAGTGCGAAAACGCTTAGAATGGCCTGTTCTGTGCATTTCAGGCCAAACGAACACTACTTTAGTCAGAGTAAAGTAAATGCATTTTAAAGGTGTTTGCCTTCTTCAGGGATGTATTTGGAGCATATCTAGCACAAAAACTTCATTGCCATTGCTTGCATTAAGATGCAGCAGCTTAAAGAAATACTGAGGTTGGAAACAGTGCGAAAACGCTTAGAATGGCCTGTTCTGTGCATTTCAGGCCAAACGAACACTACTTTAGTCAGAGTAAAGTAAATGCATTTTAAAGGTGTTTGCCTTCTTCAGGGATGTATTTGGACCATATCTAGCACAGAAACTTCATTGCCATTGCTTGCATTAAGATGCAGCAGCTTAAAGTAATACTGAGGTTGGAAACAGTGCAAAAACGCTTAGAATGGCCTGTTTTGTGCATTTCAGACCAAAAGCACACTACGTTGGTCAAAGTGATTTCAATGCATTTTAAAGGTGTTTGCCTTCTTCGGGGATGTATTTGGATCATATCTAGCACAGAAACTTCATTGCCATTGCTTGCATTAAGATGCAGCAGCTTAAAGAAATACTGAGGTTGGAAACAGTGCGAAAACGCTTAGAATGGCCTGTTCTGTGCATTTCAGACAAAAAGAACAGTACTTTGGTCAAAGTGATTTCAATGCATTTTAAAGGTGTTTGCCTTCTTCAGGGATGTGTTTGGAACATATCTAGCACAAAAACTTCATTGCCATTGCTTGCATCAAGATGCAGCAGCTTAAAGAAATACTGAGGTTGGAAACAGTGCGAAAACGCTTAGAATGACCTGTTCTGTGCATTTCAGACCAAAACAACACTACTTTAGTCAGAGTAAAGCAAATGCATTTTAAAGGTGTTTGCCTTCTTCAGGGATGTACTTGGATCATATCTAGCACAAAAACTTCATTGCCATTGCTTGCATTAAGATGCAGCAGCTTAAAGAAATACTGAGGTTGGAAACAGTGCGAAAACGCTTAGAATGGCCTGTTCTGTGCATTTCAGACCAAAAGAACACTACTTTAGTCAATATGTTTTAAAAGCATTTTTAAGGTGTTTGCCTTCTTCAGGGATGTATTTGGACCATATCTAGCACAGAAACTTCATTGCCATTGCTTGCATTAAGATGCAGCAGCTTAAAGTAATACAGAGGTTGGAAACAGTGCGAAAACGCTTAGAATGGCCTGTTCTGTGCATTTCAGACCAAAAGAACACTACTTTAGTCAGAGTAAAGTAAATGCATTTTAAAGGTGTTTGCCTTCTTCAGGGATGTATTTGGAGCATATCTAGCAAAGAAAATTCATTGCCATTGCTTGCATTAAGAGGCAGCAGCTTAAAGTAATACTGAGGTTGGAAACAGTGCGAAAACGCTTAGAATGGCCTGTTCTGTGCATTTCAGACCAAAAGAACACTACTTTTGTCCAAGTGATTTCAATGCATTTTAAAGGTGTTTGCCTTCTTCAGGGATGTATTTGGAGCATATCTAGCATAAAAACTTCATTGCCATCGCTTGCATTAAAATGCAGCCGCTTAAAGAAATACTGAGGTTGGAAACAATGCAAAAACGCTTAGAATGGCCTGTTTTGTGCATTTCAGACCAAAAGCACACTACGTTGGTCAAAGTGATTTCAATGCATTTTAAAGGTGTTTGCCTTCTTCAGGGATGTATTTGGATCATATCTAGCACAAAAACTTCATTGCCATTGCTTGCATTAAGATGCAGCAGCTTAAAGAAATACTGAGGCTGGAAACAGTGCGAAAACGCTTAGAATGGCCTGTTCTGTGCATTTCAGACCAAAAGAACACTACTTTGGTCAAAGTGATTTCAATGCATTTTAAACGTCTTTGCCTTCTTCAGGGATGTATTTGGAGCATATCTAGCACAAAAACTTAATTGCCATTGCTTGCATTAAGATGCAGCAGCTTAAAGAAATACTGAGGTTGGAAACAGTGCGAAAACGCTTAGAATGGCCTGTTCTGTGCATTTCAGACCAAAAGAACACTACTTTAGTCAGAGTAAAGTAAATGCATTTTAAAGGTGTTTGCCTTCTTCAGGGATGTATTTGGAGCATATCTAGCACAAAAACTTCATTGCCATTGCTTGCATTAAGATGCAGCAGCTTAAGGAAATACTGAGGTTGGAAACAGTGCGAAAACGCTTAGAATGGCCTGTTCTGTGCATTTCAGACCAAAAGAACACTACTTTGGTCAAAGTGATTTCAATACATTTTAAACGTCTTTGCCTTCTTCAGGGATGTATTTGGACCATATCTAGCACAAAAACTTCATTGCCAATGCTTGCATTAAGATGCAGCAGCTTAAAGAAATACTGAGGTTGGAAACAGTGCGAAAACGCTTAGAATGGCCTGTTCTGTGCATTTCAGACCAAAAGAACACTACTTTGGTCAAAGTGATTTCAATGCATTTTAAACGTCTTTGCCTTCTTCAGGGATGTATTTGGACCATATCTAGCACAAAAACTTCATTGCCAATGCTTGCATTAAGATGCAGCAGCTTAAAGAAATACTGAGGTTGGAAACAGTGCGAAAACGCTTAGAATGGCCTGTTCTGTGCATTTCAGACCAAAAGAACACTACTTTAGTCAGAGTAAAGTAAATGCATTTTAAAGGTGTTTGCCTTCTTCAGGGATGTATTTGGAGCATATCTAGCACAAAAACTTCATTGCCATTGCTTGCATTAAGATGCAGCAGCTTAAAGAAATACTGAGGTTGGAAACAGTGCAAAAACGCTTAGAATGGCTTTTTCTGTGCATTTCAGACCAAAAGAACACTACTTCATTCAATTTGTTTTAAAAGCATTTTTAAGGTGTTTGCCTTCTTCAGGGATGTATTTGGATCATATCTAGCACAAAAACTTCATTGCCAATGCTTGCATTAAGATGCAGCAGCTTAAAGAAATACTGAGGTTTTAAACAGTGCGAAAACGCTTAGAATGGCCTGTTCTGTGTATTTCAGACCAAAAGAACACTACTTTGGTCAAAGTGATTTCAATGCATTTTAAAGGTGTTTGCCTTATTCAGGGATGTATTTGGATCATATCTAGCACAAAAACTTCATTGCCATTGCTTGCATTAAGATGCAGCAGCTTAAAGAAATACTGAGGCTGGAAACAGTGCGAAAACGCTTAGAATGGCCTGTTCTGTGCATTTCAGACCAAAAGAACACTACTTTAGTCAGAGTAAAGTAAATGCATTTTAAAGGTGTTTGCCTTCTTCAGGGATGTATTTGGACCACATCTAGCACAGAAACTTCATTGCCAATGCTTGCATTAAGATGCAGCAGCTTAAAGAAATACTGAGGCTAGAAACAGTGCGAAAACGCTTAGAATGGCCTGTTCTGTGCATTTCAGACCAAAAGAACACTACTTTGGTCAATATGTTTTAAACGCATTTTTAAGGTGTTTGCCTTCTTCAGGGATGTATTTGGACCATATCTAGCACAAAAACTTCATTGCCATTGCTTGCATTAAGATGCAGCAGCTTAAGGAAATACTGAGGTTGGAAACAGTGCGAAAACGCTTAGAATGGCCTGTTCTGTGCATTTCAGACCAAAAGAACACTACTTTGGTCAAAGTGATTTCAATACATTTTAAACGTCTTTGCCTTCTTCAGGGATGTATTTGGACCATATCTAGCACAAAAACTTCATTGCCAATGCTTGCATTAAGATGCAGCAGCTTAAAGAAATACTGAGGTTGGAAACAGTGCGAAAACGCTTAGAATGGCCTGTTCTGTGCATTTCAGACCAAAAGAACACTACTTTGGTCAAAGTGATTTCAATGCATTTTAAAGGTGTTTGCCTTATTCAGGGATGTATTTGGATCATATCTAGCACAAAAACTTCATTGCCATTGCTTGCATTAAGATGCAGCAGCTTAAAGAAATACTGAGGCTGGAAACAGTGCGAAAACGCTTAGAATGGCCTGTTCTGTGCATTTCAGACCAAAAGAACACTACTTTAAACAGAGTAAAGTAAATGCATTTTAAAGGTGTTTGCCTTCTTCAGGGATGTATTTGGACCATATCTAGCACAGAAACTTCATTGCCATTGCTTGCATTAAGATGCAGCAGGTTAAAGTAATACTGAGGTTGGAAACAGTGCGAAAACGCTTAGAATGGCCTGTTCTGTGCATTTCAGACCAAAAGAACACTACTTTGGTCAAAGTGATTTCAATGCATTTTAAAGGTGTTTGCCTTATTCAGGGATGTATTTGGATCATATCTAGCACAAAAACTTCATTGCCATTGCTTGCATTAAGATGCAGCAGCTTAAAGAAATACTGAGGTTGGAAACAGTGCAAAAACGCTTAGAATGGCCTGTTCTGTGCATTTCAGACCAAAAGAACACTACTTTAGTCAGAGTAAAGTAAATGCATTTTAAAGGTGTTTGCCTTCTTCAGGGATGTATTTGGACCATATCTAGCACAAAAACTTCATTGCCAATGCTTGCATTAAGATGCAGCAGCTTAAAGAAATACTGAGGTTTTAAACAGTGCGAAAACGCTTAGAATGGCCTGTTCTGTGCATTTCAGACCAAAAGAACAATACTTTGGTCAAAGTGATTTCAATGCATTTTAAAGGTGTTTGCCTTCTTCAGGGATGTATTTGGACCATATCTAGCACAAAAACTTCATTGCCAATGCTTGCATTAAGATGCAGCAGCTTAAAGAAATACTGAGGTTTTAAACAGTGCGAAAACGCTTAGAATGGCCTGTTCTGTGCATTTCAGACCAAAAGAACACTACTTTATTCAATTTGTTTTAAAAGCATTTTTAAGGTGTTTGCCTTCTTCAGGGATGTATTTGGACCATATCTAGCACAAAAACTTCATTGCCATTGCTTGCATTAAGATGCAGCAGCTTAAGGAAATACTGAGGTTGGAAACAGTGCGAAAACGCTTAGAATGGCCTGTTCTGTGCATTTCAGACCAAAAGAACACTACTTTAGTCAGAGTAAAGTAAATGCATTTTAAAGGTGTTTGCCTTCTTCAGGGATGTATTTGGAGCATATCTAGCACAAAAACTTCATTGCCATTGCTTGCATTAAGATGCAGCAGCTTAAAGAAATACTGAGGTTGGAAACACTGCGAAAACGCTTAGAATGGCCTGTTCTGTGCATTTCAGACCAAAAGAACACTACTTTGGTCAATATGTTTTAAAAGCATTTTTAAGGTGTTTGCCTTCTTCAGGGATGTATTTGGACCATATCTAGCACAGAAACTTCATTGCCATTGCTTGCATTAAGATGCAGCAGCTTAAAGAAATACTGAGGTTGGAAACACTGCGAAAACGCTTAGAATGGCCTGTTCTGTGCATTTCAGACCAAAAGAACACTACTTTAGTCAGAGTAAAGTAAATGCATTTTAAAGGTGTTTGCCTTCTTCAGGGATGTATTTGGACCATATCTAGCACAAAAACTTCATTGCCATTGCTTGCATTAAGATGCAGCATCTTAAAGAAATACTGAGGTTGGAAACAGTGCAAAAACGCTTAGAATGGCCTGTTCTGTGCATTTCAGACCAAAAGAACACTACTTTATTCAATTTGTTTTAAAAGCATTTTAAGGTGTTTGCCTTATTCAGGGATATATTTGGATCATATCTAGCACAAAAACTTCATTGCCATTGCATGCATTAAGATGCAGCAGCTTAAAGAAATACTGAGGTTGGAAACAGTGCAAAAACGCTTAGAATGGCCTGTTCTGTGCATTTCAGACCAAAAGAACACTACTTTAGTCAGAGTAAAGTAAATGCATTTTAAAGGTGTTTGCCTTCTTCAGGGATGTATTTGGAGCATATCTAGCACAAAAACTTCATTGCCATTGCTTGCATTAAGATGCAGCAGCTTAAAGAAATACTGAGGTTGGAAACAGTGCAAAAACGCTTAGAATGGCCTGTTCTGTGCATTTCAGACCAAAAGAACACTACTTTATTCAATTTGTTTTAAAAGCATTTTAAGGTGTTTGCCTTATTCAGGGATATATTTGGATCATATCTAGCACAAAAACTTCATTGCCATTGCATGCATTAAGATGCAGCAGCTTAAAGAAATACTGAGGTTGGAAACAGTGCAAAAACGCTTAGAATGGCCTGTTCTGTGCATTTCAGACCAAAAGAACACTACTTTTGTCCAAGTGATTTCAATGCATTTTAAAGGTGTTTGCCTTCTTCAGGGATGTATTTGGAGCATATCTAGCATAAAAACTTCATTGCCATTGCTTGCATTAAGATGCAGCAGCTTAAAGAAATACTGAGGTTGGAAACAGTGCGAAAACGCTTAGAATGGCCTGTTCTGTGCATTTCAGGCCAAACGAACACTACTTTAGTCAGAGTAAAGTAAATGCATTTTAAAGGTGTTTGCCTTCTTCAGGGATGTATTTGGAGCATATCTAGCACAAAAACTTCATTGCCATTGCTTGCATTAAGATGCAGCAGCTTAAAGAAATACTGAGGTTGGAAACAGTGCAAAAACGCTTAGAATGGCCTGTTCTGTGCATTTCAGACCAAAAGAACACTACTTTATTCAATTTGTTTTAAAAGCATTTTAAGGTGTTTGCCTTATTCAGGGATATATTTGGATCATATCTAGCACAAAAACTTCATTGCCATTGCATGCATTAAGATGCAGCAGCTTAAAGAAATACTGAGGTTGGAAACAGTGCAAAAACGCTTAGAATGGCCTGTTCTGTGCATTTCAGACCAAAAGAACACTACTTTTGTCCAAGTGATTTCAATGCATTTTAAAGGTGTTTGCCTTCTTCAGGGATGTATTTGGAGCATATCTAGCATAAAAACTTCATTGCCATTGCTTGCATTAAGATGCAGCAGCTTAAAGAAATACTGAGGTTGGAAACAGTGCGAAAACGCTTAGAATGGCCTGTTCTGTGCATTTCAGACCAAAAGAACACTACTTTTGTCCAAGTGATTTCAATGCATTTTAAAGGTGTTTGCCTTCTTCAGGGATGTATTTGGAGCATATCTAGCATAAAAACTTCATTGCCATTGCTTGCATTAAGATGCAGCAGCTTAAAGAAATACTGAGGTTGGAAACAGTGCGAAAACGCTTAGAATGGCCTGTTCTGTGCATTTCAGGCCAAACGAACACTACTTTAGTCAGAGTAAAGTAAATGCATTTTAAAGGTGTTTGCCTTCTTCAGGGATGTATTTGGAGCATATCTAGCACAAAAACTTCATTGCCATTGCTTGCATTAAGATGCAGCAGCTTAAAGAAATACTGAGGTTGGAAACAGTGCGAAAACGCTTAGAATGGCCTGTTCTGTGCATTTCAGGCCAAACGAACACTACTTTAGTCAGAGTAAAGTAAATGCATTTTAAAGGTGTTTGCCTTCTTCAGGGATGTATTTGGACCATATCTAGCACAGAAACTTCATTGCCATTGCTTGCATTAAGATGCAGCAGCTTAAAGTAATACTGAGGTTGGAAACAGTGCAAAAACGCTTAGAATGGCCTGTTTTGTGCATTTCAGACCAAAAGCACACTACGTTGGTCAAAGTGATTTCAATGCATTTTAAAGGTGTTTGCCTTCTTCGGGGATGTATTTGGATCATATCTAGCACAGAAACTTCATTGCCATTGCTTGCATTAAGATGCAGCAGCTTAAAGAAATACTGAGGTTGGAAACAGTGCGAAAACGCTTAGAATGGCCTGTTCTGTGCATTTCAGACAAAAAGAACAGTACTTTGGTCAAAGTGATTTCAATGCATTTTAAAGGTGTTTGCCTTCTTCAGGGATGTGTTTGGACCATATCTAGCACAAAAACTTCATTGCCATTGCTTGCATCAAGATGCAGCAGCTTAAAGAAATACTGAGGTTGGAAACAGTGCGAAAACGCTTAAAATGACCTGTTCTGTGCATTTCAGACCAAAACAACACTACTTTAGTCAGAGTAAAGCAAATGCATTTTAAAGGTGTTTGCCTTCTTCAGGGATGTACTTGGATCATATCTAGCACAAAAACTTCATTGCCATTGCTTGCATTAAGATGCAGCAGCTTAAAGAAATACTGAGGTTGGAAACAGTGCGAAAACGCTTAGAATGGCCTGTTCTGTGCATTTCAGACCAAAAGAACACTACTTTAGTCAATATGTTTTAAAAGCATTTTTAAGGTGTTTGCCTTCTTCAGGGATGTATTTGGACCATATCTAGCACAGAAACTTCATTGCCATTGCTTGCATTAAGATGCAGCAGCTTAAAGTAATACAGAGGTTGGAAACAGTGCGAAAACGCTTAGAATGGCCTGTTCTGTGCATTTCAGACCAAAAGAACACTACTTTAGTCAGAGTAAAGTAAATGCATTTTAAAGGTGTTTGCCTTCTTCAGGGATGTATTTGGAGCATATCTAGCAAAGAAAATTCATTGCCATTGCTTGCATTAAGATGCAGCAGCTTAAAGTAATACTGAGGTTGGAAACAGTGCGAAAACGCTTAGAATGGCCAGTTCTGTGCATTTCAGACCAAAAGAACACTACTTTGGTCAATATGTTTTAAAAGCATTTTTATGGTGTTTGCCTTCTTCAGGGATGTATTTGGACCATATCTAGCACAAAAAGTTCATTGCCATTGCTTGCATTAAGATGCAGCAGCTTAAAGAAATACTGAGGTTGGAAACAGTGCGAAAACGCTTAGAATGGCCTGTTCTGTGTATTTCAGACCAAAAGAACATTACTTTGGTCAATATGTTTTAAAAGCATTTTTAAGGTGTTTGCCTTCTTCAGGGATGTATTTGGATTATATCTAGCACAAAAACTTCATTGCCATTGCTTGCATTAAGATGCAGCAGCTTAAAGAAATACTGAGGTTGGAAACACTGCGAAAACGCTTACAATGGCCTGTTCTGTGCATTTCAGACCAAAAGCACACTACGTTGGTCAAAGTGATTTCAATGCATTTTAAAGGTGTTTGCCTTCTTCAGGGATGTATTTGGAGCATATCTAGCACAAAAACTTCATTGCCATTGCTTGCATTAAGATGCAGCAGCTTAAAGTAATACTGAGGTTGGAAACAGTGCGAAAACGCTTAGAATGGCCTGTTCTGTGCATTTCAGACCAAAAGAACACTACTTTAGTCAGAGTAAAGTAAATGCATTTTAAAGGTGTTTGCCTTCTTCAGGGATGTATTTGGACCATATCTAGCACAGAAACTTCATTGCCATTGCTTGCATTAAGATGCAGCAGCTTAAAGAAATACTGAGGTTGGAAACAGTGCGAAAACGCTTAGAATGGCCTGTTCTGTGCATTTCAGACCAAAAGAACACTACTTTGGTCAATATGTTTTAAAAGCATTTTTAAGGTGTTTGCCTTCTTCAGGGATGTATTTGGACCATATCTAGCACAGAAACTTCATTGCCATTGCTTGCATTAAGATGCAGCAGCTTAAAGAAATACTGAGGTTGGAAACACTGCGAAAACGCTTAGAATGGCCTGTTCTGTGCATTTCAGACCAAAAGAACACTACTTTAGTCAGAGTAAAGTAAATGCATTTTAAAGGTGTTTGCCTTCTTCAGGGATGTATTTGGACCATATCTAGCACAAAAACTTCATTGCCATTGCTTGCATTAAGATGCAGCAGCTTAAAGAAATACTGAGGTTGGAAACAGTGCAAAAACGCTTAGAATGGCCTGTTCTGTGCATTTCAGACCAAAAGAACACTACTTTATTCAATTTGTTTTAAAAGCATTTTAAGGTGTTTGCCTTATTCAGGGATATATTTGGATCATATCTAGCACAAAAACTTCATTGCCATTGCATGCATTAAGATGCAGCAGCTTAAAGAAATACTGAGGTTGGAAACAGTGCAAAAACGCTTAGAATGGCCTGTTCTGTGCATTTCAGACCAAAAGAACATTACTTTAGTCAGAGTAAAGTAAATGCATTTTAAAGGTGTTTGCCTTCTTCAGGGATGTATTTGGAGCATATCTAGCACAAAAACTTCATTGCCATTGCTTGCATTAAGATGCAGCAGCTTAAAGAAATACTGAGGTTGGAAACACTGCGAAAACGCTTAGAATGGCCTGTTCTGTGCATTTCAGACCAAAAGAACACTACTTTGGTCAATATGTTTTAAAAGCATTTTTAAGGTGTTTGCCTTCTTCAGGGATGTATTTGGACCATATCTAGCACAGAAACTTCATTGCCATTGCTTGCATTAAGATGCAGCAGCTTAAAGAAATACTGAGGTTGGAAACACTGCGAAAACGCTTAGAATGGCCTGTTCTGTGCATTTCAGACCAAAAGAACACTACTTTAGTCAGAGTAAAGTAAATGCATTTTAAAGGTGTTTGCCTTCTTCAGGGATGTATTTGGACCATATCTAGCACAAAAACTTCATTGCCATTGCTTGCATTAAGATGCAGCATCTTAAAGAAATACTGAGGTTGGAAACAGTGCAAAAACGCTTAGAATGGCCTGTTCTGTGCATTTCAGACCAAAAGAACACTACTTTATTCAATTTGTTTTAAAAGCATTTTAAGGTGTTTGCCTTATTCAGGGATATATTTGGATCATATCTAGCACAAAAACTTCATTGCCATTGCATGCATTAAGATGCAGCAGCTTAAAGAAATACTGAGGTTGGAAACAGTGCAAAAACGCTTAGAATGGCCTGTTCTGTGCATTTCAGACCAAAAGAACACTACTTTAGTCAGAGTAAAGTAAATGCATTTTAAAGGTGTTTGCCTTCTTCAGGGATGTATTTGGAGCATATCTAGCACAAAAACTTCATTGCCATTGCTTGCATTAAGATGCAGCAGCTTAAAGAAATACTGAGGTTGGAAACAGTGCAAAAACGCTTAGAATGGCCTGTTCTGTGCATTTCAGACCAAAAGAACACTACTTTATTCAATTTGTTTTAAAAGCATTTTAAGGTGTTTGCCTTATTCAGGGATATATTTGGATCATATCTAGCACAAAAACTTCATTGCCATTGCATGCATTAAGATGCAGCAGCTTAAAGAAATACTGAGGTTGGAAACAGTGCAAAAACGCTTAGAATGGCCTGTTCTGTGCATTTCAGACCAAAAGAACACTACTTTTGTCCAAGTGATTTCAATGCATTTTAAAGGTGTTTGCCTTCTTCAGGGATGTATTTGGAGCATATCTAGCATAAAAACTTCATTGCCATTGCTTGCATTAAGATGCAGCAGCTTAAAGAAATACTGAGGTTGGAAACAGTGCGAAAACGCTTAGAATGGCCTGTTCTGTGCATTTCAGGCCAAACGAACACTACTTTAGTCAGAGTAAAGTAAATGCATTTTAAAGGTGTTTGCCTTCTTCAGGGATGTATTTGGAGCATATCTAGCACAAAAACTTCATTGCCATTGCTTGCATTAAGATGCAGCAGCTTAAAGAAATACTGAGGTTGGAAACAGTGCGAAAACGCTTAGAATGGCCTGTTCTGTGCATTTCAGGCCAAACGAACACTACTTTAGTCAGAGTAAAGTAAATGCATTTTAAAGGTGTTTGCCTTCTTCAGGGATGTATTTGGACCATATCTAGCACAGAAACTTCATTGCCATTGCTTGCATTAAGATGCAGCAGCTTAAAGTAATACTGAGGTTGGAAACAGTGCAAAAACGCTTAGAATGGCCTGTTTTGTGCATTTCAGACCAAAAGCACACTACGTTGGTCAAAGTGATTTCAATGCATTTTAAAGGTGTTTGCCTTCTTCGGGGATGTATTTGGATCATATCTAGCACAGAAACTTCATTGCCATTGCTTGCATTAAGATGCAGCAGCTTAAAGAAATACTGAGGTTGGAAACAGTGCGAAAACGCTTAGAATGGCCTGTTCTGTGCATTTCAGACAAAAAGAACAGTACTTTGGTCAAAGTGATTTCAATGCATTTTAAAGGTGTTTGCCTTCTTCAGGGATGTGTTTGGACCATATCTAGCACAAAAACTTCATTGCCATTGCTTGCATCAAGATGCAGCAGCTTAAAGAAATACTGAGGTTGGAAACAGTGCGAAAACGCTTAGAATGACCTGTTCTGTGCATTTCAGACCAAAACAACACTACTTTAGTCAGAGTAAAGCAAATGCATTTTAAAGGTGTTTGCCTTCTTCAGGGATGTACTTGGATCATATCTAGCACAAAAACTTCATTGCCATTGCTTGCATTAAGATGCAGCAGCTTAAAGAAATACTGAGGTTGGAAACAGTGCGAAAACGCTTAGAATGGCCTGTTCTGTGCATTTCAGACCAAAAGAACACTACTTTAGTCAATATGTTTTAAAAGCATTTTTAAGGTGTTTGCCTTCTTCAGGGATGTATTTGGACCATATCTAGCACAGAAACTTCATTGCCATTGCTTGCATTAAGATGCAGCAGCTTAAAGTAATACAGAGGTTGGAAACAGTGCGAAAACGCTTAGAATGGCCTGTTCTGTGCATTTCAGACCAAAAGAACACTACTTTAGTCAGAGTAAAGTAAATGCATTTTAAAGGTGTTTGCCTTCTTCAGGGATGTATTTGGAGCATATCTAGCAAAGAAAATTCATTGCCATTGCTTGCATTAAGAGGCAGCAGCTTAAAGTAATACTGAGGTTGGAAACAGTGCGAAAACGCTTAGAATGGCCTGTTCTGTGCATTTCAGACCAAAAGAACACTACTTTTGTCCAAGTGATTTCAATGCATTTTAAAGGTGTTTGCCTTCTTCAGGGATGTATTTGGAGCATATCTAGCATAAAAACTTCATTGCCATCGCTTGCATTAAAATGCAGCCGCTTAAAGAAATACTGAGGTTGGAAACAATGCAAAAACGCTTAGAATGGCCTGTTTTGTGCATTTCAGACCAAAAGCACACTACGTTGGTCAAAGTGATTTCAATGCATTTTAAAGGTGTTTGCCTTCTTCAGGGATGTATTTGGATCATATCTAGCACAAAAACTTCATTGCCATTGCTTGCATTAAGATGCAGCAGCTTAAAGAAATACTGAGGCTGGAAACAGTGCGAAAACGCTTAGAATGGCCTGTTCTGTGCATTTCAGACCAAAAGAACACTACTTTGGTCAAAGTGATTTCAATGCATTTTAAACGTCTTTGCCTTCTTCAGGGATGTATTTGGAGCATATCTAGCACAAAAACTTAATTGCCATTGCTTGCATTAAGATGCAGCAGCTTAAAGAAATACTGAGGTTGGAAACAGTGCGAAAACGCTTAGAATGGCCTGTTCTGTGCATTTCAGACCAAAAGAACACTACTTTAGTCAGAGTAAAGTAAATGCATTTTAAAGGTGTTTGCCTTCTTCAGGGATGTATTTGGAGCATATCTAGCACAAAAACTTCATTGCCATTGCTTGCATTAAGATGCAGCAGCTTAAGGAAATACTGAGGTTGGAAACAGTGCGAAAACGCTTAGAATGGCCTGTTCTGTGCATTTCAGACCAAAAGAACACTACTTTGGTCAAAGTGATTTCAATACATTTTAAACGTCTTTGCCTTCTTCAGGGATGTATTTGGACCATATCTAGCACAAAAACTTCATTGCCAATGCTTGCATTAAGATGCAGCAGCTTAAAGAAATACTGAGGTTGGAAACAGTGCGAAAACGCTTAGAATGGCCTGTTCTGTGCATTTCAGACCAAAAGAACACTACTTTGGTCAAAGTGATTTCAATGCATTTTAAACGTCTTTGCCTTCTTCAGGGATGTATTTGGACCATATCTAGCACAAAAACTTCATTGCCAATGCTTGCATTAAGATGCAGCAGCTTAAAGAAATACTGAGGTTGGAAACAGTGCGAAAACGCTTAGAATGGCCTGTTCTGTGCATTTCAGACCAAAAGAACACTACTTTAGTCAGAGTAAAGTAAATGCATTTTAAAGGTGTTTGCCTTCTTCAGGGATGTATTTGGAGCATATCTAGCACAAAAACTTCATTGCCATTGCTTGCATTAAGATGCAGCAGCTTAAAGAAATACTGAGGTTGGAAACAGTGCAAAAACGCTTAGAATGGCTTTTTCTGTGCATTTCAGACCAAAAGAACACTACTTCATTCAATTTGTTTTAAAAGCATTTTTAAGGTGTTTGCCTTCTTCAGGGATGTATTTGGATCATATCTAGCACAAAAACTTCATTGCCAATGCTTGCATTAAGATGCAGCAGCTTAAAGAAATACTGAGGTTTTAAACAGTGCGAAAACGCTTAGAATGGCCTGTTCTGTGTATTTCAGACCAAAAGAACACTACTTTGGTCAAAGTGATTTCAATGCATTTTAAAGGTGTTTGCCTTATTCAGGGATGTATTTGGATCATATCTAGCACAAAAACTTCATTGCCATTGCTTGCATTAAGATGCAGCAGCTTAAAGAAATACTGAGGCTGGAAACAGTGCGAAAACGCTTAGAATGGCCTGTTCTGTGCATTTCAGACCAAAAGAACACTACTTTAGTCAGAGTAAAGTAAATGCATTTTAAAGGTGTTTGCCTTCTTCAGGGATGTATTTGGACCACATCTAGCACAGAAACTTCATTGCCATTGCTTGCATTAAGATGCAGCAGCTTAAAGAAATACTGAGGCTAGAAACAGTGCGAAAACGCTTAGAATGGCCTGTTCTGTGCATTTCAGACCAAAAGAACACTACTTTGGTCAATATGTTTTAAACGCATTTTTAAGGTGTTTGCCTTCTTCAGGGATGTATTTGGACCATATCTAGCACAAAAACTTCATTGCCATTGCTTGCATTAAGATGCAGCAGCTTAAGGAAATACTGAGGTTGGAAACAGTGCGAAAACGCTTAGAATGGCCTGTTCTGTGCATTTCAGACCAAAAGAACACTACTTTGGTCAAAGTGATTTCAATACATTTTAAACGTCTTTGCCTTCTTCAGGGATGTATTTGGACCATATCTAGCACAAAAACTTCATTGCCAATGCTTGCATTAAGATGCAGCAGCTTAAAGAAATACTGAGGTTGGAAACAGTGCGAAAACGCTTAGAATGGCCTGTTCTGTGCATTTCAGACCAAAAGAACACTACTTTGGTCAAAGTGATTTCAATGCATTTTAAAGGTGTTTGCCTTATTCAGGGATGTATTTGGATCATATCTAGCACAAAAACTTCATTGCCATTGCTTGCATTAAGATGCAGCAGCTTAAAGAAATACTGAGGCTGGAAACAGTGCGAAAACGCTTAGAATGGCCTGTTCTGTGCATTTCAGACCAAAAGAACACTACTTTAAACAGAGTAAAGTAAATGCATTTTAAAGGTGTTTGCCTTCTTCAGGGATGTATTTGGACCATATCTAGCACAGAAACTTCATTGCCATTGCTTGCATTAAGATGCAGCAGGTTAAAGTAATACTGAGGTTGGAAACAGTGCGAAAACGCTTAGAATGGCCTGTTCTGTGCATTTCAGACCAAAAGAACACTACTTTGGTCAAAGTGATTTCAATGCATTTTAAAGGTGTTTGCCTTATTCAGGGATGTATTTGGATCATATCTAGCACAAAAACTTCATTGCCATTGCTTGCATTAAGATGCAGCAGCTTAAAGAAATACTGAGGTTGGAAACAGTGCAAAAACGCTTAGAATGGCCTGTTCTGTGCATTTCAGACCAAAAGAACACTACTTTAGTCAGAGTAAAGTAAATGCATTTTAAAGGTGTTTGCCTTCTTCAGGGATGTATTTGGACCATATCTAGCACAAAAACTTCATTGCCAATGCTTGCATTAAGATGCAGCAGCTTAAAGAAATACTGAGGTTTTAAACAGTGCGAAAACGCTTAGAATGGCCTGTTCTGTGCATTTCAGACCAAAAGAACAATACTTTGGTCAAAGTGATTTCAATGCATTTTAAAGGTGTTTGCCTTCTTCAGGGATGTATTTGGACCATATCTAGCACAAAAACTTCATTGCCAATGCTTGCATTAAGATGCAGCAGCTTAAAGAAATACTGAGGTTTTAAACAGTGCGAAAACGCTTAGAATGGCCTGTTCTGTGCATTTCAGACCAAAAGAACACTACTTTATTCAATTTGTTTTAAAAGCATTTTTAAGGTGTTTGCCTTCTTCAGGGATGTATTTGGACCATATCTAGCACAAAAACTTCATTGCCATTGCTTGCATTAAGATGCAGCAGCTTAAGGAAATACTGAGGTTGGAAACAGTGCGAAAACGCTTAGAATGGCCTGTTCTGTGCATTTCAGACCAAAAGAACACTACTTTGGTCAAAGTGATTTCAATGCATTTTAAACGTCTTTGCCTTCTTCAGGGATGTATTTAGACCACATCTAGCACAGAAACTTCATTGCCATTGCTTGCATTAAGATGCAGCAGCTTAAAGAAATACTGAGGTTGGAAACAGTGCAAAAACGCTTAGAATGGCTTTTTCTGTGCATTTCAGACCAAAAGAACACTACTTCATTCAATTTGTTTTAAAAGCATTTTTAAGGTGTTTGCCTTCTTCAGGGATGTATTTGGATCATATCTAGCACAAAAACTTCATTGCCAATGCTTGCATTAAGATGCAGCAGCTTAAAGAAATACTGAGGTTTTAAACAGTGCGAAAACGCTTAGAATGGCCTGTTCTGTGTATTTCAGACCAAAAGAACACTACTTTGGTCAAAGTGATTTCAATGCATTTTAAAGGTGTTTGCCTTATTCAGGGATGTATTTGGATCATATCTAGCACAAAAACTTCATTGCCATTGCTTGCATTAAGATGCAGCAGCTTAAAGAAATACTGAGGCTGGAAACAGTGCGAAAACGCTTAGAATGGCCTGTTCTGTGCATTTCAGACCAAAAGAACACTACTTTAGTCAGAGTAAAGTAAATGCATTTTAAAGGTGTTTGCCTTCTTCAGGGATGTATTTGGACCACATCTAGCACAGAAACTTCATTGCCATTGCTTGCATTAAGATGCAGCAGCTTAAAGAAATACTGAGGCTAGAAACAGTGCGAAAACGCTTAGAATGGCCTGTTCTGTGCATTTCAGACCAAAAGAACACTACTTTGGTCAATATGTTTTAAACGCATTTTTAAGGTGTTTGCCTTCTTCAGGGATGTATTTGGACCATATCTAGCACAAAAACTTCATTGCCATTGCTTGCATTAAGATGCAGCAGCTTAAGGAAATACTGAGGTTGGAAACAGTGCGAAAACGCTTAGAATGGCCTGTTCTGTGCATTTCAGACCAAAAGAACACTACTTTGGTCAAAGTGATTTCAATACATTTTAAACGTCTTTGCCTTCTTCAGGGATGTATTTGGACCATATCTAGCACAAAAACTTCATTGCCAATGCTTGCATTAAGATGCAGCAGCTTAAAGAAATACTGAGGTTGGAAACAGTGCGAAAACGCTTAGAATGGCCTGTTCTGTGCATTTCAGACCAAAAGAACACTACTTTGGTCAAAGTGATTTCAATGCATTTTAAAGGTGTTTGCCTTATTCAGGGATGTATTTGGATCATATCTAGCACAAAAACTTCATTGCCATTGCTTGCATTAAGATGCAGCAGCTTAAAGAAATACTGAGGCTGGAAACAGTGCGAAAACGCTTAGAATGGCCTGTTCTGTGCATTTCAGACCAAAAGAACACTACTTTAAACAGAGTAAAGTAAATGCATTTTAAAGGTGTTTGCCTTCTTCAGGGATGTATTTGGACCATATCTAGCACAGAAACTTCATTGCCATTGCTTGCATTAAGATGCAGCAGGTTAAAGTAATACTGAGGTTGGAAACAGTGCGAAAACGCTTAGAATGGCCTGTTCTGTGCATTTCAGACCAAAAGAACACTACTTTGGTCAAAGTGATTTCAATGCATTTTAAAGGTGTTTGCCTTATTCAGGGATGTATTTGGATCATATCTAGCACAAAAACTTCATTGCCATTGCTTGCATTAAGATGCAGCAGCTTAAAGAAATACTGAGGTTGGAAACAGTGCAAAAACGCTTAGAATGGCCTGTTCTGTGCATTTCAGACCAAAAGAACACTACTTTAGTCAGAGTAAAGTAAATGCATTTTAAAGGTGTTTGCCTTCTTCAGGGATGTATTTGGACCATATCTAGCACAAAAACTTCATTGCCAATGCTTGCATTAAGATGCAGCAGCTTAAAGAAATACTGAGGTTTTAAACAGTGCGAAAACGCTTAGAATGGCCTGTTCTGTGCATTTCAGACCAAAAGAACAATACTTTGGTCAAAGTGATTTCAATGCATTTTAAAGGTGTTTGCCTTCTTCAGGGATGTATTTGGACCATATCTAGCACAAAAACTTCATTGCCAATGCTTGCATTAAGATGCAGCAGCTTAAAGAAATACTGAGGTTTTAAACAGTGCGAAAACGCTTAGAATGGCCTGTTCTGTGCATTTCAGACCAAAAGAACACTACTTTATTCAATTTGTTTTAAAAGCATTTTTAAGGTGTTTGCCTTCTTCAGGGATGTATTTGGACCATATCTAGCACAAAAACTTCATTGCCATTGCTTGCATTAAGATGCAGCAGCTTAAGGAAATACTGAGGTTGGAAACAGTGCGAAAACGCTTAGAATGGCCTGTTCTGTGCATTTCAGACCAAAAGAACACTACTTTGGTCAAAGTGATTTCAATGCATTTTAAACGTCTTTGCCTTCTTCAGGGATGTATTTAGACCACATCTAGCACAGAAACTTCATTGCCATTGCTTGCATTAAGATGCAGCAGCTTAAAGAAATACTGAGGTTGGAAACAGTGCAAAAACGCTTAGAATGGCTTTTTCTGTGCATTTCAGACCAAAAGAACACTACTTTATTCAATTTGTTTTAAAAGCATTTTTAAGGTGGTTGCCTTCTTCAGGGATGTATTTGGATCATATCTAGCACAAAAACTTCATTGCCAATGCTTGCATTAAGATGCAGCAGCTTAAAGAAATACTGAGGTTTTAAACAGTGCGAAAACGCTTAGAATGGCCTGTTCTGTGTATTTCAGACCAAAAGAACACTACTTTGGTCAAAGTGATTTCAATGCATTTTAAAGGTGTTTGCCTTATTCAGGGATGTATTTGGATCATATCTAGCACAAAAACTTCATTGCCATTGCTTGCATTAAGATGCAGCAGCTTAAAGAAATACTGAGGCTGGAAACAGTGCGAAAACGCTTAGAATGGCCTGTTCTGTGCATTTCAGACCAAAAGAACACTACTTTAGTCAGAGTAAAGTAAATGCATTTTAAAGGTGTTTGCCTTCTTCAGGGATGTATTTGGATCATATCTAGCACAAAACCTTCATTGCCAATGCTTGCATTAAGATGCAGCAGCTTAAAGAAATACTGAGGCTGGAAACAGTGCGAAAACGCTTAGAATGGCCTGTTCTGTGCATTTCAGACCAAAAGAACACTACTTTGGTCAATATGTTTTAAAAGCATTTTTAAGGTGTTTGCCTTCTTCAGGGATGTATTTGGACCACATCTAGCACAGAAACTTCATTGCCATTGCTTGCATTAAGATGCAGCAGCTTAAAGAAATACTGAGGCTAGAAACAGTGCGAAAACGCTTAGAATGGCCTGTTCTGTGCATTTCAGACCAAAAGAACACTACTTTGGTCAATATGTTTTAAACGCATTTTTAAGGTGTTTGCCTTCTTCAGGGATGTATTTGGACCATATCTAGCACAAAAACTTCATTGCCATTGCTTGCATTAAGATGCAGCAGCTTAAGGAAATACTGAGGTTGGAAACAGTGCGAAAACGCTTAGAATGGCCTGTTCTGTGCATTTCAGACCAAAAGAACACTACTTTGGTCAAAGTGATTTCAATACATTTTAAACGTCTTTGCCTTCTTCAGGGATGTATTTGGACCATATCTAGCACAAAAACTTCATTGCCAATGCTTGCATTAAGATGCAGCAGCTTAAAGAAATACTGAGGTTGGAAACAGTGCGAAAACGCTTAGAATGGCCTGTTCTGTGCATTTCAGACCAAAAGAACACTACTTTGGTCAAAGTGATTTCAATGCATTTTAAACGTCTTTGCCTTCTTCAGGGATGTATTTGGACCATATCTAGCACAAAAACTTCATTGCCAATGCTTGCATTAAGATGCAGCAGCTTAAAGAAATACTGAGGTTGGAAACAGTGCGAAAACGCTTAAAATGGCCTGTTTTGTGCATTTCAGACCAAAAGCACACTACGTTGGTCAAAGTGATTTCAATGCATTTTAAAGGTGTTTGCCTTCTTCAGGGATGTATTTGGAGCATATCTAGCACAAAAACTTCATTGCCATTGCTTGCATTAAGATGCAGCAGCTTAAAGAAATACTGAGGTTGGAAACAGTGCAAAAACGCTTAGAATGGCCTGTTCTGTGCACTTCAGACCAAAAGAACACTACTTTAGTCAGAGTAAAGTAAATGCATTTTAAAGGTGTTTGCCTTCTTCAGGGATGTATTTGGACCATATCTAGCACAAAAACTTCATTGCCAATGCTTGCATTAAGATGCAGCAGCTTAAAGAAATACTGAGGTTTTAAACAGTGCGAAAACGCTTAGAATGGCCTGTTCTGTGCATTTCAGACCAAAAGAACAATACTTTGGTCAAAGTGATTTCAATGCATTTTAAAGGTGTTTGCCTTCTTCAGGGATGTATTTGGACCATATCTAGCACAAAAACTTCATTGCCAATGCTTGCATTAAGATGCAGCAGCTTAAAGAAATACTGAGGTTTTAAACAGTGCGAAAACGCTTAGAATGGCCTGTTCTGTGCATTTCAGACCAAAAGAACACTACTTTGGTCAAAGTGATTTCAATGCATTTTAAAGGTGTTTGCCTTATTCAGGGATGTACTTGGATCATATCTAGCACAAAAACTTCATTGCCATTGCTTGCATTAAGATGCAGCAGCTTAAAGAAATACTGAGGCTGGAAACAGTGCGAAAACGCTTAGAATGGCCTGTTCTGTGCATTTCAGACCAAAAGAACACTACTTTAGTCAGAGTAAAGTAAATGCATTTTAAAGGTGTTTGCCCTTCTTCAGGGATGTATTTGGAGCATATCTAGCACAAAAACTTCATTGCCATTGCTTGCATTAAGATGCAGCAGCTTAAAGAAATACTGAGGTTGGAAACAGTGCGAAAACGCTTAG
The DNA here is from genome assembly GCA_030770545.1 of Macropodus opercularis. Lineage (NCBI taxonomy): Eukaryota > Metazoa > Chordata > Actinopteri > Anabantiformes > Osphronemidae > Macropodus > Macropodus opercularis. The sequence continues at coordinate 15,582,262 of CM061103.1, forward strand.
AATGGCCTGTTCTGTGCATTTCAGACCAAAAGAACACTACTTTAGTCAGAGTAAAGTAAATGCATTTTAAAGGTGTTTGCCCTTCTTCAGGGATGTATTTGGAGCATATCTAGCACAAAAACTTCATTGCCATTGCTTGCATTAAGATGCAGCAGCTTAAAGAAATACTGAGGTTGGAAACAGTGCAAAAACGCTTAGAATGGCCTGTTCTGTGCATTTCAGACCAAAAGAACACTACTTTGGTCAATATGTTTTAAAAGCATTTTTAAGGTGTTTGCCTTCTTCAGGGATGTATTTGGACCACATCTAGCACAGAAACTTCATTGCCATTGCTTGCATTAAGATGCAGCAGCTTAAAGAAATACTGAGGCTGGAAACAGTACGAAAACGCTTAGAATGGCCTGTTCTGTGCATTTCAAACCAAAAGAACACTACTTTGGTCAATATGTTTTAAAAGCATTTTTAAGGTGTTTGCCTTCTTCAGGGATGTATTTGGACCATATCTAGCACAAAAACTTCATTGCCATTGCTTGCATTAAGATGCAGCAGCTTAAGGAAATACTGAGGTTGGAAACAGTGCGAAAACGCTTAGAATGGCCTGTTCTGTGCATTTCAGACCAAAAGAACACTACTTTGGTCAAAGTGATTTCAATGCATTTTAAACGTCTTTGCCTTCTTCAGGGATGTATTTGGACCACATCTAGCACAGAAACTTCATTGCCATTGCTTGCATTAAGATGCAGCAGCTTAAAGAAATACTGAGGCTGGAAACAGTGCGAAAACGCTTAGAATGGCCTGTTCTGTGCATTTCAGACCAAAAGAACACTACTTTGGTCAATATGTTTTAAACGCATTTTTAAGGTGTTTGCCTTCTTCAGGGATGTATTTGGACCATATCTAGCACAAAAACTTCATTGCCATTGCTTGCATTAAGATGCAGCAGCTTAAGGAAATACTGAGGTTGGAAACAGTGCGAAAACGCTTAGAATGGCCTGTTCTGTGCATTTCAGACCAAAAGAACACTACTTTGGTCAAAGTGATTTCAATGCATTTTAAACGTCTTTGCCTTCTTCAGGGATGTATTTAGACCACATCTAGCACAGAAACTTCATTGCCATTGCTTGCATTAAGATGCAGCAGCTTAAAGAAATACTGAGGTTGGAAACAGTGCAAAAACGCTTAGAATGGCCTGTTCTGTGCATTTCAGACCAAAAGAACACTACTTTATTCAATTTGTTTTAAAAGCATTTTTAAGGTGTTTGCTTTATTCAGGGATGTATTTGGATCATATCTAGCACAAAAACTTCATTGCCAATGCTTGCATTAAGATGCAGCAGCTTAAAGAAATACTGAGGTTTTAAACAGTGCGAAAACGCTTAGAATGGCCTGTTCTGTGCATTTCAGACCAAAAGAACAATACTTTGGTCAAAGTGATTTCAATGCATTTTAAAGGTGTTTGCCTTCTTCAGCGATGTATTTGGATCATATCTAGCACAAAAACTTCATTGCCAATGCTTGCATTAAGATGCAGCAGCTTAAAGAAATACTGAGGTTTTAAACAGTGCGAAAACGCTTAGAATGGCCTGTTCTGTGCATTTCAGACCAAAAGAACAATACTTTGGTCAAAGTGATTTCAATGCATTTTAAAGGTGTTTGCCTTCTTCAGTGATGTATTTGGATCATATCTAGCACAAAAACTTCATTGCCAATGCTTGCATTAAGATGCAGCAGCTTAAAGAAATACTGAGGTTTTAAACAGTGCGAAAACGCTTAGAATGGCCTGTTCTGTGCATTTCAGACCAAAAGAACACTACTTTGGTCAAAGTGATTTCAATGCATTTTAAAGGTGTTTGCCTTATTCAGGGATGTATTTGGATCATATCTAGCACAAAAACTTCATTGCCATTGCTTGCATTAAGATGCAGCAGCTTAAAGAAATACTGAGGCTGGAAACAGTGCGAAAACGCTTAGAATGGCCTGTTCTGTGCATTTCAGACCAAAAGAACACGACTTTGGTCAATATGTTTTAAAAGCATTTTTAAGGTGTTTGCCTTCTTCAGGGATGTATTTGGACCATATCTAGCACAAAAACTTCATTGCCATTGCTTGCATTAAGATGCAGCAGCTTAAGGAAATACTGAGGTTGGAAACAGTGCGAAAACGCTTAGAATGGCCTGTTCTGTGCATTTCAGACCAAAAGAACACTACTTTGGTCAAAGTGATTTCAATGCATTTTAAACGTCTTTGCCTTCTTCAGGGATGTATTTGGACCATATCTAGCACAGAAACTTCATTGCCATTGCTTGCATTAAGATGCAGCAGCTTAAAGAAATGCTGAGGCTGGAAACAGTGCGAAAACGCTTAGAATGGCCTGTTCTGTGCATTTCAGACAAAAAGAACACTACTTTGGTCAAAGTGATTTCAATGCATTTTAAAAGGTGTTTGCCTTCTTCAGGGATGTGTTTGGACCATATCTAGCACAAAAACTTCATTGCCATTGCTTGCATTAAGATGCAGCAGCTTAAAGAAATACTGAGGTTGGAAACAGTGCGAAAACGCTTAGAATGGCCTGTTCTGTGCACTTCAGACCAAAAGAACACTACTTTGGTCAAAGTGATTTCAATGCATTTTAAAGGTGTTTGCCTTCTTCAGGGATGTGTTTGGACCATATTTAACGCAAAAACTTCATTGCCATTGCTTGCATTAAGATGCAGCAGCTTAAAGAAATACTGAGGTTGGAAACAGTGCGAAAACGATTAGAATGGCCTGTTCTGTGCATTTCAGACCAAAAGAACACTACTTTATTCAATTTGTTTTAAAAGCATTTTAAGGTGTTTGCCTTATTCAGGGATATATTTGGATCATATCTAGCACAAAAACTTCATTGCCATTGCATGCATTAAGATGCAGCAGCTTAAAGAAATACTGAGGTTGGAAACAGTGCGAAAACGCTTAGAATGGCCTGTTCTGTGCATTTCAGATCAAAAGCACACTACGTTGGTCAAAGTGATTTCAATGCATTTTAAATGTGTTTGCCTTCTTCGGGGATGTATTTGGATCATATCTAGCACAAAAACTTCATTGCCATTGCTTGCATTAAGATGCAGCAGCTTAAAGAAATACTGAGGCTGGAAACAGTGCGAAAACGCTTAGAATGGCCTGTTCTGTGCATTTCAGACCAAAAGAACACTACTTTGGTCAAAGTGATTTCAATGCATTTTAAACGTCTTTGCCTTCTTCAGTGATGTATTTGGACCATATCTAGCACAAAAACTTCATTGCCAATGCTTGCATTAAGATGCAGCAGCTTAAAGAAATACTGAGGCTGGAAACAGTGCGAAAACGCTTAGAATGGCCTGTTCTGTGCATTTCAGACCAAAAGAATACTACTTTGGTCAAAGTGATTTCAATGCATTTTAAACGTCTTTGCCTTCTTCAGGGATGTATTTGGACCATATTTAGCACAAAAACTTCATTGCCAATGCTTGCATTAAGATGCAGCAGCTTAAAGAAATACTGAGGTTGGAAACAGTGCGAAAACGCTTATAATGGCCTGTTCTGTGCATTTCAGACCAAAAGAACACTACTTTGGTCAATATGTTTTAAAAGCATTTTTAAGGTGTTTGCCTTCTTCAGGGATGTATTTGGACCATATCTAGCACAGAAACTTCATTGCCATTGCTTGCATTAAGATGCAGCAGCTTAAAGTAATACTGAGGTTGGAAACAGTGCGAAAACGCTTAGAATGGCCTGTTTTGTGCATTTCAGACCAAAAGAACACTACTTTATTCAATTTGTTTTAAAAGCATTTTAAGGTGTTTGCCTTATTCAGGGATATATTTGGATCATATCTAGCACAAAAACTTCATTGCCATTGCATGCAATAAGATGCAGCAGCTTAAAGAAATACTGAGGTTGGAAACAGTGCAAAAACGCTTAGAATGGCCTGTTCTGTGCATTTCAGACCAAAAGAACACTACTTTAGTCAGAGTAAAGTAAATGCATTTTAAAGGTGTTTGCCTTCTTCAGGGATGTATTTGGAGCATATCTAGCACAAAAACTTCATTGCCATTGCTTGCATTAAGATGCAGCAGCTTAAAGAAATACTGAGGTTGGAAACAGTGCGAAAACGCTTAGAATGGCCTGTTCTGTGCATTTCGGGCAAAACGAACACTACTTTAGTCAGAGTAAAGTAAATGCATTTTAAAGGTGTTTGCCTTCTTCAGGGATGTATTTGGACCATATCTAGCACAGAAACTTCATTGCCATTGCTTGCATTAAGATGCAGCAGCTTAAAGAAATACTGAGGTTGGAAACAGTGCGAAAACGCTTAGAATGACCTGTTCTGTGCATTTCAGACCAAAACAACACTACTTTAGTCAGAGTAAAGCAAATGCATTTTAAAGGTGTTTGCCTTCTTCAGGGATGTACTTGGATCATATCTAGCACAAAAACTTCATTGCCATTGCTTGCATTAAGATGCAGCAGCTTAAAGAAATACTGAGGTTGGAAACAGTGCGAAAACGCTTAGAATGGCCTGTTCTGTGCATTTCAGACCAAAAGAACACTACTTTAGTCAATATGTTTTAAAAGCATTTTTAAGGTGTTTGCCTTCTTCAGGGATGTATTTGGACCATATCTAGCACAGAAACTTCATTGCCATTGCTTGCATTAAGATGCAGCAGCTTAAAGTAATACTGAGGTTGGAAACAGTGCGAAAACGCTTAGAATGGCCTGTTCTGTGCATTTCAGACCAAAAGAACACTACTTTAGTCAGAGTAAAGTAAATGCATTTTAAAGGTGTTTGCCTTCTTCAGGGATGTATTTGGAGCATATCTAGCACAGAAACTTCATTGCCATTGCTTGCATTAAGATGCAGCAGCTTAAAGTAATACTGAGGTTGGAAACAGTGCGAAAACGCTTAGAATGGCCTGTTCTGTGCATTTCAGACCAAAAGAACACTACTTTTGTCCAAGTGATTTCAATGCATTTTAAAGGTGTTTGCTTTCTTCAGGGATGTATTTGGAGCATATCTAGCATAAAAACTTCATTGCCATCGCTTGCATTAAAATGCAGCCGCTTAAAGAAATACTGAGGTTGGAAACAATGCAAAAACGCTTAGAATGGCCTGTTTTGTGCATTTCAGACCAAAAGCACACTACGTTGGTCAAAGTGATTTCAATGCATTTTAAAGGTGTTTGCCTTCTTCGGGGATGTATTTGGATCATATCTAGCACAAAAACTTCATTGCCATTGCTTGCATTAAGATGCAGCAGCTTAAAGAAATACTGAGGCTGGAAACAGTGCGAAAACGCTTAGAATGGCCTGTTCTGTGCATTTCAGACCAAAAGAACACTACTTTGGTCAAAGTGATTTCAATGCATTTTAAACGTCTTTGCCATCTTCAGGGATGTATTTGGACCATATCTAGCACAAAAACTTCATTGCCAATGCTTGCATTAAGATGCAGCAGCTTAAAGAAATACTGAGGTTGGAAACAGTGCGAAAACGCTTAGAATGGCCTGTTCTGTGCATTTCAGACCAAAAGAACACTACTTTAGTCAGAGTAAAGTAAATGCATTTTAAAGGTGTTTGCCTTCTTCAGGGATGTACTTGGATCATATCTAGCACAAAAACTTCATTGCCATTGCTTGCATTAAGATGCAGCAGCTTAAAGAAATACTGAGGTTGGAAACAGTGCGAAAACGCTTAGAATGGCCTGTTCTGTGCATTTCAGACCAAAAGAACACTACTTTAGTCAATATGTTTTAAAAGCATTTTTAAGGTGTTTGCCTTCTTCAGGGATGTATTTGGACCATATCTAGCACAGAAACTTCATTGCCATTGCTTGCATTAAGATGCAGCAGCTTAAAGTAATACTGAGGTTGGAAACAGTGCGAAAACGCTTAGAATGGCCTGTTCTGTGCATTTCAGACCAAAAGAACACTACTTTAGTCAGAGTAAAGTAAATGCATTTTAAAGGTGTTTGCCTTCTTCAGGGATGTATTTGGAGCATATCTAGCACAGAAACTTCATTGCCATTGCTTGCATTAAGATGCAGCAGCTTAAAGTAATACTGAGGTTGGAAACAGTGCGAAAACGCTTAGAATGGCCTGTTCTGTGCATTTCAGACCAAAAGAACACTACTTTTGTCCAAGTGATTTCAATGCATTTTAAAGGTGTTTGCCTTCTTCAGGGATGTATTTGGACCATATCTAGCATAAAAACTTCATTGCCATCGCTTGCATTAAAATGCAGCCGCCTAAAGAAATACTGAGGTTGGAAACAATGCAAAAACGCTTAGAATGGCCTGTTTTGTGCATTTCAGACCAAAAGCACACTACGTTGGTCAAAGTGATTTCAATGCATTTTAAAGGTGTTTGCCTTCTTCGGGGATGTATTTGGATCATATCTAGCACAAAAACTTCATTGCCATTGCTTGCATTAAGATGCAGCAGCTTAAAGAAATACTGAGGCTGGAAACAGTGCGAAAACGCTTAGAATGGCCTGTTCTGTGCATTTCAGACCAAAAGAACACTACTTTGGTCAAAGTGATTTCAATGCATTTTAAACGTCTTTGCCTTCTTCAGGGATGTATTTGGACCATATCTAGCACAAAAACTTCATTGCCAATGCTTGCATTAAGATGCAGCAGCTTAAAGTAATACTGAGGTTGGAAACAGTGCGAAAACGCTTAGAATGGCCTGTTCTGTGCATTTCAGACCAAAAGAACACTACTTTTGTCCAAGTGATTTCAATGCATTTTAAAGGTGTTTGCCTTCTTCAGGGATGTATTTGGAGCATATCTAGCATAAAAACTTCATTGCCATCGCTTGCATTAAAATGCAGCCGCTTAAAGAAATACTAAGGTTGGAAACAATGCAAAAACGCTTAGAATGGCCTGTTTTGTGCATTTCAGACCAAAAGCACACTACGTTGGTCAAAGTGATTTCAATGCATTTTAAAGGTGTTTGCCTTCTTCGGGGATGTATTTGGATAATATCTAGCACAAAAACTTCATTGCCATTGCTTGCATTAAGATGCAGCAGCTTAAAGAAATACTGAGGCTGGAAACAGTGCGAAAACGCTTAGAATGGCCTGTTCTGTGCATTTCAGACCAAAAGAACACTACTTTGGTCAAAGTGATTTCAATGCATTTTAAACGTCTTTGCCTTCTTCAGGGATGTATTTGGACCATATCTAGCACAAAAACTTCATTGCCAATGCTTGCATTAAGATGCAGCAGCTTAAAGAAATACTGAGGCTGGAAACAGTGCGAAAACGCTTAGAATGGCCTGTTCTGTGCATTTCAGACCAAAAGAACACTACTTTAGTCAGAGTAAAGTAAATGCATTTTAAAGGTGTTTGCCTTCTTCAGGGATGTATTTGGAGCATATCTAGCACAAAAACTTAATTGCCATTGCTTGCATTAAGATGCAGCAGCTTAAAGAAATACTGAGGTTGGAAACAGTGCGAAAACGCTTAGAATGGCCTGTTCTGTGCATTTCAGACCAAAAGAACACTACTTTAGTCAGAGTAAAGTAAATGCATTTTACAGGTGTTTGCCTTCTTCAGGGATGTATTTGGAGCATATCTAGCACAAAAACTTCATTGCCATTGCTTGCATTAAGATGCAGCAGCTTAAAGAAATACTGAGGTTGGAAACAGTGCAAAAACGCTTAGAATGGCTTTTTCTGTGCATTTCAGACCAAAAGAACACTACTTTATTCAATTTGTTTTAAAAGCATTTTTAAGGTGTTTGCCTTCTTCAGGGATGTATTTGGATCATATCTAGCACAAAAACTTCATTGCCAATGCTTGCATTAAGATGCAGCAGCTTAAAGAAATACTGAGGTTTTAAACAGTGCGAAAACGCTTAGAATGGCCTGTTCTGTGTATTTCAGACCAAAAGAACACTACTTTGGTCAAAGTGATTTCAATGCATTTTAAAGGTGTTTGCCTTATTCAGGGATGTATTTGGATCATATCTAGCACAAAAACTTCATTGCCAATGCTTGCATTAAGATGCAGCAGCTTAAAGAAATACTGAGGTTTTAAACAGTGCGAAAACGCTTAGAATGGCCTGTTCTGTGTATTTCAGACCAAAAGAACACTACTTTGGTCAAAGTGATTTCAATGCATTTTAAAGGTGTTTGCCTTATTCAGGGATGTATTTGGATCATATCTAGCACAAAAACTTCATTGCCATTGCTTGCATTAAGATGCAGCAGCTTAAAGAAATACTGAGGCTGGAAATAGTGCGAAAACGCTTAGAATGGCCTGTTCTGTGCATTTCAGACCAAAAGAACACTACTTTAGTCAGAGTAAAGTAAATGCATTTTAAAGGTGTTTGCCTTCTTCAGGGATGTATTTGGATCATATCTAGCACAAAACCTTCATTGCCAATGCTTGCATTAAGATGCAGCAGCTTAAAGAAATACTGAGGCTGGAAACAGTGCGAAAACGCTTAGAATGGCCTGTTCTGTGCATTTCAGACCAAAAGAACACTACTTTGGTCAATATGTTTTAAAAGCATTTTTAAGGTGTTTGCCTTCTTCAGGGATGTATTTGGACCACATCTAGCACAGAAACTTCATTGCCATTGCTTGCATTAAGATGCAGCAGCTTAAAGAAATACTGAGGCTAGAAACAGTGCGAAAACGCTTAGAATGGCCTGTTCTGTGCATTTCAGACCAAAAGAACACTACTTTGGTCAATATGTTTTAAACGCATTTTTAAGGTGTTTGCCTTCTTCAGGGATGTATTTGGACCATATCTAGCACAGAAACTTCATTGCCATTGCTTGCATTAAGATGCAGCAGCTTAAGGAAATACTGAGGTTGGAAACAGTGCGAAAACGCTTAGAATGGCCTGTTCTGTGCATATCAGACCAAAAGAACACTACTTTGGTCAAAGTGATTTCAATGCATTTTAAACGTCTTTGCCTTCTTCAGGGATGTGATTGGACCATATCTAGCACAAAAACTTCATTGCCAATGCTTGCATTAAGATGCAGCAGCTTAAAGAAATACTGAGGTTGGAAACAGTGCGAAAACGCTTAGAATGGCCTGTTCTGTGCATTTCAGACCAAAAGAACACTACTTTGGTCAAAGTGATTTCAATGCATTTTAAACGTCTTTGCCTTCTTCAGGGATGTATTTGGACCATATCTAGCACAAAAACTTCATTGCCAATGCTTGCATTAAGATGCAGCAGCTTAAAGAAATACTGAGGTTGGAAACAGTGCGAAAACGCTTAAAATGGCCTGTTTTGTGCATTTCAGACCAAAAGCACACTACGTTGGTCAAAGTGATTTCAATGCATTTTAAAGGTGTTTGCCTTCTTCAGGGATGTATTTGGAGCATATCTAGCACAAAAACTTCATTGCCATTGCTTGCATTAAGATGCAGCAGCTTAAAGAAATACTGAGGTTGGAAACAGTGCAAAAACGCTTAGAATGGCCTGTTCTGTGCACTTCAGACCAAAAGAACACTACTTTAGTCAGAGTAAAGTAAATGCATTTTAAAGGTGTTTGCCTTCTTCAGGGATGTATTTGGACCATATCTAGCACAAAAACTTCATTGCCAATGCTTGCATTAAGATGCAGCAGCTTAAAGAAATACTGAGGTTTTAAACAGTGCGAAAACGCTTAGAATGGCCTGTTCTGTGCATTTCAGACCAAAAGAACAATACTTTGGTCAAAGTGATTTCAATGCATTTTAAAGGTGTTTGCCTTCTTCAGGGATGTATTTGGATCATATCTAGCAAAAAAACTTCATTGCCAATGCTTGCATTAAGATGCAGCAGCTTAAAGAAATACTGAGGTTTTAAACAGTGCGAAAACGCTTAGAATGGCCTGTTCTGTGCATTTCAGACCAAAAGAACACTACTTTGGTCAAAGTGATTTCAATGCATTTTAAAGGTGTTTGCCTTATTCAGGGATGTATTTGGATCATATCTAGCACAAAAACTTCATTGCCATTGCTTGCATTAAGATGCAGCAGCTTAAAGAAATACTGAGGCTGGAAACAGTGCGAAAATGCTTAGAATGGCCTGTTCTGTGCATTTCAGACCAAAAGAACACTACTTTGGTCAAAGTGATTTCAATGCATTTTAAAGGTTTTTGCCTTCTTCAGGGATGTATTTGGACCACATCTAGCACAGAAACTTCAATGCCATTGCTTGCATTAAGATGCAGCAGCTTAAACAAATACTGAGGTTGGAAACAGTGCGAAAACGCTTAGAATGGCCTGTTCTGTGCATTTCAGACCAAACGAACACTACTTTAGTCAGAGTAAAGTAAATGCATTTTAAAGGTGTTTGCCTTCTTCAGGGATGTATTTGGACCATATCTAGCACAGAAACTTCATTGCCATTGCTTGCATTAAGATGCAGCAGCTTAAAGTAATACTGAGGTTGGAAACAGTGCGAAAACGCTTAGAATGGCCTGTTCTGTGCATTTCAGACCAAAAGAAAACTACTTTAGTCAGAGTAAAGTAAATGCATTTTAAAGGTGTTTGCCCTTCTTCAGGGATGTATTTGGAGCATATCTAGCACAAAAACTTCATTGCCATTGCTTGCATTAAGATGCAGCAGCTTAAAGAAATACTGAGGTTGGAAACAGTGCAAAAACGCTTAGAATGGCCTGTTCTGTGCATTTCAGACCAAAAGAACACTACTTTGGTCAATATGTTTTAAAAGCATTTTTAAGGTGTTTGCCTTCTTCAGGGATGTATTTGGACCACATCTAGCACAGAAACTTCAATGCCATTGCTTGCATTAAGATGCAGCAGCTTAAACAAATACTGAGGTTGGAAACAGTGCGAAAACGCTTAGAATGGCCTGTTCTGTGCATTTCAGACCAAACGAACACTACTTTAGTCAGAGTAAAGTAAATGCATTTTAAAGGTGTTTGCCTTCTTCAGGGATGTATTTGGACCATATCTAGCACAGAAACTTCATTGCCATTGCTTGCATTAAGATGCAGCAGCTTAAAGTAATACTGAGGTTGGAAACAGTGCGAAAATGCTTAGAATGGCCTGTTCTGTGCATTTCAGACCAAAAGAACACTACTTTGGTCAAAGTGATTTCAATGCATTTTAAAGGTGTTTGCCTTATTCAGGGATGTATTTGGATCATATCTAGCACAAAAACTTCATTGCCATTGCTTGCATTAAGATGCAGCAGCTTAAAGAAATACTGAGGCTGGAAACAGTGCGAAAATGCTTAGAATGGCCTGTTCTGTGCATTTCAGACCAAAAGAACACTACTTTGGTCAAAGTGATTTCAATGCATTTTAAAGGTTTTTGCCTTCTTCAGGGATGTATTTGGACCACATCTAGCACAGAAACTTCAATGCCATTGCTTGCATTAAGATGCAGCAGCTTAAACAAATACTGAGGTTGGAAACAGTGCGAAAACGCTTAGAATGGCCTGTTCTGTGCATTTCAGACCAAACGAACACTACTTTAGTCAGAGTAAAGTAAATGCATTTTAAAGGTGTTTGCCTTCTTCAGGGATGTATTTGGACCATATCTAGCACAGAAACTTCATTGCCATTGCTTGCATTAAGATGCAGCAGCTTAAAGTAATACTGAGGTTGGAAACAGTGCGAAAACGCTTAGAATGGCCTGTTCTGTGCATTTCAGACCAAAAGAAAACTACTTTAGTCAGAGTAAAGTAAATGCATTTTAAAGGTGTTTGCCCTTCTTCAGGGATGTATTTGGAGCATATCTAGCACAAAAACTTCATTGCCATTGCTTGCATTAAGATGCAGCAGCTTAAAGAAATACTGAGGTTGGAAACAGTGCAAAAACGCTTAGAATGGCCTGTTCTGTGCATTTCAGACCAAAAGAACACTACTTTGGTCAATATGTTTTAAAAGCATTTTTAAGGTGTTTGCCTTCTTCAGGGATGTATTTGGACCACATCTAGCACAGAAACTTCATTGCCATTGCTTGCATTAAGATGCAGCAGCTTAAAGAAATACTGAGGTTTTAAACAGTGCGAAAACGCTTAGAATGGCCTGTTCTGTGCATTTCAGACCAAAAGAACACTACTTTAGTCAGAGTAAAGTAAATGCATTTTAAAGGTGTTTGCCTTCTTCAGGGATGTATTTGGAGCATATCTAGCACAAAAACTTAATTGCCATTGCTTGCATTAAGATGCAGCAGCTTAAAGAAATACTGAGGTTGGAAACAGTGCGAAAACGCTTAGAATGGCCTGTTCTGTGCATTTCAGACCAAAAGAACACTACTTTAGTCAGAGTAAAGTAAATGCATTTTACAGGTGTTTGCCTTCTTCAGGGATGTATTTGGAGCATATCTAGCACAAAAACTTCATTGCCATTGCTTGCATTAAGATGCAGCAGCTTAAACAAATACTGAGGTTGGAAACAGTGCGAAAACGCTTAGAATGGCCTGTTCTGTGCATTTCAGACCAAACGAACACTACTTTAGTCAGAGTAAAGTAAATGCATTTTAAAGGTGTTTGCCTTCTTCAGGGATGTATTTGGACCATATCTAGCACAGAAACTTCATTGCCATTGCTTGCATTAAGATGCAGCAGCTTAAAGTAATACTGAGGTTGGAAACAGTGCGAAAACGCTTAGAATGGCCTGTTCTGTGCATTTCAGACCAAAAGAAAACTACTTTAGTCAGAGTAAAGTAAATGCATTTTAAAGGTGTTTGCCCTTCTTCAGGGATGTATTTGGAGCATATCTAGCACAAAAACTTCATTGCCATTGCTTGCATTAAGATGCAGCAGCTTAAAGAAATACTGAGGTTGGAAACAGTGCAAAAACGCTTAGAATGGCCTGTTCTGTGCATTTCAGACCAAAAGAACACTACTTTGGTCAATATGTTTTAAAAGCATTTTTAAGGTGTTTGCCTTCTTCAGGGATGTATTTGGACCACATCTAGCACAGAAACTTCATTGCCATTGCTTGCATTAAGATGCAGCAGCTTAAAGAAATACTGAGGTTTTAAACAGTGCGAAAACGCTTAGAATGGCCTGTTCTGTGCATTTCAGACCAAAAGAACACTACTTTAGTCAGAGTAAAGTAAATGCATTTTAAAGGTGTTTGCCTTCTTCAGGGATGTATTTGGAGCATATCTAGCACAAAAACTTAATTGCCATTGCTTGCATTAAGATGCAGCAGCTTAAAGAAATACTGAGGTTGGAAACAGTGCGAAAACGCTTAGAATGGCCTGTTCTGTGCATTTCAGACCAAAAGAACACTACTTTAGTCAGAGTAAAGTAAATGCATTTTACAGGTGTTTGCCTTCTTCAGGGATGTATTTGGAGCATATCTAGCTCAAAAACTTCATTGCCATTGCTTGCATTAAGATGCAGCAGCTTAAAGAAATACTGAGGTTGGAAACAGTGCAAAAACGCTTAGAATGGCTTTTTCTGTGCATTTCAGACCAAAAGAACACTACTTTATTCAATTTGTTTTAAAAGCATTTTTAAGGTGTTTGCCTTCTTCAGGGATGTATTTGGATCATATCTAGCACAAAAACTTCATTGCCAATGCTTGCATTAAGATGCAGCAGCTTAAAGAAATACTGAGGTTTTAAACAGTGCGAAAACGCTTAGAATGGCCTGTTCTGTGTATTTCAGACCAAAAGAACACTACTTTGGTCAAAGTGATTTCAATGCATTTTAAAGGTGTTTGCCTTATTCAGGGATGTATTTGGATCATATCTAGCACAAAAACTTCATTGCCATTGCTTGCATTAAGATGCAGCAGCTTAAAGAAATACTGAGGCTGGAAACAGTGCGAAAACGCTTAGAATGGCCTGTTCTGTGCATTTCAGACCAAAAGAACACTACTTTAGTCAGAGTAAAGTAAATGCATTTTAAAGGTGTTTGCCTTCTTCAGGGATGTATTTGGATCATATCTAGCACAAAACCTTCATTGCCAATGCTTGCATTAAGATGCAGCAGCTTAAAGAAATACTGAGGCTGGAAACAGTGCGAAAACGCTTAGAATGGCCTGTTCTGTGCATTTCAGACCAAAAGAACACTACTTTGGTCAATATGTTTTAAAAGCATTTTTAAGGTGTTTGCCTTCTTCAGGGATGTATTTGGACCACATCTAGCACAGAAACTTCATTGCCATTGCTTGCATTAAGATGCAGCAGCTTAAAGAAATACTGAGGCTAGAAACAGTGCGAAAACGCTTAGAATGGCCTGTTCTGTGCATTTCAGACCAAAAGAACACTACTTTGGTCAATATGTTTTAAACGCATTTTTAAGGTGTTTGCCTTCTTCAGGGATGTATTTGGACCATATCTAGCACAGAAACTTCATTGCCATTGCTTGCATTAAGATGCAGCAGCTTAAGGAAATACTGAGGTTGGAAACAGTGCGAAAACGCTTAGAATGGCCTGTTCTGTGCATATCAGACCAAAAGAACACTACTTTGGTCAAAGTGATTTCAATGCATTTTAAACGTCTTTGCCTTCTTCAGGGATGTATTTGGACCATATCTAGCACAAAAACTTCATTGCCAATGCTTGCATTAAGATGCAGCAGCTTAAAGAAATACTGAGGTTGGAAACAGTGCGAAAACGCTTAGAATGGCCTGTTCTGTGCATTTCAGACCAAAAGCACACTACGTTGGTCAAAGTGATTTCAATGCATTTTAAAGGTGTTTGCCTTCTTCAGGGATGTATTTGGAGCATATCTAGCACAAAAACTTCATTGCCATTGCTTGCATTAAGATGCAGCAGCTTAAAGAAATACTGAGGTTGGAAACAGTGCAAAAACGCTTAGAATGGCCTGTTCTGTGCACTTCAGACCAAAAGAACACTACTTTAGTCAGAGTAAAGTAAATGCATTTTAAAGGTGTTTGCCTTCTTCAGGGATGTATTTGGACCATATCTAGCACAAAAACTTCATTGCCAATGCTTGCATTAAGATGCAGCAGCTTAAAGAAATACTGAGGTTTTAAACAGTGCGAAAACGCTTAGAATGGCCTGTTCTGTGCATTTCAGACCAAAAGAACACTACTTTGGTCAAAGTGATTTCAATGCATTTTAAACGTCTTTGCCTTATTCAGGGATGTATTTGGATCATATCTAGCACAAAAACTTCATTGTCATTGCTTGCATTAAGATGCAGCAGCTTAAAGAAATACTGAGGTTGGAAACAGTGCGAAAACGCTTAGAATGGCCTGTTCTGTGCATTTCAGACCAAAAGAACACTACTTTAGTCAGAGTAAAGTAAATGCATTTTAAAGGTGTTTGCCTTCTTCAGGGATGTATTTGGACCATATCTAGCACAGAAACTTCATTGCCATTGCTTGCATTAAGATGCAGCAGCTTAAAGAAATGCTGAGGCTGGAAACAGTGCGAAAACGCTTAGAATGGCCTGTTCTGTGCATTTCAGACAAAAAGAACACTACTTTGGTCAAAGTGATTTCAATGCATTTTAAAAGGTGTTTGCCTTCTTCAGGGATGTGTTTGGACCATATCTAGCACAAAAACTTCATTGCCATTGCTTGCATTAAGATGCAGCAGCTTAAAGAAATACTGAGGTTGGAAACAGTGCGAAAACGCTTAGAATGGCCTGTTCTGTGCATTTCAGACCAAAAGAACACTACTTTATTCAATTTGTTTTAAAAGCATTTTAAGGTGTTTGCCTTATTCAGGGATATATTTGGATCATATCTAGCACAAAAACTTCATTGCCATTGCATGCATTAAGATGCAGCAGCTTAAAGAAATACTGAGGTTGGAAACAGTGCAAAAACGCTTAGAATGGCCTGTTCTGTGCATTTCAGACCAAAAGAACACTACTTTATTCAATTTGTTTTAAAAGCATTTTTAAGGTGTTTGCCTTCTTCGGGGATGTATTTGGATCATATCTAGCACAAAAACTTCATTGCCATTGCTTGCATTAAGATGCAGCAGCTTAAAGAAATACTGAGGCTGGAAACAGTGCGAAAACGCTTAGAATGGCCTGTTCTGTGCATTTCAGACCAAAAGAACACTACTTTGGTCAAAGTGATTTCAATGCATTTTAAACGTCTTTGCCTTCTTCAGTGATGTATTTGGACCATATCTAGCACAAAAACTTCATTGCCAATGCTTGCATTAAGATGCAGCAGCTTAAAGAAATACTGAGGCTGGAAACAGTGCGAAAACGCTTAGAATGGCCTGTTCTGTGCATTTCAGACCAAAAGAACACTACTTTGGTCAATATGTTTTAAAAGCATTTTTAAGGTGTTTGCCTTCTTCAGGGATGTATTTGGACCACATCTAGCACAGAATCTTCATTGCCATTGCTTGCATTAAGATGCAGCAGCTTAAAGAAATACTGAGGCTGGAAACAGTGCGAAAACGCTTAGAATGGCCTGTTCTGTGCATTTCAGACCAAAAGAACACTACTTTGGTCAAAGTGATTTCAATGCATTTTAAACGTCTTTGCCTTCTTCAGGGATGTATTTGGACCATATTTAGCACAAAAACTTCATTGCCAATGCTTGCATTAAGATGCAGCAGCTTAAAGAAATACTGAGGCTGGAAACAGTGCAAAAACGCTTAGAATGGCCTGTTTTGTGCATTTCAGACCAAAAGAACACTACTTTGGTCAAAGTGATTTCAATGCATTTTAAATGTCTTTGCCTTCTTCAGGGATGTATTTGGACCATATCTAGCACAAAAACTTCATTGCCAATGCTTGCATTAAGATGCAGCAGCTTAAAGAAATAATGAGGCTGGAAACAGTGTGAAAACGCTTAGAATGGCCCGTTCTGTGGATTTCAGACCAAAAGAACACTTGTTTTGTGCACAATATACACAACACTTGTGTATATTGTTTTGTACACATGAAACTGTTTCACTGTTTGTTGTACAAATCACAAACAAAACAACCCCAAAGAGAAGCACTTATGAACATGAGAATCACAAGTTGCTCTGTTTGAGGTCATCTGAGAAGGATTCATCGATGTACGCGATGTTCAGTGCTTGTTTTTGTCATTTCAAACTGCCCCAACTAGTAGCACTTATGTTGGGTCTAGCCTGCCAACACTTAAACAATACTGGAGACACCGACACATGAAGACAAAGCTCATTTTACTTGTGAGCACAAGGGGAGCCGCTCTGGAACACTATAACTCAGTGCCCAGCCGACGATCTCCAAACCCCCTTGGGCACAGCTCTTTTTATTAGGAAAAGTACGAAAGTCACTCCTTCACATCTGGTGAAACAAGATACAAAGCCAATCCATATATGGTGAATAAGATACATAGGAAGTCATTATGCCATGAATACAGTTTTGTGAAGTTTCCTCTTAGCGTGGGCGGTTAAACATTCTTCCCTAGCATAACAAGGTCATGGGGAGTACCTGCAAGCATAGCAAGATATCACAGAGACACAGAAAGGACCAGTTCACAGAGAGGACTATGCTCCATATCCTCTAACAATCCCTCCTGTTAGTCCTTCTGTGAAACTGGGCATAAAACATCAACATTATGTTTCAAAATCTGCACAAATCATCATCAGACACATTCCACTTGATTTATCATTTTCGGAACATGCATCAAACATCAGGCATTGATCAGTTTGCTGTGTTTACACCAAATAGGGAGAGATGCTCCTTCCTCTCATCCTCATAAATCTCCCTCTCCAGCTCCAGTTGTTGCAGTGTGAACTGCTGCGACACTGCCGCTTCAGCACTCTTCACAATGAGGCTACGGACACAGGGCACAGCATAACAAGCCAAAAACATAAACAGAAGCAATACTACTCCTATTGTAGTAAAGAAAGCCACAATAGTGGTTTTCCATCGCCCAAACATTGAATCAAACCAGTTTCCCCAGGGGTTATCAGCTCCAGAGTTTCGTGCCAATTCTTCCTTCAGGTTTTTCAGGTTCTCCAGAGCGAGGCTGACTGAACCACCTGGAGCAGTGTTATTTGGAATAAAAGTACAACATTCATCACCAAACATAACACACAATCCTCCTTTCTCTGCTAACAACATGTCAACTCCCATACGTGTCTGCCATGCCATCAGAGAGGTCGGTGCCAGCTGTTCAGCGATCCCCTTCATTCCATCGTGCGTGATGTTAACAAACCTCTGTTGATTGTAATAGATGTAATTGATCCATTCAGTGTTTTTAGCTATCTCTGCCATGGGGCCCAGAAATGGAACAGCTAATGTGAAGCCTCCTTTAACTTCATCCCGTGCTTTAAACTCATGTGGAATACCTCGTGGTTGCCCAATAGAGTCCAGGTAGACGGTGTCCAAACTCATTTGAGCTCTGATATCGATGTTACGCCGTCCCCTGTTTGTTTGTTGTTCTGTCTCTATGTGTATGTCATTAGTGAGAAACATTACTTGCGTGCAGGTGCCAGTCCAGTTTGTCGGTAAAGTCTGTCTGGGAGCTCCTCCACACATCCACCACACGTCAGCAATTTTCTGTGCTAGTCGGTCGAAATCCTCGGTGTATGGAGGTGCCCTTGGTACACCCTCAACGTTGTAGTAGGTGAGGTTGTTCCGTTTCTGGATATGCTTGGTCCAATCCGTTCCCATGGGCTTCCCCCATGTCTTAGTTCTGTCCGTCACATTCCACGTGATGGTGCAGGTTGGAAACACTCCCATCCGCTGTCCTTTTCCGGATCTGTGAAAACACTCAAACGTACAGTTTGCACAAACCCTACCAGCTGGGGGATCCCCAGATGTTTTGGGTGCTTTCTGTACGGGGTCCCCTGTAGGCCACATGGAATCTACAGATTCACCGAATGTCCAAATGTGTCTAGATATGTTGTACACTTTAAAGTAAATGCGTCTTCCTGCTAGTCCCAGTACTGCTCTCATTGTACAGGATAATTCACAATAGTCTTTATTAAACCGGTTAGTAGGGGTGTAACCCTTTAGCGGAGTCCCTGTGACTCCAGAAGATAGTCGGATAACACAAGAATCTTCTGTCACCAGCTCCCTGTCTCGAGTTTCTTGATAACAGGAATGTGTGTCATAAGGAAAAGGAACCACAGTCAGTCTTGGTCGTGCCTTGGCACAGATCACACAAGACCCTTCAGTAATTGTCTTGGCCGTATAGTTGGTATATGCCAGCCATAGATTACCATCTGGATTGTCCTTGAGGTAGTCCCGTCCGGATGCCCATGCGTCCCAGTCTCTGATCTCTCGGCGCGGACGATGCAAGATGACCTTTCCTGGAGCGTCTTTCCCTGGCAAAAGACCATCCTCCCACAGCAACAGTGTTGTTATGGTTACTACAATTGCAGTCCCAGCAGTTGCCACTGCACACAGCTTACCCCTCGACATCATAGCTGGGAGCAGGGTTCAGATGGTTTCTTCTGCAGCCAAGGGCTTTGGTGCCGGCCGACTTCCACCCTACTCAGATGTCAGTGGTGGCAGCTTTTTGCAGTGGTTCTGGTGAATCCACGTGTCTCTCTCTGCTATCTTCAGCGCTGTTGGTGTGGTCAGCAGGACTGTGTAGGGGCCTTCCCAGCGGGGACTGGACCAGTTCTTCCGTTTGATCACTTTGATGAGGACCTGGTCACCCGGCTGTATGAGCATTGCCTGAGGAGACAAAGCATCGTCTGGCGGATCATTGGCGTTAACAACCTCCTTCTCCTTCAGCATTTTACACATCCAGTCTGCTAGTGTGTGTGTGTCTTCTGCTTTTTCTTTAACAATAGTCATCATTGGTAACACGAAAGATCTCCCATGCACAATCTCAAAAGGAGTTAATCCTTTATCTGTAGGAGTAATGCACATGTACATTTTTACCAAATCTAAACACTCAGGTCTGCCTGTCTGCTCCATGGTCTTTCTCAGTCTGCCTTTCACGGTGCCATTTGTTCGTTCCACCAATCCTGCACTTTGTGGGTGGTATGAACAATGATTTTTCAGACGTATTCCTAGATGTTCTGCCATTCGTGACACTACTTCATTCACAAAATGTGTCCCGTTGTCACTATAGATTACTTCTGGAATACCATGTTGTGGTATTATGTGTTTGCATATGGCTTTTGCTACTGTAAGAGCATCTGCTGTCTTACTTGGAACGATTTCAACCCATTTTGAAAATGGATCTATGAGAACGAGGCAATACTTATATTGCTGGCTTGGTGTTAGCTCAATAAAGTCCATGTGTATGAACTGGAAAGGATATTTAGCTTGTGGGAACTGTCCCCTCTTCGGTCTGAGATTACCTTGTGGATTATGTTTGCAACAGATGAGACATGATCTACCAAAATTTTTTGAGTAAGTATTAAATCCATAGGCGTAGAAGTGCCGTCCCACTATTGTCACCATCCCTCCTGTTGAGACATGGCACGGCCCATGGCTCATTACAGCTGCTGTATGGAACAGACTTCTGGGTAGGCATGGCTTCTTGTTGATGTAGTAAACATCATTTTCAATTTGTGCTCCGTTTTTCGGCCAATTTGTCACTTCCTGCTTAGGAGAGTTAGCTTGCATGTCTCTGATAATTTCTATGTCCAGTGGCACTTGAGGAGAATCCTGTGCCACCATGACCATTGTTCCATATTTTCCTTCTGCTGCTTCTTTCGCTATTTTGTCCTAGTTTCCTAGTGAAACTGAATCTTTCCCTTTTGTATGTGCCGCACATTTACACACTGCTAATGCTTCTGGCAAAAGCACAGCTTGTAATAATGCTTCCAACAGTTTTGCATGTTGCACTGTCTTTCCTGTAGAAGTTGTCATTCCTCTACGAGCCCACTGGGCGGCAAAGCAATGTAATGTAGAAAAAGCATACTGACTGTCTGTGTACACTGTCAGTCTTTTCCCTTGTCCAGCTCTACATGCTTCAGTTAATGCTACGATTTCTGCAGCTTGTGCAGAATAGTGAGATGGTAATTTCATTGCTGTGATGATAGTGTCCCGTGTAACTACCGCGAACCCAGACTGATTAGTACCTTGAGGAGTCTTCGAACACGACCCATGAACAAACCAACATTCTCCTTCCTCTAAAGGAGTATCTTTCAAGTCAGGTCGTGGTTTACACTGCTGTTCTGTGTCAGCTAGACAACTATGTGGCAGCCCCTAATGTGGATGTGGCAGGAGGGTTGCCGGGTTCAGAGTTGAACATCTTTTAATGGTCAAATGTGGTTGTGAAAGCAACGTTGACAGTAAAGACAAATGTCTCGCAGGAGACAGAAATGTCATTTTTGTCTGAGTCAGTAACATGTCTACTTCATGAGGCAGTAGCAGCTGCAGCGGGTGATAAAGCACTACCTCATCTGAGGCTTGAATGGCTAATGCTGCAGCACACACAGCTCTGACACAGCTAGGCAAAGCGCATGCAACTGGATCTAATCTCTTAGAGTAGTAATGTAGTGGAAAAACATTAGTATATGTTAGTGGGTTTAGGATACAGTTAGAGTAGAATAGATATTGTTTAGGCTTTGTTCATTTCTAGGGAATATGATTGTACAGGACGCTTGCTGGCCTTCGGTGGCTCCGAGGATATCTGACCAGAGAGCAGAACAATTTGGGCAAAACATTCTGACCTGGTAACCAAAGCAATGGAGTCAAAACAAGTGGCTGTAATCACAACTGTTTGCATTTGGGCTGACGCAAACAGAGGGATTAAAACATGCTCCCGAGGAATCTCGGGAGGAGAGTTCTTTGCCTGCCGTAGAGACAACTCGTTTTTCTGTGGTCAGGCCTGGGGCTCCCTGAGCGCTAGCAAGCATCCTCCTTGCAAGGAAGAAGGTGACGCATATCTGCCTTTTCATTCTTTCATCTCAGCACTGAGAATAAATCTACAATTGATTGGCTGAAACCTAATGCTGCCTCGGCTGAGTTCTTCTGAGTTGGGACATTTCTAACCACTACAAAGTTGGCGTCACGAACTTGGGAAACAAGGAAGCCAAATTAAGAAGAACACTGATACCTGGAGGCTGATGGAAAATTGAGGACAACATTCATCCGGCTGGTGCCTGGACGCAGACGACGTCACGTGTGGCCACAGGTAAAAAATTGCGTTTTGCTTTAAGTTGACGTACTCTGTGTCTGGGATCAGGTGGGAATGTTGGTAAGACTGACTGACAAAGTCATATAATTTGCCTAAACAGTTAAATTCTAATTTGGCGGCCTTAAGAAAAGAATTTTGTTGTGGGGGAAACCCTGTATGTTGTGGTGGATGTAAAGGCGAGATATCGGGTCACTTGTACTAACATTGCTGTGAATAACTAACCAGCTTCATGTGTTTCATGTGTGTTTCTGCTATGATTATAAAAATGATACAGCCTATTGACATCTAAAAGTTGAATATTGTATCGGACGCAGCTTGGCTCTGGGAAAATTGTGGGCGTTTGAGTCTGGGATTAGAGAAAATTATTGTTTAAGACGCTGTATAAGTACAAAGGACTGACTTGCTCGGGCTCTGCATGGTTTGGAACGAGCGCCTCCTCAACACGGATTGGAAATGGCAGATTATTTTGTTTAAGGTTGAGAAATTAGCACAGGAGTTTTGCAGAGGCAGCAGTCCGTTTGTGCGCTCACAGTGGGTTTTGGCTCCAGAAATTTTAATGTGCGATCAATTAGAGACGAATAATTGTACTGGTACGCTGTGAGTTTGTTTGTTTTTTGGTAACGTGGGGAAATTACATCAGCCTGGGCCAGATCAACCCAGGTGTAGTTTTCACCATGGAGAGTGAGGCCTGAGAGTTTAGTTAAATCCCGGTGAAAAGCTTTTCTGTAGATAAACGAGTCTAGACTAAAATGTGTTGAATATTTATGTATGCGGTGTAATGGATGGAAGCTTTGTATATGCGTGTGCTGTGGTTTATATGATGCAATGATTTGTGTTTAGAAGTTGTTGTGATTGTGTGTTTTTCTGCACAGAGGGTTCTGTGCTGTGGTTTATATGCTGAGGTCTGAGCTGAGACTGTGTGGTTGATAATTTCACAGGAGAAGAGTCTGGCTCTTCTGTCTCTCTGTCTTCTGGCAATTGTGAGTGTGTGTAAGGATAAAAATAGACCGAAGGGCATGTGTGGATGCAGTTAAAAGGAGAAGTGAATTGTTTTGTATTTGCGTTTTCTTGCTTTTATCGTGGAGACGTGGACAAAGGACTCTACTCAGTCGTGAGAACTGCTGTTGGAGGTGTTCGTTTTGATTTTGATCATAATAGACTTATGTTGAGAGTGTGTGTCTTCCGGTGATCGTAGCTGTTTGTGAGACTTCTTCATTGTTCAGTGAAAGTTGAGACCGCGCCCCTTGTTGGAGAGAGGGGATCTATGACAATAAGGTTCGTGATTGGCTGTGAGTTCGAGACTGCGCTTCACCTGGTAGTCAAGGGTACTACACAAGAAGACAGCCCCCCTCCCCGGAGGTTTACAAACTGAGGCTGCAGGTGACCTTGGAGGAGAACTCAGAGCTTCGCTGTGACTCTTGTCTGTGTGTATGATAGTAGGGACAGCAATTTTCACGTGATTGAAACAGAGAAGCTCTTAAAGTTGTCACAAAAACCGCTGAGGTATTTAAAGTTAGATAGTGTTGAGGCTGAGTGGTTTCCAAATTAAATACTCCACAGTCATTTGAATTTGGATAAGATACCGTAGATTTGTGTGCACTACAGACACATCAATTCAGTAGCATACATAAGAGACATATCCACGTAGATACATCACACATAATGGAATCCGCAAACAAGAACATGTCTCCCATTGAGGTGTTAGGAAAAAAGAATCCACTTCTGAAAGGCGAAATTCTGAGATACTCGAAAAAATGGAATAAGCGCACGGGGAAATCAGCTTCACCCTGGCCATTGGAGGGAACGTTTGACCTGAGACAGTGTGTTGAGATGGAAGTTTTAATAAAAAATTACCGAATTAAAGACAAATCTACAAAGCGTGAGCATAAGCGTGAGCGTGAGACTGCAGTGCTGCACTTGTTTACAGAACATGGCAAAATGTTGAGGGAAAGAACTGTACAATATGTGAAGAAACAGCTAGAGGAGAAGGATAAAGTGGGGGCGAAGAATGTGGGGAAGCTCCATCCTCAGATAACCCAGATGCCTGTCAGAGAACTTAAAATTCTAGGTGATTACATGATTAAGTCAGGGAAAGAAAAATGTCTTTATCCAATGGCAGAGCTGGAGAAAGCAAGCAGGTCAGAGGAAGAAGAGATAGACGAGGTGGCAGATGTACCTGAGACAGTCTTGAAGGCAGTTAAGGTGTCAGATAGGAATCCTAGGCGTGTCAGTAGATTACATGATAATGTGGTGAGGATTTTACAAGAGGCTGAGAATGGAAGGAGATGCAGTGGGTTGGAGATGCAGAGGTGTGATGTGAGAGAGGCTGGTTCCAATGGGTCTGAGGAGAGTGCTGAGAAATACCTTGTGAGAGTGGAATACTCTAAACTGCCAGACCCTGACAGAGTCTCTACACCCCGGGATGGACATGGTGGTGCAAAGCCTAAATTCCCTCAGTCAATCTTGAAAAAGAGGGACAACAAGGCTGCAGCCAGAAAGGAGCTTGCACCTGTGTTTGACATTGGGAGCGAGGTGCTGGAGGAGCGTAGGAAAATGGATGGAATTATCATCACAGTTCACGCTCCCATCACAACTCCAGCTCTCATTACGTTTCCACTTACATCGGCAGCTGCGGATACACCCCAGGTGATATACGCTCACCCAGGAGGGTGGCAGGGAGGCCCTCCACGCAGGAGAGGGGGATGTTCCGCTGGCAGAGGCAGAGGAGCTGCTGGTAGATTGGGGAGAAGAGTGCGATGCCACTACTGTGGGAGAGAAGGACATATAAGAAACCAGTGTTTCAGGTGGATGCAGGACTTTGGATTTGATCCAACTGGACAGGCAATGCCCAGGCAGAGGGGGCCAACCAATCCACGTCAGGGTCCTCCAGCCGGTTACTAGGGGGGGCCCTGAGGCTGTGCCATTTTGTGCACCCCAGATGGAGTGATTGTGGACACTGCACATTCCCAAATGACTGTGAGAAAAGAGGAGGAGATGGTCTATTGGCTTGGGGACTTAAACGAAACATTCATGGACTCTGCTGATATGTGGATGGACTTTATCAAAGCCAGTATGTCAGAAGCATCGCAGCCTGCTTGTCCTCCTCACTGTACTCTCCAGTATTTTGAAAATGAGTCTGACGCTCAGCCAGATGTTTGGTTAGGAAGACAGCCAGGAAAGGTTCAGCTACAATCTACGTCTATTGTTTTGGGAAAACAGGGGGCTGCCATGGTCATAGAGAGAGGGCCATATTTAGATCAGGAATTTGACATCAAAAACAGCATTCTGCATGTGACCTTGTTAGTTAACCCAGACTTTGAACCCAAACATTTAGGTCCTATGCTTGTTCAGTCCCAGGAAGCTAAATTTGTGCCAACAGAAAACAAATACATTTGGTTGAGTGAGGATGAGTCTTTTCTTAAAATAGACATTTCAGCTGAGGGATGGGCTTCCCCACAGGCTGTACGCCTCCCACGTCGGGCAGCACTCTGCTGCCAGCATTCTGATCTGGAGAAAGAGATGGTAGGAAGAGTACCAGATAAACTATGGTCCAAACATGATACTGATGTAGGTTTCATTCAGTCAGCGCAACCGGTGGAAGTTCATCTTAAACCAGGATGTAGGCCTCCCTGGAAACCACAATACCCCCTGAAAGTGGAAGCAGAGGCTGGGATTCAGCCAACAATACAGAGCTTATTGCAAGCAGGAGTGCTGGTGGAAGAGTCAAATCCATGCAGCAATACCCCGATTTTGCCAATCAAAAAGGCTGATAAGAGTAAGTATCGATTGGTGCATGATCTTAGAGCTTTAAATGAGGTTGTAGAAGATTTTCCAGCGGAGGTTCCAAATCCACACACTCTCTTGTCGAACGTTCCACCTGATGCAAAGTGGTTTACAGTGGTTGACTTGTGTTCTGCATTTTTCAGTGTACCATTGAGTGAAAACAGTCGACATCTTTTCTCATTCACGTACAGGGGTCAGTCCTACACGTACACACGAATGCCGATGGGATTCAAGCACAGTCCTCACTTGTTCAACAAAATCTTGAAAGAGGATATGGAGGATTTGGCGGGTAAGATTACAAGTACTGTTCTCCAGTATGTTGACGATTTAATCCTCTGTGCACCAGATTTGGAAACATGTCATAAAGACTCCATCACCTTGTTGACACTGTTGGCTGAAAGAGGCCATAAAGCATCGCTGAAAAAGCTGCAGTACTGCAAAGATCGAGTGGAGTATTTGGGCAGATTGATTACAGAGGGGACGCGCGCTGTGTCTCCATCTCAATTGGAAGCTGTGTCCAAGGCCCCCAAACCAACCACAGTCCGGGAAATGTTGACCTTTTTAGGGCTGACAGGGTACAGTGCAGAGTGGATAGATGGGTATTCAAGAATTGTGCAGCCTCTAAGAAATATGGTAAAAGCAGAAGGGACTGACAATTTAAGGGAAAAACTTGTGTGGACCTCAGAGGGTCACATGGCATTTGAAGCCATCAAAGTGTTGTTGCAGCAGGCTCCTGCACTTGCTCTCCCAGACTATGAGAAGACATTTCTGCTGTATGTTTCCTGTCGACAAGATCACGCCTGCGGGGCTCTGACCCAGAGAACAGGTGTGGGAACGCATGCTCAGCCTATTGCGTACTACTCTGTGGCTTTAACACCAGTTGAACTGGGTCTTCCAACTTGTTATCGTCATTTGGCTGCAGCACATTTGATGTATGAAAAAGCGTCAGCGATAACAATGGGCTATCCCATAGAGATTGTGTCTCATCACAAGTTGGTGAATTTGATTGAGAGAGGCAAGTTTGTATTGACAGCACAACGCCTCAGCGACTATCACAGATTGCTTGAGTATCCGGATGTGACCGTGCGCGTCTGTAAAGTGAAGGATCCAGCCGATTCCATTCCACTGCCTGGTGAAGGGGAACCACATGAGGGTGTGGCGGAAGCTGAACGTTACGCCAAGCTGAGGTCTGATTTGAGTGCAGTTCCTCTTGAGCATGCAGAGGTGACTTTGTTTGTGGATGGTTCCTGCTACCGAGAGGGGGATGCCCTCAAAGCAGGTTTTGCCGTGGTTCAGGAGAAGAATGGTAACATGGAGGTGGTGTGTGCCCAGGAGTGCACTCAACCCTGCTCAGCTCAGCTGGCAGAGCTGAAGGCTTTGACCAGCGCTTGTGAACTAGCTGAAGGCAAGCGAGCCAATGTGTATACGGATTCAGCTTTTGCACATGGGGTCTGTCATCTGTTTGGGGCTGCATGGAAAGGGCGAGGCTTTAGAAAAGCTGATGGCTCTCCCGTGGTGCACGGTGAGCAGATTAGGAAGTTGTTGATGGCTATGATGAAACCAACAGCTCTGGCCATCATTAAGTGTGCTGCACACAAGAAAGATGCCTCAATGGTCACGCGGGGCAATGCAGCTGCAGACAGCGCTGCAAAAAGGGCTGCTGCAGCAGGCACGAGAGCTATTCTGGCTGCTTATGCCACCGAACTCGAAAATCAGATCACCTCTAAGGATTTGTCTTTGTTACAGGAGGAGGTTTCAGAAGCTGAACGCCAGCTCTGGATGCAGAGAGGAGCAGTGAAAGACAGTGACGGGCTATGGAGGAACCACGAGGGGCTGTTTGTGGCTCCGACTGGATTGTTGTCCTTGCTGATAAACGAGGCTCATGGGCTAAGCCATGAGTCGAGGGGGGAAGTGATTAGGAGAATCAGAGAGTGGAATTTTTGGGCTCCAAAGTTACAACAACATGTGGATGATGTGATAAGTCGGTGTGAAACTTGTCTCCAGTGTAACATTCGGCGTGGAATGGTGCCGCCTGCTGGACACCTTCCAATCCCTGAGGGGCCATTCATGCATTTGACAATGGACTTTGTGGACATGGTGCGTCCGGTGCAGGGCAAGCGATATCTTCTGGTGGTCATTGATCGCTTCAGCCGGTGGGTCGAGGCGACACCGCTGAGACGGTGGCGAAATTTTTGTGTCGAGAGGTGATTCCGCGCTTTGGGATCCCTCTGAAGATCAGCTCAGATAATGGTAAAGAGTTTGTTGACAAAACAGTGAAATGTGTCTTACAAAAACTGGGAGTGAAACAGATGTTTGGCAGTGTGTACTGCCCGACGTCACAGTCTGATGTTGAGAGGTGCAACGGTATTTTGAAAAACAAACTGCTGAAAATCTGCCGAAGCACAGGGTTAAACTGGATAGACGCTTTGCCTCTGGCGCTCATGGCTTGTCGATCAAGTGCTCACAGAACGCTGAAACTAACACCGCATGAAGCTTTGCTTGGTCGACCGATGCCAGCGCCAGTGTACAGAGCAGTGAAGGGTCCATCTCTTGACATTTTGACAAATGACCTCAGTTCTTACATCAAACAAATGACTAACATGCATAGGAGTATTTCCTCCCGTGTTGTCTCCTTGCAGGAAAAAGAAGCTCGAGAAGATCCAGAGCCATTCGTGAAGCCAGGTGACCTGGTGTATGTTAAAGTGTTCAGGAGAAAGTGGGACCACCCTCGACGAGAGGGTCCGTACGAGGTGGTTAAAGCTACCGCCAGAGCCGTACAGGTTGAAGGTTCACCCACGTGGTATCATCTAAATCATTGTGTGAAAGCCCCAGAGGGGGAACCAGAGTTGGCAGTGGCCAAAAAGGAGAAGAATGAGATGTCCGGAGAATGCCCAGAGGGGGAGGAAAGGGGTGACCCTGATCCTCTCACTAAGTCTGGTCCTCGCATTGATTGTGCTGATAGTATTACAGTTGACTATCCCCGAACCAGGGCCGTCCAGAGACAAAGGGCCCAGCAAGAGTAAGACCACAATCAAGAGAGGGAGGAGAGCTACAGGAGAAAAGGGAACAGAGGTCCAGGAGTGGACATCTCATTCTGCCGGAATGAAAGGAGTGATAACTGAGGTAGAGGATTATGAGGACGAAGAGATCAGTCTGGAAACGCTCCAGCAGAACAGCTGGTACCAGTGGGTCCAGTTTGCAAGGATGAATGACAAGACTGACTTTTACATCTGCTCCAAGGTTAAGCCAGATAAGTTTTTCATGTTGAACACAGTGTTCAGTTGGCAGGAGTGTGATCGCAGACTGCAGACAACTAATAAGAATACTGAGTGGATGAATTACATCTATTATCAACAGCGTTTCATTAAGTACACTGATGTAGCTCTAGGTGCGTTGGGAGAGCAGGTCACACTGCCCCTGATGGAGCGTTCACGGAGGCGATGAGGAAGCTGAAAGCCCTTAAGATGGAGGTGAAGGCGAACGCTGGCAGGGATGCAAATGTGGGCTGGATAAGTTGGTTGGAGAACGCTGTTAGTGGCTGGAAGCTGGGACTACTCAGATTGGTGATAACAGTGTCTGTAGGTGTAGTGATCATGGGATTCATCCTGTGTTGTTGCATTCCTCTGATGAGGTCTGTGGCCCTGAGAGCAGTGAGGAAGCAGAACTTGCAGATGGCCGTGCTGATGCAGGGATTAGAGCAGAATCAGGACAGGGAGAACGACGAGATGGACTACTACCTGTATCCTGTGCCCGACTGGATCTATGTCGATGACGAGGGACAGGACCAAGCAGACGAGGGGGAAGAATGAGGCCGGAGCAGAGCCAGGCGGCTGCCAGCTATCTACCATGTTTTTCTATTTCTCAAACATACACATACTCATATATATACGCACTACAGTTAGCCTCTGACTTCTCCACTTCACACAGTTGTGTAATGGATTTTATCTAATGATCTATTTCTCTGCTCTATAAGTTTTAATTAAATTGTATTATGATTATCTGAACTATCTAAGTATTTGAATAATGATTTGATCCCTGCAACTAAGGGTACACTTTAAAATACACTGACGATTGATGGATGATTGATTGATTGATTGATTAATTGACAGAAGTCAGAGGATCATAATATTTTAGAGTTAGCAACATACATTTCAAGAAATGGTCAATTCCTGTGAGTTGTCTTATGTTCGTTCTTTATTTTCCTCATACTCAGGTTCACTGCAGAGCTTAAAACTGGGAGTTGCACCCGTGGATGAATGGAGGCCGTCGCCCCTGGAAGTGGGAGAGACGCTCATCTGGGATTGGGCCTCCTTGATCGACGCATGTGGCTGCCTGGGACATCTGTAGTGAACTATGTCTATGTGAACATTTGTTGTTGGCAGAGTGCAGAGAATCACCTCTTCAGAATGCAGGACCTTGTGTGCTTAGTTCAGTCTTAGTCTTTTTGTTCTGATCATTAGCGTAGCTATTAATTTAGAATGTTGATTTCAGGGGCCAGGTGTGTAGTTGTACTTTAACGTAGTATAGTCTAGGTCAGATCGTTACGGGATTTAAAAATCCCGTGAGGGGGAAATTCTGTAGTGGAAAAACATTAGTATATGTTAGTGGGTTTAGGATACAGTTAGAGTAGAATAGATATTGTTTAGGCTTTGTTCATTTCTAGGGAATATGATTGTACAGGACGCTTGCTGGCCTTCGGTGGCTCCGAGGATATCTGACCAGAGAGCAGAACAATTTGGGCAAAACATTCTGACCTGGTAACCAAAGCAATGGAGTCAAAACAAGTGGCTGTAATCACAACTGTTTGCATTTGGGCTGACGCAAACAGAGGGATTAAAACATGCTCCCGAGGAATCTCGGGAGGAGAGTTCTTTGCCTGCCGTAGAGACAACTCGTTTTTCTGTGGTCAGGCCTGGGGCTCCCCGAGCGCTAGCAAGCATCCTCCTTGCAAGGAAGAAGGTGACTCCGCATATCTGCCTTTTCATTCTTTCATCTCAGCACTGAGAATAAATCTACAATTGATTGGCTGAAACCTAATGCTGCCTCGGCTGAGTTCTTCTGAGTTGGGACATTTCTAACCACTACAGTAAGCCACAGGCTTCATCTTGCCTCCCATCTGCTGTGCTAACATAGACGTCATAAATGAACCCTTACAATCAACAGTCTGTACAAAGGGCTTGGTATAGTCTGGTAACCCAATAACAGTGGCGCTGGTAAGTGCTTGTTTCAGCTCGGTGAAAGCTTTTTCTGCTGCATCTGCCCACTGCAAAGTTTGTTTCATAGTCATTGGTTCATCATAGATGAGATCTAACAACGGTTGTGTCATTTGTGCATAATTTGGGATCCACAACCTACAATAGTTACACAAGCCTAGAAAACTCATCATGTGTTGCTTTGTGGTGGGTTTCGGTGCGTCTAATATAGACTTTTTTCTGGTGTCTGTGATTCTTCGACCTTCAGGAGTTACTTCATGGCCTAAGAAAACTACAGCTTGTCTGGCCCACTGTAACTTTGAAAGTGAGGCCTTGTTTCCTGTTTTATGTAAATGTTTAAATAGTGCCACAGAAACCTGCTTGTTATGTTCTTCTGTGTCGGACGCTATTAATAAATCATCTACATATACCAATAGTTGGCTGTGTTCGGGCATTTGGAAGTCAGCCAAACAATTATTTATTTCTGCAGTGAATATAGTAGGACTGTCACAGAAACCTTGTGGTAACCGAGTATAAGTATACTTCTTTCCCTGATATGTAAAACCAAACCATCCTTGTGACTCTTGTGCTAATGGTATGGAAAAGAAAGCATTACTTAAATCAGCTACATTAAACCACTTCATTTCTGCTCTCAACTGATTCAACAGTGTGTGTGGGTCAGGCACGCATGGTGCCCTGCTTTCCACAGCTTGATTTACTGCTCTCAGGTCCTGGACCATTCTCCATTGTCCCGTCTCTGCCTTCTTGACAGGAAAAATGGGAGTATTGTACGCTGGACACATAACTACAGGTGCTGTTATTTCTAAGTTAGTCTGAAGATCTCTTACAGACACAGGTTTAGATACTGCACTTGATGTTATTCTGCCGTTTGCTGATTGCACAAAAATACGGTTGTTTGAAGCGGAAACTCCCTCAACGTGCTCTTTTAAAACTGTGCGGTCTGCTCCTGAATCACATAAGAAAACAATGTCACAACCTTCTACTGTCAAGGTTCTGGTGGGAGTGTTCTTATTACTGGTCTGTGCTACTAATGTTTCTATCACACAAGTGA
Source organism: Macropodus opercularis (assembly GCA_030770545.1). Classification (NCBI taxonomy): domain Eukaryota; kingdom Metazoa; phylum Chordata; class Actinopteri; order Anabantiformes; family Osphronemidae; genus Macropodus; species Macropodus opercularis. Next base: position 15,614,282 of record CM061103.1, read on the forward strand.
GGTCTAAAAAATCATCAGGTCTGTCCATGTCTGGTGAACTCTCCTGTGGGCCTAGTCAATTACTAGGATTAAATGGATTTGGTTTATTGTACTCTGCAGGCCTCTGTTGTTGCTTTCTGGGGTTCTCGGGGCAGGTTCTGGCCATGTGTCCTGGCTTGTCACAAATGTAACAGCGATCATGCTTAGGTGGTTCTCCTCTACCCCGACCACGACCTCTAAACCCCCCTCGGCCTCTACCGGAGGACCCTTGGAAAAACACTTCTGCTTCTGAGTTGTCATCTGCTCCAAATAAGCCGTATACGGTTGCTGTTTCAACATTTTTCTTTTTCTTAGCTAATACTTCGCTCGCATGTCTGGCAAAGTTCATAATTTGGTGAACGGAGTCAGTAGTATAATTTACATTATGTTTTCTGATAAAATCGGAGATTGGGCCTCTAAATCCTGCTAATAACGCCTGTTTCAGCTGGTTCTGATAGGCTGAGTCAGGTGTCTGATCTTCTGGAAGGCCACTGTGTGTTTTAAAGACGTTTTCTAAACGTTCCCTGTATTCGTACACATCCTCCCCATCTTTCTGGCGACACTGGGCAATTTTTATATAGTCTGGTCGTGCTCTCCATATTCTTCTTATCTCTCCATAGACTGCCTCCCTCTGTGCTGTCAGAGCAGCACTGTTGGTTGCGAGCCAGGAACCGTCTGCTGCTTTCCCAGTTAAACAAATTCGGTTCAGACCGAAGGAGTCAACTAATTGTTTGTGTTTTTCAATCCATTGTTCGGGATCAACTGTGGGGTCACCTAATGCTTTGCAAGCATCTCTACAGTCTGCTTCTGTCCACGGTCGATAAACTCGTATGGTTCTTCCTTCTGTCCCTACTCCATAATTCGGATTAGCTACCTCAATCATGGGAAACACCTGGTCTGGCCCAGGGGTCAGAGGGTCTGGCATTGGATCACAATCCTCAGATTCATCATCATTATCTAACCCATAGGTTAATTTGATATTTGTAAGATCTGGATATTGTGCAGCCACATTCACGCTGGCTGTTTTGAATTTTAATTTCTCACTCACCTTTCCCCTCGTATGTGACGCTACTGGAGAAGTCACTCCAGCTGCTCCTTCTCCCACTGACTTGGTCTGTTCATCTAACTCCGAGTTGCAAGCCTCTCTCTGGCCTCTCTCGCTTCCTGTTCTCTCCTCCGTTGTTCTCTCAGTGCCCTCCCTCGCACTGCTTCTTCATCTGGCTCCACAAGAGCTGCTGCTTGTAATGCAACCTGTTTCTCCTTTTTTTCCTGTTTTTCCTTTATCTGTCCTTGCCTCTTCACTGCTTGCTTTTTCCACTCTGCGGCTGTCAACCACTGTCTTTGTAATTTTTCTTTGCGTTTTCCCTTCTCTTTTGTCATCTTTTTATCTAACTTAGACAGAAGGTTATGACAATCATCAGGCACTAATTTGCCACTAAATTCATATCTTTCTTTTCATTCGCCGATCCACTTAACATGTTGTGGATCTAACGATGCCATGAACTTCGTGTCCCCCTCCAAAAGGGGCTTACTGTTTCTTTTCCCCATCTCTCCTTTAACTTTATTAATATATTTTATTAATAGACTTTACTAATAGCCTTTATCAATATACCTTATTAATAGGCTTTATCAATAGCCTTTTATTAATACACTTTATTAATAGACTTTTGGACTGAGTCAACGATCTGCCACCACCTCACGTGTTCATCGACTGCACCAAGCTTCTACAGGTCTATCACCTGCGGGTGTAGCTGAAAACGTGAGCAGCGATTTCAATTTTGGCTCAGTCCTACTGTTTGCAAACTTAATGTGAGAATCCGGACAAGTACTTCTGCCCGCTTGAGAAAATAAGTATGTCTATTTTCTCCTTATCTAGAACAATTACTTCTGTTCTACTTCTTGGAAATGCGACCTGCCATTTCACACACACCGCACTTTTTCAGCGGTACCTACTTTTTGTCTTGCCCTGGTCAGATGTCTCCAGGAGTCGTCATCAGCGAGCGAAGAGGGGGATGTCAGGAGCTATTCAACCGGCCCAGCAGACGAATTCACGCTCCGGGTCTTTGTTCCGACCGTCCTAGACGAGTCGACTGTGCACAAATTTCGGTCCTCCGTTGTCCTCCTCCCCGTCGTTGAATCTTGACTCCCGGGTCTTTCGGCACCAAGAAATGTTGGGTCTAGCCTGCCAACACTTAAACAATACTGGAGACACCGACACATGAAGACAAAGCTCATTTTACTTGTGAGCACAAGGGGAGCCGCTCTGGAACACTATAACTCAGTGCCCAGCCGACGATCTCCAAACTCCCCTTGGTCTCAGCTCTTTTTATTAGGAAAAGTATGAAAGTCACTCCTTCACATCTGGTGAAACAAGATACAAAGCCAATCCATATATGGTGAATAAGATACATAGGAAGTCATTATGCCATGAATACAGTTTTGTGAAGTTTCCTCTTAGCGTGGGCGGTTAAACATTCTTCCCTAGCATAACAAGGTCATGGGGAGTACCTGCAAGCATAGCAAGATATCACAGAGACACAGAAAGGACCAGTTCACAGAGAGGACTATGCTCCATATCCTCTAACAACTTACTTGGTTCAAATCACAAGCCAATGCTCAAGTCAGGGTAATAATCATGACTCTCAAATCAATATTGTGTCAGAGCAATGTTGCTGACAAATGTCACATTGTTTTGTACACATGAAACTGTTTCACTGTTTGTGGTACAAGTCAAAAGCAAGACAACCCCAAAAAGAAGCACTTATGACAATTGCACCATCAGCGTCCTCATTTGAAGTTATCTCAATGTTAAAAACATTTCCTTACCCAAGAAAAGTTCCAGTAATCTAGGTGCTGTGTCCTCTGACATGTTCCCAAGCCACAGTGAGAGGCACATAATCTGTAGAAATGAAGGCCACATTATATACACAATCAAACAATTCACAACCAACTCCACCTCTTTTCCAAGGGGGTTCAATTGACTTGATAATGACACGCAGCCATCACCGTACAATCAAGTGGATCGTTAATGTCTGATGATTGTGCAGCTTTGCATGAGAATACTTGAAATTAACTCATTGACCAGTTGTAGCTGGGAAGCATGTAAACACATACTGCTTTTAAGACTCAAGGCACTGCTTTGTTAGAGCAACATTTTTTTAAAACACTTATCAAGATATTTGAAAATGGTTTCAATTTGAGTTCTGTTCATTTGTAGTATAAATTACAACCAAGACAACCCCAAAGAGAAGCACTTATGAACATGACAATCACAAGTTGCTCTGTTTGAGGTCATCTGGGAAGGATTCATCGATGTACGTGTTGTTCAGTGCTTGTTTTTGTCATTTCAAACTGCCCCAACTAGTAGCACTTACTTCGTTCAAATCACAAGCCAATGCTCAAGTCAGGGTAATAATCATGACTCTTAAATCAATATTGTATAATAAATGCATGCATTATAGTGACATGGCAACATCAGGAGTGATAGAAATCAACAGAGAGTACTTACTGCCTTTAAAACTCAAGTCAGTGCTTGTGTCAGAGCAATGTTGCTGACAAATGTCACATTCTTTTGTACACATGAAACTGTTTCACTGTTTGTTGTACAAATCACAACTAAGACAACCCCAAAGAGAAGCACTTATGAACATGACAATCACAAGCTGCTCTGTTTGAGGTCATCTGAGAAGGATTCATTGATGTATGTGATGTTCAGTGCTTGTTTTTGTCATTTCAAACTGCCCCAAGTAGAAGCACTTACTTTGTTCAAATCACAAGCCAATGCTCAAGTCAGGGTAATAATCATGACTCTCAAATCAATATTGTATAATAAATGCATGCATTATAGTGACATGGTAACATCAGGAATGATAGAAATCAGTGGCATTACCCCAACAAAGAGCACTTACTGCCTTTAAAACTCAAGTCAGTGCTTGTGTCAGAGCAATGTTGCTGACAAATGTCACATTCTTTTGTACACATGAAACTGCTTCACTGTTTGTTGTACAAATCACAACTAAGACAACCCCAAAGAGAAGCACTTATGAACATGACAATCACAAGCTGCTCTGTTTGAGGTCATCTGAGAAGGATTCATTGATGTATGTGAAGTTCAGTGCTTTTGTTTTTGTCATTTCAAACTGCCCCAACTAGTAGCACTTACTTCGTTCAAATCACAAGCCAATGCTCAAGTCAGGGTAATAATCATGACTCTCAAATCAATATTGTATAATAAATGCATGCATTATAGTGACATGGCAACATCAGGAATGATAGGAATCAGTGGCATTACCCCAACAAAGAGCACTTACTGCCTTTAAAACTCAAGTCAGTGCTTGTGTCAGAGCAATGTTGCTGACAAATGTCACATTCTTTTGTACACATGAAACTGTTTCACTGTTTGTTGTACAAATCACAACTAAGACAACCCCAAAGAGAAGCACTTATGAACATGACAATCACAAGCTGCTCTGTTTGAGGTCATCTGAGAAGGATTCATCGATGGATGTGAAGTTCAGTGGTTGTTTTTGTCATTTCAAACTGCCCCAACTAGTAGCACTTACTTCGGTCAAATCACAAGTCAATGCTCAAGTCAGGGTAATAATCATGACTCTCAAATCAATATTGTATAATAAATGCATGCATTATAGTGACATGGTAACATCAGGAATGATAGAAATCAGTGGCATTACCCCAACAAAGAGCACTTACTTCCTTTAAAACTCAAGTTAGTGCTTGTGTCAGAGCAATGTTGCTGACAAATGTCACATTCTTTTTTACACATGAAACTGTTTCACTGTTTGTTGTACAAATCACAACTAAGACAACCCCAAAGAGAAGCACTTATGAACATGACAATCACAAGCTGCTCTGTTTGAGGTCATCTGAGAAGGATTCATCGATGGATGTGAAGTTCAGTGGTTGTTTTTGTCATTTCAAACTGCCCCAACTAGTAGCACTTACTTCGGTCAAATCACAAGTCAATGCTCAAGTCAGGGTAATAATCATGACTCTCAAATCAATATTGTATAATAAATGCATGCATTATAGTGACATGGCAACATCAGGAATGATAGAAATCAGTGGCATTACCCCAACAAAGAGCACTTACTGCCTTTAAAACACAAGTCAGTGCTTGTGTCAGAGCAATGTTGCTGACAAATGTCACATTCTTTTGTACACATGAAACTGCTTCACTGTTTGTTGTACAAATCACGTCAGCGTCCATCAGCGTCCTCATTTGAAGTTATGTCAATGTTAAAAACATTTCCTTACCCAAGAAAAGTTCCAGTAATCTAGGTGCTGTGTCCTCTGACATGTTCTCCAGCCACAGTGAGAGGCACATATTCTGTAGAAATGAAGGCCACATTATATACACAATCAAGCCATTCACAAACAACTCCACCCCTTTTCCAAGAGGTTTCAATTGACTTGATAATGACACGCAACCATCACCGTACAATCAAGTGGATCGTTAATGTGTGATGATTGGGCAGCTTTGCATTAGAATACTTGAATTAACTCATTGACCAGTTGTGGCTGAGAAGCATGTAAACACATACTGCTTTTAAGACTCAAGGCAGTGCTTTGTTAGTGCAACAATTTTTTAGGACACTTATCAAGATATTTGAAAATGGTTTCAATTTGAGTTCTGTTCATTTGTAGTACAAATCACAACCAAGACAACCCCAAAGAGAAGCACTTATGAACATGACAATCACAAGCTGCTCTGTTTGAGGTCATCTGAGAAGGATTCATTGATGTATGTGAAGTTCAGTGCTTGTTTTTGTCATTTCAAACTGCCCCAACTAGTAGCACTTACTTCGTTCAAATCACAAGCCAATGCTCAAGTCAGGGTAATAATCATGACTCTCAAATCAATATTGTATAATAAATGCATGCATTATAGTGACATGGCAACATCAGGAATGATAGAAATCAGTGGCATTACCCCAACAAAGAGCACTTACTTCCTTTAAAACTCAAGTTAGTGCTTGTGTCAGAGCAATGTTGCTGACAAATGTCACATTCTTTTGTACACATGAAAGTGTTTCACTGTTTGTTGTACAAATCACAACTAAGACAACCCCAAAGAAAAGCACTTATGAACATGACAATCACAAGCTGCTCTGTTTGAGGTCATCTGAGAAGGATTCATCGATGTATGTGATGTTCAGTGCTTGTTTTTGTCATTTCAAACTGCCCCAACTAGTAGCACTTACTTTGTTCAAATCACAAGCCAATGCTCAAGTCAGGGTAATAATCATGACTCTCAAATCAATATTGTATAATAAATGCATGCATTATAGTGACATGGCAACATCAGGAATGATAGAAATCAGTGGCATTACCCCAACAAAGAGCACTTACTGCCTTTAAAACTCAAGTCAGTGCTTGTGTCAGAGCAATGTTGCTGACAAATGTCACATTCTTTTGTACACATGAAACTGCTTCACTGTTTGTTGTACAAATCACGTCAGCGTCCATCAGCGTCCTCATTTGAAGTTATGTCAATGTTAAAAACATTTCCTTACCCAAGAAAAGTTCCAGTAATCTAGGTGCTGTGTCCTCTGACATGTTCTCCAGCCACAGTGAGAGGCACATATTCTGTAGAAATGAAGGCCACATTATATACACAATCAAGCCATTCACAAACAACTCCACCCCTTTTCCAAGAGGTTTCAATTGACTTGATAATGACACGCAACCATCACCGTACAATCAAGTGGATCGTTAATGTGTGATGATTGGGCAGCTTTGCATTAGAATACTTGAATTAACTCATTGACCAGTTGTGGCTGAGAAGCATGTAAACACATACTGCTTTTAAGACTCAAGGCAGTGCTTTGTTAGTGCAACAATTTTTTAGGACACTTATCAAGATATTTGAAAATGGTTTCAATTTGAGTTCTGTTCATTTGTAGTACAAATCACAACCAAGACAACCCCAAAGAGAAGCACTTATGAACATGACAATCACAAGCTGCTCTGTTTGAGGTCATCTGAGAAGGATTCATTGATGTATGTGAAGTTCAGTGCTTGTTTTTGTCATTTCAAACTGCCCCAACTAGTAGCACTTACTTCGTTCAAATCACAAGCCAATGCTCAAGTCAGGGTAATAATCATGACTCTCAAATCAATATTGTATAATAAATGCATGCATTATAGTGACATGGCAACATCAGGAATGATAGAAATCAGTGGCATTACCCCAACAAAGAGCACTTACTTCCTTTAAAACTCAAGTTAGTGCTTGTGTCAGAGCAATGTTGCTGACAAATGTCACATTCTTTTGTACACATGAAAGTGTTTCACTGTTTGTTGTACAAATCACAACTAAGACAACCCCAAAGAGAAGCACTTATGAACATGACAATCACAAGCTGCTCTGTTTGAGGTCATCTGAGAAGGATTCATCGATGTATGTGATGTTCAGTGCTTGTTTTTGTCATTTCAAACTGCCCCAACTAGTAGCACTTACTTTGTTCAAATCACAAGCCAATGCTCAAGTCAGGGTAATAATCATGACTCTCAAATCAATATTGTATAATAAATGCATGCATTATAGTGACATGGCAACATCAGGAATGATAGAAATCAGTGGCATTACCCCAACAAAGAGCACTTACTGCCTTTAAAACTCAAGTCAGTGCTTGTGTCAGAGCAATGTTGCTGACAAATGTCACATTCTTTTGTACACATGAAACTGCTTCACTGTTTGTTGTACAAATCACGCCAGCGTCCATCAGCGTCCTCATTTTAAGTTATGTCAATGTTAAAAACATTTCCTTACCCAAGAAAAGTTCCAGTAATCTAGGTGCTGTGTCCTCTGACATGTTCTCCAGCCACAGTGAGAGGCACATATTCTGTAGAAATGAAGGCCACATTATATACACAATCAAGCCATTCACAAACAACTCCACCCCTTTTCCAAGAGGTTTCAATTGACTTGATAATGACACGCAACCATCACCGTACAATCAAGTGGATCGTTAATGTGTGATGATTGCGCAGCTTTGCATGAGAATACTTGAATTAACTCATTGACCAGTTGTGGCTGAGAAGCATGTAAACACATACTGCTTTTAAGACTCAAGGCAGTGCTTTGTTAGTGCAACAATTTTTTAGGACACTTATCAAGATATTTGAAAATGGTTTCAATTTGGGTTCTGTTCATTTGTAGTACAAATCACAACCAAGACAACCCCAAAGAGAAGCACTTATGAACATGACAATCACAAGCTGCTCTGTTTGAGGTCATCTGAGAAGGATTCATTGATGTATGTGAAGTTCAGTGCTTTTGTTTTTGTCATTTCAAACTGCCCCAACTAGTAGCACTTACTTCGTTCAAATCACAAGCCAATGCTCAAGTCAGGGTAATAATCATGACTCTCAAATCAATATTGTATAATAAATGCATGCATTATAGTGACATGGCAACATCAGGAATGATAGGAATCAGTGGCATTACCCCAACAAAGAGCACTTACTGCCTTTAAAACTCAAGTCAGTGCTTGTGTCAGAGCAATGTTGCTGACAAATGTCACATTCTTTTGTACACATGAAACTGTTTCACTGTTTGTTGTACAAATCACAACTAAGACAACCCCAAAGAGAAGCACTTATGAACATGACAATCACAAGCTGCTCTGTTTGAGGTCATCTGAGAAGGATTCATCGATGTATGTGATGTTCAGTGCTTGTTTTTGTCATTTCAAACTGCCCCAACTAGTAGCACTTACTTTGTTCAAATCACAAGCCAATGCTCAAGTCAGGGTAATAATCATGACTCTCAAATCAATATTGTATAATAAATGCATGCATTATAGTGACATGGCAACATCAGGAATGATAGAAATCAGTGGCATTACCCCAACAAAGAGCACTTACTGCCTTTAAAACTCAAGTCAGTGCTTGTGTCAGAGCAATGTTGCTGACAAATGTCACATTCTTTTGTACACATGAAACTGCTTCACTGTTTGTTGTACAAATCACGCCAGCGTCCATCAGCGTCCTCATTTTAAGTTATGTCAATGTTAAAAACATTTCCTTACCCAAGAAAAGTTCCAGTAATCTAGGTGCTGTGTCCTCTGACATGTTCTCCAGCCACAGTGAGAGGCACATATTCTGTAGAAATGAAGGCCACATTATATACACAATCAAGCCATTCACAAACAACTCCACCCCTTTTCCAAGAGGTTTCAATTGACTTGATAATGACACGCAACCATCACCGTACAATCAAGTGGATCGTTAATGTGTGATGATTGCGCAGCTTTGCATGAGAATACTTGAATTAACTCATTGACCAGTTGTGGCTGAGAAGCATGTAAACACATACTGCTTTTAAGACTCAAGGCAGTGCTTTGTTAGTGCAACAATTTTTTAGGACACTTATCAAGATATTTGAAAATGGTTTCAATTTGAGTTCTGTTCATTTGTAGTACAAATCACAACCAAGACAACCCCAAAGAGAAGCACTTATGAACATGACAATCACAAGCTGCTCTGTTTGAGGTCATCTGAGAAGGATTCATTGATGTATGTGAAGTTCAGTGCTTGTTTTTGTCATTTCAAACTGCCCCAACTAGTAGCACTTACTTCGTTCAAATCACAAGCCAATGCTCAAGTCAGGGTAATAATCATGCCTCTCAAATCAATATTGTATAATAAATGCATGCATTATAGTGACATGGTAACATCAGGAATGATAGAAATCAGTGGCATTACCCCAACAAAGAGCACTTACTGCCTTTAAAACTCAAGTTAGTGCTTGTGTCAGAGCAATGTTGCTGACAAATGTCACATTCTTTTGTACACATGAAACTGTTTCACTGTTTGTTGTACAAATCACAACTAAGACAACCCCAAAGAGAAGCACTTATGAACATGACAATCACAAGCTGCTCTGTTTGAGGTCATCTGAGAAGGATTCATCGATGTATGTGATGTTCAGTGCTTGTTTTTGTCATTTCAAACTGCCCCAACTAGTAGCACTTACTTCGGTCAAATCACAAGCCAATGCTCAAGTCAGGGTAATAATCGTGACTCTCAAATCAATATTGTATAATAAATGCATGCATTATAGTGACATGGCAAAATCAGGAATGATAGAAATCAGTGGCATTACCCCAACAAAGAGCACTTACTGCCTTTAAAACTCAAGTCAGTGCTTGTGTCAGAGCAATGTTGCTGACAAATGTCACATTCTTTTGTACACATGAAACTGCTTCACTGTTTGTTGTACAAATCACGCCAGCGTCCATCAGCGTCCTCATTTGAAGTTATGTCAATGTTAAAAACATTTCCTTACCCAAGAAAAGTTCCAGTAATCTAGGTGCTGTGTCCTCTGACATGTTCTCCAGCCACAGTGAGGGGCACATATTCTGTAGAAATGAAGGCCACATTATATACACAATCAAGCCATTCACAAACAACTCCACCCCTTTTCCAAGAGGTTTCAATTGACTTGATAATGACACGCAACCATCACCGTACAATCAAGTGGATCGTTAATGTGTGATGATTGCGCAGCTTTGCATGAGAATACTTGAATTAACTCATTGACCAGTTGTGGCTGAGAAGCATGTAAACACATACTGCGTTTAAGACTCAAGGCAGTGCTTTGTTAGTGCAACAATTTTTTAGGACACTTATCAAGATATTTGAAAATGGTTTCAATTTGGGTTCTGTTCATTTGTAGTACAAATCACAACCAAGACAACCCCAAAGAGAAGCACTTATGAACATGACAATCACAAGCTGCTCTGTTTGAGGTCATCTGAGAAGGATTCATTGATGTATGTGAAGTTCAGTGCTTTTGTTTTTGTCATTTCAAACTGCCCCAACTAGTAGCACTTACTTCGTTCAAATCACAAGCCAATGCTCAAGTCAGGGTAATAATCATGACTCTCAAATCAATATTGTATAATAAATGCATGCATTATAGTGACATGGCAACATCAGGAATGATAGGAATCAGTGGCATTACCCCAACAAAGAGCACTTACTGCCTTTAAAATTCAAGTCAGTGCTTGTGTCAGAGCAATGTTGCTGACAAATGTCACATTCTTTTGTACACATGAAACTGTTTCACTGTTTGTTGTACAAATCACAACTAAGACAACCCCAAAGAGAAGCACTTATGAACATGACAATCACAAGCTGCTCTGTTTGAGGTCATCTGAGAAGGATTCATCGATGGATGTGAAGTTCAGTGGTTGTTTTTGTCATTTCAAACTGCCCCAACTAGTAGCACTTACTTCGGTCAAATCACAAGTCAATGCTCAAGTCAGGGTAATAATCATGACTCTCAAATCAATATTGTATAATAAATGCATGCATTATAGTGACATGGCAACATCAGGAATGATAGAAATCAGTGGCATTACCCCAACAAAGAGCACTTACTTCCTTTAAAACTCAAGTTAGTGCTTGTGTCAGAGCAATGTTGCTGACAAATGTCACATTCTTTTGTACACATGAAAGTGTTTCACTGTTTGTTGTACAAATCACAACTAAGACAACCCCAAAGAGAAGCACTTATGAACATGACAATCACAAGCTGCTCTGTTTGAGGTCATCTGAGAAGGATTCATCGATGTATGTGATGTTCAGTGCTTGTTTTTGTCATTTCAAACTGCCCCAACTAGTAGCACTTACTTTGTTCAAATCACAAGCCAATGCTCAAGTCAGGGTAATAATCATGACTCTCAAATCAATATTGTATAATAAATGCATGCATTATAGTGACATGGCAACATCAGGAATGATAGAAATCAGTGGCATTACCCCAACAAAGAGCACTTACTGCCTTTAAAACTCAAGTCAGTGCTTGTGTCAGAGCAATGTTGCTGACAAATGTCACATTCTTTTGTACACATGAAACTGCTTCACTGTTTGTTGTACAAATCACGCCAGCGTCCATCAGCGTCCTCATTTGAAGTTATGTCAATGTTAAAAACATTTCCTTACCCAAGAAAAGTTCCAGTAATCTAGGTGCTGTGTCCTCTGACATGTTCTCCAGCCACAGTGAGGGGCACATATTCTGTAGAAATGAAGGCCACATTATATACACAATCAAGCCATTCACAAACAACTCCACCCCTTTTCCAAGAGGTTTCAATTGACTTGATAATGACACGCAACCATCACCGTACAATCAAGTGGATCGTTAATGTGTGATGATTGCGCAGCTTTGCATGAGAATACTTGAATTAACTCATTGACCAGTTGTGGCTGAGAAGCATGTAAACACATACTGCGTTTAAGACTCAAGGCAGTGCTTTGTTAGTGCAACAATTTTTTAGGACACTTATCAAGATATTTGAAAATGGTTTCAATTTGGGTTCTGTTCATTTGTAGTACAAATCACAACCAAGACAACCCCAAAGAGAAGCACTTATGAACATGACAATCACAAGCTGCTCTGTTTGAGGTCATCTGAGAAGGATTCATTGATGTATGTGAAGTTCAGTGCTTTTGTTTTTGTCATTTCAAACTGCCCCAACTAGTAGCACTTACTTCGTTCAAATCACAAGCCAATGCTCAAGTCAGGGTAATAATCATGACTCTCAAATCAATATTGTATAATAAATGCATGCATTATAGTGACATGGCAACATCAGGAATGATAGGAATCAGTGGCATTACCCCAACAAAGAGCACTTACTGCCTTTAAAATTCAAGTCAGTGCTTGTGTCAGAGCAATGTTGCTGACAAATGTCACATTCTTTTGTACACATGAAACTGTTTCACTGTTTGTTGTACAAATCACAACTAAGACAACCCCAAAGAGAAGCACTTATGAACATGACAATCACAAGCTGCTCTGTTTGAGGTCATCTGAGAAGGATTCATCGATGGATGTGAAGTTCAGTGGTTGTTTTTGTCATTTCAAACTGCCCCAACTAGTAGCACTTACTTCGGTCAAATCACAAGTCAATGCTCAAGTCAGGGTAATAATCATGACTCTCAAATCAATATTGTATAATAAATGCATGCATTATAGTGACATGGCAACATCAGGAATGATAGAAATCAGTGGCATTACCCCAACAAAGAGCACTTACTTCCTTTAAAACTCAAGTTAGTGCTTGTGTCAGAGCAATGTTGCTGACAAATGTCACATTCTTTTGTACACATGAAAGTGTTTCACTGTTTGTTGTACAAATCACAACTAAGACAACCCCAAAGAGAAGCACTTATGAACATGACAATCACAAGCTGCTCTGTTTGAGGTCATCTGAGAAGGATTCATCGATGTATGTGATGTTCAGTGCTTGTTTTTGTCATTTCAAACTGCCCCAACTAGTAGCACTTACTTTGTTCAAATCACAAGCCAATGCTCAAGTCAGGGTAATAATCATGACTCTCAAATCAATATTGTATAATAAATGCATGCATTATAGTGACATGGCAACATCAGGAATGATAGAAATCAGTGGCATTACCCCAACAAAGAGCACTTACTGCCTTTAAAACTCAAGTCAGTGCTTGTGTCAGAGCAATGTTGCTGACAAATGTCACATTCTTTTGTACACATGAAACTGCTTCACTGTTTGTTGTACAAATCACGCCAGCGTCCATCAGCGTCCTCATTTTAAGTTATGTCAATGTTAAAAACATTTCCTTACCCAAGAAAAGTTCCAGTAATCTAGGTGCTGTGTCCTCTGACATGTTCTCCAGCCACAGTGAGAGGCACATATTCTGTAGAAATGAAGGCCACATTATATACACAATCAAGCCATTCACAAACAACTCCACCCCTTTTCCAAGAGGTTTCAATTGACTTGATAATGACACGCAACCATCACCGTACAATCAAGTGGATCGTTAATGTGTGATGATTGCGCAGCTTTGCATGGGAATACTTGAATTAACTCATTGACCAGTTGTGGCTGAGAAGCATGTAAACACATACTGCTTTTAAGACTCAAGGCAGTGCTTTGTTAGTGCAACAATTTTTTAGGACACTTATCAAGATATTTGAAAATGGTTTCAATTTGAGTTCTGTTCATTTGTAGTACAAATCACAACCAAGACAACCCCAAAGAGAAGCACTTATGAACATGACAATCACAAGCTGCTCTGTTTGAGGTCATCTGAGAAGGATTCATTGATGTATGTGAAGTTCAGTGCTTGTTTTTGTCATTTCAAACTGCCCCAACTAGTAGCACTTACTTCGTTCAAATCACAAGCCAATGCTCAAGTCAGGGTAATAATCATGCCTCTCAAATCAATATTGTATAATAAATGCATGCATTATAGTGACATGGTAACATCAGGAATGATAGAAATCAGTGGCATTACCCCAACAAAGAGCACTTACTTCCTTTAAAACTCAAGTTAGTGCTTGTGTCAGAGCAATGTTGCTGACAAATGTCACATTCTTTTGTACACATGAAACTGTTTCACTGTTTGTTGTACAAATCACAACTAAGACAACCCCAAAGAGAAGCACTTATGAACATGACAATCACAAGCTGCTCTGTTTGAGGTCATCTGAGAAGGATTCATCGATGTATGTGATGTTCAGTGCTTGTTTTTGTCATTTCAAACTGCCCCAACTAGTAGCACTTACTTCGGTCAAATCACAAGCCAATGCTCAAGTCAGGGTAATAATCATGACTCTCAAATCAATATTGTATAATAAATGCATGCATTATAGTGACATGGCAACATCAGGAATGATAGAAATCAGTGGCATTACCCCAACAAAGAGCACTTACTGCCTTTAAAACTCAAGTCAGTGCTTGTGTCAGAGCAATGTTGCTGACAAATGTCACATTCTTTTGTACACATGAAACTGCTTCACTGTTTGTTGTACAAATCACGCCAGCGTCCATCAGCGTCCTCATTTTAAGTTATGTCAATGTTAAAAACATTTCCTTACCCAAGAAAAGTTCCAGTAATCTAGGTGCTGTGTCCTCTGACATGTTCTCCAGCCACAGTGAGAGGCACATATTCTGTAGAAATGAAGGCCACATTATATACACAATCAAGCCATTCACAAACAACTCCACCCCTTTTCCAAGAGGTTTCAATTGACTTGATAATGACACGCAACCATCACCGTACAATCAAGTGGATCGTTAATGTGTGATGATTGCGCAGCTTTGCATGAGAATACTTGAATTAACTCATTGACCAGTTGTGGCTGAGAAGCATGTAAACACATACTGCTTTTAAGACTCAAGGCAGTGCTTTGTTAGTGCAACAATTTTTTAGGACACTTATCAAGATATTTGAAAATGGTTTCAATTTGAGTTCTGTTCATTTGTAGTACAAATCACAACCAAGACAACCCCAAAGAGAAGCACTTATGAACATGACAATCACAAGCTGCTCTGTTTGAGGTCATCTGAGAAGGATTCATTGATGTATGTGAAGTTCAGTGCTTGTTTTTGTCATTTCAAACTGCCCCAACTAGTAGCACTTACTTCGTTCAAATCACAAGCCAATGCTCAAGTCAGGGTAATAATCATGCCTCTCAAATCAATATTGTATAATAAATGCATGCATTATAGTGACATGGTAACATCAGGAATGATAGAAATCAGTGGCATTACCCCAACAAAGAGCACTTACTGCCTTTAAAACTCAAGTTAGTGCTTGTGTCAGAGCAATGTTGCTGACAAATGTCACATTCTTTTGTACACATGAAACTGTTTCACTGTTTGTTGTACAAATCACAACTAAGACAACCCCAAAGAGAAGCACTTATGAACATGACAATCACAAGCTGCTCTGTTTGAGGTCATCTGAGAAGGATTCATCGATGTATGTGATGTTCAGTGCTTGTTTTTGTCATTTCAAACTGCCCCAACTAGTAGCACTTACTTCGGTCAAATCACAAGCCAATGCTCAAGTCAGGGTAATAATCGTGACTCTCAAATCAATATTGTATAATAAATGCATGCATTATAGTGACATGGCAAAATCAGGAATGATAGAAATCAGTGGCATTACCCCAACAAAGAGCACTTACTGCCTTTAAAACTCAAGTCAGTGCTTGTGTCAGAGCAATGTTGCTGACAAATGTCACATTCTTTTGTACACATGAAACTGCTTCACTGTTTGTTGTACAAATCACGCCAGCGTCCATCAGCGTCCTCATTTGAAGTTATGTCAATGTTAAAAACATTTCCTTACCCAAGAAAAGTTCCAGTAATCTAGGTGCTGTGTCCTCTGACATGTTCTCCAGCCACAGTGAGGGGCACATATTCTGTAGAAATGAAGGCCACATTATATACACAATCAAGCCATTCACAAACAACTCCACCCCTTTTCCAAGAGGTTTCAATTGACTTGATAATGACACGCAACCATCACCGTACAATCAAGTGGATCGTTAATGTGTGATGATTGCGCAGCTTTGCATGAGAATACTTGAATTAACTCATTGACCAGTTGTGGCTGAGAAGCATGTAAACACATACTGCGTTTAAGACTCAAGGCAGTGCTTTGTTAGTGCAACAATTTTTTAGGACACTTATCAAGATATTTGAAAATGGTTTCAATTTGGGTTCTGTTCATTTGTAGTACAAATCACAACCAAGACAACCCCAAAGAGAAGCACTTATGAACATGACAATCACAAGCTGCTCTGTTTGAGGTCATCTGAGAAGGATTCATTGATGTATGTGAAGTTCAGTGCTTTTGTTTTTGTCATTTCAAACTGCCCCAACTAGTAGCACTTACTTCGTTCAAATCACAAGCCAATGCTCAAGTCAGGGTAATAATCATGACTCTCAAATCAATATTGTATAATAAATGCATGCATTATAGTGACATGGCAACATCAGGAATGATAGGAATCAGTGGCATTACCCCAACAAAGAGCACTTACTGCCTTTAAAATTCAAGTCAGTGCTTGTGTCAGAGCAATGTTGCTGACAAATGTCACATTCTTTTGTACACATGAAACTGTTTCACTGTTTGTTGTACAAATCACAACTAAGACAACCCCAAAGAGAAGCACTTATGAACATGACAATCACAAGCTGCTCTGTTTGAGGTCATCTGAGAAGGATTCATCGATGGATGTGAAGTTCAGTGGTTGTTTTTGTCATTTCAAACTGCCCCAACTAGTAGCACTTACTTCGGTCAAATCACAAGTCAATGCTCAAGTCAGGGTAATAATCATGACTCTCAAATCAATATTGTATAATAAATGCATGCATTATAGTGACATGGCAACATCAGGAATGATAGAAATCAGTGGCATTACCCCAACAAAGAGCACTTACTTCCTTTAAAACTCAAGTTAGTGCTTGTGTCAGAGCAATGTTGCTGACAAATGTCACATTCTTTTGTACACATGAAAGTGTTTCACTGTTTGTTGTACAAATCACAACTAAGACAACCCCAAAGAGAAGCACTTATGAACATGACAATCACAAGCTGCTCTGTTTGAGGTCATCTGAGAAGGATTCATCGATGTATGTGATGTTCAGTGCTTGTTTTTGTCATTTCAAACTGCCCCAACTAGTAGCACTTACTTTGTTCAAATCACAAGCCAATGCTCAAGTCAGGGTAATAATCATGACTCTCAAATCAATATTGTATAATAAATGCATGCATTATAGTGACATGGCAACATCAGGAATGATAGAAATCAGTGGCATTACCCCAACAAAGAGCACTTACTGCCTTTAAAACTCAAGTCAGTGCTTGTGTCAGAGCAATGTTGCTGACAAATGTCACATTCTTTTGTACACATGAAACTGCTTCACTGTTTGTTGTACAAATCACGCCAGCGTCCATCAGCGTCCTCATTTGAAGTTATGTCAATGTTAAAAACATTTCCTTACCCAAGAAAAGTTCCAGTAATCTAGGTGCTGTGTCCTCTGACATGTTCTCCAGCCACAGTGAGGGGCACATATTCTGTAGAAATGAAGGCCACATTATATACACAATCAAGCCATTCACAAACAACTCCACCCCTTTTCCAAGAGGTTTCAATTGACTTGATAATGACACGCAACCATCACCGTACAATCAAGTGGATCGTTAATGTGTGATGATTGCGCAGCTTTGCATGAGAATACTTGAATTAACTCATTGACCAGTTGTGGCTGAGAAGCATGTAAACACATACTGCGTTTAAGACTCAAGGCAGTGCTTTGTTAGTGCAACAATTTTTTAGGACACTTATCAAGATATTTGAAAATGGTTTCAATTTGGGTTCTGTTCATTTGTAGTACAAATCACAACCAAGACAACCCCAAAGAGAAGCACTTATGAACATGACAATCACAAGCTGCTCTGTTTGAGGTCATCTGAGAAGGATTCATTGATGTATGTGAAGTTCAGTGCTTTTGTTTTTGTCATTTCAAACTGCCCCAACTAGTAGCACTTACTTCGTTCAAATCACAAGCCAATGCTCAAGTCAGGGTAATAATCATGACTCTCAAATCAATATTGTATAATAAATGCATGCATTATAGTGACATGGCAACATCAGGAATGATAGGAATCAGTGGCATTACCCCAACAAAGAGCACTTACTGCCTTTAAAATTCAAGTCAGTGCTTGTGTCAGAGCAATGTTGCTGACAAATGTCACATTCTTTTGTACACATGAAACTGTTTCACTGTTTGTTGTACAAATCACAACTAAGACAACCCCAAAGAGAAGCACTTATGAACATGACAATCACAAGCTGCTCTGTTTGAGGTCATCTGAGAAGGATTCATCGATGGATGTGAAGTTCAGTGGTTGTTTTTGTCATTTCAAACTGCCCCAACTAGTAGCACTTACTTCGGTCAAATCACAAGTCAATGCTCAAGTCAGGGTAATAATCATGACTCTCAAATCAATATTGTATAATAAATGCATGCATTATAGTGACATGGCAACATCAGGAATGATAGAAATCAGTGGCATTACCCCAACAAAGAGCACTTACTTCCTTTAAAACTCAAGTTAGTGCTTGTGTCAGAGCAATGTTGCTGACAAATGTCACATTCTTTTGTACACATGAAAGTGTTTCACTGTTTGTTGTACAAATCACAACTAAGACAACCCCAAAGAGAAGCACTTATGAACATGACAATCACAAGCTGCTCTGTTTGAGGTCATCTGAGAAGGATTCATCGATGTATGTGATGTTCAGTGCTTGTTTTTGTCATTTCAAACTGCCCCAACTAGTAGCACTTACTTTGTTCAAATCACAAGCCAATGCTCAAGTCAGGGTAATAATCATGACTCTCAAATCAATATTGTATAATAAATGCATGCATTATAGTGACATGGCAACATCAGGAATGATAGAAATCAGTGGCATTACCCCAACAAAGAGCACTTACTGCCTTTAAAACTCAAGTCAGTGCTTGTGTCAGAGCAATGTTGCTGACAAATGTCACATTCTTTTGTACACATGAAACTGCTTCACTGTTTGTTGTACAAATCACGCCAGCGTCCATCAGCGTCCTCATTTTAAGTTATGTCAATGTTAAAAACATTTCCTTACCCAAGAAAAGTTCCAGTAATCTAGGTGCTGTGTCCTCTGACATGTTCTCCAGCCACAGTGAGAGGCACATATTCTGTAGAAATGAAGGCCACATTATATACACAATCAAGCCATTCACAAACAACTCCACCCCTTTTCCAAGAGGTTTCAATTGACTTGATAATGACACGCAACCATCACCGTACAATCAAGTGGATCGTTAATGTGTGATGATTGCGCAGCTTTGCATGGGAATACTTGAATTAACTCATTGACCAGTTGTGGCTGAGAAGCATGTAAACACATACTGCTTTTAAGACTCAAGGCAGTGCTTTGTTAGTGCAACAATTTTTTAGGACACTTATCAAGATATTTGAAAATGGTTTCAATTTGAGTTCTGTTCATTTGTAGTACAAATCACAACCAAGACAACCCCAAAGAGAAGCACTTATGAACATGACAATCACAAGCTGCTCTGTTTGAGGTCATCTGAGAAGGATTCATTGATGTATGTGAAGTTCAGTGCTTGTTTTTGTCATTTCAAACTGCCCCAACTAGTAGCACTTACTTCGTTCAAATCACAAGCCAATGCTCAAGTCAGGGTAATAATCATGCCTCTCAAATCAATATTGTATAATAAATGCATGCATTATAGTGACATGGTAACATCAGGAATGATAGAAATCAGTGGCATTACCCCAACAAAGAGCACTTACTTCCTTTAAAACTCAAGTTAGTGCTTGTGTCAGAGCAATGTTGCTGACAAATGTCACATTCTTTTGTACACATGAAACTGTTTCACTGTTTGTTGTACAAATCACAACTAAGACAACCCCAAAGAGAAGCACTTATGAACATGACAATCACAAGCTGCTCTGTTTGAGGTCATCTGAGAAGGATTCATCGATGTATGTGATGTTCAGTGCTTGTTTTTGTCATTTCAAACTGCCCCAACTAGTAGCACTTACTTCGGTCAAATCACAAGCCAATGCTCAAGTCAGGGTAATAATCATGACTCTCAAATCAATATTGTATAATAAATGCATGCATTATAGTGACATGGCAACATCAGGAATGATAGAAATCAGTGGCATTACCCCAACAAAGAGCACTTACTGCCTTTAAAACTCAAGTCAGTGCTTGTGTCAGAGCAATGTTGCTGACAAATGTCACATTCTTTTGTACACATGAAACTGCTTCACTGTTTGTTGTACAAATCACGCCAGCGTCCATCAGCGTCCTCATTTTAAGTTATGTCAATGTTAAAAACATTTCCTTACCCAAGAAAAGTTCCAGTAATCTAGGTGCTGTGTCCTCTGACATGTTCTCCAGCCACAGTGAGAGGCACATATTCTGTAGAAATGAAGGCCACATTATATACACAATCAAGCCATTCACAAACAACTCCACCCCTTTTCCAAGAGGTTTCAATTGACTTGATAATGACACGCAACCATCACCGTACAATCAAGTGGATCGTTAATGTGTGATGATTGCGCAGCTTTGCATGAGAATACTTGAATTAACTCATTGACCAGTTGTGGCTGAGAAGCATGTAAACACATACTGCTTTTAAGACTCAAGGCAGTGCTTTGTTAGTGCAACAATTTTTTAGGACACTTATCAAGATATTTGAAAATGGTTTCAATTTGAGTTCTGTTCATTTGTAGTACAAATCACAACCAAGACAACCCCAAAGAGAAGCACTTATGAACATGACAATCACAAGCTGCTCTGTTTGAGGTCATCTGAGAAGGATTCATTGATGTATGTGAAGTTCAGTGCTTGTTTTTGTCATTTCAAACTGCCCCAACTAGTAGCACTTACTTCGTTCAAATCACAAGCCAATGCTCAAGTCAGGGTAATAATCATGCCTCTCAAATCAATATTGTATAATAAATGCATGCATTATAGTGACATGGTAACATCAGGAATGATAGAAATCAGTGGCATTACCCCAACAAAGAGCACTTACTTCCTTTAAAACTCAAGTTAGTGCTTGTGTCAGAGCAATGTTGCTGACAAATGTCACATTCTTTTGTACACATGAAACTGTTTCACTGTTTGTTGTACAAATCACAACTAAGACAACCCCAAAGAGAAGCACTTATGAACATGACAATCACAAGCTGCTCTGTTTGAGGTCATCTGAGAAGGATTCATCGATGTATGTGATGTTCAGTGCTTGTTTTTGTCATTTCAAACTGCCCCAACTAGTAGCACTTACTTCGGTCAAATCACAAGCCAATGCTCAAGTCAGGGTAATAATCATGACTCTCAAATCAATATTGTATAATAAATGCATGCATTATAGTGACATGGCAAAATCAGGAATGATAGAAATCAGTGGCATTACCCCAACAAAGAGCACTTACTGCCTTTAAAACTCAAGTCAGTGCTTGTGTCAGAGCAATGTTGCTGACAAATGTCACATTCTTTTGTACACATGAAACTGCTTCACTGTTTGTTGTACAAATCACAACCAAGACAACCCCAAAGAGAAGCACTTATGAACATGACAATCACAAGCTGCTCTGTTTGAGGTCATCTGAGAAGGATTCATTGATGTATGTGAAGTTCAGTGCTTGTTTTTGTCATTTCAAACTGCCCCAACTAGTAGCACTTACTTCGTTCAAATCACAAGCCAATGCTCAAGTCAGGGTAATAATCATGACTCTCAAATCAATATTGTATAATAAATGCATGCATTATAGTGACATGGTAACATCAGGAATGATAGAAATCAGTGGCATTACCCCAACAAAGAGCACTTACTTCCTTTAAAACTCAAGTTAGTGCTTGTGTCAGAGCAATGTTGCTGACAAATGTCACATTCTTTTGTACACATGAAACTGTTTCAGTGTTTGTTGTACAAATCACAACTAAGACAACCCCAAAGAGAAGCACTTATGAACATGACAATCACAAGCTGCTCTGTTTGAGGTCATCTGAGAAGGATTCATCGATGGATGTGAAGTTCAATGGTTGTTTTTGTCATTTCAAACTGCCCCAACTAGTAGCACTTACTTCGTTCAAATCACAAGCCAATGCTCAAGTCAGGGTAATAATCATGACTCTCAAATCAATATTGTATAATAAATGCATGCATTATAGTGACATGGTAACATCAGGAATGATAGAAATCAGTGGCATTACCCCAACAAAGAGCACTTACTGCCTTTAAAACTCAAGTTAGTGCTTGTGTCAGAGCAATGTTGCTGACAAATGTCACATTCTTTTGTACACATGAAACTGTTTCACTGTTTGTTGTACAAATCACGTCAGCGTCCATCAGCGTCCTCATTTTAAGTTATGTCAATGTTAAAAACATTTCCTTACCCAAGAAAAGTTCCAGTAATCTAGGTGCTGTGTCCTCTGACATGTTCTCCAGCCACAGTGAGAGGCACATATTCTGTAGAAATGAAGGCCACATTATATACACGATCAAGCCATTCACAAACAACTCCACCCCTTTTCCAAGAGGTTTCAATTGACTTGATAATGACACGCAACCATCAACGTACAATCAAGTGGATCGTTAATGTCTGATGATTGGGCAGCTTTGCATGAGAATACTTGAATTAACTCATTGACCAGTTGTAGCTGGGAAGCATGTAAACACATACTGCGTTTAAGACTCAAGGCAGTGCTTTGTTAGTGCAACAATTTTTTAGGACACTTATCAAGATATTTGAAAATGGTTTCAATTTGGGTTCTGTTCATTTGTAGTACAAATCACAACCAAGACAACCCCAAAGAGAAGCACTTATGAACATGACAATCACAAGCTGCTCTGTTTGAGGTCATCTGAGAAGGATTCATCGATGTATGTGAAGTTCAGTGCTTTTGTTTTTGTCATTTCAAACTGCCCCAACTAGTAGCACTTACTTCGTTCAAATCACAAGCCAATGCTCAAGTCAGGGTAATAATCATGACTCTCAAATCAATATTGTATAATAAATGCATGCATTATAGTGACATGGTAACATCAGGAATGATAGAAATCAGTGGCATTCCCCCAACAAAGAGCACTTACTTCCTTTAAAACTCAAGTTAGTGCTTGTGTCAGAGCAATGTTGCTGACAAATGTCACATTCTTTTTTACACATGAAACTGTTTCACTGTTTGTTGTACAAATCACAACTAAGACAACCCCAAAGAGAAGCACTTATGAACATGACAATCACAAGCTGCTCTGTTTGAGGTCATCTGAGAAGGATTCATCGATGGATGTGAAGTTCAGTGGTTGTTTTTGTCATTTCAAACTGCCCCAACTAGTAGCACTTACTTCGGTCAAATCACAAGTCAATGCTCAAGTCAGGGTAATAATCATGACTCTCAAATCAATATTGTATAATAAATGCATGCATTATAGTGACATGGCAACATCAGGAGTGATAGAAATCAGTGGCATTACCCCAACAAAGAGCACTTACTGCCTTTAAAACTCAAGTTAGTGCTTGTGTCAGAGCAATGTTGCTGACAAATGTCACATTCTTTTGTACACATGAAACTGCTTCACTGTTTGTTGTACAAATCACGTCAGCGTCCATCAGCGTCCTCATTTGAAGTTATGTCAATGTTAAAAACATTTCCTTACCCAAGAAAAGTTCCAGTAATCTAGGTGCTGTGTCCTCTGACATGTTCTCCAGCCACAGTGAGAGGCACATATTCTGTAGAAATGAAGGCCACATTATATACACAATCAAGCCATTCACAAACAACTCCACCCCTTTTTCAAGAGGTTTCAATTGACTTGATAATGACACGCAACCATCACCGTACAATCAAGTGGATCGTTAATGTGTGATGATTGGGCAGCTTTGCATTAGAATACTTGAATTAACTCATTGACCAGTTGTGGCTGAGAAGCATGTAAACACATACTGCTTTTAAGACTCAAGGCAGTGCTTTGTTAGTGCAACAATTTTTTAGGACACTTATCAAGATATTTGAAAATGGTTTCAATTTGAGTTCTGTTCATTTGTAGTACAAATCACAACCAAGACAACCCCAAAGAGAAGCACTTATGAACATGACAATCACAAGCTGCTATGTTTGAGGTCATCTGAGAAGGATTCATTGATGTATGTGAAGTTCAGTGCTTTTGTTTTTGTCATTTCAAACTGCCCCAACTAGTAGCACTTACTTCGTTCAAATCACAAGCCAATGCTCAAGTCAGGGTAATAATCATGACTCTCAAATCAATATTGTATAATAAATGCATGCATTATAGTGACATGGCAACATCAGGAATGATAGAAATCAGTGGCATTACCCCAACAAAGAGCACTTACTGCCTTTAAAACTCAAGTCAGTGCTTGTGTCAGAGCAATGTTGCTGACAAATGTCACATTCTTTTGTACACATGAAACTGTTTCACTGTTTGTTGTACAAATCACAACTAAGTCAACCCCAAAGAGAAGCACTTATGAACATGACAATCACAAGCTGCTCTGTTTGAGGTCATCTGAGAAGGATTCATCGATGTATGTGATGTTCAGTGCTTGTTTTTGTCATTTCAAACTGCCCCAACTAGTAGCACTTACTTCGGTCAAATCACAAGCCAATGCTCAAGTCAGGGTAATAATCATGACTCTCAAATCAATATTGTATAATAAATGCATGCATTATAGTGACATGGCAACATCAGGAATGATAGAAATCAGTGGCATTACCCCAACAAAGAGCACTTACTGCCTTTAAAACTCAAGTCAGTGCTTGTGTCAGAGCAATGTTGCTGACAAATGTCACATTCTTTTGTACACATGAAACTGTTTCACTGTTTGTTGTACAAATCACGTCAGCGTCCATCAGCGTCCTCATTTTAAGTTATGTCAATGTTAAAAACATTTCCTTACCCAAGAAAAGTTCCAGTAATCTAGGTGCTGTGTCCTCTGACATGTTCTCCAGCCACAGTGAGAGGCACATATTCTGTAGAAATGAAGGCCACATTATATACACGATCAAGCCATTCACAAAAAACCCCACCCCTTTTCCAAGAGGTTTCAATTGACTTGATAATGACACGCAACCATCAACGTACAATCAAGTGGATCGTTAATGTCTGATGATTGGGCAGCTTTGCATGAGAATACTTGAATTAACTCATTGACCAGTTGTAGCTGGGAAGCATGTAAACACATACTGCGTTTAAGACTCAAGGCAGTGCTTTGTTAGTGCAACAATTTTTTAGGACACTTATCAAGATATTTGAAAATGGTTTCAATTTGGGTTCTGTTCATTTGTAGTACAAATCACAACCAAGACAACCCCAAAGAGAAGCACTTATGAACATGACAATCACAAGCTGCTCTGTTTGAGGTCATCTGAGAAGGATTCATCGATGTATGTGAAGTTCAGTGCTTGTTTTTGTCATTTCAAACTGCCCCAACTAGTAGCACTTACTTCGTTCAAATCACAAGCCAATGCTCAAGTCAGGGTAATAATCATGACTCTCAAATCAATATTGTATAATAAATGCATGCATTATAGTGACATGGTAAAATCAGGAATGATAGAAATCAGTGGCATTACCCCAACAAAGAGCACTTACTTCCTTTAAAACTCAAGTTAGTGCTTGTGTCAGAGCAATGTTGCTGACAAATGTCACATTCTTTTTTACACATGAAACTGTTTCACTGTTTGTTGTACAAATCACAACTAAGACAACCCCAAAGAGAAGCACTTATGAACATGACAATCACAAGCTGCTCTGTTTGAGGTCATCTGAGAAGGATTCATCGATGGATGTGAAGTTCAGTGGTTGTTTTTGTCATTTCAAACTGCCCCAACTAGTAGCACTTACTTCGGTCAAATCACAAGTCAATGCTCAAGTCAGGGTAATAATCATGACTCTCAAATCAATATTGTATAATAAATGCATGCATTATAGTGACATGGTAACATCAGGAATGATAGAAATCAGTGGCATTACCCCAACAAAGAGCACTTACTTCCTTTAAAACTCAAGTTAGTGCTTGTGTCAGAGCAATGTTGCTGACAAATGTCACATTCTTTTTTACACATGAAACTGTTTCACTGTTTGTTGTACAAATCACAACTAAGACAACCCCAAAGAGAAGCACTTATGAACATGACAATCACAAGCTGCTCTGTTTGAGGTCATCTGAGAAGGATTCATCGATGGATGTGAAGTTCAGTGGTTGTTTTTGTCATTTCAAACTGCCCCAACTAGTAGCACTTACTTCGGTCAAATCACAAGTCAATGCTCAAGTCAGGGTAATAATCATGACTCTCAAATCAATATTGTATAATAAATGCATGCATTATAGTGACATGGCAACATCAGGAATGATAGAAATCAGTGGCATTACCCCAACAAAGAGCACTTACTGCCTTTAAAACTCAAGTCAGTGCTTGTGTCAGAGCAATGTTGCTGACAAATGTCACATTCTTTTGTACACATGAAACTGCTTCACTGTTTGTTGTACAAATCACGTCAGCGTCCATCAGCGTCCTCATTTGAAGTTATGTCAATGTTAAAAACATTTCCTTACCCAAGAAAAGTTCCAGTAATCTAGGTGCTGTGTCCTCTGACATGTTCTCCAGCCACAGTGAGAGGCACATATTCTGTAGAAATGAAGGCCACATTATATACACAATCAAGCCATTCACAAACAACTCCACCCCTTTTCCAAGAGGTTTCAATTGACTTGATAATGACACGCAACCATCACCGTACAATCAAGTGGATCGTTAATGTGTGATGATTGGGCAGCTTTGCATTAGAATACTTGAATTAACTCATTGACCAGTTGTGGCTGAGAAGCATGTAAACACATACTGCTTTTAAGACTCAAGGCAGTGCTTTGTTAGTGCAACAATTTTTTAGGACACTTATCAAGATATTTGAAAATGGTTTCAATTTGAGTTCTGTTCATTTGTAGTACAAATCACAACCAAGACAACCCCAAAGAGAAGCACTTATGAACATGACAATCACAAGCTGCTCTGTTTGAGGTCATCTGAGAAGGATTCATCGATGTATGTGAAGTTCAGTGCTTTTGTTTTTGTCATTTCAAACTGCCCCAACTAGTAGCACTTACTTCGTTCAAATCACAAGCCAATGCTCAAGTCAGGGTAATAATCATGACTCTCAAATCAATATTGTATAATAAATGCATGCATTATAGTGACATGGCAACATCAGGAATGATAGAAATCAGTGGCATTACCCCAACAAAGAGCACTTACTTCCTTTAAAACTCAAGTTAGTGCTTGTGTCAGAGCAATGTTGCTGACAAATGTCACATTCTTTTGTACACATGAAACTGTTTCACTGTTTGTTGTACAAATCACAACTAAGACAACCCCAAAGAGAAGCACTTATGAACATGACAATCACAAGCTGCTCTGTTTGAGGTCATCTGAGAAGGATTCATCGATGTATGTGATGTTCAGTGCTTGTTTTTGTCATTTCAAACTGCCCCAACTAGTAGCACTTACTTTGTTCAAATCACAAGCCAATGCTCAAGTCAGGGTAATAATCATGACTCTCAAATCAATATTGTATAATAAATGCATGCATTATAGTGACATGGCAACATCAGGAATGATAGAAATCAGTGGCATTACCCCAACAAAGAGCACTTACTGCCTTTAAAACTCAAGTCAGTGCTTGTGTCAGAGCAATGTTGCTGACAAATGTCACATTCTTTTGTACACATGAAACTGCTTCACTGTTTGTTGTACAAATCACGCCAGCGTCCATCAGCGTCCTCATTTTAAGTTATGTCAATGTTAAAAACATTTCCTTACCCAAGAAAAGTTCCAGTAATCTAGGTGCTGTGTCCTCTGACATGTTCTCCAGCCACAGTGAGAGGCACATATTCTGTAGAAATGAAGGCCACATTATATACACAATCAAGCCATTCACAAACAACTCCACCCCTTTTCCAAGAGGTTTCAATTGACTTGATAATGACACGCAACCATCACCGTACAATCAAGTGGATCGTTAATGTGTGATGATTGCGCAGCTTTGCATGAGAATACTTGAATTAACTCATTGACCAGTTGTGGCTGAGAAGCATGTAAACACATACTGCTTTTAAGACTCAAGGCAGTGCTTTGTTAGTGCAACAATTTTTTAGGACACTTATCAAGATATTTGAAAATGGTTTCAATTTGAGTTCTGTTCATTTGTAGTACAAATCACAACCAAGACAACCCCAAAGAGAAGCACTTATGAACATGACAATCACAAGCTGCTCTGTTTGAGGTCATCTGAGAAGGATTCATCGATGTATGTGAAGTTCAGTGCTTTTGTTTTTGTCATTTCAAACTGCCCCAACTAGTAGCACTTACTTCGTTCAAATCACAAGCCAATGCTCAAGTCAGGGTAATAATCATGACTCTCAAATCAATATTGTATAATAAATGCATGCATTATAGTGACATGGCAACATCAGGAATGATAGAAATCAGTGGCATTACCCCAACAAAGAGCACTTACTTCCTTTAAAACTCAAGTTAGTGCTTGTGTCAGAGCAATGTTGCTGACAAATGTCACATTCTTTTGTACACATGAAACTGTTTCACTGTTTGTTGTACAAATCACAACTAAGACAACCCCAAAGAGAAGCACTTATGAACATGACAATCACAAGCTGCTCTGTTTGAGGTCATCTGAGAAGGATTCATCGATGTATGTGATGTTCAGTGCTTGTTTTTGTCATTTCAAACTGCCCCAACTAGTAGCACTTACTTTGTTCAAATCACAAGCCAATGCTCAAGTCAGGGTAATAATCATGACTCTCAAATCAATATTGTATAATAAATGCATGCATTATAGTGACATGGCAACATCAGGAATGATAGAAATCAGTGGCATTACCCCAACAAAGAGCACTTACTGCCTTTAAAACTCAAGTCAGTGCTTGTGTCAGAGCAATGTTGCTGACAAATGTCACATTCTTTTGTACACATGAAACTGCTTCACTGTTTGTTGTACAAATCACGCCAGCGTCCATCAGCGTCCTCATTTTAAGTTATGTCAATGTTAAAAACATTTCCTTACCCAAGAAAAGTTCCAGTAATCTAGGTGCTGTGTCCTCTGACATGTTCTCCAGCCACAGTGAGAGGCACATATTCTGTAGAAATGAAGGCCACATTATATACACAATCAAGCCATTCACAAACAACTCCACCCCTTTTCCAAGAGGTTTCAATTGACTTGATAATGACACGCAACCATCACCGTACAATCAAGTGGATCGTTAATGTGTGATGATTGCGCAGCTTTGCATGAGAATACTTGAATTAACTCATTGACCAGTTGTGGCTGAGAAGCATGTAAACACATACTGCTTTTAAGACTCAAGGCAGTGCTTTGTTAGTGCAACAATTTTTTAGGACACTTATCAAGATATTTGAAAATGGTTTCAATTTGAGTTCTGTTCATTTGTAGTACAAATCACAACCAAGACAACCCCAAAGAGAAGCACTTATGAACATGACAATCACAAGCTGCTCTGTTTGAGGTCATCTGAGAAGGATTCATTGATGTATGTGAAGTTCAGTGCTTGTTTTTGTCATTTCAAACTGCCCCAACTAGTAGCACTTACTTCGTTCAAATCACAAGCCAATGCTCAAGTCAGGGTAATAATCATGCCTCTCAAATCAATATTGTATAATAAATGCATGCATTATAGTGACATGGTAACATCAGGAATGATAGAAATCAGTGGCATTACCCCAACAAAGAGCACTTACTTCCTTTAAAACTCAAGTTAGTGCTTGTGTCAGAGCAATGTTGCTGACAAATGTCACATTCTTTTGTACACATGAAAGTGTTTCACTGTTTGTTGTACAAATCACAACTAAGACAACCCCAAAGAGAAGCACTTATGAACATGACAATCACAAGCTGCTCTGTTTGAGGTCATCTGAGAAGGATTCATCGATGTATGTGATGTTCAGTGCTTGTTTTTGTCATTTCAAACTGCCCCAACTAGTAGCACTTACTTCGGTCAAATCACAAGCCAATGCTCAAGTCAGGGTAATAATCATGACTCTCAAATCAATATTGTATAATAAATGCATGCATTAAAGTGACATGGCAAAATCAGGAATGATAGAAATCAGTGGCATTACCCCAACAAAGAGCACTTACTGCCTTTAAAACTCAAGTCAGTGCTTGTGTCAGAGCAATGTTGCTGACAAATGTCACATTCTTTTGTACACATGAAACTGCTTCACTGTTTGTTGTACAAATCACAACCAAGACAACCCCAAAGAGAAGCACTTATGAATATGACAATCCCAAGCTGCTCTGTTTGAGGTCATCTGAGAAGGATTCATTGATGTATGTGAAGTTCAGTGCTTTTGTTTTTGTCATTTCAAACTGCCCCAACTAGTAGCACTTACTTTGTTCAAATCACAAGCCAATGCTCAAGTCAGGGTGATAATCATGACTCTCAAATCAATATTGTATAATAAATGCATGCATTATAGTGACATGGCAACATCAGGAATGATAGAAATCAGTGGCATTACCCCAACAAAGAGCACTTACTGCCTTTAAAACTCAAGTCAGTGCTTGTGTCAGAGCAATGTTGCTGACAAATGTCACATTCTTTTGTACACATGAAACTGCTTCACTGTTTGTTGTACAAATCACGTCAGCGTCCATCAGCGTCCTCATTTGAAGTTATGTCAATGTTAAAAACATTTCCTTACCCAAGAAAAGTTCCAGTAATCTAGGTGCTGTGTCCTCTGACATGTTCTCCGGCCACAGTGAGAGGCACATATTCTGTAGAAATGAAGGCCACATTATATACACGATCAAGCCATTCACAAACAACTCCACCCCTTTTCCAAGAGGTTTCAATTGACTTGATAATGACACGCAACCATCACCGTACAATCAAGTGGATCGTTAATGTGTGATGATTGGGCAGCTTTGCATGAGAATACTTGAATTAACTCATTGACCAGTTGTGGCTGAGAAGCATGTAAACACATACTGCTTTTAAGACTCAAGGCAGTGCTTTGTTAGTGCAACAATTTTTAAGGACACTTATCAAGATATTTGAAAATGGTTTCAATTTGAGTTCTGTTCATTTGTAGTACAAATCACAACCAAGACAACCCCAAAGAGAAGCACTTATGAACATGACAATCACAAGCTGCTCTGTTTGAGGTCATCTGAGAAGGATTCATCGATGTATGTGATGTTCAGTGCTTGTTTTTGTCATTTCAAACTGCCCCAACTAGTAGCACTTACTTTGTTCAAATCACAAGCCAATGCTCAAGTCAGGGTAATAATCATGACTCTCAAATCAATATTGTATAATAAATGCATGCATTATAGTGACATGGCAACATCAGGAATGATAGAAATCAGTGGCATTACCCCAACAAAGAGCACTTACTGCCTTTAAAACTCAAGTCAGTGCTTGTGTCAGAGCAATGTTGCTGACAAATGTCACATTCTTTTGTACACATGAAACTGCTTCACTGTTTGTTGTACAAATCACGTCAGCGTCCATCAGCGTCCTCATTTGAAGTTATGTCAATGTTAAAAACATTTCCTTACCCAAGAAAAGTTCCAGTAATCTAGGTGCTGTGTCCTCTGACATGTTCTCCAGCCACAGTGAGAGGCACATATTCTGTAGAAATGAAGGCCACATTATATACACAATCAAGCCATTCACAAACAACTCCACCCCTTTTCCAAGAGGTTTCAATTGACTTGATAATGACACGCAACCATCACCGTACAATCAAGTGGATCGTTAATGTGTGATGATTGGGCAGCTTTGCATTAGAATACTTGAATTAACTCATTGACCAGTTGTGGCTGAGAAGCATGTAAACACATACTGCTTTTAAGACTCAAGGCAGTGCTTTGTTAGTGCAACAATTTTTTAGGACACTTATCAAGATATTTGAAAATGGTTTCAATTTGAGTTCTGTTCATTTGTAGTACAAATCACAACCAAGACAACCCCAAAGAGAAGCACTTATGAACATGACAATCACAAGCTGCTCTGTTTGAGGTCATCTGAGAAGGATTCATTGATGTATGTGAAGTTCAGTGCTTGTTTTTGTCATTTCAAACTGCCCCAACTAGTAGCACTTACTTCGTTCAAATCACAAGCCAATGCTCAAGTCAGGGTAATAATCATGACTCTCAAATCAATATTGTATAATAAATGCATGCATTATAGTGACATGGCAACATCAGGAATGATAGAAATCAGTGGCATTACCCCAACAAAGAGCACTTACTTCCTTTAAAACTCAAGTTAGTGCTTGTGTCAGAGCAATGTTGCTGACAAATGTCACATTCTTTTGTACACATGAAAGTGTTTCACTGTTTGTTGTACAAATCACAACTAAGACAACCCCAAAGAGAAGCACTTATGAACATGACAATCACAAGCTGCTCTGTTTGAGGTCATCTGAGAAGGATTCATCGATGTATGTGATGTTCAGTGCTTGTTTTTGTCATTTCAAACTGCCCCAACTAGTAGCACTTACTTTGTTCAAATCACAAGCCAATGCTCAAGTCAGGGTAATAATCATGACTCTCAAATCAATATTGTATAATAAATGCATGCATTATAGTGACATGGCAACATCAGGAATGATAGAAATCAGTGGCATTACCCCAACAAAGAGCACTTACTGCCTTTAAAACTCAAGTCAGTGCTTGTGTCAGAGCAATGTTGCTGACAAATGTCACATTCTTTTGTACACATGAAACTGCTTCACTGTTTGTTGTACAAATCACGCCAGCGTCCATCAGCGTCCTCATTTTAAGTTATGTCAATGTTAAAAACATTTCCTTACCCAAGAAAAGTTCCAGTAATCTAGGTGCTGTGTCCTCTGACATGTTCTCCAGCCACAGTGAGAGGCACATATTCTGTAGAAATGAAGGCCACATTATATACACAATCAAGCCATTCACAAACAACTCCACCCCTTTTCCAAGAGGTTTCAATTGACTTGATAATGACACGCAACCATCACCGTACAATCAAGTGGATCGTTAATGTGTGATGATTGCGCAGCTTTGCATGAGAATACTTGAATTAACTCATTGACCAGTTGTGGCTGAGAAGCATGTAAACACATACTGCTTTTAAGACTCAAGGCAGTGCTTTGTTAGTGCAACAATTTTTTAGGACACTTATCAAGATATTTGAAAATGGTTTCAATTTGGGTTCTGTTCATTTGTAGTACAAATCACAACCAAGACAACCCCAAAGAGAAGCACTTATGAACATGACAATCACAAGCTGCTCTGTTTGAGGTCATCTGAGAAGGATTCATTGATGTATGTGAAGTTCAGTGCTTTTGTTTTTGTCATTTCAAACTGCCCCAACTAGTAGCACTTACTTCGTTCAAATCACAAGCCAATGCTCAAGTCAGGGTAATAATCATGCCTCTCAAATCAATATTGTATAATAAATGCATGCATTATAGTGACATGGCAACATCAGGAATGATAGGAATCAGTGGCATTACCCCAACAAAGAGCACTTACTGCCTTTAAAACTCAAGTCAGTGCTTGTGTCAGAGCAATGTTGCTGACAAATGTCACATTCTTTTGTACACATGAAACTGTTTCACTGTTTGTTGTACAAATCACAACTAAGACAACCCCAAAGAGAAGCACTTATGAACATGACAATCACAAGCTGCTCTGTTTGAGGTCATCTGAGAAGGATTCATCGATGTATGTGATGTTCAGTGCTTGTTTTTGTCATTTCAAACTGCCCCAACTAGTAGCACTTACTTTGTTCAAATCACAAGCCAATGCTCAAGTCAGGGTAATAATCATGACTCTCAAATCAATATTGTATAATAAATGCATGCATTATAGTGACATGGCAACATCAGGAATGATAGAAATCAGTGGCATTACCCCAACAAAGAGCACTTACTGCCTTTAAAACTCAAGTTAGTGCTTGTGTCAGAGCAATGTTGCTGACAAATGTCACATTCTTTTGTACACATGAAAGTGTTTCACTGTTTGTTGTACAAATCACAACTAAGACAACCCCAAAGAGAAGCACTTATGAACATGACAATCACAAGCTGCTCTGTTTGAGGTCATCTGAGAAGGATTCATCGATGTATGTGATGTTCAGTGCTTGTTTTTGTCATTTCAAACTGCCCCAACTAGTAGCACTTACTTTGTTCAAATCACAAGCCAATGCTCAAGTCAGGGTAATAATCATGACTCTCAAATCAATATTGTATAATAAATGCATGCATTATAGTGACATGGCAACATCAGGAATGATAGAAATCAGTGGCATTACCCCAACAAAGAGCACTTACTGCCTTTAAAACTCAAGTCAGTGCTTGTGTCAGAGCAATGTTGCTGACAAATGTCACATTCTTTTGTACACATGAAACTGCTTCACTGTTTGTTGTACAAATCACGCCAGCGTCCATCAGCGTCCTCATTTTAAGTTATGTCAATGTTAAAAACATTTCCTTACCCAAGAAAAGTTCCAGTAATCTAGGTGCTGTGTCCTCTGACATGTTCTCCAGCCACAGTGAGAGGCACATATTCTGTAGAAATGAAGGCCACATTATATACACAATGAAGCCATTCACAAACAACTCCACCCCTTTTCCAAGAGGTTTCAATTGACTTGATAATGACACGCAACCATCACCGTACAATCAAGTGGATCGTTAATGTGTGATGATTGCGCAGCTTTGCATGAGAATACTTGAATTAACTCATTGACCAGTTGTGGCTGAGAAGCATGTAAACACATACTGCTTTTAAGACTCAAGGCAGTGCTTTGTTAGTGCAACAATTTTTTAGGACACTTATCAAGATATTTGAAAATGGTTTCAATTTGAGTTCTGTTCATTTGTAGTACAAATCACAACCAAGACAACCCCAAAGAGAAGCACTTATGAACATGACAATCACAAGCTGCTCTGTTTGAGGTCATCTGAGAAGGATTCATCGATGTATGTGATGTTCAGTGCTTGTTTTTGTCATTTCAAACTGCCCCAACTAGTAGCACTTACTTCGTTCAAATCACAAGCCAATGCTCAAGTCAGGGTAATAATCATGCCTCTCAAATCAATATTGTATAATAAATGCATGCATTATAGTGACATGGTAACATCAGGAATGATAGAAATCAGTGGCATTACCCCAACAAAGAGCACTTACTGCCTTTAAAACTCAAGTTAGTGCTTGTGTCAGAGCAATGTTGCTGACAAATGTCACATTCTTTTGTACACATGAAACTGTTTCACTGTTTGTTGTACAAATCACAACTAAGACAACCCCAAAGAGAAGCACTTATGAACATGACAATCACAAGCTGCTCTGTTTGAGGTCATCTGAGAAGGATTCATCGATGTATGTGATGTTCAGTGCTTGTTTTTGTCATTTCAAACTGCCCCAACTAGTAGCACTTACTTCGTTCAAATCACAAGCCAATGCTCAAGTCAGGGTAATAATCATGACTCTCAAATCAATATTGTATAATAAATGCATGCATTATAGTGACATGGCAACATCAGGAATGATAGAAATCAGTGGCATTACCCCAACAAAGAGCACTTACTTCCTTTAAAACTCAAGTTAGTGCTTGTGTCAGAGCAATGTTGCTGACAAATGTCACATTCTTTTGTACACATGAAACTGTTTCACTGTTTGTTGTACAAATCACAACTAAGACAACCCCAAAGAGAAGCACTTATGAACATGACAATCACAAGCTGCTCTGTTTGAGGTCATCTGAGAAGGATTCATCGATGTATGTGATGTTCAGTGCTTGTTTTTGTCATTTCAAACTGCCCCAACTAGTAGCACTTACTTTGTTCAAATCACAAGCCAATGCTCAAGTCAGGGTAATAATCATGACTCTCAAATCAATATTGTATAATAAATGCATGCATTATAGTGACATGGCAACATCAGGAATGATAGAAATCAGTGGCATTACCCCAACAAAGAGCACTTACTGCCTTTAAAACTCAAGTCAGTGCTTGTGTCAGAGCAATGTTGCTGACAAATGTCACATTCTTTTGTACACATGAAACTGCTTCACTGTTTGTTGTACAAATCACGCCAGCGTCCATCAGCGTCCTCATTTTAAGTTATGTCAATGTTAAAAACATTTCCTTACCCAAGAAAAGTTCCAGTAATCTAGGTGCTGTGTCCTCTGACATGTTCTCCAGCCACAGTGAGAGGCACATATTCTGTAGAAATGAAGGCCACATTATATACACAATCAAGCCATTCACAAACAACTCCACCCCTTTTCCAAGAGGTTTCAATTGACTTGATAATGACACGCAACCATCACCGTACAATCAAGTGGATCGTTAATGTGTGATGATTGCGCAGCTTTGCATGAGAATACTTGAATTAACTCATTGACCAGTTGTGGCTGAGAAGCATGTAAACACATACTGCTTTTAAGACTCAAGGCAGTGCTTTGTTAGTGCAACAATTTTTTAGGACACTTATCAAGATATTTGAAAATGGTTTCAATTTGGGTTCTGTTCATTTGTAGTACAAATCACAACCAAGACAACCCCAAAGAGAAGCACTTATGAACATGACAATCACAAGCTGCTCTGTTTGAGGTCATCTGAGAAGGATTCATTGATGTATGTGAAGTTCAGTGCTTTTGTTTTTGTCATTTCAAACTGCCCCAACTAGTAGCACTTACTTCGTTCAAATCACAAGCCAATGCTCAAGTCAGGGTAATAATCATGCCTCTCAAATCAATATTGTATAATAAATGCATGCATTATAGTGACATGGCAACATCAGGAATGATAGGAATCAGTGGCATTACCCCAACAAAGAGCACTTACTGCCTTTAAAACTCAAGTCAGTGCTTGTGTCAGAGCAATGTTGCTGACAAATGTCACATTCTTTTGTACACATGAAACTGTTTCACTGTTTGTTGTACAAATCACAACTAAGACAACCCCAAAGAGAAGCACTTATGAACATGACAATCACAAGCTGCTCTGTTTGAGGTCATCTGAGAAGGATTCATCGATGTATGTGATGTTCAGTGCTTGTTTTTGTCATTTCAAACTGCCCCAACTAGTAGCACTTACTTTGTTCAAATCACAAGCCAATGCTCAAGTCAGGGTAATAATCATGACTCTCAAATCAATATTGTATAATAAATGCATGCATTATAGTGACATGGCAACATCAGGAATGATAGAAATCAGTGGCATTACCCCAACAAAGAGCACTTACTGCCTTTAAAACTCAAGTCAGTGCTTGTGTCAGAGCAATGTTGCTGACAAATGTCACATTCTTTTGTACACATGAAACTGCTTCACTGTTTGTTGTACAAATCACGCCAGCGTCCATCAGCGTCCTCATTTTAAGTTATGTCAATGTTAAAAACATTTCCTTACCCAAGAAAAGTTCCAGTAATCTAGGTGCTGTGTCCTCTGACATGTTCTCCAGCCACAGTGAGAGGCACATATTCTGTAGAAATGAAGGCCACATTATATACACAATGAAGCCATTCACAAACAACTCCACCCCTTTTCCAAGAGGTTTCAATTGACTTGATAATGACACGCAACCATCACCGTACAATCAAGTGGATCGTTAATGTGTGATGATTGCGCAGCTTTGCATGAGAATACTTGAATTAACTCATTGACCAGTTGTGGCTGAGAAGCATGTAAACACATACTGCTTTTAAGACTCAAGGCAGTGCTTTGTTAGTGCAACAATTTTTTAGGACACTTATCAAGATATTTGAAAATGGTTTCAATTTGAGTTCTGTTCATTTGTAGTACAAATCACAACCAAGACAACCCCAAAGAGAAGCACTTATGAACATGACAATCACAAGCTGCTCTGTTTGAGGTCATCTGAGAAGGATTCATTGATGTATGTGAAGTTCAGTGCTTGTTTTTGTCATTTCAAACTGCCCCAACTAGTAGCACTTACTTCGTTCAAATCACAAGCCAATGCTCAAGTCAGGGTAATAATCATGCCTCTCAAATCAATATTGTATAATAAATGCATGCATTATAGTGACATGGTAACATCAGGAATGATAGAAATCAGTGGCATTACCCCAACAAAGAGCACTTACTGCCTTTAAAACTCAAGTTAGTGCTTGTGTCAGAGCAATGTTGCTGACAAATGTCACATTCTTTTGTACACATGAAACTGTTTCACTGTTTGTTGTACAAATCACAACTAAGACAACCCCAAAGAGAAGCACTTATGAACATGACAATCACAAGCTGCTCTGTTTGAGGTCATCTGAGAAGGATTCATCGATGTATGTGATGTTCAGTGCTTGTTTTTGTCATTTCAAACTGCCCCAACTAGTAGCACTTACTTCGGTCAAATCACAAGCCAATGCTCAAGTCAGGGTAATAATCGTGACTCTCAAATCAATATTGTATAATAAATGCATGCATTATAGTGACATGGCAAAATCAGGAATGATAGAAATCAGTGGCATTACCCCAACAAAGAGCACTTACTGCCTTTAAAACTCAAGTCAGTGCTTGTGTCAGAGCAATGTTGCTGACAAATGTCACATTCTTTTGTACACATGAAACTGCTTCACTGTTTGTTGTACAAATCACGCCAGCGTCCATCAGCGTCCTCATTTTAAGTTATGTCAATGTTAAAAACATTTCCTTACCCAAGAAAAGTTCCAGTAATCTAGGTGCTGTGTCCTCTGACATGTTCTCCAGCCACAGTGAGAGGCACATATTCTGTAGAAATGAAGGCCACATTATATACACAATGAAGCCATTCACAAACAACTCCACCCCTTTTCCAAG
Source organism: Macropodus opercularis (assembly GCA_030770545.1). Classification (NCBI taxonomy): domain Eukaryota; kingdom Metazoa; phylum Chordata; class Actinopteri; order Anabantiformes; family Osphronemidae; genus Macropodus; species Macropodus opercularis. The sequence goes on from CM061103.1 coordinate 15,653,556, forward strand.
AGGTTTCAATTGACTTGATAATGACACGCAACCATCACCGTACAATCAAGTGGATCGTTAATGTGTGATGATTGCGCAGCTTTGCATGAGAATACTTGAATTAACTCATTGACCAGTTGTGGCTGAGAAGCATGTAAACACATACTGCTTTTAAGACTCAAGGCAGTGCTTTGTTAGTGCAACAATTTTTTAGGACACTTATCAAGATATTTGAAAATGGTTTCAATTTGAGTTCTGTTCATTTGTAGTACAAATCACAACCAAGACAACCCCAAAGAGAAGCACTTATGAACATGACAATCACAAGCTGCTCTGTTTGAGGTCATCTGAGAAGGATTCATTGATGTATGTGAAGTTCAGTGCTTGTTTTTGTCATTTCAAACTGCCCCAACTAGTAGCACTTACTTCGTTCAAATCACAAGCCAATGCTCAAGTCAGGGTAATAATCATGCCTCTCAAATCAATATTGTATAATAAATGCATGCATTATAGTGACATGGTAACATCAGGAATGATAGAAATCAGTGGCATTACCCCAACAAAGAGCACTTACTGCCTTTAAAACTCAAGTCAGTGCTTGTGTCAGAGCAATGTTGCTGACAAATGTCACATTCTTTTGTACACATGAAACTGCTTCACTGTTTGTTGTACAAATCACGCCAGCGTCCATCAGCGTCCTCATTTTAAGTTATGTCAATGTTAAAAACATTTCCTTACCCAAGAAAAGTTCCAGTAATCTAGGTGCTGTGTCCTCTGACATGTTCTCCAGCCACAGTGAGAGGCACATATTCTGTAGAAATGAAGGCCACATTATATACACAATCAAGCCATTCACAAACAACTCCACCCCTTTTCCAAGAGGTTTCAATTGACTTGATAATGACACGCAACCATCACCGTACAATCAAGTGGATCGTTAATGTGTGATGATTGCGCAGCTTTGCATGAGAATACTTGAATTAACTCATTGACCAGTTGTGGCTGAGAAGCATGTAAACACATACTGCTTTTAAGACTCAAGGCAGTGCTTTGTTAGTGCAACAATTTTTTAGGACACTTATCAAGATATTTGAAAATGGTTTCAATTTGAGTTCTGTTCATTTGTAGTACAAATCACAACCAAGACAACCCCAAAGAGAAGCACTTATGAACATGACAATCACAAGCTGCTCTGTTTGAGGTCATCTGAGAAGGATTCATTGATGTATGTGAAGTTCAGTGCTTGTTTTTGTCATTTCAAACTGCCCCAACTAGTAGCACTTACTTCGTTCAAATCACAAGCCAATGCTCAAGTCAGGGTAATAATCATGCCTCTCAAATCAATATTGTATAATAAATGCATGCATTATAGTGACATGGTAACATCAGGAATGATAGAAATCAGTGGCATTACCCCAACAAAGAGCACTTACTTCCTTTAAAACTCAAGTTAGTGCTTGTGTCAGAGCAATGTTGCTGACAAATGTCACATTCTTTTGTACACATGAAACTGTTTCACTGTTTGTTGTACAAATCACAACTAAGACAACCCCAAAGAGAAGCACTTATGAACATGACAATCACAAGCTGCTCTGTTTGAGGTCATCTGAGAAGGATTCATCGATGTATGTGATGTTCAGTGCTTGTTTTTGTCATTTCAAACTGCCCCAACTAGTAGCACTTACTTCGGTCAAATCACAAGCCAATGCTCAAGTCAGGGTAATAATCATGACTCTCAAATCAATATTGTATAATAAATGCATGCATTATAGTGACATGGCAAAATCAGGAATGATAGAAATCAGTGGCATTACCCCAACAAAGAGCACTTACTGCCTTTAAAACTCAAGTCAGTGCTTGTGTCAGAGCAATGTTGCTGACAAATGTCACATTCTTTTGTACACATGAAACTGCTTCACTGTTTGTTGTACAAATCACAACCAAGACAACCCCAAAGAGAAGCACTTATGAACATGACAATCACAAGCTGCTCTGTTTGAGGTCATCTGAGAAGGATTCATTGATGTATGTGAAGTTCAGTGCTTGTTTTTGTCATTTCAAACTGCCCCAACTAGTAGCACTTACTTCGTTCAAATCACAAGCCAATGCTCAAGTCAGGGTAATAATCATGACTCTCAAATCAATATTGTATAATAAATGCATGCATTATAGTGACATGGTAACATCAGGAATGATAGAAATCAGTGGCATTACCCCAACAAAGAGCACTTACTTCCTTTAAAACTCAAGTTAGTGCTTGTGTCAGAGCAATGTTGCTGACAAATGTCACATTCTTTTGTACACATGAAACTGTTTCACTGTTTGTTGTACAAATCACAACTAAGACAACCCCAAAGAGAAGCACTTATGAACATGACAATCACAAGCTGCTCTGTTTGAGGTCATCTGAGAAGGATTCATCGATGGATGTGAAGTTCAATGGTTGTTTTTGTCATTTCAAACTGCCCCAACTAGTAGCACTTACTTCGTTCAAATCACAAGCCAATGCTCAAGTCAGGGTAATAATCATGACTCTCAAATCAATATTGTATAATAAATGCATGCATTATAGTGACATGGTAACATCAGGAATGATAGAAATCAGTGGCATTACCCCAACAAAGAGCACTTACTGCCTTTAAAACTCAAGTTAGTGCTTGTGTCAGAGCAATGTTGCTGACAAATGTCACATTCTTTTGTACACATGAAACTGTTTCACTGTTTGTTGTACAAATCACGTCAGCGTCCATCAGCGTCCTCATTTTAAGTTATGTCAATGTTAAAAACATTTCCTTACCCAAGAAAAGTTCCAGTAATCTAGGTGCTGTGTCCTCTGACATGTTCTCCAGCCACAGTGAGAGGCACATATTCTGTAGAAATGAAGGCCACATTATATACACGATCAAGCCATTCACAAACAACTCCACCCCTTTTCCAAGAGGTTTCAATTGACTTGATAATGACACGCAACCATCAACGTACAATCAAGTGGATCGTTAATGTCTGATGATTGGGCAGCTTTGCATGAGAATACTTGAATTAACTCATTGACCAGTTGTAGCTGGGAAGCATGTAAACACATACTGCGTTTAAGACTCAAGGCAGTGCTTTGTTAGTGCAACAATTTTTTAGGACACTTATCAAGATATTTGAAAATGGTTTCAATTTGGGTTCTGTTCATTTGTAGTACAAATCACAACCAAGACAACCCCAAAGAGAAGCACTTATGAACATGACAATCACAAGCTGCTCTGTTTGAGGTCATCTGAGAAGGATTCATCGATGTATGTGAAGTTCAGTGCTTTTGTTTTTGTCATTTCAAACTGCCCCAACTAGTAGCACTTACTTCGTTCAAATCACAAGCCAATGCTCAAGTCAGGGTAATAATCATGACTCTCAAATCAATATTGTATAATAAATGCATGCATTATAGTGACATGGTAACATCAGGAATGATAGAAATCAGTGGCATTCCCCCAACAAAGAGCACTTACTTCCTTTAAAACTCAAGTTAGTGCTTGTGTCAGAGCAATGTTGCTGACAAATGTCACATTCTTTTTTACACATGAAACTGTTTCACTGTTTGTTGTACAAATCACAACTAAGACAACCCCAAAGAGAAGCACTTATGAACATGACAATCACAAGCTGCTCTGTTTGAGGTCATCTGAGAAGGATTCATCGATGGATGTGAAGTTCAGTGGTTGTTTTTGTCATTTCAAACTGCCCCAACTAGTAGCACTTACTTCGGTCAAATCACAAGTCAATGCTCAAGTCAGGGTAATAATCATGACTCTCAAATCAATATTGTATAATAAATGCATGCATTATAGTGACATGGCAACATCAGGAGTGATAGAAATCAGTGGCATTACCCCAACAAAGAGCACTTACTGCCTTTAAAACTCAAGTTAGTGCTTGTGTCAGAGCAATGTTGCTGACAAATGTCACATTCTTTTGTACACATGAAACTGCTTCACTGTTTGTTGTACAAATCACGTCAGCGTCCATCAGCGTCCTCATTTGAAGTTATGTCAATGTTAAAAACATTTCCTTACCCAAGAAAAGTTCCAGTAATCTAGGTGCTGTGTCCTCTGACATGTTCTCCAGCCACAGTGAGAGGCACATATTCTGTAGAAATGAAGGCCACATTATATACACAATCAAGCCATTCACAAACAACTCCACCCCTTTTTCAAGAGGTTTCAATTGACTTGATAATGACACGCAACCATCACCGTACAATCAAGTGGATCGTTAATGTGTGATGATTGGGCAGCTTTGCATTAGAATACTTGAATTAACTCATTGACCAGTTGTGGCTGAGAAGCATGTAAACACATACTGCTTTTAAGACTCAAGGCAGTGCTTTGTTAGTGCAACAATTTTTTAGGACACTTATCAAGATATTTGAAAATGGTTTCAATTTGAGTTCTGTTCATTTGTAGTACAAATCACAACCAAGACAACCCCAAAGAGAAGCACTTATGAACATGACAATCACAAGCTGCTATGTTTGAGGTCATCTGAGAAGGATTCATTGATGTATGTGAAGTTCAGTGCTTTTGTTTTTGTCATTTCAAACTGCCCCAACTAGTAGCACTTACTTCGTTCAAATCACAAGCCAATGCTCAAGTCAGGGTAATAATCATGACTCTCAAATCAATATTGTATAATAAATGCATGCATTATAGTGACATGGCAACATCAGGAATGATAGAAATCAGTGGCATTACCCCAACAAAGAGCACTTACTGCCTTTAAAACTCAAGTCAGTGCTTGTGTCAGAGCAATGTTGCTGACAAATGTCACATTCTTTTGTACACATGAAACTGTTTCACTGTTTGTTGTACAAATCACAACTAAGACAACCCCAAAGAGAAGCACTTATGAACATGACAATCACAAGCTGCTCTGTTTGAGGTCATCTGAGAAGGATTCATCGATGTATGTGATGTTCAGTGCTTGTTTTTGTCATTTCAAACTGCCCCAACTAGTAGCACTTACTTCGGTCAAATCACAAGCCAATGCTCAAGTCAGGGTAATAATCATGACTCTCAAATCAATATTGTATAATAAATGCATGCATTATAGTGACATGGCAACATCAGGAATGATAGAAATCAGTGGCATTACCCCAACAAAGAGCACTTACTGCCTTTAAAACTCAAGTCAGTGCTTGTGTCAGAGCAATGTTGCTGACAAATGTCACATTCTTTTGTACACATGAAACTGTTTGACTGTTTGTTGTACAAATCACGTCAGCGTCCATCAGCGTCCTCATTTTAAGTTATGTCAATGTTAAAAACATTTCCTTACCCAAGAAAAGTTCCAGTAATCTAGGTGCTGTGTCCTCTGACATGTTCTCCAGCCACAGTGAGAGGCACATATTCTGTAGAAATGAAGGCCACATTATATACACGATCAAGCCATTCACAAAAAACCCCACCCCTTTTCCAAGAGGTTTCAATTGACTTGATAATGACACGCAACCATCAACGTACAATCAAGTGGATCGTTAATGTCTGATGATTGGGCAGCTTTGCATGAGAATACTTGAATTAACTCATTGACCAGTTGTAGCTGGGAAGCATGTAAACACATACTGCGTTTAAGACTCAAGGCAGTGCTTTGTTAGTGCAACAATTTTTTAGGACACTTATCAAGATATTTGAAAATGGTTTCAATTTGGGTTCTGTTCATTTGTAGTACAAATCACAACCAAGACAACCCCAAAGAGAAGCACTTATGAACATGACAATCACAAGCTGCTCTGTTTGAGGTCATCTGAGAAGGATTCATTGATGTATGTGAAGTTCAGTGCTTTTGTTTTTGTCATTTCAAACTGCCCCAACTAGTAGCACTTACTTCGTTCAAATCACAAGCCAATGCTCAAGTCAGGGTAATAATCATGCCTCTCAAATCAATATTGTATAATAAATGCATGCATTATAGTGACATGGCAACATCAGGAATGATAGGAATCAGTGGCATTACCCCAACAAAGAGCACTTACTGCCTTTAAAACTCAAGTCAGTGCTTGTGTCAGAGCAATGTTGCTGACAAATGTCACATTCTTTTGTACACATGAAACTGTTTCACTGTTTGTTGTACAAATCACAACTAAGACAACCCCAAAGAGAAGCACTTATGAACATGACAATCACAAGCTGCTCTGTTTGAGGTCATCTGAGAAGGATTCATCGATGTATGTGATGTTCAGTGCTTGTTTTTGTCATTTCAAACTGCCCCAACTAGTAGCACTTACTTTGTTCAAATCACAAGCCAATGCTCAAGTCAGGGTAATAATCATGACTCTCAAATCAATATTGTATAATAAATGCATGCATTATAGTGACATGGCAACATCAGGAATGATAGAAATCAGTGGCATTACCCCAACAAAGAGCACTTACTGCCTTTAAAACTCAAGTCAGTGCTTGTGTCAGAGCAATGTTGCTGACAAATGTCACATTCTTTTGTACACATGAAACTGCTTCACTGTTTGTTGTACAAATCACGCCAGCGTCCATCAGCGTCCTCATTTTAAGTTATGTCAATGTTAAAAACATTTCCTTACCCAAGAAAAGTTCCAGTAATCTAGGTGCTGTGTCCTCTGACATGTTCTCCAGCCACAGTGAGAGGCACATATTCTGTAGAAATGAAGGCCACATTATATACACAATGAAGCCATTCACAAACAACTCCACCCCTTTTCCAAGAGGTTTCAATTGACTTGATAATGACACGCAACCATCACCGTACAATCAAGTGGATCGTTAATGTGTGATGATTGCGCAGCTTTGCATGAGAATACTTGAATTAACTCATTGACCAGTTGTGGCTGAGAAGCATGTAAACACATACTGCTTTTAAGACTCAAGGCAGTGCTTTGTTAGTGCAACAATTTTTTAGGACACTTATCAAGATATTTGAAAATGGTTTCAATTTGAGTTCTGTTCATTTGTAGTACAAATCACAACCAAGACAACCCCAAAGAGAAGCACTTATGAACATGACAATCACAAGCTGCTCTGTTTGAGGTCATCTGAGAAGGATTCATTGATGTATGTGAAGTTCAGTGCTTGTTTTTGTCATTTCAAACTGCCCCAACTAGTAGCACTTACTTCGTTCAAATCACAAGCCAATGCTCAAGTCAGGGTAATAATCATGCCTCTCAAATCAATATTGTATAATAAATGCATGCATTATAGTGACATGGTAACATCAGGAATGATAGAAATCAGTGGCATTACCCCAACAAAGAGCACTTACTGCCTTTAAAACTCAAGTTAGTGCTTGTGTCAGAGCAATGTTGCTGACAAATGTCACATTCTTTTGTACACATGAAACTGTTTCACTGTTTGTTGTACAAATCACAACTAAGACAACCCCAAAGAGAAGCACTTATGAACATGACAATCACAAGCTGCTCTGTTTGAGGTCATCTGAGAAGGATTCATCGATGTATGTGATGTTCAGTGCTTGTTTTTGTCATTTCAAACTGCCCCAACTAGTAGCACTTACTTCGGTCAAATCACAAGCCAATGCTCAAGTCAGGGTAATAATCGTGACTCTCAAATCAATATTGTATAATAAATGCATGCATTATAGTGACATGGCAAAATCAGGAATGATAGAAATCAGTGGCATTACCCCAACAAAGAGCACTTACTGCCTTTAAAACTCAAGTCAGTGCTTGTGTCAGAGCAATGTTGCTGACAAATGTCACATTCTTTTGTACACATGAAACTGCTTCACTGTTTGTTGTACAAATCACGCCAGCGTCCATCAGCGTCCTCATTTTAAGTTATGTCAATGTTAAAAACATTTCCTTACCCAAGAAAAGTTCCAGTAATCTAGGTGCTGTGTCCTCTGACATGTTCTCCAGCCACAGTGAGAGGCACATATTCTGTAGAAATGAAGGCCACATTATATACACAATGAAGCCATTCACAAACAACTCCACCCCTTTTCCAAGAGGTTTCAATTGACTTGATAATGACACGCAACCATCACCGTACAATCAAGTGGATCGTTAATGTGTGATGATTGCGCAGCTTTGCATGAGAATACTTGAATTAACTCATTGACCAGTTGTGGCTGAGAAGCATGTAAACACATACTGCTTTTAAGACTCAAGGCAGTGCTTTGTTAGTGCAACAATTTTTTAGGACACTTATCAAGATATTTGAAAATGGTTTCAATTTGAGTTCTGTTCATTTGTAGTACAAATCACAACCAAGACAACCCCAAAGAGAAGCACTTATGAACATGACAATCACAAGCTGCTCTGTTTGAGGTCATCTGAGAAGGATTCATTGATGTATGTGAAGTTCAGTGCTTGTTTTTGTCATTTCAAACTGCCCCAACTAGTAGCACTTACTTCGTTCAAATCACAAGCCAATGCTCAAGTCAGGGTAATAATCATGCCTCTCAAATCAATATTGTATAATAAATGCATGCATTATAGTGACATGGTAACATCAGGAATGATAGAAATCAGTGGCATTACCCCAACAAAGAGCACTTACTGCCTTTAAAACTCAAGTTAGTGCTTGTGTCAGAGCAATGTTGCTGACAAATGTCACATTCTTTTGTACACATGAAACTGTTTCACTGTTTGTTGTACAAATCACAACTAAGACAACCCCAAAGAGAAGCACTTATGAACATGACAATCACAAGCTGCTCTGTTTGAGGTCATCTGAGAAGGATTCATCGATGTATGTGATGTTCAGTGCTTGTTTTTGTCATTTCAAACTGCCCCAACTAGTAGCACTTACTTCGTTCAAATCACAAGCCAATGCTCAAGTCAGGGTAATAATCATGACTCTCAAATCAATATTGTATAATAAATGCATGCATTATAGTGACATGGCAACATCAGGAATGATAGAAATCAGTGGCATTACCCCAACAAAGAGCACTTACTTCCTTTAAAACTCAAGTTAGTGCTTGTGTCAGAGCAATGTTGCTGACAAATGTCACATTCTTTTGTACACATGAAAGTGTTTCACTGTTTGTTGTACAAATCACAACTAAGACAACCCCAAAGAGAAGCACTTATGAACATGACAATCACAAGCTGCTCTGTTTGAGGTCATCTGAGAAGGATTCATCGATGTATGTGATGTTCAGTGCTTGTTTTTGTCATTTCAAACTGCCCCAACTAGTAGCACTTACTTTGTTCAAATCACAAGCCAATGCTCAAGTCAGGGTAATAATCATGACTCTCAAATCAATATTGTATAATAAATGCATGCATTATAGTGACATGGCAACATCAGGAATGATAGAAATCAGTGGCATTACCCCAACAAAGAGCACTTACTGCCTTTAAAACTCAAGTCAGTGCTTGTGTCAGAGCAATGTTGCTGACAAATGTCACATTCTTTTGTACACATGAAACTGCTTCACTGTTTGTTGTACAAATCACGCCAGCGTCCATCAGCGTCCTCATTTTAAGTTATGTCAATGTTAAAAACATTTCCTTACCCAAGAAAAGTTCCAGTAATCTAGGTGCTGTGTCCTCTGACATGTTCTCCAGCCACAGTGAGAGGCACATATTCTGTAGAAATGAAGGCCACATTATATACACAATCAAGCCATTCACAAACAACTCCACCCCTTTTCCAAGAGGTTTCAATTGACTTGATAATGACACGCAACCATCACCGTACAATCAAGTGGATCGTTAATGTGTGATGATTGCGCAGCTTTGCATGAGAATACTTGAATTAACTCATTGACCAGTTGTGGCTGAGAAGCATGTAAACACATACTGCTTTTAAGACTCAAGGCAGTGCTTTGTTAGTGCAACAATTTTTTAGGACACTTATCAAGATATTTGAAAATGGTTTCAATTTGGGTTCTGTTCATTTGTAGTACAAATCACAACCAAGACAACCCCAAAGAGAAGCACTTATGAACATGACAATCACAAGCTGCTCTGTTTGAGGTCATCTGAGAAGGATTCATTGATGTATGTGAAGTTCAGTGCTTTTGTTTTTGTCATTTCAAACTGCCCCAACTAGTAGCACTTACTTCGTTCAAATCACAAGCCAATGCTCAAGTCAGGGTAATAATCATGCCTCTCAAATCAATATTGTATAATAAATGCATGCATTATAGTGACATGGCAACATCAGGAATGATAGGAATCAGTGGCATTACCCCAACAAAGAGCACTTACTGCCTTTAAAACTCAAGTCAGTGCTTGTGTCAGAGCAATGTTGCTGACAAATGTCACATTCTTTTGTACACATGAAACTGTTTCACTGTTTGTTGTACAAATCACAACTAAGACAACCCCAAAGAGAAGCACTTATGAACATGACAATCACAAGCTGCTCTGTTTGAGGTCATCTGAGAAGGATTCATCGATGTATGTGATGTTCAGTGCTTGTTTTTGTCATTTCAAACTGCCCCAACTAGTAGCACTTACTTTGTTCAAATCACAAGCCAATGCTCAAGTCAGGGTAATAATCATGACTCTCAAATCAATATTGTATAATAAATGCATGCATTATAGTGACATGGCAACATCAGGAATGATAGAAATCAGTGGCATTACCCCAACAAAGAGCACTTACTGCCTTTAAAACTCAAGTCAGTGCTTGTGTCAGAGCAATGTTGCTGACAAATGTCACATTCTTTTGTACACATGAAACTGCTTCACTGTTTGTTGTACAAATCACGCCAGCGTCCATCAGCGTCCTCATTTTAAGTTATGTCAATGTTAAAAACATTTCCTTACCCAAGAAAAGTTCCAGTAATCTAGGTGCTGTGTCCTCTGACATGTTCTCCAGCCACAGTGAGAGGCACATATTCTGTAGAAATGAAGGCCACATTATATACACAATGAAGCCATTCACAAACAACTCCACCCCTTTTCCAAGAGGTTTCAATTGACTTGATAATGACACGCAACCATCACCGTACAATCAAGTGGATCGTTAATGTGTGATGATTGCGCAGCTTTGCATGAGAATACTTGAATTAACTCATTGACCAGTTGTGGCTGAGAAGCATGTAAACACATACTGCTTTTAAGACTCAAGGCAGTGCTTTGTTAGTGCAACAATTTTTTAGGACACTTATCAAGATATTTGAAAATGGTTTCAATTTGAGTTCTGTTCATTTGTAGTACAAATCACAACCAAGACAACCCCAAAGAGAAGCACTTATGAACATGACAATCACAAGCTGCTCTGTTTGAGGTCATCTGAGAAGGATTCATTGATGTATGTGAAGTTCAGTGCTTGTTTTTGTCATTTCAAACTGCCCCAACTAGTAGCACTTACTTCGTTCAAATCACAAGCCAATGCTCAAGTCAGGGTAATAATCATGCCTCTCAAATCAATATTGTATAATAAATGCATGCATTATAGTGACATGGTAACATCAGGAATGATAGAAATCAGTGGCATTACCCCAACAAAGAGCACTTACTGCCTTTAAAACTCAAGTTAGTGCTTGTGTCAGAGCAATGTTGCTGACAAATGTCACATTCTTTTGTACACATGAAACTGTTTCACTGTTTGTTGTACAAATCACAACTAAGACAACCCCAAAGAGAAGCACTTATGAACATGACAATCACAAGCTGCTCTGTTTGAGGTCATCTGAGAAGGATTCATCGATGTATGTGATGTTCAGTGCTTGTTTTTGTCATTTCAAACTGCCCCAACTAGTAGCACTTACTTCGGTCAAATCACAAGCCAATGCTCAAGTCAGGGTAATAATCGTGACTCTCAAATCAATATTGTATAATAAATGCATGCATTATAGTGACATGGCAAAATCAGGAATGATAGAAATCAGTGGCATTACCCCAACAAAGAGCACTTACTGCCTTTAAAACTCAAGTCAGTGCTTGTGTCAGAGCAATGTTGCTGACAAATGTCACATTCTTTTGTACACATGAAACTGCTTCACTGTTTGTTGTACAAATCACGCCAGCGTCCATCAGCGTCCTCATTTTAAGTTATGTCAATGTTAAAAACATTTCCTTACCCAAGAAAAGTTCCAGTAATCTAGGTGCTGTGTCCTCTGACATGTTCTCCAGCCACAGTGAGAGGCACATATTCTGTAGAAATGAAGGCCACATTATATACACAATGAAGCCATTCACAAACAACTCCACCCCTTTTCCAAGAGGTTTCAATTGACTTGATAATGACACGCAACCATCACCGTACAATCAAGTGGATCGTTAATGTGTGATGATTGCGCAGCTTTGCATGAGAATACTTGAATTAACTCATTGACCAGTTGTGGCTGAGAAGCATGTAAACACATACTGCTTTTAAGACTCAAGGCAGTGCTTTGTTAGTGCAACAATTTTTTAGGACACTTATCAAGATATTTGAAAATGGTTTCAATTTGAGTTCTGTTCATTTGTAGTACAAATCACAACCAAGACAACCCCAAAGAGAAGCACTTATGAACATGACAATCACAAGCTGCTCTGTTTGAGGTCATCTGAGAAGGATTCATTGATGTATGTGAAGTTCAGTGCTTGTTTTTGTCATTTCAAACTGCCCCAACTAGTAGCACTTACTTCGTTCAAATCACAAGCCAATGCTCAAGTCAGGGTAATAATCATGCCTCTCAAATCAATATTGTATAATAAATGCATGCATTATAGTGACATGGTAACATCAGGAATGATAGAAATCAGTGGCATTACCCCAACAAAGAGCACTTACTGCCTTTAAAACTCAAGTTAGTGCTTGTGTCAGAGCAATGTTGCTGACAAATGTCACATTCTTTTGTACACATGAAACTGTTTCACTGTTTGTTGTACAAATCACAACTAAGACAACCCCAAAGAGAAGCACTTATGAACATGACAATCACAAGCTGCTCTGTTTGAGGTCATCTGAGAAGGATTCATCGATGTATGTGATGTTCAGTGCTTGTTTTTGTCATTTCAAACTGCCCCAACTAGTAGCACTTACTTCGGTCAAATCACAAGCCAATGCTCAAGTCAGGGTAATAATCGTGACTCTCAAATCAATATTGTATAATAAATGCATGCATTATAGTGACATGGCAAAATCAGGAATGATAGAAATCAGTGGCATTACCCCAACAAAGAGCACTTACTGCCTTTAAAACTCAAGTCAGTGCTTGTGTCAGAGCAATGTTGCTGACAAATGTCACATTCTTTTGTACACATGAAACTGCTTCACTGTTTGTTGTACAAATCACGCCAGCGTCCATCAGCGTCCTCATTTGAAGTTATGTCAATGTTAAAAACATTTCCTTACCCAAGAAAAGTTCCAGTAATCTAGGTGCTGTGTCCTCTGACATGTTCTCCAGCCACAGTGAGGGGCACATATTCTGTAGAAATGAAGGCCACATTATATACACAATCAAGCCATTCACAAACAACTCCACCCCTTTTCCAAGAGGTTTCAATTGACTTGATAATGACACGCAACCATCACCGTACAATCAAGTGGATCGTTAATGTGTGATGATTGCGCAGCTTTGCATGAGAATACTTGAATTAACTCATTGACCAGTTGTGGCTGAGAAGCATGTAAACACATACTGCGTTTAAGACTCAAGGCAGTGCTTTGTTAGTGCAACAATTTTTTAGGACACTTATCAAGATATTTGAAAATGGTTTCAATTTGGGTTCTGTTCATTTGTAGTACAAATCACAACCAAGACAACCCCAAAGAGAAGCACTTATGAACATGACAATCACAAGCTGCTCTGTTTGAGGTCATCTGAGAAGGATTCATTGATGTATGTGAAGTTCAGTGCTTTTGTTTTTGTCATTTCAAACTGCCCCAACTAGTAGCACTTACTTCGTTCAAATCACAAGCCAATGCTCAAGTCAGGGTAATAATCATGACTCTCAAATCAATATTGTATAATAAATGCATGCATTATAGTGACATGGCAACATCAGGAATGATAGGAATCAGTGGCATTACCCCAACAAAGAGCACTTACTGCCTTTAAAACTCAAGTCAGTGCTTGTGTCAGAGCAATGTTGCTGACAAATGTCACATTCTTTTGTACACATGAAACTGTTTCACTGTTTGTTGTACAAATCACAACTAAGACAACCCCAAAGAGAAGCACTTATGAACATGACAATCACAAGCTGCTCTGTTTGAGGTCATCTGAGAAGGATTCATCGATGGATGTGAAGTTCAGTGGTTGTTTTTGTCATTTCAAACTGCCCCAACTAGTAGCACTTACTTCGGTCAAATCACAAGTCAATGCTCAAGTCAGGGTAATAATCATGACTCTCAAATCAATATTGTATAATAAATGCATGCATTATAGTGACATGGCAACATCAGGAATGATAGAAATCAGTGGCATTACCCCAACAAAGAGCACTTACTTCCTTTAAAACTCAAGTTAGTGCTTGTGTCAGAGCAATGTTGCTGACAAATGTCACATTCTTTTGTACACATGAAAGTGTTTCACTGTTTGTTGTACAAATCACAACTAAGACAACCCCAAAGAGAAGCACTTATGAACATGACAATCACAAGCTGCTCTGTTTGAGGTCATCTGAGAAGGATTCATCGATGTATGTGATGTTCAGTGCTTGTTTTTGTCATTTCAAACTGCCCCAACTAGTAGCACTTACTTTGTTCAAATCACAAGCCAATGCTCAAGTCAGGGTAATAATCATGACTCTCAAATCAATATTGTATAATAAATGCATGCATTATAGTGACATGGCAACATCAGGAATGATAGAAATCAGTGGCATTACCCCAACAAAGAGCACTTACTGCCTTTAAAACTCAAGTCAGTGCTTGTGTCAGAGCAATGTTGCTGACAAATGTCACATTCTTTTGTACACATGAAACTGCTTCACTGTTTGTTGTACAAATCACGCCAGCGTCCATCAGCGTCCTCATTTTAAGTTATGTCAATGTTAAAAACATTTCCTTACCCAAGAAAAGTTCCAGTAATCTAGGTGCTGTGTCCTCTGACATGTTCTCCAGCCACAGTGAGAGGCACATATTCTGTAGAAATGAAGGCCACATTATATACACAATCAAGCCATTCACAAACAACTCCACCCCTTTTCCAAGAGGTTTCAATTGACTTGATAATGACACGCAACCATCACCGTACAATCAAGTGGATCGTTAATGTGTGATGATTGCGCAGCTTTGCATGAGAATACTTGAATTAACTCATTGACCAGTTGTGGCTGAGAAGCATGTAAACACATACTGCTTTTAAGACTCAAGGCAGTGCTTTGTTAGTGCAACAATTTTTTAGGACACTTATCAAGATATTTGAAAATGGTTTCAATTTGAGTTCTGTTCATTTGTAGTACAAATCACAACCAAGACAACCCCAAAGAGAAGCACTTATGAACATGACAATCACAAGCTGCTCTGTTTGAGGTCATCTGAGAAGGATTCATTGATGTATGTGAAGTTCAGTGCTTGTTTTTGTCATTTCAAACTGCCCCAACTAGTAGCACTTACTTCGTTCAAATCACAAGCCAATGCTCAAGTCAGGGTAATAATCATGCCTCTCAAATCAATATTGTATAATAAATGCATGCATTATAGTGACATGGTAACATCAGGAATGATAGAAATCAGTGGCATTACCCCAACAAAGAGCACTTACTTCCTTTAAAACTCAAGTTAGTGCTTGTGTCAGAGCAATGTTGCTGACAAATGTCACATTCTTTTGTACACATGAAACTGTTTCACTGTTTGTTGTACAAATCACAACTAAGACAACCCCAAAGAGAAGCACTTATGAACATGACAATCACAAGCTGCTCTGTTTGAGGTCATCTGAGAAGGATTCATCGATGTATGTGATGTTCAGTGCTTGTTTTTGTCATTTCAAACTGCCCCAACTAGTAGCACTTACTTCGGTCAAATCACAAGCCAATGCTCAAGTCAGGGTAATAATAATGACTCTCAAATCAATATTGTATAATAAATGCATGCATTATAGTGACATGGCAACATCAGGAATGATAGAAATCAGTGGCATTACCCCAACAAAGAGCACTTACTGCCTTTAAAACTCAAGTCAGTGCTTGTGTCAGAGCAATGTTGCTGACAAATGTCACATTCTTTTGTACACATGAAACTGCTTCACTGTTTGTTGTACAAATCACGCCAGCGTCCATCAGCGTCCTCATTTTAAGTTATGTCAATGTTAAAAACATTTCCTTACCCAAGAAAAGTTCCAGTAATCTAGGTGCTGTGTCCTCTGACATGTTCTCCAGCCACAGTGAGAGGCACATATTCTGTAGAAATGAAGGCCACATTATATACACAATCAAGCCATTCACAAACAACTCCACCCCTTTTCCAAGAGGTTTCAATTGACTTGATAATGACACGCAACCATCACCGTACAATCAAGTGGATCGTTAATGTGTGATGATTGCGCAGCTTTGCATGAGAATACTTGAATTAACTCATTGACCAGTTGTGGCTGAGAAGCATGTAAACACATACTGCTTTTAAGACTCAAGGCAGTGCTTTGTTAGTGCAACAATTTTTTAGGACACTTATCAAGATATTTGAAAATGGTTTCAATTTGAGTTCTGTTCATTTGTAGTACAAATCACAACCAAGACAACCCCAAAGAGAAGCACTTATGAACATGACAATCACAAGCTGCTCTGTTTGAGGTCATCTGAGAAGGATTCATTGATGTATGTGAAGTTCAGTGCTTGTTTTTGTCATTTCAAACTGCCCCAACTAGTAGCACTTACTTCGTTCAAATCACAAGCCAATGCTCAAGTCAGGGTAATAATCATGACTCTCAAATCAATATTGTATAATAAATGCATGCATTATAGTGACATGGTAACATCAGGAATGATAGAAATCAGTGGCATTACCCCAACAAAGAGCACTTACTTCCTTTAAAACTCAAGTTAGTGCTTGTGTCAGAGCAATGTTGCTGACAAATGTCACATTCTTTTGTACACATGAAACTGTTTCAGTGTTTGTTGTACAAATCACAACTAAGACAACCCCAAAGAGAAGCACTTATGAACATGACAATCACAAGCTGCTCTGTTTGAGGTCATCTGAGAAGGATTCATCGATGGATGTGAAGTTCAATGGTTGTTTTTGTCATTTCAAACTGCCCCAACTAGTAGCACTTACTTCGTTCAAATCACAAGCCAATGCTCAAGTCAGGGTAATAATCATGACTCTCAAATCAATATTGTATAATAAATGCATGCATTATAGTGACATGGTAACATCAGGAATGATAGAAATCAGTGGCATTACCCCAACAAAGAGCACTTACTGCCTTTAAAACTCAAGTTAGTGCTTGTGTCAGAGCAATGTTGCTGACAAATGTCACATTCTTTTGTACACATGAAACTGTTTCACTGTTTGTTGTACAAATCACGTCAGCGTCCATCAGCGTCCTCATTTTAAGTTATGTCAATGTTAAAAACATTTCCTTACCCAAGAAAAGTTCCAGTAATCTAGGTGCTGTGTCCTCTGACATGTTCTCCAGCCACAGTGAGAGGCACATATTCTGTAGAAATGAAGGCCACATTATATACACGATCAAGCCATTCACAAACAACTCCACCCCTTTTCCAAGAGGTTTCAATTGACTTGATAATGACACGCAACCATCAACGTACAATCAAGTGGATCGTTAATGTCTGATGATTGGGCAGCTTTGCATGAGAATACTTGAATTAACTCATTGACCAGTTGTAGCTGGGAAGCATGTAAACACATACTGCGTTTAAGACTCAAGGCAGTGCTTTGTTAGTGCAACAATTTTTTAGGACACTTATCAAGATATTTGAAAATGGTTTCAATTTGGGTTCTGTTCATTTGTAGTACAAATCACAACCAAGACAACCCCAAAGAGAAGCACTTATGAACATGACAATCACAAGCTGCTCTGTTTGAGGTCATCTGAGAAGGATTCATCGATGTATGTGAAGTTCAGTGCTTTTGTTTTTGTCATTTCAAACTGCCCCAACTAGTAGCACTTACTTCGTTCAAATCACAAGCCAATGCTCAAGTCAGGGTAATAATCATGACTCTCAAATCAATATTGTATAATAAATGCATGCATTATAGTGACATGGTAACATCAGGAATGATAGAAATCAGTGGCATTCCCCCAACAAAGAGCACTTACTTCCTTTAAAACTCAAGTTAGTGCTTGTGTCAGAGCAATGTTGCTGACAAATGTCACATTCTTTTTTACACATGCAACTGTTTCACTGTTTGTTGTACAAATCACAACTAAGACAACCCCAAAGAGAAGCACTTATGAACATGACAATCACAAGCTGCTCTGTTTGAGGTCATCTGAGAAGGATTCATCGATGGATGTGAAGTTCAGTGGTTGTTTTTGTCATTTCAAACTGCCCCAACTAGTAGCACTTACTTCGGTCAAATCACAAGTCAATGCTCAAGTCAGGGTAATAATCATGACTCTCAAATCAATATTGTATAATAAATGCATGCATTATAGTGACATGGCAACATCAGGAGTGATAGAAATCAGTGGCATTACCCCAACAAAGAGCACTTACTGCCTTTAAAACTCAAGTTAGTGCTTGTGTCAGAGCAATGTTGCTGACAAATGTCACATTCTTTTGTACACATGAAACTGCTTCACTGTTTGTTGTACAAATCACGTCAGCGTCCATCAGCGTCCTCATTTGAAGTTATGTCAATGTTAAAAACATTTCCTTACCCAAGAAAAGTTCCAGTAATCTAGGTGCTGTGTCCTCTGACATGTTCTCCAGCCACAGTGAGAGGCACATATTCTGTAGAAATGAAGGCCACATTATATACACAATCAAGCCATTCACAAACAACTCCACCCCTTTTTCAAGAGGTTTCAATTGACTTGATAATGACACGCAACCATCACCGTACAATCAAGTGGATCGTTAATGTGTGATGATTGGGCAGCTTTGCATTAGAATACTTGAATTAACTCATTGACCAGTTGTGGCTGAGAAGCATGTAAACACATACTGCTTTTAAGACTCAAGGCAGTGCTTTGTTAGTGCAACAATTTTTTAGGACACTTATCAAGATATTTGAAAATGGTTTCAATTTGAGTTCTGTTCATTTGTAGTACAAATCACAACCAAGACAACCCCAAAGAGAAGCACTTATGAACATGACAATCACAAGCTGCTATGTTTGAGGTCATCTGAGAAGGATTCATTGATGTATGTGAAGTTCAGTGCTTTTGTTTTTGTCATTTCAAACTGCCCCAACTAGTAGCACTTACTTCGTTCAAATCACAAGCCAATGCTCAAGTCAGGGTAATAATCATGACTCTCAAATCAATATTGTATAATAAATGCATGCATTATAGTGACATGGCAACATCAGGAATGATAGAAATCAGTGGCATTACCCCAACAAAGAGCACTTACTTCCTTTAAAACTCAAGTTAGTGCTTGTGTCAGAGCAATGTTGCTGACAAATGTCACATTCTTTTTTACACATGAAACTGTTTCACTGTTTGTTGTACAAATCACAACTAAGACAACCCCAAAGAGAAGCACTTATGAACATGACAATCACAAGCTGCTCTGTTTGAGGTCATCTGAGAAGGATTCATCGATGGATGTGAAGTTCAGTGGTTGTTTTTGTCATTTCAAACTGCCCCAACTAGTAGCACTTACTTCGGTCAAATCACAAGTCAATGCTCAAGTCAGGGTAATAATCATGACTCTCAAATCAATATTGTATAATAAATGCATGCATTATAGTGACATGGCAACATCAGGAATGATAGAAATCAGTGGCATTACCCCAACAAAGAGCACTTACTGCCTTTAAAACTCAAGTCAGTGCTTGTGTCAGAGCAATGTTGCTGACAAATGTCACATTCTTTTGTACACATGAAACTGCTTCACTGTTTGTTGTACAAATCACGTCAGCGTCCATCAGCGTCCTCATTTGAAGTTATGTCAATGTTAAAAACATTTCCTTACCCAAGAAAAGTTCCAGTAATCTAGGTGCTGTGTCCTCTGACATGTTCTCCAGCCACAGTGAGAGGCACATATTCTGTAGAAATGAAGGCCACATTATATACACAATCAAGCCATTCACAAACAACTCCACCCCTTTTCCAAGAGGTTTCAATTGACTTGATAATGACACGCAACCATCACCGTACAATCAAGTGGATCGTTAATGTGTGATGATTGGGCAGCTTTGCATTAGAATACTTGAATTAACTCATTGACCAGTTGTGGCTGAGAAGCATGTAAACACATACTGCTTTTAAGACTCAAGGCAGTGCTTTGTTAGTGCAACAATTTTTTAGGACACTTATCAAGATATTTGAAAATGGTTTCAATTTGAGTTCTGTTCATTTGTAGTACAAATCACAACCAAGACAACCCCAAAGAGAAGCACTTATGAACATGACAATCACAAGCTGCTCTGTTTGAGGTCATCTGAGAAGGATTCATCGATGTATGTGAAGTTCAGTGCTTTTGTTTTTGTCATTTCAAACTGCCCCAACTAGTAGCACTTACTTCGTTCAAATCACAAGCCAATGCTCAAGTCAGGGTAATAATCATGACTCTCAAATCAATATTGTATAATAAATGCATGCATTATAGTGACATGGCAACATCAGGAATGATAGAAATCAGTGGCATTACCCCAACAAAGAGCACTTACTTCCTTTAAAACTCAAGTTAGTGCTTGTGTCAGAGCAATGTTGCTGACAAATGTCACATTCTTTTGTACACATGAAACTGTTTCACTGTTTGTTGTACAAATCACAACTAAGACAACCCCAAAGAGAAGCACTTATGAACATGACAATCACAAGCTGCTCTGTTTGAGGTCATCTGAGAAGGATTCATCGATGTATGTGATGTTCAGTGCTTGTTTTTGTCATTTCAAACTGCCCCAACTAGTAGCACTTACTTTGTTCAAATCACAAGCCAATGCTCAAGTCAGGGTAATAATCATGACTCTCAAATCAATATTGTATAATAAATGCATGCATTATAGTGACATGGCAACATCAGGAATGATAGAAATCAGTGGCATTACCCCAACAAAGAGCACTTACTGCCTTTAAAACTCAAGTCAGTGCTTGTGTCAGAGCAATGTTGCTGACAAATGTCACATTCTTTTGTACACATGAAACTGCTTCACTGTTTGTTGTACAAATCACGCCAGCGTCCATCAGCGTCCTCATTTTAAGTTATGTCAATGTTAAAAACATTTCCTTACCCAAGAAAAGTTCCAGTAATCTAGGTGCTGTGTCCTCTGACATGTTCTCCAGCCACAGTGAGAGGCACATATTCTGTAGAAATGAAGGCCACATTATATACACAATCAAGCCATTCACAAACAACTCCACCCCTTTTCCAAGAGGTTTCAATTGACTTGATAATGACACGCAACCATCACCGTACAATCAAGTGGATCGTTAATGTGTGATGATTGCGCAGCTTTGCATGAGAATACTTGAATTAACTCATTGACCAGTTGTGGCTGAGAAGCATGTAAACACATACTGCTTTTAAGACTCAAGGCAGTGCTTTGTTAGTGCAACAATTTTTTAGGACACTTATCAAGATATTTGAAAATGGTTTCAATTTGAGTTCTGTTCATTTGTAGTACAAATCACAACCAAGACAACCCCAAAGAGAAGCACTTATGAACATGACAATCACAAGCTGCTCTGTTTGAGGTCATCTGAGAAGGATTCATTGATGTATGTGAAGTTCAGTGCTTGTTTTTGTCATTTCAAACTGCCCCAACTAGTAGCACTTACTTCGTTCAAATCACAAGCCAATGCTCAAGTCAGGGTAATAATCATGCCTCTCAAATCAATATTGTATAATAAATGCATGCATTATAGTGACATGGTAACATCAGGAATGATAGAAATCAGTGGCATTACCCCAACAAAGAGCACTTACTTCCTTTAAAACTCAAGTTAGTGCTTGTGTCAGAGCAATGTTGCTGACAAATGTCACATTCTTTTGTACACATGAAAGTGTTTCACTGTTTGTTGTACAAATCACAACTAAGACAACCCCAAAGAGAAGCACTTATGAACATGACAATCACAAGCTGCTCTGTTTGAGGTCATCTGAGAAGGATTCATCGATGTATGTGATGTTCAGTGCTTGTTTTTGTCATTTCAAACTGCCCCAACTAGTAGCACTTACTTCGGTCAAATCACAAGCCAATGCTCAAGTCAGGGTAATAATCATGACTCTCAAATCAATATTGTATAATAAATGCATGCATTAAAGTGACATGGCAAAATCAGGAATGATAGAAATCAGTGGCATTACCCCAACAAAGAGCACTTACTGCCTTTAAAACTCAAGTCAGTGCTTGTGTCAGAGCAATGTTGCTGACAAATGTCACATTCTTTTGTACACATGAAACTGCTTCACTGTTTGTTGTACAAATCACAACCAAGACAACCCCAAAGAGAAGCACTTATGAATATGACAATCACAAGCTGCTCTGTTTGAGGTCATCTGAGAAGGATTCATTGATGTATGTGAAGTTCAGTGCTTTTGTTTTTGTCATTTCAAACTGCCCCAACTAGTAGCACTTACTTTGTTCAAATCACAAGCCAATGCTCAAGTCAGGGTGATAATCATGACTCTCAAATCAATATTGTATAATAAATGCATGCATTATAGTGACATGGCAACATCAGGAATGATAGAAATCAGTGGCATTACCCCAACAAAGAGCACTTACTGCCTTTAAAACTCAAGTCAGTGCTTGTGTCAGAGCAATGTTGCTGACAAATGTCACATTCTTTTGTACACATGAAACTGTTTGACTGTTTGTTGTACAAATCACGTCAGCGTCCATCAGCGTCCTCATTTTAAGTTATGTCAATGTTAAAAACATTTCCTTACCCAAGAAAAGTTCCAGTAATCTAGGTGCTGTGTCCTCTGACATGTTCTCCGGCCACAGTGAGAGGCACATATTCTGTAGAAATGAAGGCCACATTATATACACGATCAAGCCATTCACAAACAACTCCACCCCTTTTCCAAGAGGTTTCAATTGACTTGATAATGACACGCAACCATCACCGTACAATCAAGTGGATCGTTAATGTGTGATGATTGGGCAGCTTTGCATGAGAATACTTGAATTAACTCATTGACCAGTTGTGGCTGAGAAGCATGTAAACACATACTGCTTTTAAGACTCAAGGCAGTGCTTTGTTAGTGCAACAATTTTTAAGGACACTTATCAAGATATTTGAAAATGGTTTCAATTTGAGTTCTGTTCATTTGTAGTACAAATCACAACCAAGACAACCCCAAAGAGAAGCACTTATGAACATGACAATCACAAGCTGCTCTGTTTGAGGTCATCTGAGAAGGATTCATTGATGTATGTGAAGTTCAGTGCTTTTGTTTTTGTCATTTCAAACTGCCCCAACTAGTAGCACTTACTTTGTTCAAATCACAAGCCAATGCTCAAGTCAGGGTGATACTCATGACTCTCAAATCAATATTGTATAATAAATGCATGCATTATAGTGACATGGCAACATCAGGAATGATAGAAATCAGTGGCATTACCCCAACAAAGAGCACTTACTGCCTTTAAAACTCAAGTCAGTGCTTGTGTCAGAGCAATGTTGCTGACAAATGTCACATTCTTTTGTACACATGAAACTGTTTGACTGTTTGTTGTACAAATCACGTCAGCGTCCATCAGCGTCCTCATTTTAAGTTATGTCAATGTTAAAAACATTTCCTTACCCAAGAAAAGTTCCAGTAATCTAGGTGCTGTGTCCTCTGACATGTTCGCCGGCCACAGTGAGAGGCACATATTCTGTAGAAATGAAGGCCACATTATATACACGATCAAGCCATTCACAAACAACTCCACCCCTTTTCCAAGAGGTTTCAATTGACTTGATAATGACACGCAACCATCACCGTACAATCAAGTGGATCGTTAATGTGTGATGATTGGGCAGCTTTGCATGAGAATACTTGAATTAACTCATTGACCAGTTGTGGCTGAGAAGCATGTAAACACATACTGCTTTTAAGACTCAAGGCAGTGCTTTGTTAGTGCAACAATTTTTTAGGACACTTATCAAGATATTTGAAAATGGTTTCAATTTGAGTTCTGTTCATTTGTAGTACAAATCACAACCAAGACAACCCCAAAGAGAAGCACTTATGAACATGACAATCACAAGCTGCTCTGTTTGAGGTCATCTGAGAAGGATTCATTGATGTATGTGAAGTTCAGTGCTTGTTTTTGTCATTTCAAACTGCCCCAACTAGTAGCACTTACTTCGTTCAAATCACAAGCCAATGCTCAAGTCAGGGTAATAATCATGACTCTCAAATCAATATTGTATAATAAATGCATGCATTATAGTGACATGGCAACATCAGGAATGATAGAAATCAGTGGCATTACCCCAACAAAGAGCACTTACTGCCTTTAAAACTCAAGTCAGTGCTTGTGTCAGAGCAATGTTGCTGACAAATGTCACATTCTTTTGTACACATGAAACTGCTTCACTGTTTGTTGTACAAATCACAACCAAGACAACCCCAAAGAGAAGCACTTATGAACATGACAATCACAAGCTGCTCTGTTTGAGGTCATCTGAGAAGGATTCATTGATGGATGTGAAGTTCAGTGCTTTTGTTTTTGTCATTTCAAACTGCCCCAACTAGTAGCACTTACTTCGTTCAAATCACAAGCCAATGCTCAAGTCAGGGTAATAATCATGACTCTCAAATCAATATTGTATAATAAATGCATGCATTATAGTGACATGGTAACATCAGGAATGATAGAAATCAGTGGCATTACCCCAACAAAGAGCACTTACTGCCTTTAAAACTCAAGTTAGTGCTTGTGTCAGAGCAATGTTGCTGACAAATGTCACATTCTTTTGTACACATGAAACTGTTTCACTGTTTGTTGTACAAATCACGTCAGCGTCCATCAGCGTCCTCATTTTAAGTTATGTCAATGTTAAAAACATTTCCTTACCCAAGAAAAGTTCCAGTAATCTAGGTGCTGTGTCCTCTGACATGTTCTCCAGCCACAGTGAGAGGCACATATTCTGTAGAAATGAAGGCCACATTATATACACGATCAAGCCATTCACAAACAACTCCACCCCTTTTCCAAGAGGTTTCAATTGACTTGATAATGACACGCAACCATCACCGTACAATCAAGTGGATCGTTAATGTGTGATGATTGCGCAGCTTTACATGAGAATACTTGAATTAACTCATTGACCAGTTGTGGCTGAGAAGCATGTAAACACATACTGCTTTTAAGACTCAAGGCAGTGCTTTGTTAGTGCAAAAATTTTTAGGACACTTATCAAGATATTTGAAAATGGTTTCAATTTGAGTTCTGTTCATTTGTAGTACAAATCACAACCAAGACAACCCCAAAGAGAAGCACTTATGAACATGACAATCACAAGCTGCTCTGTTTGAGGTCATCTGAGAAGGATTCATTGATGTATGTGAAGTTCAGTGCTTGTTTTTGTCATTTCAAACTGCCCCAACTAGTAGCACTTACTTCGTTCAAATCACAAGCCAATGCTCAAGTCAGGGTAATAATCATGCCTCTCAAATCAATATTGTATAATAAATGCATGCATTATAGTGACATGGTAACATCAGGAATGATAGAAATCAGTGGCATTACCCCAACAAAGAGCACTTACTTCCTTTAAAACTCAAGTTAGTGCTTGTGTCAGAGCAATGTTGCTGACAAATGTCACATTCTTTTGTACACATGAAACTGTTTCACTGTTTGTTGTACAAATCACAACTAAGACAACCCCAAAGAGAAGCACTTATGAACATGACAATCACAAGCTGCTCTGTTTGAGGTCATCTGAGAAGGATTCATTGATGTATGTGAAGTTCAGTGCTTTTGTTTTTGTCATTTCAAACTGCCCCAACTAGTAGCACTTACTTCGTTCAAATCACAAGCCAATGCTCAAGTCAGGGTAATAATCATGACTCTCAAATCAATATTGTATAATAAATGCATGCATTATAGTGACATGGCAACATCAGGAATGATAGAAATCAGTGGCATTACCCCAACAAAGAGCACTTACTGCCTTTAAAACTCAAGTCAGTGCTTGTGTCAGAGCAATGTTGCTGACAAATGTCACATTCTTTTGTACACATGAAACTGCTTCACTGTTTGTTGTACAAATCACAACCAAGACAACCTCAAAGAGAAGCACTTATGAACATGACAATCACAAGCTGCTCTGTTTGAGGTCATCTGAGA
This sequence comes from Macropodus opercularis, assembly GCA_030770545.1. Classification (NCBI taxonomy): domain Eukaryota; kingdom Metazoa; phylum Chordata; class Actinopteri; order Anabantiformes; family Osphronemidae; genus Macropodus; species Macropodus opercularis. The sequence goes on from CM061103.1 coordinate 15,679,832, forward strand.
AGGATTCATCGATGGATGTGAAGTTCAGTGGTTGTTTTTGTCATTTCAAACTGCCCCAACTAGTAGCACTTACTTCGGTCAAATCACAAGTCAATGCTCAAGTCAGGGTAATAATCATGACTCTCAAATCAATATTGTATAATAAATGCATGCATTATAGTGACATGGTAACATCAGGAATGATAGAAATCAGTGGCATTACCCCAACAAAGAGCACTTACTTCCTTTAAAACTCAAGTTAGTGCTTGTGTCAGAGCAATGTTGCTGACAAATGTCACATTCTTTTTTACACATGAAACTGTTTCACTGTTTGTTGTACAAATCACAACTAAGACAACCCCAAAGAGAAGCACTTATGAACATGACAATCACAAGCTGCTCTGTTTGAGGTCATCTGAGAAGGATTCATTGATGTATGTGAAGTTCAGTGCTTTTGTTTTTGTCATTTCAAACTGCCCCAACTAGTAGCACTTACTTCGTTCAAATCACAAGCCAATGCTCAAGTCAGGGTAATAATCATGACTCTCAAATCAATATTGTATAATAAATGCATGCATTATAGTGACATGGCAACATCAGGAATGATAGAAATCAGTGGCATTACCCCAACAAAGAGCACTTACTTCCTTTAAAACTCAAGTTAGTGCTTGTGTCAGAGCAATGTTGCTGACAAATGTCACATTCTTTTGTACACATGAAACTGTTTCACTGTTTGTTGTACAAATCACAACTAAGACAACCCCAAAGAGAAGCACTTATGAACATGACAATCACAAGCTGCTCTGTTTGAGGTCATCTGAGAAGGATTCATCGATGTATGTGATGTTCAGTGCTTGTTTTTGTCATTTCAAACTGCCCCAACTAGTAGCACTTACTTTGTTCAAATCACAAGCCAATGCTCAAGTCAGGGTAATAATCATGACTCTCAAATCAATATTGTATAATAAATGCATGCATTATAGTGACATGGCAACATCAGGAATGATAGAAATCAGTGGCATTACCCCAACAAAGAGCACTTACTGCCTTTAAAACTCAAGTCAGTGCTTGTGTCAGAGCAATGTTGCTGACAAATGTCACATTCTTTTGTACACATGAAACTGCTTCACTGTTTGTTGTACAAATCACGCCAGCGTCCATCAGCGTCCTCATTTTAAGTTATGTCAATGTTAAAAACATTTCCTTACCCAAGAAAAGTTCCAGTAATCTAGGTGCTGTGTCCTCTGACATGTTCTCCAGCCACAGTGAGAGGCACATATTCTGTAGAAATGAAGGCCACATTATATACACAATCAAGCCATTCACAAACAACTCCACCCCTTTTCCAAGAGGTTTCAATTGACTTGATAATGACACGCAACCATCACCGTACAATCAAGTGGATCGTTAATGTGTGATGATTGCGCAGCTTTGCATGAGAATACTTGAATTAACTCATTGACCAGTTGTGGCTGAGAAGCATGTAAACACATACTGCTTTTAAGACTCAAGGCAGTGCTTTGTTAGTGCAACAATTTTTTAGGACACTTATCAAGATATTTGAAAATGGTTTCAATTTGAGTTCTGTTCATTTGTAGTACAAATCACAACCAAGACAACCCCAAAGAGAAGCACTTATGAACATGACAATCACAAGCTGCTCTGTTTGAGGTCATCTGAGAAGGATTCATTGATGTATGTGAAGTTCAGTGCTTGTTTTTGTCATTTCAAACTGCCCCAACTAGTAGCACTTACTTCGTTCAAATCACAAGCCAATGCTCAAGTCAGGGTAATAATCATGCCTCTCAAATCAATATTGTATAATAAATGCATGCATTATAGTGACATGGTAACATCAGGAATGATAGAAATCAGTGGCATTACCCCAACAAAGAGCACTTACTTCCTTTAAAACTCAAGTTAGTGCTTGTGTCAGAGCAATGTTGCTGACAAATGTCACATTCTTTTGTACACATGAAAGTGTTTCACTGTTTGTTGTACAAATCACAACTAAGACAACCCCAAAGAGAAGCACTTATGAACATGACAATCACAAGCTGCTCTGTTTGAGGTCATCTGAGAAGGATTCATCGATGTATGTGATGTTCAGTGCTTGTTTTTGTCATTTCAAACTGCCCCAACTAGTAGCACTTACTTCGGTCAAATCACAAGCCAATGCTCAAGTCAGGGTAATAATCATGACTCTCAAATCAATATTGTATAATAAATGCATGCATTAAAGTGACATGGCAAAATCAGGAATGATAGAAATCAGTGGCATTACCCCAACAAAGAGCACTTACTGCCTTTAAAACTCAAGTCAGTGCTTGTGTCAGAGCAATGTTGCTGACAAATGTCACATTCTTTTGTACACATGAAACTGCTTCACTGTTTGTTGTACAAATCACAACCAAGACAACCCCAAAGAGAAGCACTTATGAATATGACAATCACAAGCTGCTCTGTTTGAGGTCATCTGAGAAGGATTCATTGATGTATGTGAAGTTCAGTGCTTGTTTTTGTCATTTCAAACTGCCCCAACTAGTAGCACTTACTTCGTTCAAATCACAAGCCAATGCTCAAGTCAGGGTAATAATCATGCCTCTCAAATCAATATTGTATAATAAATGCATGCATTATAGTGACATGGTAACATCAGGAATGATAGAAATCAGTGGCATTACCCCAACAAAGAGCACTTACTTCCTTTAAAACTCAAGTTAGTGCTTGTGTCAGAGCAATGTTGCTGACAAATGTCACATTCTTTTGTACACATGAAAGTGTTTCACTGTTTGTTGTACAAATCACAACTAAGACAACCCCAAAGAGAAGCACTTATGAACATGACAATCACAAGCTGCTCTGTTTGAGGTCATCTGAGAAGGATTCATCGATGTATGTGATGTTCAGTGCTTGTTTTTGTCATTTCAAACTGCCCCAACTAGTAGCACTTACTTCGGTCAAATCACAAGCCAATGCTCAAGTCAGGGTGATACTCATGACTCTCAAATCAATATTGTATAATAAATGCATGCATTATAGTGACATGGCAACATCAGGAATGATAGAAATCAGTGGCATTACCCCAACAAAGAGCACTTACTGCCTTTAAAACTCAAGTCAGTGCTTGTGTCAGAGCAATGTTGCTGACAAATGTCACATTCTTTTGTACACATGAAACTGTTTGACTGTTTGTTGTACAAATCACGTCAGCGTCCATCAGCGTCCTCATTTTAAGTTATGTCAATGTTAAAAACATTTCCTTACCCAAGAAAAGTTCCAGTAATCTAGGTGCTGTGTCCTCTGACATGTTCGCCGGCCACAGTGAGAGGCACATATTCTGTAGAAATGAAGGCCACATTATATACACGATCAAGCAATTCACAAACAACTCCACCCCTTTTCCAAGAGGTTTCAATTGACTTGATAATGACACGCAACCATCACCGTACAATCAAGTGGATCGTTAATGTGTGATGATTGGGCAGCTTTGCATGAGAATACTTGAATTAACTCATTGACCAGTTGTGGCTGAGAAGCATGTAAACACATACTGCTTTTAAGACTCAAGGCAGTGCTTTGTTAGTGCAACAATTTTTTAGGACACTTATCAAGATATTTGAAAATGGTTTCAATTTGAGTTCTGTTCATTTGTAGTACAAATCACAACCAAGACAACCCCAAAGAGAAGCACTTATGAACATGACAATCACAAGCTGCTCTGTTTGAGGTCATCTGAGAAGGATTCATTGATGTATGTGAAGTTCAGTGCTTGTTTTTGTCATTTCAAACTGCCCCAACTAGTAGCACTTACTTCGTTCAAATCACAAGCCAATGCTCAAGTCAGGGTAATAATCATGACTCTCAAATCAATATTGTATAATAAATGCATGCATTATAGTGACATGGCAACATCAGGAATGATAGAAATCAGTGGCATTACCCCAACAAAGAGCACTTACTGCCTTTAAAACTCAAGTCAGTGCTTGTGTCAGAGCAATGTTGCTGACAAATGTCACATTCTTTTGTACACATGAAACTGCTTCACTGTTTGTTGTACAAATCACAACCAAGACAACCCCAAAGAGAAGCACTTATGAACATGACAATCACAAGCTGCTCTGTTTGAGGTCATCTGAGAAGGATTCATTGATGTATGTGAAGTTCAGTGCTTTTGTTTTTGTCATTTCAAACTGCCCCAACTAGTAGCACTTACTTCGTTCAAATCACAAGCCAATGCTCAAGTCAGGGTAATAATCATGACTCTCAAATCAATATTGTATAATAAATGCATGCATTATAGTGACATGGTAACATCAGGAATGATAGAAATCAGTGGCATTACCCCAACAAAGAGCACTTACTGCCTTTAAAACTCAAGTTAGTGCTTGTGTCAGAGCAATGTTGCTGACAAATGTCACATTCTTTTGTACACATGAAACTGTTTCACTGTTTGTTGTACAAATCACGTCAGCGTCCATCAGCGTCCTCATTTTAAGTTATGTCAATGTTAAAAACATTTCCTTACCCAAGAAAAGTTCCAGTAATCTAGGTGCTGTGTCCTCTGACATGTTCTCCAGCCACAGTGAGAGGCACATATTCTGTAGAAATGAAGGCCACATTATATACACGATCAAGCCATTCACAAACAACTCCACCCCTTTTCCAAGAGGTTTCAATTGACTTGATAATGACACGCAACCATCACCGTACAATCAAGTGGATCGTTAATGTGTGATGATTGCGCAGCTTTACATGAGAATACTTGAATTAACTCATTGACCAGTTGTGGCTGAGAAGCATGTAAACACATACTGCTTTTAAGACTCAAGGCAGTGCTTTGTTAGTGCAACAATTTTTAGGACACTTATCAAGATATTTGAAAATGGTTTCAATTTGAGTTCTGTTCATTTGTAGTACAAATCACAACCAAGACAACCCCAAAGAGAAGCACTTATGAACATGACAATCACAAGCTGCTCTGTTTGAGGTCATCTGAGAAGGATTCATTGATGTATGTGAAGTTCAGTGCTTGTTTTTGTCATTTCAAACTGCCCCAACTAGTAGCACTTACTTCGTTCAAATCACAAGCCAATGCTCAAGTCAGGGTAATAATCATGCCTCTCAAATCAATATTGTATAATAAATGCATGCATTATAGTGACATGGTAACATCAGGAATGATAGAAATCAGTGGCATTACCCCAACAAAGAGCACTTACTTCCTTTAAAACTCAAGTTAGTGCTTGTGTCAGAGCAATGTTGCTGACAAATGTCACATTCTTTTGTACACATGAAACTGTTTCACTGTTTGTTGTACAAATCACAACTAAGACAACCCCAAAGAGAAGCACTTATGAACATGACAATTACAAGCTGCTCTGTTTGAGGTCATCTGAGAAGGATTCATTGATGTATGTGAAGTTCAGTGCTTTTGTTTTTGTCATTTCAAACTGCCCCAACTAGTAGCACTTACTTCGTTCAAATCACAAGCCAATGCTCAAGTCAGGGTAATAATCATGACTCTCAAATCAATATTGTATAATAAATGCATGCATTATAGTGACATGGCAACATCAGGAATGATAGAAATCAGTGGCATTACCCCAACAAAGAGCACTTACTGCCTTTAAAACTCAAGTCAGTGCTTGTGTCAGAGAAATGTTGCTGACAAATGTCACATTCTTTTGTACACATGAAACTGCTTCACTGTTTGTTGTACAAATCACAACCAAGACAACCTCAAAGAGAAGCACTTATGAACATGACAATCACAAGCTGCTCTGTTTGAGGTCATCTGAGAAGGATTCATCGATGGATGTGAAGTTCAGTGGTTGTTTTTGTCATTTCAAACTGCCCCAACTAGTAGCACTTACTTCGGTCAAATCACAAGTCAATGCTCAAGTCAGGGTAATAATCATGACTCTCAAATCAATATTGTATAATAAATGCATGCATTATAGTGACATGGTAACATCAGGAATGATAGAAATCAGTGGCATTACCCCAACAAAGAGCACTTACTTCCTTTAAAACTCAAGTTAGTGCTTGTGTCAGAGCAATGTTGCTGACAAATGTCACATTCTTTTTTACACATGAAACTGTTTCACTGTTTGTTGTACAAATCACAACTAAGACAACCCCAAAGAGAAGCACTTATGAACATGACAATCACAAGCTGCTCTGTTTGAGGTCATCTGAGAAGGATTCATTGATGTATGTGAAGTTCAGTGCTTTTGTTTTTGTCATTTCAAACTGCCCCAACTAGTAGCACTTACTTCGTTCAAATCACAAGCCAATGCTCAAGTCAGGGTAATAATCATGACTCTCAAATCAATATTGTATAATAAATGCATGCATTATAGTGACATGGCAACATCAGGAATGATAGAAATCAGTGGCATTACCCCAACAAAGAGCACTTACTTCCTTTAAAACTCAAGTTAGTGCTTGTGTCAGAGCAATGTTGCTGACAAATGTCACATTCTTTTGTACACATGAAACTGTTTCACTGTTTGTTGTACAAATCACAACTAAGACAACCCCAAAGAGAAGCACTTATGAACATGACAATCACAAGCTGCTCTGTTTGAGGTCATCTGAGAAGGATTCATCGATGTATGTGATGTTCAGTGCTTGTTTTTGTCATTTCAAACTGCCCCAACTAGTAGCACTTACTTTGTTCAAATCACAAGCCAATGCTCAAGTCAGGGTAATAATCATGACTCTCAAATCAATATTGTATAATAAATGCATGCATTATAGTGACATGGCAACATCAGGAATGATAGAAATCAGTGGCATTACCCCAACAAAGAGCACTTACTGCCTTTAAAACTCAAGTCAGTGCTTGTGTCAGAGCAATGTTGCTGACAAATGTCACATTCTTTTGTACACATGAAACTGCTTCACTGTTTGTTGTACAAATCACGCCAGCGTCCATCAGCGTCCTCATTTTAAGTTATGTCAATGTTAAAAACATTTCCTTACCCAAGAAAAGTTCCAGTAATCTAGGTGCTGTGTCCTCTGACATGTTCTCCAGCCACAGTGAGAGGCACATATTCTGTAGAAATGAAGGCCACATTATATACACAATCAAGCCATTCACAAACAACTCCACCCCTGTTCCAAGAGGTTTCAATTGACTTGATAATGACACGCAACCATCACCGTACAATCAAGTGGATCGTTAATGTGTGATGATTGCGCAGCTTTGCATGAGAATACTTGAATTAACTCATTGACCAGTTGTGGCTGAGAAGCATGTAAACACATACTGCTTTTAAGACTCAAGGCAGTGCTTTGTTAGTGCAACAATTTTTTAGGACACTTATCAAGATATTTGAAAATGGTTTCAATTTGAGTTCTGTTCATTTGTAGTACAAATCACAACCAAGACAACCCCAAAGAGAAGCACTTATGAACATGACAATCACAAGCTGCTCTGTTTGAGGTCATCTGAGAAGGATTCATTGATGTATGTGAAGTTCAGTGCTTGTTTTTGTCATTTCAAACTGCCCCAACTAGTAGCACTTACTTCGTTCAAATCACAAGCCAATGCTCAAGTCAGGGTAATAATCATGCCTCTCAAATCAATATTGTATAATAAATGCATGCATTATAGTGACATGGTAACATCAGGAATGATAGAAATCAGTGGCATTACCCCAACAAAGAGCACTTACTTCCTTTAAAACTCAAGTTAGTGCTTGTGTAAGAGCAATGTTGCTGACAAATGTCACATTCTTTTGTACACATGAAAGTGTTTCACTGTTTGTTGTACAAATCACAACTAAGACAACCCCAAAGAGAAGCACTTATGAACATGACAATCACAACCTGCTCTGTTTGAGGTCATCTGAGAAGGATTCATTGATGTATGTGAAGTTCAGTGCTTTTGTTTTTGTCATTTCAAACTGCCCCAACTAGTAGCACTTACTTCGTTCAAATCACAAGCCAATGCTCAAGTCAGGGTAATAATCATGACTCTCAAATCAATATTGTATAATAAATGCATGCATTATAGTGACATGGCAACATCAGGAATGATAGAAATCAGTGGCATTACCCCAACAAAGAGCACTTACTTCCTTTAAAACTCAAGTTAGTGCTTGTGTCAGAGCAATGTTGCTGACAAATGTCACATTCTTTTGTACACATGAAAGTGTTTCACTGTTTGTTGTACAAATCACAACTAAGACAACCCCAAAGAGAAGCACTTATGAACATGACAATCACAAGCTGCTCTGTTTGAGGTCATCTGAGAAGGATTCATCGATGTATGTGATGTTCAGTGCTTGTTTTTGTCATTTCAAACTGCCCCAACTAGTAGCACTTACTTTGTTCAAATCACAAGCCAATGCTCAAGTCAGGGTAATAATCATGACTCTCAAATCAATATTGTATAATAAATGCATGCATTATAGTGACATGGCAACATCAGGAATGATAGAAATCAGTGGCATTACCCCAACAAAGAGCACTTACTGCCTTTAAAACTCAAGTCAGTGCTTGTGTCAGAGCAATGTTGCTGACAAATGTCACATTCTTTTGTACACATGAAACTGTTTGACTGTTTGTTGTACAAATCACGTCAGCGTCCATCAGCGTCCTCATTTTAAGTTATGTCAATGTTAAAAACATTTCCTTACCCAAGAAAAGTTCCAGTAATCTAGGTGCTGTGTCCTCTGACATGTTCTCCGGCCACAGTGAGAGGCACATATTCTGTAGAAATGAAGGCCACATTATATACACGATCAAGCCATTCACAAACAACTCCACCCCTTTTCCAAGAGGTTTCAATTGACTTGATAATGACACGCAACCATCACCGTACAATCAAGTGGATCGTTAATGTGTGATGATTGGGCAGCTTTGCATGAGAATACTTGAATTAACTCATTGACCAGTTGTGGCTGAGAAGCATGTAAACACATACTGCTTTTAAGACTCAAGGCAGTGCTTTGTTAGTGCAACAATTTTTTAGGACACTTATCAAGATATTTGAAAATGGTTTCAATTTGAGTTCTGTTCATTTGTAGTACAAATCACAACCAAGACAACCCCAAAGAGAAGCACTTATGAACATGACAATCACAAGCTGCTCTGTTTGAGGTCATCTGAGAAGGATTCATTGATGTATGTGAAGTTCAGTGCTTGTTTTTGTCATTTCAAACTGCCCCAACTAGTAGCACTTACTTCGGTCAAATCACAAGCCAATGCTCAAGTCAGGGTAATAATCATGACTCTCAAATCAATATTGTATAATAAATGCATGCATTATAGTGACATGGCAACATCAGGAATGATAGAAATCAGTGGCATTACCCCAACAAAGAGCACTTACTGCCTTTAAAACTCAAGTCAGTGCTTGTGTCAGAGCAATGTTGCTGACAAATGTCACATTCTTTTGTACACATGAAACTGCTTCACTGTTTGTTGTACAAATCACAACCAAGACAACCCCAAAGAGAAGCACTTATGAACATGACAATCACAAGCTGCTCTGTTTGAGGTCATCTGAGAAGGATTCATCGATGGATGTGAAGTTCAGTGGTTGTTTTTGTCATTTCAAACTGCCCCAACTAGTAGCACTTACTTCGGTCAAATCACAAGTCAATGCTCAAGTCAGGGTAATAATCATGACTCTCAAATCAATATTGTATAATAAATGCATGCATTATAGTGACATGGTAACATCAGGAATGATAGAAATCAGTGGCATTACCCCAACAAAGAGCACTTACTTCCTTTAAAACTCAAGTTAGTGCTTGTGTCAGAGCAATGTTGCTGACAAATGTCACATTCTTTTTTACACATGAAACTGTTTCACTGTTTGTTGTACAAATCACAACTAAGACAACCCCAAAGAGAAGCACTTATGAACATGACAATCACAAGCTGCTCTGTTTGAGGTCATCTGAGAAGGATTCATTGATGTATGTGAAGTTCAGTGCTTTTGTTTTTGTCATTTCAAACTGCCCCAACTAGTAGCACTTACTTCGTTCAAATCACAAGCCAATGCTCAAGTCAGGGTAATAATCATGACTCTCAAATCAATATTGTATAATAAATGCATGCATTATAGTGACATGGCAACATCAGGAATGATAGAAATCAGTGGCATTACCCCAACAAAGAGCACTTACTTCCTTTAAAACTCAAGTTAGTGCTTGTGTCAGAGCAATGTTGCTGACAAATGTCACATTCTTTTGTACACATGAAAGTGTTTCACTGTTTGTTGTACAAATCACAACTAAGACAACCCCAAAGAGAAGCACTTATGAACATGACAATCACAAGCTGCTCTGTTTGAGGTCATCTGAGAAGGATTCATCGATGTATGTGATGTTCAGTGCTTGTTTTTGTCATTTCAAACTGCCCCAACTAGTAGCACTTACTTCGGTCAAATCACAAGCCAATGCTCAAGTCAGGGTAATAATCATGACTCTCAAATCAATATTGTATAATAAATGCATGCATTATAGTGACATGGCAAAATCAGGAATGATAGAAATCAGTGGCATTACCCCAACAAAGAGCACTTACTGCCTTTAAAACTCAAGTCAGTGCTTGTGTCAGAGCAATGTTGCTGACAAATGTCACATTCTTTTGTACACATGAAACTGCTTCACTGTTTGTTGTACAAATCACGCCAGCGTCCATCAGCGTCCTCATTTTAAGTTATGTCAATGTTAAAAACATTTCCTTACCCAAGAAAAGTTCCAGTAATCTAGGTGCTGTGTCCTCTGACATGTTCTCCGGCCACAGTGAGAGGCACATATTCTGTAGAAATGAAGGCCACATTATATACACGATCAAGCCGTTCACAAACAACTCCACCCCTTTTCCAAGAGGTTTCAATTGACTTGATAATGACACGCAACCATCACCGTACAATCAAGTGGATCGTTAATGTGTGATGATTGGGCAGCTTTGCATGAGAATACTTGAATTAACTCATTGACCAGTTGTGGCTGAGAAGCATGTAAACACATACTGCTTTTAAGACTCAAGGCAGTGCTTTGTTAGTGCAACAATTTTTTAGGACACTTATCCAGATATTTGAAAATGGTTTCAATTTGAGTTCTGTTCATTTGTAGTACAAATCACAACCAAGACAACCCCAAAGAGAAGCACTTATGAACATGACAATCACAAGCTGCTCTGTTTGAGGTCATCTGAGAAGGATTCATTGATGTATGTGAAGTTCAGTGCTTGTTTTTGTCATTTCAAACTGCCCCAACTAGTAGCACTTACTTCGTTCAAATCACAAGCCAATGCTCAAGTCAGGGTAATAATCATGCCTCTCAAATCAATATTGTATAATAAATGCATGCATTATAGTGACATGGTAACATCAGGAATGATAGAAATCAGTGGCATTACCCCAACAAAGAGCACTTACTTCCTTTAAAACTCAAGTTAGTGCTTGTGTCAGAGCAATGTTGCTGACAAATGTCACATTCTTTTGTACACATGAAACTGTTTCACTGTTTGTTGTACAAATCACAACTAAGACAACCCCAAAGAGAAGCACTTATGAACATGACAATCACAAGCTGCTCTGTTTGAGGTCATCTGAGAAGGATTCATCGATGTATGTGATGTTCAGTGCTTGTTTTTGTCATTTCAAACTGCCCCAACTAGTAGCACTTACTTCGGTCAAATCACAAGCCAATGCTCAAGTCAGGGTAATAATCATGACTCTCAAATCAATATTGTATAATAAATGCATGCATTATAGTGACATGGCAAAATCAGGAATGATAGAAATCAGTGGCATTACCCCAACAAAGAGCACTTACTGCCTTTAAAACTCAAGTCAGTGCTTGTGTCAGAGCAATGTTGCTGACAAATGTCACATTCTTTTGTACACATGAAACTGCTTCACTGTTTGTTGTACAAATCACGCCAGCGTCCATCAGCGTCCTCATTTTAAGTTATGTCAATGTTAAAAACATTTCCTTACCCAAGAAAAGTTCCAGTAATCTAGGTGCTGTGTCCTCTGACATGTTCTCCGGCCACAGTGAGAGGCACATATTCTGTAGAAATGAAGGCCACATTATATACACGATCAAAGCCATTCACAAACAACTCCACCCCTTTTCCAAGAGGTTTCAATTGACTTGATAATGACACGCAACCATCACCGTACAATCAAGTGGATCGTTAATGTGTGATGATTGGGCAGCTTTGCATGAGAATACTTGAATTAACTCATTGACCAGTTGTGGCTGAGAAGCATGTAAACACATACTGCTTTTAAGACTCAAGGCAGTGCTTTGTTAGTGCAACAATTTTTTAGGACACTTATCAAGATATTTGAAAATGGTTTCAATTTGAGTTCTGTTCATTTGTAGTACAAATCACAACCAAGACAACCCCAAAGAGAAGCACTTATGAACATGACAATCACAAGCTGCTCTGTTTGAGGTCATCTGAGAAGGATTCATTGATGTATGTGAAGTTCAGTGCTTGTTTTTGTCATTTCAAACTGCCCCAACTAGTAGCACTTACTTCGTTCAAATCACAAGCCAATGCTCAAGTCAGGGTAATAATCATGACTCTCAAATCAATATTGTATAATAAATGCATGCATTATAGTGACATGGCAACATCAGGAATGATAGAAATCAGTGGCATTACCCCAACAAAGAGCACTTACTGCCTTTAAAACTCAAGTCAGTGCTTGTGTCAGAGCAATGTTGCTGACAAATGTCACATTCTTTTGTACACATGAAACTGCTTCACTGTTTGTTGTACAAATCACAACCAAGACAACCCCAAAGAGAAGCACTTATGAACATGACAATCACAAGCTGCTCTGTTTGAGGTCATCTGAGAAGGATTCATCGATGGATGTGAAGTTCAGTGGTTGTTTTTGTCATTTCAAACTGCCCCAACTAGTAGCACTTACTTCGGTCAAATCACAAGTCAATGCTCAAGTCAGGGTAATAATCATGACTCTCAAATCAATATTGTATAATAAATGCATGCATTATAGTGACATGGTAACATCAGGAATGATAGAAATCAGTGGCATTACCCCAACAAAGAGCACTTACTTCCTTTAAAACTCAAGTTAGTGCTTGTGTCAGAGCAATGTTGCTGACAAATGTCACATTCTTTTTTACACATGAAACTGCTTCACTGTTTGTTGTACAAATCACAACCAAGACAACCCCAAAGAGAAGCACTTATGAACATGACAATCACAAGCTGCTCTGTTTGAGGTCATCTGAGAAGGATTCATTGATGTATGTGAAGTTCAGTGCTTTTGTTTTTGTCATTTCAAACTGCCCCAACTAGTAGCACTTACTTCGTTCAAATCACAAGCCAATGCTCAAGTCAGGGTAATAATCATGACTCTCAAATCAATATTGTATAATAAATGCATGCATTATAGTGACATGGCAACATCAGGAATGATAGAAATCAGTGGCATTACCCCAACAAAGAGCACTTACTGCCTTTAAAACTCAAGTCAGTGCTTGTGTCAGAGCAATGTTGCTGACAAATGTCACATTCTTTTGTACACATGAAACTGTTTCACTGTTTGTTGTACAAATCACGTCAGCGTCCATCAGCGTCCTCATTTTAAGTTATGTCAATGTTAAAAACATTTCCTTACCCAAGAAAAGTTCCAGTAATCTAGGTGCTGTGTCCTCTGACATGTTCTCCAGCCACAGTGAGAGGCACATATTCTGTAGAAATGAAGGCCACATTATATACACGATCAAGCCATTCACAAACAACTCCACCCCTTTTCCAAGAGGTTTCCATTGACTTGATAATGACACGCAACCATCACCGTACAATCAAGTGGATCGTTAATGTGTGATGATTGCGCAGCTTTGCATGAGAATACTTGAATTAACTCATTGACCAGTTGTGGCTGAGAAGCATGTAAACACATACTGCTTTTAAGACTCAAGGCAGTGCTTTGTTAGTGCAACAATTTTTTAGGACACTTATCAAGATATTTGAAAATGGTTTCAATTTGAGTTCTGTTCATTTGTAGTACAAATCACAACCAAGACAACCCCAAAGAGAAGCACTTATGAACATGACAATCACAAGCTGCTCTGTTTGAGGTCATCTGAGAAGGATTCATTGATGTATGTGAAGTTCAGTGCTTGTTTTTGTCATTTCAAACTGCCCCAACTAGTAGCACTTACTTCGTTCAAATCACAAGCCAATGCTCAAGTCAGGGTAATAATCATGCCTCTCAAATCAATATTGTATAATAAATGCATGCATTATAGTGACATGGTAACATCAGGAATGATAGAAATCAGTGGCATTACCCCAACAAAGAGCACTTACTTCCTTTAAAACTCAAGTTAGTGCTTGTGTCAGAGCAATGTTGCTGACAAATGTCACATTCTTTTGTACACATGAAAGTGTTTCACTGTTTGTTGTACAAATCACAACTAAGACAACCCCAAAGAGAAGCACTTATGAACATGACAATCACAAGCTGCTCTGTTTGAGGTCATCTGAGAAGGATTCATTGATGTATGTGAAGTTCAGTGCTTTTGTTTTTGTCATTTCAAACTGCCCCAACTAGTAGCACTTACTTCGTTCAAATCACAAGCCAATGCTCAAGTCAGGGTAATAATCATGACTCTCAAATCAATATTGTATAATAAATGCATGCATTATAGTGACATGGCAACATCAGGAATGATAGAAATCAGTGGCATTACCCCAACAAAGAGCACTTACTTCCTTTAAAACTCAAGTTAGTGCTTGTGTCAGAGCAATGTTGCTGACAAATGTCACATTCTTTTGTACACATGAAAGTGTTTCACTGTTTGTTGTACAAATCACAACTAAGACAACCCCAAAGACAAGCACTTATGAACATGACAATCACAAGCTGCTCTGTTTGAGGTCATCTGAGAAGGATTCATTGATGTATGTGATGTTCAGTGCTTGTTTTTGTCATTTCAAACTGCCCCAACTAGTAGCACTTACTTTGTTCAAATCACAAGCCAATGCTCAAGTCAGGGTAATAATCATGACTCTCAAATCAATATTGTATAATAAATGCATGCATTATAGTGACATGGCAACATCAGGAATGATAGAAATCAGTGGCATTACCCCAACAAAGAGCACTTACTGCCTTTAAAACTCAAGTCAGTGCTTGTGTCAGAGCAATGTTGCTGACAAATGTCACATTCTTTTGTACACATGAAACTGTTTGACTGTTTGTTGTACAAATCACGTCAGCGTCCATCAGCGTCCTCATTTTAAGTTATGTCAATGTTAAAAACATTTCCTTACCCAAGAAAAGTTCCAGTAATCTAGGTGCTGTGTCCTCTGACATGTTCTCCGGCCACAGTGAGAGGCACATATTCTGTAGAAATGAAGGCCACATTATATACACGATCAAGCCATTCACAAACAACTCCACCCCTTTTCCAAGAGGTTTCAATTGACTTGATAATGACACGCAACCATCACCGTACAATCAAGTGGATCGTTAATGTGTGATGATTGGGCAGCTTTGCATGAGAATACTTGAATTAACTCATTGACCAGTTGTGGCTGAGAAGCATGTAAACACATACTGCTTTTAAGACTCAAGGCAGTGCTTTGTTAGTGCAACAATTTTTTAGGACACTTATCAAGATATTTGAAAATGGTTTCAATTTGAGTTCTGTTCATTTGTAGTACAAATCACAACCAAGACAACCCCAAAGAGAAGCACTTATGAACATGACAATCACAAGCTGCTCTGTTTGAGGTCATCTGAGAAGGATTCATCGATGGATGTGAAGTTCAGTGGTTGTTTTTGTCATTTCAAACTGCCCCAACTAGTAGCACTTACTTCGGTCAAATCACAAGTCAATGCTCAAGTCAGGGTAATAATCATGACTCTCAAATCAATATTGTATAATAAATGCATGCATTATAGTGACATGGTAACATCAGGAATGATAGAAATCAGTGGCATTACCCCAACAAAGAGCACTTACTGCCTTTAAAACTCAAGTTAGTGCTTGTGTCAGAGCAATGTTGCTGACAAATGTCACATTCTTTTGTACACATGAAACTGTTTCACTGTTTGTTGTACAAATCACAACTAAGACAACCCCAAAGAGAAGCACTTATGAACATGACAATCACAAGCTGCTCTGTTTGAGGTCATCTGAGAAGGATTCATCGATGTATGTGATGTTCAGTGCTTGTTTTTGTCATTTCAAACTGCCCCAACTAGTAGCACTTACTTCGGTCAAATCACAAGCCAATGCTCAAGTCAGGGTAATAATCATGACTCTCAAATCAATATTGTATAATAAATGCATGCATTATAGTGACATGGCAAAATCAGGAATGATAGAAATCAGTGGCATTACCCCAACAAAGAGCACTTACTGCCTTTAAAACTCAAGTCAGTGCTTGTGTCAGAGCAATGTTGCTGACAAATGTCACATTCTTTTGTACACATGAAACTGCTTCACTGTTTGTTGTACAAATCACAACCAAGACAACCCCAAAGAGAAGCACTTATGAACATGACAATCACAAGCTGCTCTGTTTGAGGTCATCTGAGAAGGATTCATCGATGGATGTGAAGTTCAGTGGTTGTTTTTGTCATTTCAAACTGCCCCAACTAGTAGCACTTACTTCGGTCAAATCACAAGTCAATGCTCAAGTGAGGGTAATAATCATGACTCTCAAATCAATATTGTATAATAAATGCATGCATTATAGTGACATGGTAACATCAGGAATGATAGAAATCAGTGGCATTACCCCAACAAAGAGCACTTACTTCCTTTAAAACTCAAGTTAGTGCTTGTGTCAGAGCAATGTTGCTGACAAATGTCACATTCTTTTGTACACATGAAAGTGTTTCACTGTTTGTTGTACAAATCACAACTAAGACAACCCCAAAGAGAAGCACTTATGAACATGACAATCACAAGCTGCTCTGTTTGAGGTCATCTGAGAAGGATTCATCGATGTATGTGATGTTCAGTGCTTGTTTTTGTCATTTCAAACTGCCCCAACTAGTAGCACTTACTTCGGTCAAATCACAAGCCAATGCTCAAGTCAGGGTAATAATCATGACTCTCAAATCAATATTGTATAATAAATGCATGCATTATAGTGACATGGCAAAATCAGGAATGATAGAAATCAGTGGCATTACCCCAACAAAGAGCACTTACTGCCTTTAAAACTCAAGTCAGTGCTTGTGTCAGAGCAATGTTGCTGACAAATGTCACATTCTTTTGTACACATGAAACTGCTTCACTGTTTGTTGTACAAATCACAACCAAGACAACCCCAAAGAGAAGCACTTATGAATATGACAATCACAAGCTGCTCTGTTTGAGGTCATCTGAGAAGGATTCATTGATGTATGTGAAGTTCAGTGCTTTTGTTTTTGTCATTTCAAACTGCCCCAACTAGTAGCACTTACTTCGTTCAAATCACAAGCCAATGCTCAAGTCAGGGTAATAATCATGACTCTCAAATCAATATTGTATAATAAATGCATGCATTATAGTGACATGGCAACATCAGGAATGATAGAAATCAGTGGCATTACCCCAACAAAGAGCACTTACTGCCTTTAAAACTCAAGTCAGTGCTTGTGTCAGAGCAATGTTGCTGACAAATGTCACATTCTTTTGTACACATGAAACTGTTTGACTGTTTGTTGTACAAATCACGTCAGCGTCCATCAGCGTCCTCATTTTAAGTTATGTCAATGTTAAAAACATTTCCTTACCCAAGAAAAGTTCCAGTAATCTAGGTGCTGTGTCCTCTGACATGTTCTCCGGCCACAGTGAGAGGCACATATTCTGTAGAAATGAAGGCCACATTATATACACGATCAAGCCATTCACAAACAACTCCACCCCTTTTCCAAGAGGTTTCAATTGACTTGATAATGACACGCAACCATCACCGTACAATCAAGTGGATCGTTAATGTGTGATGATTGGGCAGCTTTGCATGAGAATACTTGAATTAACTCATTGACCAGTTGTGGCTGAGAAGCATGTAAACACATACTGCTTTTAAGACTCAAGGCAGTGCTTTGTTAGTGCAACAATTTTTTAGGACACTTATCAAGATATTTGAAAATGGTTTCAATTTGAGTTCTGTTCATTTGTAGTACAAATCACAACCAAGACAACCCCAAAGAGAAGCACTTATGAACATGACAATCACAAGCTGCTCTGTTTGAGGTCATCTGAGAAGGATTCATCGATGGATGTGAAGTTCAGTGGTTGTTTTTGTCATTTCAAACTGCCCCAACTAGTAGCACTTACTTCGGTCAAATCACAAGTCAATGCTCAAGTCAGGGTAATAATCATGACTCTCAAATCAATATTGTATAATAAATGCATGCATTATAGTGACATGGTAACATCAGGAATGATAGAAATCAGTGGCATTACCCCAACAAAGAGCACTTACTGCCTTTAAAACTCAAGTTAGTGCTTGTGTCAGAGCAATGTTGCTGACAAATGTCACATTCTTTTGTACACATGAAACTGTTTCACTGTTTGTTGTACAAATCACAACTAAGACAACCCCAAAGAGAAGCACTTATGAACATGACAATCACAAGCTGCTCTGTTTGAGGTCATCTGAGAAGGATTCATCGATGTATGTGATGTTCAGTGCTTGTTTTTGTCATTTCAAACTGCCCCAACTAGTAGCACTTACTTCGGTCAAATCACAAGCCAATGCTCAAGTCAGGGTAATAATCATGACTCTCAAATCAATATTGTATAATAAATGCATGCATTATAGTGACATGGCAAAATCAGGAATGATAGAAATCAGTGGCATTACCCCAACAAAGAGCACTTACTGCCTTTAAAACTCAAGTTAGTGCTTGTGTCAGAGCAATGTTGCTGACAAATGTCACATTCTTTTGTACACATGAAAGTGTTTCACTGTTTGTTGTACAAATCACAACTAAGACAACCCCAAAGACAAGCACTTATGAACATGACAATCACAAGCTGCTCTGTTTGAGGTCATCTGAGAAGGATTCATCGATGTATGTGATGTTCAGTGCTTGTTTTTGTCATTTCAAACTGCCCCAACTAGTAGCACTTACTTTGTTCAAATCACAAGCCAATGCTCAAGTCAGGGTAATAATCATGACTCTCAAATCAATATTGTATAATAAATGCATGCATTATAGTGACATGGCAACATCAGGAATGATAGAAATCAGTGGCATTACCCCAACAAAGAGCACTTACTGCCTTTAAAACTCAAGTCAGTGCTTGTGTCAGAGCAATGTTGCTGACAAATGTCACATTCTTTTGTACACATGAAACTGCTTCACTGTTTGTTGTACAAATCACGCCAGCGTCCATCAGCGTCCTCATTTTAAGTTATGTCAATGTTAAAAACATTTCCTTACCCAAGAAAAGTTCCAGTAATCTAGGTGCTGTGTCCTCTGACATGTTCTCCAGCCACAGTGAGAGGCACATATTCTGTAGAAATGAAGGCCACATTATATACACGATCAAGCCATTCACAAACAACTCCACCCCTTTTCCAAGAGGTTTCCATTGACTTGATAATGACACGCAACCATCACCGTACAATCAAGTGGATCGTTAATGTGTGATGATTGCGCAGCTTTGCATGAGAATACTTGAATTAACTCATTGACCAGTTGTGGCTGAGAAGCATGTAAACACATACTGCTTTTAAGACTCAAGGCAGTGCTTTGTTAGTGCAACAATTTTTTAGGACACTTATCAAGATATTTGAAAATGGTTTCAATTTGAGTTCTGTTCATTTGTAGTACAAATCACAACCAAGACAACCCCAAAGAGAAGCACTTATGAACATGACAATCACAAGCTGCTCTGTTTGAGGTCATCTGAGAAGGATTCATTGATGTATGTGAAGTTCAGTGCTTGTTTTTGTCATTTCAAACTGCCCCAACTAGTAGCACTTACTTCGTTCAAATCACAAGCCAATGCTCAAGTCAGGGTAATAATCATGCCTCTCAAATCAATATTGTATAATAAATGCATGCATTATAGTGACATGGTAACATCAGGAATGATAGAAATCAGTGGCATTACCCCAACAAAGAGCACTTACTGCCTTTAAAACTCAAGTCAGTGCTTGTGTCAGAGCAATGTTGCTGACAAATGTCACATTCTTTTGTACACATGAAACTGCTTCACTGTTTGTTGTACAAATCACAACCAAGACAACCCCAAAGAGAAGCACTTATGAACATGACAATCACAAGCTGCTCTGTTTGAGGTCATCTGAGAAGGATTCATTGATGTATGTGAAGTTCAGTGCTTGTTTTTGTCATTTCAAACTGCCCCAACTAGTAGCACTTACTTCGTTCAAATCACAAGCCAATGCTCAAGTCAGGGTAATAATCATGACTCTCAAATCAATATTGTATAATAAATGCATGCATTATAGTGACATGGCAACATCAGGAATGATAGAAATCAGTGGCATTACCCCAACAAAGAGCACTTACTACCTTTAAAACTCAAGTCAGTGCTTGTGTCAGAGCAATGTTGCTGACAAATGTCACATTCTTTTGTACACATGAAACTGTTTCACTGTTTGTTGTACAAATCACAACCAAGACAACCCCAAAGAGAAGCACTTATGAACATGACAATCACAAGCTGCTCTGTTTGAGGTCATCTGAGAAGGATTCATTGATGTATGTGAAGTTCAGTGCTTGTTTTTGTCATTTCAAACTGCCCCAACTAGTAGCACTTACTTCGGTCAAATCACAAGTCAATGCTCAAGTCAGGGTAATAATCATGACTCTCAAATCAATATTGTATAATAAATGCGTGCATTATAGTGACATCAGTGGCAAAATCAGTAATGTTAGAAATCAGCGGCATTACCCCAACAAAGAGCACTTACTGCCTTTAAAACTCAAGTTAGTGCTTGTGTCAGAGCAATGTTGCTGACAAATGTCACATTCTTTTGTACACATGAAACTGTTTCACTGTTTGTTGTACAAATCACGTCAGCGTCCATCAGCGTCCTCATTTTAAGTTATGTCAATGTTAAAAACATTTCCTTACCCAAGAAAAGTTCCAGTAATCTAGGTGCTGTGTCCTCTGACATGTTCTCCAGCCACAGTGAGAGGCACATATTCTGTAGAAATGAAGGCCACATTATATACACGATCAAGCCATTCACAAACAACTCCACCCCTTTTCCAAGAGGTTTCAATTGACTTGATAATGACACGCAACCATCAACGTACAATCAAGTGGATCGTTAATGTCTGATGATTGGGCAGCTTTGCATGAGAATACTTGAATTAACTCATTGACCAGTTGTAGCTGGGAAGCATGTAAACACATACTGCTTTTAAGACTCAAGGCAGTGCTTTGTTAGTGCAACAATTTTTTAGGACACTTATCAAGATATTTGAAAATGGTTTCAATTTGAGTTCTGTTCATTTGTAGTACAAATCACAACCAAGACAACCCCAAAGAGAAGCACTTATGAACATGACAATCACAAGCTGCTCTGTTTGAGGTCATCTGAGAAGGATTCATTGATGTATGTGAAGTTCAGTGCTTTTGTTTTTGTCATTTCAAACTGCCCCAACTAGTAGCACTTACTTCGTTCAAATAACAAGCCAATGCTCAAGTCAGGGTAATAATCATGACTCTCAAATCAATATTGTATAATAAATGCATGCATTATAGTGACATGGCAACATCAGGAATGATAGAAATCAGTGGCATTACCCCAACAAAGAGCACTTACTGCCTTTAAAACTCAAGTCAGTGCTTGTGTCAGAGCAATGTTGCTGACAAATGTCACATTCTTTTGTACACATGAAACTGTTTCACTGTTTGTTGTACAAATCACAACTAAGACAACCCCAAAGAGAAGCACTTATGAACATGACAATCACAAGCTGCTCTGTTTGAGGTCATCTGAGAAGGATTCATCGATGTATGTGATGTTCAGTGCTTGTTTTTGTCATTTCAAACTGCCCCAACTAGTAGCACTTACTTCGGTCAAATCACAAGTCAATGCTCAAGTCAGGGTAATAATCATGACTCTCAAATCAATATTGTATAATAAATGCATGCATTATAGTGACATGGCAACATCAGGAATGATAGAAATCAGTGGCATTACCCCAACAAAGAGCACTTACTGCCTTTAAAACTCAAGTCAGTGCTTGTGTCAGAGCAATGTTGCTGACAAATGTCACATTCTTTTGTACACATGAAACTGCTTCACTGTTTGTTGTACAAATCACGTCAGCGTCCATCAGCGTCCTCATTTGAAGTTATGTCAATGTTAAAAACATTTCCTTACCCAAGAAAAGTTCCAGTAATCTAGGTGCTGTGTCCTCTGACATGTTCTCCAGCCACAGTGAGAGGCACATATTCTGTAGAAATGAAGGCCACATTATATACACAATCAAGCCATTCACAAACAACTCCACCCCTTTTTCAAGAGGTTTCAATTGACTTGATAATGACACACAACCATCACCGTACAATCAAGTGGATCGTTAATGTGTGATGATTGGGCAGCTTTGCATTAGAATACTTGAATTAACTCATTGACCAGTTGTGGCTGAGAAGCATGTAAACACATACTGCTTTTAAGACTCAAGGCAGTGCTTTGTTAGTGCAACAATTTTTTAGGACACTTATCAAGATATTTGAAAATGGTTTCAATTTGAGTTCTGTTCATTTGTAGTACAAATCACAACCAAGACAACCCCAAAGAGAAGCACTTATGAACATGACAATCACAAGCTGCTATGTTTGAGGTCATCTGAGAAGGATTCATTGATGTATGTGAAGTTCAGTGCTTTTGTTTTTGTCATTTCAAACTGCCCCAACTAGTACCACTTACTTCGTTCAAATCACAAGCCAATGCTCAAGTCAGGGTAATAATCATGACTCTCAAATCAATATTGTATAATAAATGCATGCATTATAGTGACATGGTAACATCAGGAATGATAGAAATCAGTGGCATTACCCCAACAAAGAGCACTTACTTCCTTTAAAACTCAAGTTAGTGCTTGTGTCAGAGCAATGTTGCTGACAAATGTCACATTCTTTTGTACACATGAAACTGTTTCACTGTTTGTTGTACAAATCACAACTAAGACAACCCCAAAGAGAAGCACTTATGAACATGACAATCACAAGCTGCTCTGTTTGAGGTCATCTGAGAAGGATTCATCGATGTATGTGATGTTCAGTGCTTGTTTTTGTCATTTCAAACTGCCCCAACTAGTAGCACTTACTTCGGTCAAATCACAAGCCAATGCTCAAGTCAGGGTAATAATCATGACTCTCAAATCAATATTGTATAATAAATGCATGCATTATAGTGACATGGCAAAATCAGGAATGATAGAAATCAGTGGCATTACCCCAACAAAGAGCACTTACTGCCTTTAAAACTCAAGTCAGTGCTTGTGTCAGAGCAATGTTGCTGACAAATGTCACATTCTTTTGTACACATGAAACTGCTTCACTGTTTGTTGTACAAATCACAACCAAGACAACCCCAAAGAGAAGCACTTATGAACATGACAATCACAAGCTGCTCTGTTTGAGGTCATCTGAGAAGGATTCATTGATGTATGTGAAGTTCAGTGCTTTTGTTTTTGTCATTTCAAACTGCCCCAACTAGTAGCACCTACTTTGCTCAAATCACAAGCCAATGCTCAAGTCAGGGTGATAATCATGACTCTCAAATCAATATTGTATAATAAATGCATGCATTATAGTGACATGGCAACATCAGGAATGATAGAAATCAGTGGCATTACCCCAACAAAGAGCACTTACTGCCTTTAAAACTCAAGTCAGTGCTTGTGTCAGAGCAATGTTGCTGACAAATGTCACATTCTTTTGTACACATGAAACTGTTTGACTGTTTGTTGTACAAATCACGTCAGCGTCCATCAGCGTCCTCATTTTAAGTTATGTCAATGTTAAAAACATTTCCTTACCCAAGAAAAGTTCCAGTAATCTAGGTGCTGTGTCCTCTGACATGTTCTCCAGCCACAGTGAGAGGCACATATTCTGTAGAAATGAAGGCCACCTTATATACACAATCAAGCCATTCACAAACAACTCCACCCCTTTTCCAAGAGGTTTCAATTGACTTGATAATGACACGCAACCATCACCGTACAATCAAGTGGATCGTTAATGTGTGATGATTGGGCAGCTTTGCATTAGAATACTTGAATTAACTCATTGACCAGTTGTGGCTGAGAAGCATGTAAGCACATACTGCTTTTAAGACTCAAGGCAGTGCTTTGTTAGTGCAACAATTTTTTAGGACACTTATCAAGATATTTGAAAATGGTTTCAATTTGAGTTCTGTTCATTTGTAGTACAAATCACAACCAAGACAACCCCAAAGAGAAGCACTTATGAACATGACAATCACAAGCTGCTCTGTTTGAGGTCATCTGAGAAGGATTCATTGATGTATGTGAAGTTCAGTGCTTTTGTTTTTGTCATTTCAAACTGCCCCAACTAGTAGCACTTACTTCGTTCAAATCACAAGCCAATGCTCAAGTCAGGGTAATAATCATGACTCTCAAATCAATATTGTATAATAAATGCATGCATTATAGTGACATGGCAACATCAGGAATGATAGAAATCAGTGGCATTACCCCAACAAAGAGCACTTACTTCCTTTAAAACTCAAGTTAGTGCTTGTGTCAGAGCAATGTTGCTGACAAATGTCACATTCTTTTGTACACATGAAACTGTTTCACTGTTTGTTGTACAAATCACAACTAAGACAACCCCAAAGAGAAGCACTTATGAACATGACAATCACAAGCTGCTCTGTTTGAGGTCATCTGAGAAGGATTCATCGATGTATGTGATGTTCAGTGCTTGTTTTTGTCATTTCAAACTGCCCCAACTAGTAGCACTTACTTCGTTCAAATCACAAGCCAATGCTCAAGTCAGGGTAATAATCATGACTCTCAAATCAATATTGTATAATAAATGCATGCATTATAGTGACATGGTAACATCAGGAATGATAGAAATCAGTGGCATTACCCCAACAAAGAGCACTTACTTCCTTTAAAACTCAAGTTAGTGCTTGTGTCAGAGCAATGTTGCTGACAAATGTCACATTCTTTTGTACACATGAAACTGTTTCACTGTTTGTTGTACAAATCACAACTAAGACAACCCCAAAGAGAAGCACTTATGAACATGACAATCACAAGCTGCTCTGTTTGAGGTCATCTGAGAAGGATTCATCGATGTATGTGATGTTCAGTGCTTGTTTTTGTCATTTCAAACTGCCCCAACTAGTAGCACTTACTTCGTTCAAATCACAAGCCAATGCTCAAGTCAGGGTAATAATCATGACTCTCAAATCAATATTGTATAATAAATGCATGCATTATAGTGACATGGCAACATCAGGAATGATAGAAATCAGTGGCATTACCCCAACAAAGAGCACTTACTGCCTTTAAAACTCAAGTCAGTGCTTGTGTCAGAGCAATGTTGCTGACAAATGTCACATTCTTTTGTACACATGAAACTGTTTCACTGTTTGTTGTACAAATCACGTCAGCGTCCATCAGCGTCCTCATTTTAAGTTATGTCAATGTTAAAAACATTTCCTTACCCAAGAAAAGTTCCAGTAATCTAGGTGCTGTGTCCTCTGACATGTTCTCCAGCCACAGTGAGAGGCACATATTCTGTAGAAATGAAGGCCACATTATATACACGATCAAGCCATTCACAAACAACTCCACCCCTTCTCCAAGAGGTTTCAATTGACTTGATAATGACACGCAACCATCAACGTACAATCAAGTTTTAAGACTCAAGGCAGTGCTTTGTTAGTGCAACAATTTTTTAGGACACTTATCAAGATATTTGAAAATGGTTTCAATTTGAGTTCTGTTCATTTGTAGTACAAATCACAACCAAGACAACCCCAAAGAGAAGCACTTATGAACATGACAATCACAAGCTGCTCTGTTTGAGGTCATCTGAGAAGGATTCATTGATGTATGTGAAGTTCAGTGCTTGTTTTTGTCATTTCAAACTGCCCCAACTAGTAGCACTTACTTCGTTCAAATCACAAGCCAATGCTCAAGTCAGGGTAATAATCATGACTCTCAAATCAATATTGTATAATAAAGGCATGCATTATAGTGACATGGTAACATCAGGAATGATAGAAATCAGTGGCATTACCCCAACAAAGAGCACTTACTGCCTTTAAAACTCAAGTTAGTGCTTGTGTCAGAGCAATGTTGCTGACAAATGTCACATTCTTTTGTACACATGAAACTGTTTCACTGTTTGTTGTACAAATCACAACTAAGACAACCCCAAAGAGAAGCACTTATGAACATGACAATCACAAGCTGCTCTGTTTGAGGTCATCTGAGAAGGATTCATTGATGTATGTGAAGTTCAGTGCTTGTTTTTGTCATTTCAAACTGCCCCAACTAGTAGCACTTACTTCGTTCAAATCACAAGCCAATGCTCAAGTCAGGGTAATAATCATGACTCTCAAATCAATATTGTATAATAAATGCATGCATTATAGTGACATGGTAACATCAGGAATGATAGAAATCAGTGGTATTACCCCAACAAAGAGCACTTACTGCCTTTAAAACTCAAGTTAGTGCTTGTGTCAGAGCAATGTTGCTGACAAATGTCACATTCTTTTGTACACATGAAACTGTTTCACTGTTTGTTGTACAAATCACAACTAAGACAACCCCAAAGAGAAGCACTTATGAACATGACAATCACAAGCTGCTCTGTTTGAGGTCATCTGAGAAGGATTCATTGATGGATGTGAAGTTCAGTGGTTTTTTTTGTCATTTCAAACTGCCTGGGTCATGTTTGTACCAGAGGGTAACATGCATCTCGCTTGGAGACATAGAGACATAGTCTCCTGATTGCCTACTGTCGGCCAGTTTTAATAATTCTTTCCCTATTTTCCCCGGGTCTTGATTTGGGAAATCTAAAGACCAATAATATTTTTGTATCCCACTGGCTAAAAGGGGATATGTAGGCACTGCCTCATCTTTTCCTATAGCCACCATTCTTCTTGAGGTGGGTACGACGGAAATACGTAATTTTATCATTAAATCTCGCCCTAAGAGGTTCACTGGACATGCTGGACACATAACTACAGGTGTTGTTATTTCTAAGTTAGTCTGAAGATCTCTTACAGACACAGGTTTAGACACTGCACTTAATGTTATTCTGCCGTTTGCTGATTGCACAAAAATACGGTCGTTTGAAGCGGAAACTCCCTCAACGTGCTCTTTTAAAACTGTGCGGTCTGCTCCTGAATCACATAAGAAAACAATGTCACGACCTTTTACTGTCAAGGTTCTGGTAGGAGTGTTTTTATTACCAGTCTGTGCTACTAATGTTTCTATTACACAAGTGAGATCTAAAAAATCATCAGGTCTGTCCATGTCTGGTGAACTCTCCTGCGGGCCTAGTCAATTTTTAGGATTAAATGGATTTGGTTTATTGTACTCTGCAGGCCTCTGTTGTTGCTTTCTGGGGTTCTCGGGGCAGGTTCTGGCCATGTGTCCTGGCTTGTCACAAATGTAACAGCGATCATGCTTAGGTGGACCTCCTCTACCCCGACCACGACCTCTAAACCCCCCTCGGCCTCTACCGGAGGACCCTTGGAAAAACACTTCTGCTTCTGAGTTGTCATCTGCTCCAAATAAGCCGAATATGGTTGCAACATTTCAAACATTCAACATTTTTCTTTTTCTTAGTTAATACTTCGCTCGCATGTCTGGCAAAGTTCATAATTTGGTGAACGGAGTCAGTAGTATAATTTACATTATGTTTTCTGATAAAATTGGAGATTGGGCCTCTAAATCCTGCTAATAACGCCTGTTTTAGCTGGTTCTGATAGGCTGAGTCAGGTGTCTGATCTTCTGGAAGGCCACAATGTGCTTTGAACACGTTTTCTAAATGTTCTCTGTATTCGTACACATCCTCCCCATCTTTCTGGCGACACTGGGCAATTTTTATATAGTCTGGTCGTGCTTTCCATATTCTTCTAATTTCCCCATAGACTGCATCCCTCTGTGCTGTCAGAGCAGCACTATTGGCAGTGAGCCAGGAATCGTCTGCTGCTTTCCCTGTGAATTGTCCTCTCACACGTCCCCAGTTAAACAAAAGGCATTTCCTAAATGTCTGTGTAACTTCCCAACCGTTCAGACCGAAGGAGTCAACTAATTGTATGTGTTTTTCAATCTATTGTTCGGGGTCAACTGTGGGGTCACCTAATGCTTTGCAAGCTTCACTACAGTCTGCTTCTGTCCACGGTCGATAAACTCGTATGGTTCTTCCTTCTGTCCCTACTCCAAAATTCGGATTTGCTACCTCAATCATGGGAAACACCTGGTCTGGCCCAGGGGTCAGAGGATCTGGCATTGGATCACAATCCTCACATTCATCATCATTATCTAACCCATAGGTTAATTTGATATTTGTAAGATCTGGATATTGTGCAGCCACATTCACGCTGGCTGTTTTGGATTTTAATTTCTCACTCTTCTCTTCCTTTCCCCTCGTATGTGACGCTACTGGAGAAGTCACTCCAGCTACTCCTTGGTCTGTTCTGTCTGACTTGGTCTGTTCATCTAACTTCGCCAAACGAGTTGCAAGCCTCTCTCTGGCCTCTCTCGCTTCCTGTTCTCTCCTCCGTTGTTCTCTCAGTGCCTTCCCTCGCACTGCTTCTTCATCTGGTTCCACAAGAGCTGCTGCTTGTAATGCCGCCTGTTTCTCCTTTTTTTCCTGTTGCCACTGAATTCGTATCTTTCTTTCCATTCGCCGATCCACTTAACATGTTGTGGATCTAACGATGCCATGAACTTCATGTCCCCCTCCAAAAGGGGCTTACTGTTTCTTTTCCCCATCTCTCCTTTAGACCTTATAAATATACTTTATTAATAGACTTTACTAATAGCCTTTGTTAATATCCTTTATTAGGACTTTATTAATAGACTTTTGGACTGAGTCAACGATCCGCCACCACCTCACGTGTTCATCGACTGCAGCAAGCTTCTACAGGACTATTTTCCTGCGGGTGTAGCTGAAAACGTGAGCAGCGATTTCAGTTTTGGCTCAGTCCTACTGTTTGTAAACTTAATGTGAGAATCCGAGCCCCGCAACCTAGGCGGTGAAACTTCTGACTTGGATACTCCTAATAACCCACAGTTTCCTTAATTCACCCATCGTACAGTTCGCGTGGCCGGGTTGCGTTAACACCGTCAGGTTTCCCCCGGTCACACGTTTTCTGCGTCAATGGGTGACTCTCACACTCCACACATCACTAATCCATTAGACTGAACATTCACTGAGGAGTAAGCACGTCTAGCCCTCCCTCGGACAAGTACTTCTGCCCGCTTGAGAAAATAAGTACGTCTATTTTCTCCTTATCTAGAACAATTACTTCTGTTCTACTTCTTGGAAATGCGACCTGCCATTTCACACACACACACCGCACTTTTTCAGCGGTACTTACTTTTTGTCTTGCCCTGGTCAGATGCCTCCAGGAGTCGTCATCAGCGAGCGAAGAGGGGGATGTCAGGAGCTATTCAACCGGCCCAGCAGACGAATTCACGCTCCGGGTCTTTGTTCCGACCGTCCCAGACGAGTCGACTGTCGACAGATTTCGGTCCTCCGTTATCCACCTCATTCACCCGGTGACTACTCTGCCCCCCCTCCCACTGAGGACCCCGCTCAGGCCCCCAGTTTCGGACCAGTCACCACCCATCCCCCTCTGCCTCTCTCTGGACCAGGTCAGGAGAGAGCTAAGGAAGAACAAGGCCAGGAAGGCCACAGGCCCTGACAACATCAGCTCCAGGCTCCTCAGGGAGTGTGCAGACCAGCTCAGTGAGGTGGTCCTGTACATGTTCAACCTGAGTCTGAGCCTGGAGAGGGTCCCAGACAGCTCTGTGGAAGACGTTGTGTGTGGTTCCGGTTCGGAAGATACCACATCCCAGGGAGCCAAACCACTACAGACCTGTGGCCCTGACCTCTCACCTGATGAAGACGATGTAGAGAATTGTCCTCAGCAACTTCCGCACCCAGGTGAGCTCAGCGCTGGACCCGCTGCAGTTTGCCTACCAGCCGGGGTGGATGATGCCGTCATCTACCTGCAGCATCGGGCACTATCTCACCTGGAGTCCCCCGGGAGCACTGTTAGGGTCATGTTCTTTGACTTCTCCAGTGCTTTCAACACCATTCAGCCAGCCCTGCTGAGGGGGAAGCTGGAGGTTGCAGGCGTGGACCAACACCTGGCGGCTTGGTCCATCAACTACCTCACAGACAGACCACAGTTTGTGAGGCTGCGCAACTGTGTGTCTGACGTGGTCGTCTGCAGCACGGGGGCCCCCCAGGGGACAGTGCTCTCGCCCTTCCTGTTCACCCTGTACACAGCGGACTTTAGGTACAACTCCAGCAAATGCCACCTGCAGAAGTTCTCAGACGACCCTGCGATTGTTGGATGTGTATCTGGGGGAACGAGCTGGAGTATAGGGGGGTCATCACCGACTTTGTGGACTGGTGTGAGGATAACCACCTGGTTCTGAACACCAGCAAAACGAAGGAGCTGGTGATTGACTTCCGGCGGAAACCAGCACCACCACTGCCGGTTTGCATAAGGGGTTCTGGGATCGAGATGGTGGACACCTACAAATATCTGGGTGTCCACCTCAACAAAAACCTGGACTGGACCGACAACTCTGATGCCCTGTACAGGAGGGGCCAGAGTCGCCTCCACCTGCTGAGGCGACTGAGGTCCTTTGGGGTGTGCAGGGCTCTCCTACGGACTGTTTATGACACGGTAGTGGCATCGGCAGTCCTCTACGGCGTTGTGTGCTGGGCTGGCGGCAGCGCGGACAGAGACAGAAAGAGACTGACCAAACTGGTTAAGAAAGCTGGCTCTGTCCTGGGCTGCCCACTGGAGTCTATCGAGGTGGTGGCCAATAGAAGGACGTGGGCGAAGCTGTCGTCCATCATGGCCAACCCCTCCCACCCCCTACACCAAACCGTGGAGGACCAACGCAGCTCGCACAGCGCGAGACTGCTGCACCCGAAATGCAGGACTGAGCTACCGGAGGTCCTTTATACCCACGGCAACAAGACTCTATGTTACGGGTCCCAAGTCGGGTACCAGCGTAGCAAAGATGAAGCTGGGAAACAGGTAACAATCAGGAGCAATTATGGATTGAAGCGCTCAGTTCACCTTCCCGAATAGCCTTTCTCTTTATTCATCTTTTCAACAAATTACAACAAAACATTTACTTCACTTAATATAATTTAACTCTATTAGCAATGTAAACCAACATAAAATAACTTATCACAAAAAGATGTGCGTGTAGGAGCCTAAATACTATTACTATGAAAAGCAAATACATATGGTGTCCGTCTGCAGGACATAGTGTAGCAGACAGATGACACGGCGCATGCGCTACTCGACATGCCATGCGTCTCACTGCTCACATAGCGTGTAGCGAACTTCTAAACTCTAATTAAAGTTCATTGTAAGAGTGTACGTTCCCTATAAACAATTTAATAACATTCGCCGTACAAATATAAACTCTCTCTTATGTGGTTTTCATTAGTTTTCCACCAATTACTAACCTGGGAAACAGGTAACAATCAGGAGCAATTATGGATTGAAGCGCTCAGTTCACCTTCCCGAATAGCCTTGAGGTGGGGGCGGAGCTCCACCGCAAAAGCCTCCCTGGTGCAACTGCTTCCGTCCCAAAGGTTCCTACCTGAGATTTATGTTCCTGTGTGTTCACTAAATAAATATGGGAATTGTATATCCAATTCTCCTATATTGTATAATATATATATATACATCTAAATAAATTATACACAAATAAATCCACGTTTCATTTGTGGTGTATCACATACTCCCCAACAAACAAAAGTGGCTCCTGACACTTATACTTAGGTGTTACCGAATACAACCATCTATATCTCAGAGAACTGCCAAGCACTTACGGAACAAACAAATTAACAGTTTGAGTCTCACACCTAAGATATATGTCCCCGCTATTCAATAATAGCAGACTGGAGACATGACTGGCAAATATACAGGTGAGATGGTTGGTGTAGGATGGAAGAGGGGGGTGTAAGACACTGGACACTGGTGCGTGCACACTGTGGGCTGAGTACAAATGGAGTTAACCATCAGCCGTGGCTCATATGTGGGCTGCCCCAGGGATGCATAGGTGAGCATCTGGCCAGGTCGTCTCTCTCTGGGTGATCTTCTCAGTGGAGGCTGCATCTCAGGCTCAGGTTCCAGAGGGTCTTGCTGGGGATTTCCAGGTTGCGTTGGTCCCTGCTCTCCATAAACTCGATGTACATCAGTCTGTGTCACGTCCTCTCCTTGTCCTCCTTGTTCCTCCTCGCCTGCATTCTCCGTTTGGATTACAGGTCCCATTGTTGTCTGCTCTCATTGGAACATTTCATCTTCTCCCAGGTCATGCTGTGGGCCACGGGTACCATTTTGGTGAGGCCTATTGCATCCACTTCTTGACACTTCCCTCGGCATCCTCAGCCAATATCTAGGAAAATCCTCCTCCTCCTCTGACTCACTTGTGACCTGGTTCTGCATCTCTTCAACATGCCTTACCGGTCTCCTCGGCATGACTGTCTTCTTTCGTATTCTGTCCGAACTGTTCGTCATTAATGGCTCAATGGGTAAATCGTTCACTTGGAGCAACAGGTTCCGGTGGAGGACACGGGTGCGACCGCCTCCTGCTTCAGGACTGACCCTGTAGACTGGGTTCTCACCAAGCTGCTCTTTGACGATGAAGATCGTCTTTTCCCAGTACGGTTTTAGTTTGCATGGACCTCCTCTTTCAGTGAGGTTACGCACAAGGACCCGATCTCCCGGCTGGAGCGTTACTCCTTTGTTATGTCTGTCATAATAGTATTTACCCTTAGCGCTGGACTGTTGGCTGTGTGTGCTTGCTAACTTGTATGCCTCTGTCATTCTCTCCCCCCATTTTTCTGCAAAGCCTCTTGGCGTGTCTCTCTCCTCCTCTGTTATTAGCCCAAATAGTAGGTCCACAGGCAGATGAGGGTGACGACCATATAACAAGTAATATGGAGAAAATCTAGTGGCCTCATGCCGCGTGCAGTTATATGCATGAATAACATGTGGCAAGTGTTCCTTCCAGTTCTCTCTCTCCTTCTCTCCCAGTGTCCGAAGCATTTGCAACAGGGTTCGATTGAACCGCTCTGCCTGATTGCCCTGTGGGTGATAAGGTGAAGTACGTGAGTGACTCACCCCAGACATTTGCCTAAGTGTCCTAAACAGCTCATTCTCAAGGAAGGGAGTTCCCTTCCTTGATCATGATGGAGCTTGGCTGGGTATCCAAATCGGGGAATGAAATCATTGAAGAGTCGATCAGCTGCAGTCTTCCCTGCCTTATTCCGGGTGGGGTATGCTTGGGCAAACCTAGTGAAGTGATCCACCACCACCAGGATGTATTCATAACCACCACGGCTGGTCTACAGGTGGAGGAAGTCTATGCAGACCAGTTCAAGGGGTGCGCTAGACGTCAGACTCCCCATCGGTGCTCTGTCATGTGTTGCTGGTTTTTTCTGTTTAATACAGTGACACTTCCTGGTAACATACTCCTCAATATCTTTTTTCATGAAAGGCCAGTAAAATCGTTCTCTGGCCAGGCTCAATACTCTTTCCACACCAACATGTCCCATTTTGTCGTGCAGGTATGTGAAAGCAGTCTGTTTGTAGTTGGCAAGTAAGACTAGCTGTTTACGAGCAAGTGTTAACCTGTAACGAAGCCCATCCTCCACATGCAGCTTGCTCCACTCTCTTGACAGCCTCCTGGCTGGTCCATCGAGCTTTCGACGTATGGTGTCAGTCACTTCACTGTTCCTCTCCTTTAGCTCTAAGATTTTACTAATGGCTGGATCTTTTCGTTGTCCCTCTGCCAGTTCATCGCGGCTGATCACTGGGAAAGGCTCTGTATGAGTGTATTGCTGGGATGTTATGTCCAGAGCTGCCACCCATGCTACATCTCTGTGGTGTGCAGCTTTACTCCCTTCCAAGGTAGCATGCACCGCCTCTTCTGAGAGCCTCTCAGAGCACTGCTCCATGTAGGTTTCAATGTCAAGGGGCCAACGAGAGAGAGTGTCAGCATCAATGTTCAATCTGCCTGGTTTGTATCTGATTTCAAAACGGAAGTCTGCCAACTGTCCCACCCAGCGGTGGCCTACTGCATTTAGTTTGGCAGTACTCATTATGTATGTCAGGGGGTTGTTATCAGTGAATACGATGAAGTGAGGAGCATAGAAGAGGTAGTCCCTAAACTTGTCGCACACCGCCCACTTTAAAGCCAAAAACTCAAGCTTGCCGCTGTGGAAGTGATAGTTTCGCTCTGCTGATGTTAGCGTGCGGGACCCATAGCCAATCACTCTCATTTTTCCATCTTGTTTCTGGTACAGGACTGCCCCAAGGCCCTGCTGGGAAGCATCTGTGTGAAGTATGAAAGGTTGATGAAAATCTGGATATGCCAACACTGGTGGGTTGGTTAGGATGTTTATTAAATTCTCAAGGATCTGCTGATGTTCGTTCTTCCACTCCACAGGGGTGCGTGAGGGAAGCTGGGGGCCTTTGGTCCTTCCTTTTGAAGATTTTAGTTGCACCGCATCAGTTTTCACTTGAAGCAACTCGTACAGTGGTCTTGCAATAGATGAGAAATCCTGCACGTATGCTCTGTAATAGCTTAGAAACCCTAATAATCTTCTGACGTCCCCTACTGTCTGTGGGGTCCTCTCTTTCAGTGCCTGTACTGCCTCTATGTCTTTTGGATCCACCCGTACACCCTCAGCGGAGACTAGCCGACCCACATATCTGACTTCTTTACGGAATAACTCACACTTTTCTGGTCTCAGCTTAACCCCATGATGCTGCAAAGCCTGAAGCACACGGCGCAGCACCTCGACATGCTCTTCAAACGATCTGGAGAAGCAGAGGACATCGTCCGAATAAGGGATGCAGCACTCATCCCTGAGTGTGTCAAGCATTTCCTCCATGCTCCTTTGGAAGGCTGCTGGTGCATTTGACAGTCCAAAAGGTATCCTGACCCATTCATATAGGCCCCAGGGTGTAGTAAAAGCAGTCAGATGTCTAGACCCCTCCTCAATAAAGCCTTGGTGATAAGCTTTTCCCTGGTCTAGGATTGAAAACCAGCTGTAGCCCCCTAGTGAGTCGATCAAATCTTGTATACGGGGAAGTGGGTGTCGGTCAGGCACAGTCTTTTTATTAAGGAGTCGATAGTCAATACATAGACGTAATGACCCATCCTTTTTCCTTACACAAACAATCGGTGCAGCATAGGGTGACTGAGATTTTACTATCCACCCCTTCACCATCAGCTCCTGGATATACTCTTTTACTTCTTTGTACAGTGGTTTTGGAACTGATGCATAGGCCTTCTGTACAGGAACATTGTCGGTGAGTCGAATTGACATTTGAAGAGCAGGAATCCATCCGATGTCATCGCTACTGCGTGCAAACGCTGCAGTCTCCTCCTGTAGCATCTTCCCAACTATCTGTTGTTGTTCTGTGGTGAGGTGACTTAGATCCACCGGTGGTTGCCAGGCCTCAGCAAGGGGGTTGGTTGGGGTGATGACATTATTAACTTCAACCCTCGCTGTCGTACTCGGTGGTGAGAGTTGTGTCTCAGGTTTGCCTAGCTCAAGAACTTTAACTATTGGTTGTATGGAGCCTATAGGGGTCCTCTTTGGCAGAGTGATTTCATGCCTGGTGTGATTAGTAACTGGTATCTTGACATATGGCCACCTAGTGTTGTTTATTTCTAAGAGACCCTCCCCGACACTGAGCTGCGCTAGGTTTGGGTCCTCTTCCTGTGGTTCATAAAGAACAATGGGGTTAGATGTGTTAAAAGTAGGTGACACTCTGCAACGGACATGCATTGTCCCTCCAGCCGGAATGTTGACATTTTCTTTACCCACCCTTACTGTTGCCATGCTGTGGTGTGATGACCTCTGGGCCTCTATAAAACTGACCATGGTCCGTACCTGCTCTTCTCCCACACCAAGTGCCCTTTTAAGGAGACTGACCACCAAGGCTTGTGCATCTGTCTCCGACTTTTGTCTGTCCACCATCTCTTGAAGTACATTAGCACCTAGTAGAGGCTGTGGGAGTGGAAGCTGACTTACCAGGAAAGGGACTTGAATAGCAAGTTTTGGGTTGTCATT
The DNA here is from genome assembly GCA_030770545.1 of Macropodus opercularis. Lineage (NCBI taxonomy): Eukaryota > Metazoa > Chordata > Actinopteri > Anabantiformes > Osphronemidae > Macropodus > Macropodus opercularis. The sequence continues at coordinate 15,716,122 of CM061103.1, forward strand.
CCCTGTCAGGTTGACTGTTAGCTCCACCCATCCATCATATGGGATTGGCTGTCCATTTGCTGCACAAATGTCAAGGTTTTCCCCTGGGTCTAAGAGTTCATATAAAGGTCTGACAGGGAAGCTGGGAATAAAAGTCTCTTTCCATAGCCTGTCGACTATACTCACTTGTGAGCCAGTGTCAAAAAGAACAGTTGTTGCAAACCCGCTGATGAAACAATTCAGCAGGCTCTTCCTCCCAATTAGGGGTGCAGTGTGAAGAGGATCCTCTGTAGCTATTCTCTTTTCTTCACAGTTGTAGACTTTGTTACCTCGCTTCTGCTGTTGTTGTTCATCTCTGTGACTTACACTGCGGGACTGGAACTGTGGGACGGCCTCTGGTTGTCCCTCAGCAGAGACCGTTCCTCGTTTCCCGACTGTCAAGGTCTTTTTAAGCAGCCTACTGCTCGATGCCCTGCTTCTCCACATACCAGACAGTGACTACAGTTTGTAACTCCTTGCTGTGCACAGTTAGTACAAATAAACACCCTACCCCTTCTTGTAACAGGTATCATGTTTGATGTAGTAGGTGTGTCACTGCTGTATATGGGCTGAGGATGAGTTTGTGTCTGGGGGTGACTTGGTGATTGCCCAGTCTTCCAATGAGCTGCTTGCTGGTCCATTAAGGCTTCAACCATGTGTGTGAGAGTCTCTACTTGGGTACTCAGTTGTTGCATCGTTTGTTTCTCGTTCTCATCAGTGGTTTGCTTTCCTTCATCCACTCGAACATAATGAGCATGTGTTGTCTTTTGTTTTGGGCCGTGGCCCAGCCTACGTTGGTGTTCATTTTCATCACTGATTATCTTCATGACCTGGCTGAGAATTTCTTTATCAGTGACTTGGCTGTTCGTGAGGAGTAGTCTCAGTTGCTGTCTGATGTCTGTGTGTTTTGACCCAAGACCCTGGTAGATGGTATGGAGAAACACCACCTGAATGGTTTGGGGGTCATACCGAATGTCTGTAACGGCCTGTTTCGACTGAAAGATGATTTTCTGTTTGAGTCCAATCATACGATACAGGAACTGCTGAGGAGGTTCGTGTTCATTTTGCTTTGCACACATAAGCTCCTGGAACAGTTCTGTGCTGGCTTTCTCTCCGAGATGGGACCTCAGAAATCCTTTGATTTCACTTGTTGTGATTTCTTCTTTAGTAATAAGCATGTCCTTAAAGGCACCTGGTTTTATAATCCTCAATACCCCTCGAATTACTTCCATCTCAGTAAAGCCCTCCTTAACTCCTTCGTCTATCTGTTTGCTAATACCACTATACGTGATGTCAGAATGGAGGTCTCCAATCTGTCCCCCATGTATTTTAAACTCCCTCCGCTGGAGATAAGATAGATCCTTTAAGGAAACCATGGCTCCTGAGGCTAAAGGTAATGGGGTGTTACATGTTACTGGTGTATCAGTGTTCGCCGAGTGCTGTGGGCCCTGACCGGTCAATGGAGCACCAGTCCACGTGTCATGCACTTGTGCTGTCCCCTTTCTTGCAGTATCATGGTTCCCGATTATGCTGCACACCAGGTCATTTAGTGACAGTAGTTGGCCCATCCCTTGGTCTTCAGATTTCAGTAACATTTCAGACTGCATATATTTAAGGATGTAATCCACACACCCTTCTTCGTCTGTGGACTCTAGCTCCTCTGCATATTGGCTACTAGTAGCAATGTCTCTGGCCAGCACGTAGGCTTCATTGCCCGAGAGCTTGTACAAGTTCTTTTTAATGCACCACACCAGTTCCTTACGTGCTGTGGACATGACGTTCCTGGTCTGATGAGACAGCAGTGCGGTTCCCTTGGGAGAATAAGGACACTTGTAGATTTTCTGTTCCTTCTCACGGACACCCACTGGTTGTCGTCTCAGCTGTCGTCTCGTCACTTCACGTTGGCCCTGTGGTTCTGATTGCGTTGGATCAGTTCCCCTCAAATGTTATGATGGAAGCTGATCCCGGACAAGTCCCCACAATTGGTTACGGGTCCCAAGCCAGCGTACCAGCGTAGCAAAGATGAAGCTGGGAAACAGGTAACAATCAGGAGCAATTATGGATTGAAGCGCTCAGTTCACCTTCCCGAATAGCCTTTCTCTTTATTCATCTTTTCAACAAATTACAACAAAACATTTACTTCACTTAATATAATTTAACTCTATTAGCAATGTAAACCAACATAAAATAACTTATCACAAAAAGATGTGCGTGTAGGAGCCTAAATACTATTACTATGAAAAGCAAATACATATGGTGTCCGTCTGCAGGACATAGTGTAGCAGACAGATGACACGGCGCATGCGCTACTCGACATGCCATGCGTCTCACTGCTCACGTAGCGTGTAGCGAACTTCTAAACTCTAATTAAAGTTCATTGTAAGAGTGTACGTTCCCTATAAACAATTTAATAACATTCGCCGTACAAATATAAACTCTCTCTTATGTGGTTTTCATTAGTTTTCCACCAATTACTAACCTGGGAAACAGGTAACAATCAGGAGCAATTATGGATTGAAGCGCTCAGTTCACCTTCCCGAATAGCCTTGAGGTGGGGGCGGAGCTCCACCGCAAAAGCCTCCCTGGTGCAACTGCTTCCGTCCCAAAGGTTCCTACCTGAGATTTATGTTCCCGTGTGTTCACTAAATAAATATGGGAATTGTATATCCAATTCTCCTATATTGTATAATATATATATATACATTGTAGGAATCTAAATAGTTAAGTAGTAGTTAAAATAGTAGTTGAAAGCTTAGATAGTAGGATGCAGGCAGAAAACAGAACAAGCCGATTGCATTAAAGTATAGTTTGAAACACACACATCAGATTTAGAGAATAGTAGAGACACCAGATGCACCCAGACACGGGTCATTAAACAGCATGTGAAGAATGGAGTCTAAGCAGAAAATAAGATAAGTAGGGAGTGAAACATGTGAATGTCTGTAGAAGGAATGTGCTTGGATCCATAGGTTATGGGACCACAAAGCAACGGAGAAGATAAGACACCAATAAACCAGCCATGGAGACAAACACCAGACCACGGCATCAGGATCCTGTTACACCACAGAAAGATGCTCTGTCCAGCATAAAAGTGTGGGTCGAGGGACAGACAGTGTTAGTCAGACTTCGTGCCCTGACTATATGCTGTATAGTATAGGGACAGACTGACCCAGGCCTGTACATTATTATTCTTCAAGTTTGAAATAAAAGTAAGACTGATTTTTATCAGACGTTTCTCCTCATCATTCAACGAACGCGCAGAGCTGGAATTGGGAGAGCAGCTCAACAATTTGGTGACCCTGACGTGATGGTGAAGGAGAGACAGATTTGGAACGAGAACTGAGGACCTGTTTGTGACACAGTAGCCTGGCCAGGATTAAAACAAGGTAAGCAGAAAACCTGTTAAGTTTCAAATTTCTGCATATTGAAAACTCTAAAATAACTGTGTCATGGATAGGAATCCAGTTATGTAAATGAAAATTTGAAGAATAATAATTAATTAAAAAAGAAAAAGGATAAGAGTAAAGTTAAAAGTAAAAAAGAAAAAGGATAAGAGATAAGTTAAAAGTAAAAGAGTAAAAAGGATAAGAGAAGTGAAATCACGGGTGTGGTGCCTATGATGTCCTGAAAAGGACATTAAAATACTGTGTTGTGAACCTCTGTTGTGGTAGTGATACAACTAAAATTACGGCCACTAGTTGGAAAACTGCAGACACAAATTAAAAATTAAAAGACAAAAAAAAAGGGTGAAGTGTCTGAAAGATTCCGGTTTGGTAGAACCTAGGGATTTGGTGCTCCCTTAAAAGACTGAGTTGTGAACCTCTGTTGTGATACAACTAAAATTACGGCCACCAGTTGGAAAGCTACAGACACAAATTAATGACAAAAAGACAAAAAAAAAGGGGCAGTGTCTGAAAGATTCCGGGTGTAGGACCCCTAGGGACTTGGTGCTCCCTTAAAATATTGCAAGTTAGTGGAATAGTTGTTGACGTGTTGAAGAGTTGAAAAGTCACCGGTGAGAGAGTGGAAATCTAACGGTGATAACAAAGTGTTTTGTTTGTTTTGTTTGCTTGTTTGTTTGTTTGTTTGTTTTTTCTTTCTCACTCCTGTGAGTGAGAGAAGGGAAATCTCAGGAGGAGAAAAATGGAGAGTGAATTTGATTTAGAGTGTGTTGATGAAGGCGGCTGCAGGCCACTGACAATGTTGAATCAGTGGAAAAAAGCTTGTGAACAGTTGATAAGTGGTTTTGAAAAGAAAGATCGAGATCGACAAAGAAAAATTTATGATGGTAAATATGAAGAATTAAAAAAAAGAAGTTTGGAAAGATGAGGACAGAGGAGATCTAGCAGAAGTTTTAGCCAGGGAGGATGTGGCTGCATTACAGGTAACAAAAGAACAAAGAAGTAAAGGGTTTAATGGTGAAGAGAAAGTGGAAAACAGAATTAGAACAAAAAGAGGAAAATAGGCGAATAGTGCACAATATGGCATTGGCAGCATGGGGAACTAAAATTATTGCAAAAAATAGGGAAAGACAAACAACAGGAACTCACTGATAGTTCAGTGAAAAAACAGGAGACAGAGTTAACACCACACACCACAGTAGGGCAGACACGACCACCGAAACATGTAAACATCCATCCTGGTTTAAAGCACACATCTACACTAACTACGCTGCCCCCACCGTATAAACAGATGCCTCTGTGGAATGTGAAGGAGGTCAGTTAGATGTAGAGGAGCAGCAGGACAGTGGAGGAGCCAGTGGAGTAGATTGGAGCAGAGATAACGAAACTAGGGAAACGATGCGTGTGCTTGCTGCAGCTCAGCAGCAAGATCAGGAATTAATTAAGAGAAAAGAGATGAGGAAGGAGGAACAGGCAATAGGTTGGAAGTCAGGGATAGAGTCAGAAGGAGAAAGCAGAAGCATGCGAAGTGACAAAGAAGGAGAGGAAGCTTTTAGATACGAAGAAGGGAAAGCAGGAGGCAAGAGCAGAGTGAAAGGAGGAGTCAAGCAGGGATTGACGTCACCATTAAGGGAAAACTGACAACACACACAGATGAGCCACCCGTGTCCCATAGATATGACCTTAGACCTAGACGTAATTCAGCACCAGGTGGTGACCACATACACCACCAATACCCCTTGCTTTCAAAAGGGGGCAGAATCCAATATAAACCATGGCAGTTTGGGGACATGACAGCAATTTTAGAGAAACTTCCACATCCCACAGAGGGTGGGGGAAGGTGGTTGAGCAAGTTGGAGCAGTTGACCATGGGCCAGAGACTGGGAGTAGGTGATTGGAGGGCCCTGATGGGGCAGATTATGTCCACCTGGGAAGTAGAACAAATAGAGGCAAGAGCAGGACTGTTGATGGTAGATGATAGTGAGCCATTTGACCAGTGGGCCACAAATGTGGGTAGAGCTATGAGAGAACGTTTCCCGGCCCCTAGAGGCCAGACACATCAGATCACGTGTACACCTAAGAAGGGGGAGAAACCGGCCACTTTTTTACATAGGTGTAAAACAGAATGGGTTGATGCTACGGGGGTGCACCCACACTCCACTCAAATGCAAGAGGAGTTGTTCAGGCGAGCAGTGTTAAAGGGCGTGTCAAAAGAAGTAAGACAAAGCACGGAAGATAATCCAGATGTACCGGGAGGTTCCACTGAGACGTGGGAACGCCACCTGTTGCCCCATTTACATAAGGCACAGCAGAAAGAGGAGGAGGAAGGTTCAGAAATGGAGGAATTGAAAAAACAGCTGCTTAGGTTACAGTTACAGAAGGTAAGACAAGAGACTAATGATGTTAAGAAGAAAGATAAGGTAGAAAAACAGATGTTGCAACAGGCTACACAGGTTCCTGATAACCCAGATTTATTGCCCTCTCCATTCTGGGTTCCAGGCCACCCTCAGTATGGACACGGTTCATCCAATACACAAGGCTCATATTACCCACAGCAGTACGGTAGGGGTCAACCCAGGGGGGGCCGTGGCTATCTGGGACGGGGATCCGGGAGGGGAAGGGGCATGTCGGGGGAGTGGATATGCTACTGCTGCGGTCAGCCGGGGCATTTCGCCAGAGAATTTCCCATGACTCATGCAAACATGGGACCTGGTCCGAGGGGACGAGGACAGCGTGGAAGAGGTCTACCAAATAGAGGATCACATGTTGCACCTCACGCCAGTCTTGCACCAGGGGGTCAGTTTCCTGTGTGGGAACCAGAGGATTTCCCCCAACAATGAAGAAGCCCACAGAGAAGCCTAGACGACGGGAGGGCAGACCCGTTGTTATCCTTGACAATAAAACAGACAAAACTGCCCTTTCTGGTGGACACAGGCGCGACTTTCTCCACTATGAATGTGGGAGTGGAAAAGAAGGACCTATCATCTAAGACTGTTGAACTAGTTGGTTTCTCTGGGGAACCTGTCAAACTGCCATTAACTCAACCTCTGCCAGTCCGAGTCGCCGGCCAATCCATACGGCATCGTTTTGTTGTTTCAAGTGGCCCCAGTCAATTTGATGGGGAGAGACTTGTTGGTTCGACTGGGCGTTTCAATTCTTTGTTCACCTGACGGTGTGATTGTATCGTTTCCCAACGGTGAATACATAACGTATACTGAGGCCGATTGGAACCGGAGGGCCCGGCAGGGGGCGGTCTTCTCTCCTTATACATGGCCTGGAAACCCTGGATCTCCCAACTGAGCCCATATGTCTCCCCGACCGACCCTGACCATGTTACACTATTTTATGACAGGGAACAGACGGATTGGTATCAAGATATGTTTCAGGACAAACTGCAAGGACATACATGGAAAATTTCCACTAATGCTATTTTGATTGGTCCAGAAGGAGTAGTGGGCAGTGTCCAGTTGACAACAGATCAGGCTGCCTGGTATGAGATGGGTGCGGAGGCGGTGCCTCATGTCTCGTTGGCAATACATCCTGGACACCAAGCTAAAGATCTAGGCCCGATGGCCAAACGATTGGCTGAAAGTACTGATTGGGTAACAACGCAACTTCCTAATGTCCAATACTCACCTGAACACTCATCTTATAAAATTACACAAACTACATCTGATGTGGTTGTACTTGAACATCAGTTACTAACTCGGCACCATGGCCGTGAAAAATCTGATCATGAATTGGCCGCAGACATGTCAGACTGCACGTTGTGGTCACAGGGCCCCACAGATGTTGGTTTTTATTGCAACCACAGTATCAACAGAAAGTTGAAGCGGAGGCAGGAATAGCAGATACTATTCATGGGTTATTACAGAGTGGTGTATTAGAACCATCGACTTCAGCGTGGAATACTCCTATACTACCTGTAGAAAAACAAGGCACTGGCAAGGATTGGATGGCACATGATTTAAAAATGGAGAGAATGAATCACACACTTTGGAGTTAACTGTGATGCCCCGTAGAGGGTACAAAGTGTGTCATGAAAACTAACAGCTCTCGTTGCAGTATTCTCTACGCAGGTTACAGGAGCCAAAGGATCTACAGAGTCCAGGAAACCACATACGGCTGAGTGGGTCCTTTTGAAAGTGATAAAGAGGAAGTGGGTCACGGTGGACAGGACCGTTCCAAGTGACATAAGAAGAACCGTATGGCCTTGGATATGTTGCTGGTGGAAAAGGGGGAGTGTGCTCTATGTTTGTAGGAATGGTGACGATTCTAATCTTGTGTGGATGCTGCTGTATTCCCTGCATCCGAGCTTTGTGTCAGCATTTAATAGTGACTGCAATAGAAGGCAGGGATGCTCCTGCTACACAGATGCCACTGCTTAGAGGAGGCGCACCAAACGACGAGGAGGACGAACAGGAAGATATAGCAGTCATGGCGGTGTTGTAAGTGGTCTCTCGGATGAGAGACCAAAAGGGGGAATTGTAGGAATCTAAATAGTTAAGTAGTAGTTAAAATAGTAGTTGAAAGCTTAGATAGTAGGATGCAGGCAGAAAACAGAACAAGCCGATTGCATTAAAGTATAGTTTGAAACACACACATCAGATTTAGAGAATAGTAGAGACACCAGATGCACCCAGACACGGGTCATTAAACAGCATGTGAAGAATGGAGTCTAAGCAGAAAATAAGATAAGTAGGGAGTGAAACATGTGAATGTCTGTAGAAGGAATGTGCTTGGATCCATAGGTTATGGGACCACAAAGCAACAGAGAAGATAAGACACCAATAAACCAGCCATGGAGACGAACACCAGACCACGGCATCAGGATCCTGTTACACCACAGAAAGATGCTCTGTCCAGCATAAAAGTGTGGGTCGAGGGACAGACAGTGTCAGTCAGACTTCGTGCCCTGACTATATGCTGTATAGTATAGGGACAGACTGACCCAGGCCTGTACATTATTATTCTTCAAGTTTGAAATAAAAGTAAGACTGATTTTTATCAGACGTTTCTCCTCATCATTCAACGAACGCGCAGAGCTGGAATTGGGAGAGCAGCTCAACAACATCTAAATAAATTATACACAAATAAATCCACGTTTCATTTGTGGTGTATCACATCTACAACACATCAACATGACTGTAAAGCATGTTTTATAGTGTGATGTGTGCCGTGCGGTGTCCATGTTGCATGTAGGTTATTTTATTTTTATTTTTATTTTGGAACTTCACACTTTATGTCTAGATATGTACATACTGTCAAACAAATTTTACTCTTTTTTTGTAATTATTGTAATTCTTTTCTGACTGTAATTATGCTGCTGCTGGGTCACCAGAATTTCCCCACTGCGGGATAAATAAAGTCCTATCTATCTATCTATCTATCTATCCTCCTCCCCGACGTTGAATCTTGACTCCCGGGTTCACGGCACCAAGAAATGTTGGGTTTAGCCTGCCAACACAATACAGAGACACTGACACAAGGAAGACAAACTCTGAGATCTCAAGTTTTACGCTTGTGCGCACAAGGGGAGCCGCCCTGGAACACAGCAACTCAGTGCCCAGCCGACGATCTCCAAACCCCCTTGGGCACAGCTCTTTTTATTAGGAAAAGTATGAAAGTCACTCCTTCACATCTGGTCAAACAAGATACAAAGCCAATCCATATATGGTGAATAAGATACATAGGAAGTCATTATGCCATGAATACAGTTTTGTGAAGTTTCCTCACAAAAAGGAACTTCTTCCCTAGCATAACAAGGTCATGGGGAGTACCTGCAAGCATAGCAAGATATCACAGAGACACAGAAAGGACCAGTTCACAGAGAGGACTATGCTCCATATCCTCTAACAGTGGACCTCTGCCATTGAATGCCTGATCTGGTGTCCTTGTTCATCCGGGATGATGCTAAGGTTCAATTATAGGTTTGTGCAGTAATGCAACATATATTGTACAAATTAAGAATTATTTTATAGAAGAAGAATTTTATATTTTATAAGAAGCTCACATGCTGAAGAAGTGTGGGCACCTCTGGCTTAGAGAGAAAACAAAAAGAGAAATACACAGATTTCAAATCATGCCCTGCATTTGGGAAATCCTGCAATAATGGTGGAAAAAGCAACCACTATGCTAAATGTTGCAAAGCAGCGCCAAAATAAAAAGTCCACACAGTTGATGAGGAAGAAAAGAATGAAGAGTTCATTGTGGATGTGGTGCAAGCCTTTACAACCAAAAAACTGGAATGGGTTTGTACCAATCGAAGTGAATGAGACAATAATTCCATTTAAGATACAGGTGCTGAAGGAATCTAAATAGTTAAGTAGTAGTTAAAATAGTAGTTAAAAGCTTAGATAGTAGAATGCAAGCAGAAAACAGAACAAGCTGAAGGCATTAAAGTATAGTTTAAAACACACACACATCAAGTTTAGAGAGTAGTAGAGGAGCACCCAGACACAGGTCATTAAACAGTATGTGGAGGATGGGGGTTGAAGCAGAAAATCAGTTAAGTTGGAAATGAAACATGTGAATGTCTGTAGAAGGAATGTGCTTAAATCCATAGGTTATGGGGCCACACAGCAACGGAGCAGATAAGACCACCAATAAAGCATCCATGAAGACGAACACCAGACCATGTCATCAGGATCCGGTTACACCACAGAAAGATGCTCTCTGTCTAGCATAAAAGTGTGGGTCGAGGGACAGACAGTGTCAGTCAGACTTTATGCCCTGACTATATGCTGTATGGTACAGGGACAGACTGACCCAGGCCTGTAACAATTGTTATTCCTAAAGTTTGAAATAAAAGCAAGATTGATTTTATCAGAAGTTTCTCCTCATCATTCAACGAACGTGCAGAGCTGGGATTGGGAGAACAGCTCAACAAACTTGGTGACCCCGACGTGATGGTGAAGAAGAGACAGATTTGGAACAAGAACTGAGGACCTGTTCGTGACACAGTTGCCCGGGCAAAAAAACAAGGTAAGCAGAAAACCTGTTAAGATTCAAATTTCTGCATATTGAAAACGCTAAAATAACTGTGTCATGGATAGGAATCCAGTTCTGTAAATTAAAATTTGAAGAATAATAATTAATTAAAAAAAGAAAAAAAAGAGATAAGTTAAAGAGTAAAAAGGATAAGAGATAAGTTAAAAGTAAAAGAGTAAAAAGGATAAGAGAAGTGAAATCACGGGTGTGGTGCCTATAATGTCCTGACAAGAACACTGAGTTGTGAGCCTCTATTGTGGTAGTGATACAACTAAAAATACGGCCACCAAACTGCAGACACAAATGTAAAACAAAAAAAAAAGGGGGGGGGGTGAAGTGTCTGAAAGATATCTGGTATAACCTAGGGATGTTGTGCTCCATTAAAATACTGAGTTTGAGCCTCTGTTGTGATACAACTAAAAATACGGCTACCAGTTGGAAAGCTGGAGACAAAAAAGGTGTGTCTGAAAGAGTGTAGGACCCCTAGGGATGTGGTGCTCCCTTAAAATATTGTAAGTTAGTGGAATAGTTGTTGACGTGTTGAAGAGTTGAAAAGTCACTGGTAAGAGAGTGGAAATCTAACGGCGATTTGTTTGTTTTGTTTGCTTGTTTGTTTTTCTTTCTCTCTCCTTTGAGCGAGAGAAGTGAAATCTCGGGAGGAGAAAAATGGAGAGTGAATTTGATCGAGAGTGCACTGATGAAGGCGGCTGCAGGCCACTGAAAATGTTGAATCAGTGGAAAGAAGCTTGTGAACAGTTGATACGTGTTATTGAAAAGAAGGATCGAGAACGACAAAGAAAAATGTATGATGGTAAATATGAAGAATTTAAAAAGAAGGGAGCTTGGAAAGATGAGGACAGAGGAGATCTAGCAAAAGTTTTAGCCAGGGAGGATGTGGCTGCATTGCAGATAACAAAAGAACACAGTTAAGAAGAAGTAAAGGGTTTAATGGTGAAGTGAAAGTGGAAAACAGAATTAGAACAAAAAGAGGAAAATAGGCGAATAGTGCACAATATGGCATTGGCAGCATGGGGAACTAAAATTATTACAAAAAGGGGGACAGACAAACAACAGGAACTCACTGATAGTTCAGTGAAAAAACGGAGACAGAGTTAACACCACACACCACAGTAGGGCAGACACGACCACAGACATATGTAAATCTATCCTGATTTAAAGCACACATCTGCACTTACTGCGCTGCCCCCACCGTATAAATTTATGCCTCTGTGGAATGTGAAGGGAGGTCAGTTGGATTTAGAGGAGCCAGTGGAGTAGATTGGAGCAAAGTTAACGAGACTAGGGAAACGATGCATGTGCTTGCTGCAGTGCAGCAGCAAGATCTGAAATTAATCAAGAGAAAAGAGATGAAGAAGGAGGAAGAGGCAACAGGATGGAAGTCAGGGATAGAGTCAGAAGGAGAAAGCAGAAGCATGCGAAGTGACAAAGAAGGAGAGGAAGCTTTTAGATATGAAGAAGGGAAAGCAGGAGGCAAGAGCAGAGTGAAAGGAGGAGTCAAGCAGGGATTGACGTTACCATTAAGGGAAAACTGACAACACACACAGATGAGCCACCCGTGTCCCATAGATATGACCTTAGACCTAGACATAATTCAGCACCAGGTGGCGAGTACATACATCACCAATACCCCTTGCTTTCAAAAGGGGGCAGAATCCAATATAAATCATGGCAGTTTGGGGATATGACAGGAATTTTAGAGAAACTTCCACATCCTACAGAGGGTGGGGGAAAGTGGTTGAGCAAGTTGGAGCAGTTGACCATGGGCCAGACACTGGTAGTAGGTGATTGGAGGGCCCTGATGGGACAAATTATGTCCACCTGGGAAATAGATCAAATAGAGGCGAGAGCAGGGCTGTTGATGGTAGATGACAGTGAGCCATTTGACCAGTGGGCCACAAATGTGGGTAGAGCTATGAGGGAACGTTTCCCGGCCCCTAGAGGCCAGACACATCAGATCACGTGCACACCAAAGAAGGGGGAGAAACCGGCCACTTTTTTACATAGGTGTAAAACAGAATGGGTTGATGCTACGGGGGTGCACCCACACTCCACTCAAATGCAAGAGGAGTTGTTCAGGCGAGCAGTGTTAAAGAGAGTGTCAAAAGAAGTAAGACAGAGCACGGAAGATAATCCAGATGTACCGGGAGGTTCCACTGAGACATGGGAACGCCACCTGTTGCCCCATTTACATAAGGCACAGCAGAAAGAGGAAGAGGAAGGTTCAGAAATGGAGGAATTGAAAAAACAGCTGCTTAGGTTACAGTTACAGAAGGTAAGACAAGAAACTAATCATGTTAAGAAGAAGGTAGAAATACAGATGTTGCAACAGGCTACACAGGTTCCTGATAACCCAGATCCAGATTCCAGGCCACCTTCAGTATGGACATGGGCCGTCCAACACACAAGGCTCATATTACCCACAGCAATACGGTAGGGGTCAACCCTGGAGAGGGTGTGGCTATCTAGGACGGAAATCCAGGAGGGGAAGGGGAATGTCGGGGGAGTGGATATGCTACTGCTGCGGTCAGCCGGGGCATTTCGCCAGAGAATGTCCCATGACGTATGCAACCATGGGACCTGGTCCGAGGGGACAAGGACAGGGTGGAAGAGGTCTACCAAATAGAGGATCACATTTTGCACCTCACGCCAGTCAGTTTCCTGTGTGGGAACCAGAAGATTTCCCCCAACAATGAAGTAGCCTACAGAGAAGCCTAGATGACGGGAGGGCAGACAGTTTGACCCGGCAAAACTCCCTTTTTCTGGTGGACACAGGCGCGACTTTCTCCACTCTGAATGTGGGAGTGGAAAAGACTGACCTATCATCTAAAACTGAACTAGTTAGTTTCTCTGGGGAACCTGTCAAACTGCTATTAACCCAACCTCTGCCAGTCCGAGTGGCCGGCCAATCCATACGGCATCGTTTTGTTGTTTCAAGTGGCCCCAGTCAATTTGATTGGGAGAGACTTGTTGGTCCGACTGGGCGTTTCAATTCTTTGTTCACCTGACGGTGTGATTGTATCGTTTCCCAACGGTGAATCCACCAATTGCTCCAAGATAAGGTTGTCACTGGCTGGTCAGTGGCTGATGCAGTAAGCCTTGACGAATGTGGGCGCTGATGTGTACTGGGACAGATTGAAACCGGAGGGCCCGGCAGGGGGCGGTCTTCTCTCCTGGTCCAGAAGGAGTAGTGGGCAGTGTACAGTTGACAGCAGATCAGGGTGCCTGGTATGAGATGGGTGCGGAGGCGGTGCCTCATGTCTCATTGGCAATACATCCCGGACACCAAGCTAAAGATCTAGGCCTGATGGACAAACGAGTGACTGAAAGTACTGATTGGGTAACAACTCAACTTCCTAGTGTACAGTACTCACCTGAACACTCGTCTTATAAAATCACACAAACTACATCTGATGTGGATGTACTTGAACATCAGTTACTAACTCGGCACCATGGTCATGAAAAATCTCGAGTTGGCTGCAGATATGTTAGACGCTCTGCCTAGCACGTTGTGGTCACAGGGCCCCACAGATGTTGTTTTTTGCAGTTCCCTAGCTCCGGTCAACAAAAAGCTGAAGCAGAGGCAGGGATAGCAGATACTATTCATGGGTTATTACAGAGTGGTGTATTAGAACCCTCAACTTCAGCGTGGAATACTCCTATATTAATTCAATTCAATTCAACTTATATATGGTTATATATGGCGGGATGGTTGGACCAGCAACTGAACACTGGAGACACACGACTCTGAGTCTGATGATACCTGTAGATGAGGATAGAGAGAGACAGAAGGGGAGAAGCACAACTAGGAGAGAAAAGGGACAAAGTTAGTCACATGTGGAAATGGAGGCATGTTAGTGGATAGAAGAAAAAGAGAAAAAAGAGCTCAGTGAATGAAGGACGTCCCCCAGCATCAGATGGTTCAGGGTGACCAGAACCATCTCTAACGATACGCTTTGTCAAAAAGAAAGGTTTTAAGCCTAGTTTTAAAACTAGAGAGGGTGTCTGCTTCTCAAACCTGGACTGGAAGCTGGTTCCATAGGAGAGGAGCTTGGTAGCTAAAGGCTCTGCCTCCCATTCTACATTTAGAAACTCTAGGAATCACAAGTAGACCAGCGCTCTGAGAACGAAGCGTTCTGTTGGGAGCATAAGGAGCGATGAGGTCTTTAAGATAAGATGGAGCTTTATTATGAAGAGCTTTGTAGGTGAGGAGAAGAATTTTGAATTCTATCCTAGATTTGACAGGGAGCCAATGCAGAGAAGCTAACAAATGCATGGATTAATTTTTCAGCATCACTCTGTGAGAGGATGCTCCTAATTTTAGCAATATTCCTCAGGTGGAAGTAGGCGGTTCTAGAGATTTCTTTAATATATGGTGTAAAGGACAGATCTTGGTCAACAATGACACCAAGGTTCCTCACAGTAGAACTTGAAGCTAACGTTTTGCCATCCAGAGTAACAATCTGATTCAATAATGAGTCTCTGTGGTTTTTAGCACCAATTATAATAACCTCAGTTTTATCCGAATTCAGTTGTAGAAAGTTATGGGACATCCAGGATTTGATATCATTTAAACAAGTTTGAATGATATCAACTCTCTCTTCTAAATCTCTGTTAATAAATGACTTGATCAGTGACCATCACATAGATTTATTTAGTCTCACTGAAACCTGGCTGCAGCAGGATGAATACGTTTGTCTGAATGAGTCGACTCCAACCAGTCACATCAACCATCATATTCCTAGAAGTTCAGGTAGAGGTGGAGGAGTAGCAGCAATATATAACTCAGATTTATTAATTATTCCTAGCCCTAAAGATAACTATAATTCTTTTGAAAGCCTCACTCTGAGCCTTTCTCACTCAGACTGTAAAACCCAGAAACCAGTTGTGTTCTGTGTCGTCTACCGTCCTCCTGGTCCATATTCAGAGTTCTTAACTGAATTCTCAGAGTTTTTATCTAACTTAGTTCTCAGCACAGATAAAGTGATTGTAGTGGGTGACTTTAACATTCATATAGATGTTGACAGTAACTGTCTCAACATTGCATTTAATTCACTACTGGATTCTATTGGTTTTAGTCAGCATGTGAATGAACCCACTCACTGTCTTAATCATACTCTTGATCTTGTCCTGACTTATGGGGTTGAGATTGATCATTTAAAAGTTCTCCCTCAAAACCCTCTGCTATCTGACCATTTCTTAATAACCTTTGAATTTACCATAACAGACCTGACAACAGTTGGAAATAAGTTCTATTACAGCAGATGCTTATCTGATGATGCTGTTGTTAGATTTAAGGAGATGATTCCATCATCTTTTGTCTCATTCCCTTGTAGCTACACAGAGGAGAGCAGTCATCTGAATCATGAGCAGGTAGATTGTCTTGTTGATGATGCTGCAGCTTCACTACGTACAATTTTAGACACTGTTGCTCCTCTGAAGAAGAAGCCAGTGAATCAGAGGAGGTTGGCTCCATGGTATAACTCAGAGATCCACAGCCTTAAGCAGAGTGTAACAATTCGCCCTCCGACCACCGGAGGGCGCTCATGCTCACCTCTTCTTCGTTGGTTTTCGTTTTCATCTTAGTGCCTGTTCTTTTGTCATTATTGTTTGCACCTGGTTTTGATTTCCTGTCGGTGTTGTATTTAAGGTCCTTGGGTTTTTGTTCTCGTCGCTGGCTTGTTGGTAATGTTACTACTCGTGTCTTTGTACCTTTGAGGTTTCCTGGTATTCGTATGTATGTTGTAGATTGTCACCGGGTTTGTATGTTGGTAAGTGATTGTGTTTTGGTGTGGTGGATGGTTGTTACGTGTTGGCCTTTAGTTAGTGCAATTAGTTCACTTTATGTATTGGTATTATTCAGTATTTTGTCTTGTCCTCGTTTTTGCTAACTTTAAGTTTCATAGCCCCAGTTTTTTGGTTTTGGTATTAGCCATCGTGTTCGTCTAAGTTAATGTTTAGGTTTGTAGTGTCACGTTCATGTTTGGTAAATGTAGTGCTTTGTTGCCTGTGTTTGTGTGTGTTCACGTTTGTTTCTGTCTTGAAATTAAATTACTTTATAATATTTCTGTCTCTGGTCGTGCAAGTGGGTCCTCTCCTATTAGTATTCGAGAGAGTGTAGTATCGACTCTAGTGAACAGGGAATTGGGCTCAGGTGAGCTTCCCCCATTTTCAGTGTGTTTTTGGCGCCATCGTGTGGCGACTTTTGGGGTCAGCACCAGGGCCTCAGGCTTCACCTACCCCTGGGACTCCTTTTTAGTTTAGCCCTAAGTGCCCGATTGTAACAGAACAAGCCAGCCAGTTGGACCCAGCCGACTCAGTTTTTCTTTCGTGTGTTTTGTTTTTGAACTTGCTGTCCTTGATGGAACGCGCCAGGAGCAAGTTGCCCCAGGTTATTCGTGTGGCGTTCCGCACTCTGCTGGACTCTGCTGCTTACTGCCCGGACCTAGAGAGGCGGTTGGAGGCCCTAGTTAGTTTGGAGGAGGTTTTGTGGGACAATGTTCACTTGCCTGGGGTCGGAGGGATGTGTAAGGCTGTAGGGGAGGAGCGGGACTTGCTGGAGCGTGCTCTGCTCAGCACCCCGCCCCCAGAGGCAGCCTTCACCGAGCCCTCCGTCTCTGTTCGTGTGGGCCACGCTCGCCTGATAACCCAGGACCCACAACCTTCTTTTCCGGTCACCAGCTTGTCACCGGAGGAGGCCAGAGACATCTGGGAGGAGCTAAAGGCTCAGTGCTCCCCAGTCCCAGATTTTGAGCCTCCGACTCCGGGAGTAAAAGCGGAGACTGTTCCGGTTCAGAAGAGACCGTGCTCCAGGAGGCGAGCGCAGGTTTCCACTCGTCACCAAGCAGGGCTTGATGAGTTTATATTGCCCGCACGGTACTTTACGGAGAGCCCTGACTCCTTTTTGAGTGAGACTTCTAAGTTTTCCAATCCGACGATTGCTGGGGACTCTAGTTCTGCCTTGTGCTCGAAGAGGCCGTGCTCCAGGAGGCGGGCGCGGGCCTCTGTTCGCCACCAGGGGGAGTCTATACCGCAACCTGCAGCACCAGCTCCAGCACTGCGGCGGTTCGCGGTGGTGGCGCCGTCTGCTGGCAGCCGGTGGGATGGCACCGCCGCGCCCTCTCCTGCGCACCAGGATGTCCGGGAGAGGTTTAAGGTGGTTTTTGAGGAGCAGTTTGGGGTCCCGTGTGACCTCTGGGAGCCGGACTGCGCTCAGGACGCTTCCTGCTCAGCCCCGGAGCCTGGTGAAGGAACTCCGGGGGTTTTGTGTGATCCCTGTGCGCCGGATTACGCACAGGACATTTCCAGTCCTGCCCCGGAGTCTATTGATGGAGCTCCGGGGGTTTCGTTCGTCTCCTGTGCGCCGGGCTGCGCACAGGATAACCTCTGCTCGGTCTCGGGGAGGAGTGATGGAGCTCCGGAGGTCCCGTGTGTTCCCGGGGAAGGCGCTACCCCAGTCTGGGGGTCTCCAGGCGGAGACACCGCCCCCACGTTGGTCTTCACCGCCTCCTGTCCAGCTCCAGGCGATCTCGAAGTGGCCGCCGCCTCCTCAACCGTCATCGACGATCCGCCTGGGTTCGTCGCCACGCTCTCGTCCGCCTCGGAGGACACCGCTGCTGCCGAACCACTCATCTCGTCTGCCTCGGAACCCGGCGCTGCCGAGACGCCTTCCTCGTCTGCCTCGGAGCCCGGCGCTGCCGGATCGCTCACTTCGCTTGTCTCGGAGCCCGGCGCTGCCGCATCGCTCACCTCGTCCGTCTCGGAGCCCGGCGCTGCCGAACCACTCATCCCATCTGCTGCCGAAACACTCATCTCATCCGCCGCAAAACCACTCATCTCGTCTGCCTCGGAACCCGGCGCTGCCGAGACGCCTTCCTCGTCTGCCTCGGAGCCCGGCGCTGCCGCATCGCTCACTTCGCTCACTTCGCTTGTCTCGGAGCCCGGCGCTGCCGCATCGCTCACCTCGTCCGTCTCGGAGCCCGGCGCTGCCGGCCAGCTCACCTCGTCCGTCTCGGAGCCCGGCGCTGCCGGCCAGCTCACCTCGTCCGTCTCGGAGCCCGGCGCTGCCGGCCAGCTCACCTCGTCCGTCTCGGAGCCCGGCGCTGCCGGCCAGCTCACCTCGTCCGTCTCGGAGCCCGGCGCTGCCGCATCGCTATCCTCGTCCGTCTCGAAGCCCGGCGCTGCCGCATCGCTCTCCTCGTCCGTCTCGAAGCCCGGCGCTGCCGCATCGCTCTCCTCGTCCGCCTCGGAGCCCGGCGCTGCCGAGACGCTCTCCTCGTCCGCCTCGGAGCCCGGCGCTGCCGAGACGCTCTCCTCGTCCGCCTCGGAGCCCGGCGCTGCCGAGACGCTCTCTTCGTCCGCCTCGGAGCCCTGGGCTGCCCTCCGGCTGGATCCAGAGAGAGATCCTGTCTTGCCGGCCTCCAGGGTCATCAAGCCGTTGGTTTGGCCGGGCCTCTTTCGCCGCCGGCCACCAAGGGGTGTTCATCAGACTTTTTCGGAGCCGGAAGCTCCGTTTCGCACCCAGCAGCTGCTGGGAGAGGGTTACGCACGCCTACACCCGCCTTGATGGGACACTTTAAGTTTGATTCGTTTTTTGAACTCCGGTGACATTTCTGTTTGAACCAGGCTAAGAGCCTTAGTGTGACCCCCGTTTTTGTGTTTATTTGCCTGCCAGGACACTGTTATCTTGGGCCGTCTGGGATCCGGCCGTAAGGGGGGGGGCTCTGTAACAATTCGCCCTCCGACCACCGGAGGGCGCTCATGCTCACCTCTTCTTCGTTGGTTTTCGTTTTCATCTTAGTGCCTGTTCTTTTGTCATTATTGTTTGCACCTGGTTTTGATTTCCTGTCGGTGTTGTATTTAAGGTCCTTGGGTTTTTGTTCTCGTCGCTGGCTTGTTGGTAATGTTACTACTCGTGTCTTTGTACCTTTGAGGTTTCCTGGTATTCGTATGTATGTTGTAGATTGTCACCGGGTTTGTATGTTGGTAAGTGATTGTGTTTTGGTGTGGTGGATGGTTGTTACGTGTTGGCCTTTAGTTAGTGCAATTAGTTCACTTTATGTATTGGTATTATTCAGTATTTTGTCTTGTCCTCGTTTTTGCTAACTTTAAGTTTCATAGCCCCAGTTTTTTGGTTTTGGTATTAGCCATCGTGTTCGTCTAAGTTAATGTTTAGGTTTGTAGTGTCACGTTCATGTTTGGTAAATGTAGTGCTTTGTTGCCTGTGTTTGTGTGTGTTCACGTTTGTTTCTGTCTTGAAATTAAATTACTTTATAATATTTCTGTCTCTGGTCGTGCAAGTGGGTCCTCTCCTATTAGTATTCGAGAGAGTGTAGTATCGACTCTAGTGAACAGGGAATTGGGCTCAGGTGAGCTTCCCCCATTTTCAGTGTGTTTTTGGCGCCATCGTGTGGCGACTTTTGGGGTCAGCACCAGGGCCTCAGGCTTCACCTACCCCTGGGACTCCTTTTTAGTTTAGCCCTAAGTGCCCGATTGTAACACAGAGGACTCGAAAACTAGAAAGACAGTGGCGTTCCAGCAAATTAGGTGAATCCTGTCTAGCATGGAAAGAAAGTTTAATACTGTATAAAAAGATCTTTGTGCTGCTAGAACCAGATATTATTCATCATTAATTGAGGAAAATAAAAACAACCCCAGGTTTCTGTTCAGCTCTGTAGCCAGGCTGACTAAGAGTCATAGTTGTGTTGAGCCTAGTGTCCCTTTAAATCTCAGCAGCAACGACTTTATGAATTTCTTTACCAATAAAATCATAACCATTAGAGAAAAGATTTATCAGAACCTGTCAACAAATGTCATAAACCGATCTGCAGATCCAACAGCCTTAGATCTGCTGGTTAGACCTATGTCTTACTTAAACTGCTTTTCCCCCATAGATCACACTGAGTTAACTTCAATAATTAACTCTGCTAAATCAGCTACTTGTCTCTTAGACCCAATCCCAACTAGATCACTCAAAGAAGTTCTTCCATTAATCAGCACGTCCATATTAAATCAAATCAACCAATTGCTGGTTACAGGCTACGTACCACATGTTTTTTAAGGTTGCTGTGGTCAAACCTTTATTGAAAAAACCTACTCTTGACCCTAGAGAACTTGCAAATTATAGGCCTATATCCAATCTGCCCTTTATTTCTAAAGTTCTTGAAAAAACTGTAGCTAAACAGCCATGTGACCACTTGTGTAGAAATGACCTATATGAAGATTTCCAGTCAGGATTCAGATTACATCATAGCACAGAAACAGCTCTGATTAAAGTCACTAATGATCTTCTCACAGCTTCAGACAATGGTGTGCATAGTGCAGCATTTGATACGATAGATCACAAGATTCTATTGCAGAGACTGGAACATAGCATTGGGATTAAAGGAAAAGCACTGGGATGGTTTAAGTCTTATCTGTTGAACAGATTCCAATTTGTTCATGTTCATGATCAATCTTCCATCTGCACAAAAATTAGCTTTGTTGTTCCACAGGGTTCTGTGCTTGGTCCAATACTTATCAGTCTTTACATGTCTCCCCTTGGTAATATTATTAGAAAACATTCTATAAATTTTCACTGCTATGCAGATGATACTCAGTTATATTTGTCCATGAAACCAGAGGAAACAAACCAATTAGTCAAACTTCAAACTTGTTTAAATGATATCAAATCCTGGATGTCCCATAACTTTCTACAACTGAATTCAGATAAAACTGAGGTTATTATAATTGGTGCTAAAAACCACAGAGACTCATTATTGATTTAGATTGTTTCTCTGGATGACATAACATTAGCTTCAAGTTCTACTGTGAGGAACCTTGGTGTCATTGTTGACCAAGATCTCTCCTTTACACCATATATTAAAGAAATCTCTAGAACCACCTACTTCCACCTGAGGAGTATTGCTAAAATTAGGAGCATCCTCTCACAGAGTGATGCTGAAAAATTAATCCATGCATTTGTTACCTCTAGGCTTGACTACTGTAACTCGCTACTCATAGGTTGTCCCAATAACTCTTTGAAAATCCTCCAATTAATTCAAAATGCTGCAGCCAGAGTCTGACTGGACTTAGGAAGAGAGATCAAATTTCTCCAACATTAGCTTCTCTGCACTGGCTCCCTGTCAAAACTAGGATAGAATTTAAAATTCTTCTCCTCACCTACAAAGCTCTTCATAATAAAGCTCCATCTTATCTTAAAGACCTCATCGCTCCTTATGCTCCCAACAGAACGCTTCGTTCTCAGAGCGCTGGTCTACTTGTGGTTTCTAGAGTTTCTAAATGTAGAATGGGAGGCAGTATCTCACACTTATTACAGATACCATTAAGCCATGGCAGAAAGTTAAGATAGCTTAGCTGAAAACCAGAAAGCAACGAAATTAGCAGTGCTTTCAATGAAAGGGGAATAAGGTGCTTGAGTATTACAAGCGTGCGACCCTTAGGCACTCGAAATAAGTTAGAAAAACAACAGTAAAGAGATAAAAGTGAGGAGAGTCATTTAACAAAAACACTGCTGCAACAGACCAGCAGCAAACCTCGGTGACAGGAAGTGACGCGATACGCTTACTGTCAGTCCTGTCTGGCCAAACTTCTTTCAATCCTGTACAATACCTAACACCCACAACACAGTGTTGGCTGGAGAGGAGCAGCCTCCCACTTGCTATCCTCCTCACCCACATGAATTTCTTCACTTTCCTCAGATGTTGTTTCATCATATTGTAGCTGAGTGATGCATTCTCTTTGCAGGATCTCTTGAGCTTCTGGCTGTAGTTCATACCTACAGCCGAACCGAGCACCTTCTTGGGGTTTGAAACAACCATGGCTTGGAATGCTAATGTCCTGTCCTGGTCTTCTCCTGCAGACTCCCAGATCAGGTGTTTCTGGATCTCTTGACCTGTCTTGAACCACTCTCACTCCGGTTGAGACGGGCAATTCTCCCCGGACACTCTGTGGCTTTTATAAGCTCACTTTTCTGCTGTTTGCACAGTTCGTCACTGTTCACAGGTTCTCTGGGACATCAGATGGTTGGCACTGCAACCACCTATCGGACTGTCCCTGCAGTATTGTGGCACTTCTGCCGCTGCCCTCCTGACAGGTGGGTTCGATGCCTCTCACTCAGGACAGGGATTTCCCTCCCAGGAAAGACTAGATGCTGAGCTGGGCACGGTACTGCACGATTTCCTGCTCTCAGAGTTCCTTGCTGCTCACAGCTTCACTGGGTCATCTGGTGACTGCCCCCACAGCATCGTGCCTCTCTGCCACCGTCTCCTGCCAGGGGGGCTCGATGCCTGTTCACTGAGGAGCACTTCTCACTCAGGTCAGGGATTTTCCCCCTCGGAAAACAAGCTGCTCTTCTGGGCACTCCAAGTATACTTTTATCACACACGAGTGTCTAGATTAAACCAACAGGAGCTTTCATCATGTGAGCCTGTCTTAGTCACACACAATTGGATACTTTTACATCAAAGAGGAGAGGCTACGAGCACTTCGAAGAAACCCTGATAAAAGACAATTAAAGCAAGGAAGCTGTTACTTTAAATGCAGATGTTGTACTTTATTTTGCAAATGACAACTAACAGTAGATATAAACAATAAAAACAATAAAAATATCAAGATTACAATGTATTGAATATATAGGTGTCTGTTCTTGCCCTATGGTGCTATGCTACTCACAACCCCTTTGGCTTATGAAGATTAAGGCTGGTTGGAGAGTGGGCACGACACAGGTGTGAAGATTGTTGGCTGAGAGTCTATGGGTTGGAAACTGAGGCCCAGCTGTATATCTTCTCCGTGATGCTTTTATGCTCTGTCATACGCCGGAACTGCACAAGGACAGTTAGGCCGTGCAGCAATTTTTGCTTTAGATCTCCTTTCTTCCTCTGCTTCTTTCTTGTTCAGACTGACAGAGTGTCCCCCTGCAACAGTGAACTTCCTGCCCAACCAGCCAAAATCCAGGGGTTTTATACTAACTTTTTGATATGTCACACTTGCGTACCCTACTTAGCATAACCATAAATGTACATCGGTGGCATCATTGACATTGCCATTAACAAACATCATTTGTGTTAAGGAATCAGTATAAGTAATCATTCAATCAATATTTCAATAATTCATCACATACATCATAACTAACTAACATAAGTGAAGTTGTTATGCAATTTGTGTAAAATCATATAGTTTTTTTTTTTTTAAACTTCAAACTTCATCTAAGATTTCCCACTCTTCCTTTATTAGACTGTTTGTTTGCACAGGCTCTTCTCCCTTCTCTCTATTTTTAGGTTCGGATGTTTTCAATTTGGGTGACAGGCAGCCGACTTCCATCACAGCATCTTCTTCCTCTAGCTGCTGCTGGGGTCGCACCACCCTCTCCGTGGCAACCACTCTATCAGAGGATATGTGCTTGGGATGACCATGTTGTTTCCTCTGTAAAGGCTTCTTATAACGCATATTCTCTCATTGGTCACTCCTTCTGCTTCTTTTAGGCCAGGCAGGTCCTTGCTACTGCACACTTGGCTTCTGGGGCAGACAGGGACAGACAAGCTAGACTCGAGTTCCTGCACATATACACACACACAAGCCCAAAAACCTGCATCCCCCCAGATACACACATACATACGCACACACACTGTGTAGCTGTGAAGGGGGGGGCCAGAGCCAGCATCCACAGATTCCAACAAACCAAAGAGAAGATAAAACATCACTTGCACAATAAACACAAGCAAAAAATAATAAAACTGGTAATTACTGTTGTTCATTTACCAGTTCTCATTTTCTGTTCTTTGGACAGTCAGTAGCACCACCTTGGCACATTTCACTTTTCCCCAGGTGACCTATGTCACACAGCCTTACTCAACTATTCTATTCCCCCAATAGCCAAATGGAATTAGGAACAGAGTTTTACACAAACACTGCTACAACAGCTTGCTGTTCTCAAAATTATTCTAGATAAATCAGAATTACTCATTTTCAGAAAAATCTAATCAAAAACACATGTGATGAATGATCCAAGGTTTAATACAGGCAGCATGGACAGAATACATTCCTGTTTAATACAGCTGAACACCTACGTAAAGGTGAGAAAAGGTGAGACATAGGTAAGAAACCAGATGTCAGTCTTGTCTTGATTGGTTTATACTTTGATTGAATAACCAATGATGAAAAATAAAAACTTAATTGTCTGTAACATCCCCTGTAGGAGGTTTGTGATATTATATGACTAATTTAAATACAGTTGCATCCTTCCTTCCTGGTTCTAAGTTGCCCCTTGAAATGCTGGCATCAGAGGTTACGGTCACTGTTACATCAGAATTACATTTGTTTTGACAAAGTTAAAAACAACATCTTACCCTAAATTATAAAAACCTACCTACAGGGCTAATTCAGAAATGTTTTATATGGAAATCCTAAGAAAAAATGTTATTGTGTGAAAACAATCGGAAAGAGAGTGCAGACGGAGCACCCTCAAGGCTTTATTTGTTTCACTACAGTTACAAACACAAAGTGCAGGGCTCATTAAATGCAGAAGAAAAATGAATATAAGAAAATAAAAAATATATACAGTATATGTACTCACACATCAGTGTCAGGGTTGCAAGGGTGCTAGAGCATATTCCAGCTGCCATTTGGGCAGGAGGTGGGGTACACCCTAGGAAAGGTCACCAGTCCATCACAGACCGATTGGCACAGTCTGTACAAAATTACAACCCAGCATACACATGCTCAGAAAAATATTTTAGACAAACAAAAAAAATCTGTCAGAGGCAGAAAAGTCTTGGAGGGAATGAGGAGTTGAACTTTGAAAGTCAAAATTTAATTTCTAAAGGTTGGAAGGAGGAATCAACCTTCAGATTTAAAGTATTTTGCGATAGAATCCTTCAGTCCACTTTAACCACACTATAGATCTTGGTAACAAACCAGAAACAGGCAAAGAAGCCAATTGTACCTGAGGATAGAGAAAACACAATAGTCAAATGGAGAAATCCATCAACTGTCAACATTCACTTTTTATATACCTACCAGTGAATAAAAAAAATATCAGAGCCATGAGCATGGTGTATCCAAAGTATAGAATTGTGCTGGCCAGTCCATTGATTTGCAGCTTGGAGAAGAAGTAATGAATGGCATAGACCAGAAAATAGGCAGCAGTAAAGCCACTGGTCAGGAAGGAACGCCACTGCCAGTGGTAGTCCTGCAACGAGGAAAAACATTTCTGTTTAAAAGCTAGTGCAACAATGTAACGCAGCTTCAGAAAGACTAAAAGACAACATGATAGACATGTAGTCAACAGTAACATTGTCAGCAACTCGTTTTATTTATGTACATGTTACACCGCTTAAAATAAATTCCTCTTAAACCTACAGTATTGTAATTGTGCAACTCACTCTTCATTAAAAACTGCAGAAGATTAACTCTTAACTCTTCCACAGTTTCTTATCCATATTCCATCCAAGCTACATCCTCCCCTGTCTGACATTTTAAACAACTGGCAAAACTGATGATCTTGTTTTATGGCACATTCAATCAACTTCTTGTCGACTGAGCTGTTGATTCGTAACTGTTATTTCACTGTGGATCAAAATATTAAAGTCAGCTATCTTAAATTGAATGTCCAAACACAGATGTAATGAGATGAGAATGTCAATCATGCAATTTACCTCAGCACAAAGGTGGAAATAGCAGAGCAGGATTGTGGCCTCTGAACAGGTGATGACCAGAATAATGAAGACAAGGAATAGGAAACCAAACATGTAGTACATCTGATGAGACCTGGAGGACACAAAGAGACATGTGGCACTTTATGCAACACACAAAATACAGCACTCTTACACGCCACTAAGATGTTAAGAGAGAAACAGTTTCACAGCTGACTCTATGTTCTCACTTCTTCAGACTTAGTTCTGCTAGCAAAACTAGACCTTGCACAACGTAATCAGACTTTAATAAATCATTACAACCAGCTCTTTTTTTATTCTCACCAGATAGAGTTTAGTATGAAGAACAACTGAATAAATATACATCCAAATGGCAGAATTCCTCCCATGACAATCCCAGGGAAAGCTTTAGTGTAGAATGACTGCTCTGGGATTTGACGTGGAATCTGATTAGTTCGTACTGGATGCTCGATAGCCTACAACAATCCGATCACAGCAGCAAACACATAAGCGAGAACAGTTGAGCGTCCACATCATTAAAATGTCACACACAAAACAGGACAGCTGACAAATGCAGTCAAATTTGTTTGTGTATACTTACAGTCTTCTTAAAGCCAAAATATGCTCCTATAAAGGTAAGTGGCACTGAGATACAGAACCAAAGAGCCAATATGGCTACCAGGGTCCTAAAGGGCATGGCTGCTGAAGAACCTTCACCCCACAAGATCAAGTTCATCACAAAAAAGTCTGTAAACACCACGCTAAGCAGAGACAGGCAGAATATTAGATGATGAAATTAACAAGTGAATTTGTTATTATGTAAATGTAAACCCGTGTCACCCAGGACAGAGGAAAGCTGTCAGTAACACATTGGTCTTCCACTTCTCTCCTCCAAAAGCTGACAATAAACCAAACACAGAGAGGAGAAAAGGTTTTAAGTTGATCAAAAGATAACCTGTAGCCCAGCTGAATGTTTTTATTCATGTGTTCTTTACAAGCAAAACGGTTTTCTCACATTTGTAGAGGCGAGCAGCTACATATCCGGCAGGAGTTCCCAGCAGAACCCAGAGAACAACAGCACATGTCATCAGAGCCCCGCGGTTTGCCGGAGACAGGAACCCAAGACAGGCAAAGACTGGGGAGGAATGAAAAGAACTCTTGAAATCTAATTATGTTTAGAGTTCCACTTACACAATTAAAAGCTTACATAACATAAAGAAAGAACTGTGGTCTGGAAGAACTTGAACACTGGATGCCGTGAGCTGGATGTTTTACTGTGCTGCCATTTCCCAGTGACCTCACACTTAGAACACTTGCAACTTAAACTGATGCTGTGTCTAGGATTTTATTCTTTATTTCAAAAAGCCGTAGCTGGGTTTGCATTAAACGTATCACACTGTTGCAAGTAGTTTTCCCATTGATGATATTTTTGATAAGGACATAACAAAGACGTACAAAGGGTGACAAAGGTCATAATGAAGATCTGGGTTCCAGAGCCGAGGAAAACAGACAGTAGCATTCCCTTCCTAGGAGGTCGGAAAACATCACCGTGGACCAGCTTCCATCCAAACTCCTCCTGGGCATCCTCCTGAAGAAAAGGATAGATGACAGGATATGGGAAATATTTAAATATGATTATGTACTGTTATAAATGTATAAAGCACCAGAATTAATTGAACAATGTCATTTCTGACAGAAAAGGCTCTAATCAGCAGAAACATACTGTATGTTAAATGTAATTGTTGTCTTGTAACCAGTAACATCACTGGAAAGCTGTTCATTTAATTAAGATTTAATTAAAATTAAATAAAAACTGTAGCTGTATCTTTGAATTCTGTAAGGTCTTAAACCTACTTTGTTAATGCCTTGAGATGACTTTCGTTATGAATTGGCGCTATCTAAATAAACTGAATTGAATTAATAGCGTTAGTGTTCCACAGGTGAAATAGAGGCTTTTAAAAAAAAATAAAAAAATCACTGCTATAAATACAAATTAATGGCAATTTCCTATCCTCATCTCAAAATTTTCTCATCAGCAACTCACCACAGAGTCCATCTGGTTGTATCTGGCAATGTCTTTATGAAGAGTCCTTAAGATAATCATGGCTACCATTCCCGATAGGAACAACACAATCACCAATGAGTTCATAATGCTGGGGAGGAAAAAAAACAGCAATTTAAGAGACACTTGATATTAGGATTTATGTTAGAAGGAAAATCTAAGTAATGATGATGTTTATCTATCAGGATGAGTGGTGTCAACCTGCTGTGTACTGCAAAACACTTCAGTGACTTTGGTAATGATTTGATTTTTGTGTCAAAGATCCTCAGTGTAAAAAATGACTGTACTGTAAATCTGTATATAACAGAGTTTGGTATATATATTGTAATTATATCATATGGAATGTAATTATGGTTACACATTAAAAGTAAAAACAGTGGTGTACTGAATAGCAATCTTCCCTCAAAGCAAAAAGGAAACTATTAAATCATCCATCGTGTCTGTGTGGTTTCACACACACCACATTTCCTGCACAGACATGACATCTGTCGATGTGTTGACGTTTCCTCTAATCTGAATGTTACCTGAACCACTGGATGTTGGTGTGGGGCATTGACTCCAGGATATAGTCCCATCTAGACGCCCAGCGAATGTTCTTGTCTTCCTACAAAAAGATAAACAAACACTTACATTATGTTATATATTAACTCATTAAGAATTCCCCGGTGAAACTTGCAAGTAAAAGTGGGTAAGTCCCCTTCATGCCCAGTAAGGTTACAAATGATGTGCACAATGATACAATCTTCAGCAAACTCCCCACAGAAAGGCCCCCAGTCACCTCCAGGAATCGAACCCGTGAGGCGACAGTACTAACCACCACACCACGTGCCGCCATAACTGCTGACATTTGACTTAAAACTCAGTCTTGAAATAGGATGTTTCTGTTTCAAAAATGTAGACCTGACTTGACCTGATCCATTAAGTCCCCAACAGATACAGCTTCAAAAGGAAGCATACCCTTTTATTTTATGAACATTTTATGTTGTAAATCATTTCTTTATATGTTAATCTTCATTTTATTAACAAGTTTATTTTTCAAAAGTCAAAAGTTACAGTACAACAAAACAAGATTGTTTATTACACAAGTACTCAGATCGTTTGCTGTGACACTGTATTAAACTAAAACATAGACATACTAGACATACTCACCACAAAAGTGACAGAGTAGGTATAAGGGATTATGAACGTTCCTTCCTGTTTGTTTTTTAGGAACTTTGGACCGCCAGAACAATCAGGGTTTTCATAGCTGCAATACACAAGATAGCAAATTCAAAGTCACCACCTCTATCAAACCTGACCCAAGTGCAGACAAGAACCTACCTATTAACAGAAAACAAATTAAGATCTCATTGTTCTACTTGTCTGTGGAGATCAGATGGTTTTCACACTAGCAGCAACATCCATATCAGTCATTCATTACCTTTTGAGTTCAATCTTAGCAGCAACCAGTCGTGCTCCAAGTTGTTCATGCTCTATGTGGTAATGAATGGTGATGTCAGCATGGTTAAAGATGTAAAATGCATCTTTTTCATTGAAGTTAGACTGAAAAAAAAGCAAAGACACAAACAGTCAAATTATATACGGACAGGTAAGGCCAAAGGTTTACTGTTACAACAGCATTGTGTTGGTGATGTATATATGTATGTATGTATGTACAGTTGCAAGAAGAAGTATGTAAACCCTTTGGGATTACATGGATTTCTGCATAAATTGGTCTTAAATGTGTTATGATCTCTATCTAAGTCACATAAATAGGAAAACAGTCTGCTTAACCTAATACTACACAAATATTATATGTTGGAAGGAGTCCCCCTGTTGGGGACTTAAGGGACCTTGAGTGATGTAAAGTACTGTGATGTAAAGTAAAGTTCAATAAAACATGAAAACATATAATATTTGTGTAGTATTAGGTTAAGCAGACTGTTTTTCTATTTATGTGACTTAGATAGAGATCATAACACATTATTTAGGTGACCATCTGTCCACCTAAATTCCTCCAGACCGTTGAGCAGGTCTGATCTGCAGCTACAGGAAATGTTTGGTTAAGGTTATTGCTGCCAAAAGGAGGGTCGACCAGTTATTAAGGCCACCCTACTCTGAGAATGTTTACATGTTATGTTCAATAAAAACATATGCCATTTGTTCAGTATTAGTTTAAGCAGACTGTGTTTTTCTATTGTTGTGACTTCAATGATGATCAGAAACATTTATGACCAATTTATGCAGAACTCCATGTAATCCACAACTGTATGTATGTGCTGTGGGCCCTTACTCCAAAACTGATAACTTCCAGCTCAGCTCACCTAAAGTTTGATATTATATACAATCCAAGAAATAAATGCTGCCAGAGAAACTGGAGTATTGCTAACAGGAGATTGAATAATGAAGATGGAGGATGACGTCTCTCACATGACCTTAAACCATCAGCTACTTAAATATTGACCACAACTGGATGTTCCAACAGCATACCTGCAATTTACCAATACTGCCAACAGTAACCAAACTTAATTCTGCCCAGAGGTTTGTTGATGCCTACCAAATGCAACTTGGTAGTTGTTCTGGGAAATTCAATGATTAGTAAGGGAACAAAATGCAACAAAGACAAAATACATTCTCCTTTCCTCTGCACATCATCACAGTGAATTTGAAGACTAAGGGAATATGCCTTATTTAAGTTAGAAAACATGAGGCTGATTTAAGGTTTTATGCAGCAGGTACACAGAGATGTATCCATTTGTGTCTCACTCACATTGACCACGCAGGTGTCTTTAGGGTGACCTCCTTCTGTAATGTAACAGCCAATAGGGAAGCCTGGATCACAAAACTTCTGTCCATCCTCAACATCATAACACCAGGTGACTGGCATGTTATCCACAATCCTGCACACACACAAACACACCAAATACAGCCGCATCTTGTTATCTAGGTTTATTTTGAATATGAATGAAACAGAACTTTCTAAAATATGAGCATTTGCAACTAACCTAAATGCAGAATAGTAAAGCAGACACAAACAAAGCAGAAATGCATTGCAGAATTATTAGGTACTTGAACAAAAGATGCATCTTTAATTTTTATTTAATAAACATTAAACATTATGTCATGCACTAGAATGATGGTACAGTAGCATGTTAATTTGTTGACTACAGAATCATACATACCAGTGATGCTGATAGTTGAGCAGCATGCCTTTCTTGAGGAAGTCCAGTTTGGCTTTGTCTGATGGGTCGTTGGTGCTGTAGGTTTTCAGACAGACCTTCTCACATTGTACAGGCGTCTTAAATGAAAACTACAAAACAAAAACTGATTAGTAAGCATTTGTGTCTGTCAAAAGCATGAAGTCAGTTGAAAACACTAAAGAGCAACAACTTGATTGGCAGATTTTTCAAAATAATGTTAGAATGCTTGGAACAAATAGAAAAACCCATATTTACAAAGTAAAATACGAGACTGTATGAATATATTACCTTCATCAATGAAAATATAACCACATATACATGCTGTGTGACTGAATTCTTGTTTTAAAATTTTATTGTGTAAATATATTTACATGTTTTTCACTGAAATATTGTTTACCTTATATGGCGATGGTTCGATTCTCTCACCAAACAGTACTTGACCCAAATTCTCTGAGGGACGTTTCTCACTTGTGTTAGAACAGAAATCAAACCTGCACAAAGAAATCATGAACAACCCACAAATCTGCTTTTTCTCCTAAACCACTAAATAGACAAAAGATTTAGTTATGAGAAATTATGTGTAAAGTCAGTATTGACCCACAAATGTATATTAGGTGAAACAAAAATATACTCCCATGTAAGCAACAACTTTTCAGTGTTGGATGTCAGTGGAACAGTGTCAGACCTCAAGGAACACGTGGCGTTTTAGACAAACATTACGTGGGCTGACCTGTATGCAGATCGCATCTGTATCTGGCTGAAATGAAACAAAACCTTTCCAAAAATTGTGTTTGTATTTATGATGAATCAGATCATCTATGAACTTATTCCCTTCCATGTATTACCAGATTAAAAAATGTGATTTAATTTAGTGAGTAATGTGAGTAATACACAAAATCAGAATTAAGATATCCAGGATAAATGAAATATACTGGCTTGACTGATCCTGGCTTATTCTGTTGCACGTTTTGACAAGCCAGGATAAGAAAGAGCAGCTAAGTCAAGCCTGGTGTAGATAGCAGAGATATGTGTGCATTCACAGTGTCGTTTAAAAGCTCACAGAACTACTGATAAAACATGGACTTAACCCACATCACCCACAGAGCAGCAGCTCACTGACATCTACAGTACGAACAGGTAAAACATAATATGTAAAAAAAGAAAAAAGCCTGGCAAAGTATAGCCCTATAGACAATCAGCTTCTTTTTTTATACTGCATACTTTTAAACATATTTATATAATTAAATCTATATGTGATCATTTGTACCAATTATAAAAATGTATCTATCTTAATTATAAGACAATATCACCTACACTGATTCAATTTGCACATAGAAATAACATACAGAAAGAACAGATCGACAGAGGATGCCATTGTGATTGTGCTCCATAAATTACTAGAACACCTAAAGCACAAGATATGCTTGACTCCTATTTGCTGACTTTAGCTAAGCTTTTAACACAGTCTTGTCACAAAAGTTGGGATCCAAACTCAACAACCTTGGCTTGAACACATCAATATGCAACTGGATACTGGACTTTTTAACAAATCGATCATAGTGGGACTGAGTTGGCAAGTGTATTTCATCTACTCTATCTGTCAGAACTGGGGCTCCTCAAGGATGTGTGCTCAGCCCACTACTCTATACACACTACATTGCTCTGCCTCCTATCTAAATTACATCAGTAGTTTGCTGACGACACAACTATGCTTGGGCTCATTACGGATAATAATGAGCCATATAGGACTATAGGAAGGAGGTTGGTAAATACAACTGGCAGCATGGTACATAGAACATAACATGGTTCTTAACACAAAAAGACTAAACAAAGGATAGAGGACTATAGTAAATCTGGGCAGCACTTTCACACCCCACTCTACACATACACTCTGGACTATGTTTTTCCCTTTTCTTACTTTACCACTCATTTAAAGTAAAAAATAAAGTAAATAAAGTAAAGTCATTTAGCGAGGCTTGTAAGGGACATAATTTTTTGTGATAAAGTACACATTATGTAAACAGAAAATGT
This sequence comes from Macropodus opercularis, assembly GCA_030770545.1. Classification (NCBI taxonomy): domain Eukaryota; kingdom Metazoa; phylum Chordata; class Actinopteri; order Anabantiformes; family Osphronemidae; genus Macropodus; species Macropodus opercularis. The sequence goes on from CM061103.1 coordinate 15,749,471, forward strand.
GTGTCACATACAGCATGCTAGTGGCTATACTTATCTTCGTGGCCACGCCTCCTGGCAAGAGGGCATGGCCACCAAGAGTACAGTATGATTGGACCTGTTCCAGAAATTGTTAACGGCTGAACGCTTGTCTGATGTCAAGCTCTTCTTGTCTACTAATGTGTCCAATAAAAGGCCACTGTCAAGTGAAACTATTAAATGAACCTTTACAGTAGGCTGTAGATGCTAGACTACATAGAGTCTTGTTGTGGATTTGACTGAAACCTTTTGCAAACTCATCACTTTCGAATAAACTCAACAATAGCACTAATGCATGTAACAATATTCATCAAACCATAATAATCTGAACAGCAATCAGCATAAAAGCGCTAAAAATTAAAACTGACAATTATTGAGATTACCACACGAATAAGACAAATTATATTAAGAAAAACATACGTAACAAATGTAGACAAATGTAATCAAGTTAATACAAAACAATTAAAATGAGACAACTATGTTGCAGAGAACAGTAATGTTTAATATAACAGTCAGCAACACTACAAGATCCCTAGAACCAACAAAAGGTTCAAACAAATACCACCCAGAAACAACACTTTAGTACAGAGCTACTTACACTGTGTATTCATAAGGCAGAACAGATTCCACTGAATCCAGTCTGTTCACATATACTTCAATGATCGTCTAGAAGAAAACAAAGCAAACAGATTCTATTAGTAAACAGGAAAAAAGCAGGAATATTCTAGCTAAGATTTAACAGTGTGTTTTGAATGTTACACCAGTTGGTTCAAGGTTTAAAACCTTACAGAAATCAGAAATTAATCTATATAGAATTATATACAGTCAGGTCCATAAATATTGGGACATCGACACAATTCTAATGTTTTTGGCTCTATACACCACAACAATGGATTTAAAATGAAACGAACAAGATGTGCTTTAACTGCAGACTTTTAGCTTTAATTTGAGGGTATTTACATCCAAATCAGGTGAACGGTGTAGGAATTACAACAGTTTGCATATGTGCCTCCCACTTTTTAAGGGACCAAAAGTAATGGGACAGAGTAACAATCATAAATCAAACTTTCACTTTTTAATACTGGGCAGCAAATCCTTTGCAGTCAATTACAGCCTGAAGTCTGGAACATATAGACATCACCAGACGCTGGGTTTCATCCCTGGTTGTGCTCTGCCAGGCCTCTACTGCAACGGTCTTCAGTTCCTGCTTGTTCTTGGGGCATTTTCCCTTCAGTCTTGTCTTCAGCAAGTGAAATGCCTGCTCAATCGGATTCAGGTCAGGTGATTGACTTGGCCATTGCATAACATTCCACTTCTTTCCCTTAAAAAACTCTTTGGTTGCCTTCGCAGTATGCTTTGGGTCATTGTCCATCTGCACTGTGAAGCGCCGTCCAATGAGTTCTGAAGCATTTGGCTGAATATGAGCAGATAATATTGCCCGAAACACTTCAGAATTCATCCTGCTGCTTTTGGCAGCAGTCACATCATCAATAAATAGAAGAGAACCAATTCCACTGGCAGCCATACATGCCCACGCCATGACACTGCCACCACCATGCTTCACTGATGAGGTGGTGTGCTTTGGATCATGAGCAGTTCCTTTCCTTCTCCATACTCTTCTCTTCCCATCACTCTGGTATAAGTTGATCTTGGTCTCATCAGTCCATAGAATGTTGTTCCAGAACTCTGAAGGCTTTTTTAGATGTTGTTTGGCAAACTCTAATCTGGCCTTCCTGTTTTTGAGGCTCACCAATGGTTTACATCTTGTGGTGAACCCTCTGTATTCACTCTGGTGAAGTCTTCTCTTGATTGTTGACTTTGACACACATACACCTACCTCCTGGAGAGTGTTCTTGATCTGGCCAACTGTTATGAAGGGTGTTTTCTTCACCAGGGAATGAATTCTTCTGTCATCCACCACAGTTGTTTTCCGTGGTCTTCCAGGTCTTTTGGTGTTGCTGAGCTCACCGGTGCGTTGTTTCTTTTTAAGGATGTTCCAAACAGTTGATTTGGCCACACCTAAAGTTTTTGCTATCTCTCTGATGGGTTTGTTTTGTTTTTTCAGCCTAATGATGGCTTGCTTCACTGATAGTGACAGCTCTTTGGATCTCATATTGAGAGTTGACAGCAGCAGCTTCCGAATGCAAATAGCACACTTGAAATGAACTCTGAACCTTTTATCTGCTCCTTGTAAATGGGATAACGAGGGAATAACACACACCTGGCCATGGAATAGCTGAGCAGCCAATTGTCCCATTACTTTTGGTCCCTTAAAAAGTGGGAGGCACATATGCAAACTGTTGTAATTCCTACACCGTTCACCTGATTTGGATGTAAATACCCTCAAATTAAAGCTAAAAGTCTGCAGTTAAAGCACATCTTGTTCGTTTCATTTTAAATCCATTGTGGTGGTGTATAGAGCCAAAAACATTAGAATTGTGTTGCTGTCCCAATATTTATGGACCTGACTGTAGAATGCCCCACAAACCGTAAGCATGCATAAAGGAGTCAAAAGGTATTTTAAAATCATAATATATAAATAAATGCAAGTTTATCGTGCATCACCCAGGTATAAAAAATAAACAACATGATGATGGACTGGCCATCTGACTAACCAAACTTATCAGTGCTAAAGTTGAATGTATTAGTAAAGAATTTATTTGACATCATCATTCAAAGAAGAACTAGACAGGTGACTAAATTTCACGAGTCTCTCAGGATCCTTGCACTGGGATTTCAATTTTCCACTGTGGTGATAAACTCAACATTAGTGTATGAGAGATTAAACTTTTTACTTTTAAAAAAGAACTGTTTGTTACATTATGAACAAGAAGAAAAACTGACTGCAGACTCAAAAAGGTTAACCAAAAGGCTATTGCACAAAAAAACGTATTTAACGTTTTTAAACGTATCCCTGACTTTAGGCCCAGCCTAATTACCATGGAGAGTTATTCTGTGTTCTGCTTAAACACTTGTCCTGGCTTGATTTAGCCCAGACTACAGAGATTCATTCTGTTAAGTGGTCTTAAGAGAGACCGTTTCAAATCTCTACTTAGTCCTTTTTCAGCTTGAACAACTTTGGCATACTTTAAGATACAGATGCCATTTGAACTTTAATCTATTCTACAGACATTAAACTATTAATCCTTTTCTTAAAAATACTTCTTCTATTAAAAATACTTCTTTCTTACTGTAAAAGCTTCAGCAATGTTAGGGAATTCTTGCAAAATTCTATCAGCGTCACTTAGGGGTTTTCTAAACTCTTACTGTTTGGATCAAGTCTGGTATGTTTTATTAAATGATTTAATTATAAATACATGCTAGATGCTATTTCATTATGCTTTATTTTGAAATGTAATAGTTTCAACTGTAGACATTCTGCTCTGTTTAAACCAGTACTATTTCTCACCAATGTTTTCAATTCTCCAGCTACTGTCAGCAGTTCTTTGGGAATACATTCAGCAGTACAGCATTCAAAGTGCATTCCCTTTTTTTTCTTCCTCACTAAATATTTATCTTATAAATTATTTATTTTTATTACTTTACTTTACGTTGACCTGGCATGTTCATTCTTATTAACGGGAGATTAACAATTGAATGTATGCAAATTAAATGTATTGATATAAACTGGTCAAATGATCACGTTATAGATTTGGTTAAATAAATACATGAACTTGCAGTATAAAACCACCATAACACTAGAGTGGGTTATAAAGCAAATTAAATGGACTCAATCCAAACGGTGGAATTTCCAGTGTCACATAGTTGCTGCTGCTGCTGATCATATGTAAAGCTCTTATAGTGGAGGCTACAACTGTTCAAATATTCAGTACTGTAGGTAATTTCAGTAAGCATTTTAAATTTGACTTTGATGTCTGGAACGTCGAGTCGCGCGTTTAGTCCGTGTTGTATCTGTAATTTTTTTTATACTTTTAAAAAACACAGTGAACGTGTACTTATCGCCGCTTTCTGTGCTTTCTCTTTGACATAGCTGTTTCTTCTTATCCTGGCTTGCAAAACGTGCAACGGAATATGTCAGGTTTCACTAATCCTGAAACTTTAACTCTACTTTTGTGCAATACCCCACTGAAACTGCGGTCAAGTCAGCCGTCGTTCGCTCATCCGTCGTTAAGCCAGCCGCGCTTTAAAAATGTCGTGCGCTCGTATTCCACGGTTTACAGCAGAGTATTAAACGTGATGAAAGCTACTTTCTGTTTTAGCAATAAGAGTCTGATCTGCTCTAATTATACATTACAGCAAAAATAAATATGAATACACACAACAAAGCTGTCACCTCACAAAGAACCATGTAGTTTTACTGCATGGTTTATGATTTATTAGTACTTAAATATACAGTCAAAGTTGTCAACTTTGATGTTGAAAAAAATGATTTTGGTGCATAATGCCAGGCTCAGACTAATATCTGCTTGTTCTATAGGTACTGTACTCTCACCTCACAAAAAACCGTGTACTTTTACTGTATAGTTTAGGATTTATTAGCTAATAAATATGGCATTTCATACGCATAATACAGTACAAGTTGTCAACTTTGATGATGAATAAAATGACTTTGGTGCATAATGCCAGGCCCAGACTAATATCTCCTTGTTCTACTGGACCTGTACTCTCACCTCACAAAGAACCGTGTACTTTTACTGCACGGTTTATGATTTATTAGTACTTAAATATAGCATTTAATACTCAAAATACAGTACAAGTTGTCAACTTTGATGATGAATAAAATGACTTTGGTGCATAATGCCAGGCCCAAACTAATATCTGCTTGTTCTACTGGACCTGTACTCTCACCTCACAAAAAACCGTGTACTTTTACTGTATAGTTTATGATTTATTAGCACCCAAATATGGCATTTCATACTTAAATATACAGTCAAAGTTGTCAACTTTGAAGATGAATAAAATGACTTTGGTGCATAATGCCAGGCCCAGACTAATATCTCCTTGTTCTACTGGACCTGTACTCTCACCTCACAAAAAACCGTGTACTTTTACTGTATAGTTTAGGATTTATTAGCTAATAAATATGGCATTTCATACTGAAAATACAGTATGGTTTGTCAACTTTGAAGATGAATAAAATGACTTTGGTGCATAATGCCAGGCCCAGACTAATATCTGCTTGTTCTACTGGACCTGTACTCTCACCTCACAAAAAACCATGTACTTTTACTGCACGGTTTATGATTTATTAGTACTTAAATATAGCATTTCATAAATAAAAATACAGTCAAAGTTGTCAACTTTGATGTTGAATAAAATGACTTTGGTGCATAATGCCAGGCCCAGACTAATATCTGCTTGTTCTACTGGACCTGTACTCTCACCTGACAAAGAACCGTGTACTTTTACTGCACGGTTTATGATTTATTAGTACTTAAATATAGCATTTAATACTCAAAATACAGTACAAGTTGTCAACTTTGATGATGAATAAAATGACTTTGGTGCATAATGCCAGGCCCAGACTAATATCTCCTTGTTCTACTGGACCTGTACTCTCACCTCACAAAGAACCGTGTACTTTTACTGCACGGTTTATGATTTATTAGTACTTAAATATAGCATTTAATACTCAAAATACAGTACAAGTTGTCAACTTTGATGATGAATAAAATGACTTTGGTGCATAATGCCAGGCCCAAACTAATATCTGCTTGTTCTACTGGACCTGTACTCTCACCTCACAAAAAACCGTGTACTTTTACTGTATAGTTTATGATTTATTAGCACCCAAATATGGCATTTCATACTTAAATATACAGTCAAAGTTGTCAACTTTGAAGATGAATAAAATGACTTTGGTGCATAATGCCAGGCCCAGACTAATATCTCCTTGTTCTACTGGACCTGTACTCTCACCTCACAAAAAACCGTGTACTTTTACTGTATAGTTTAGGATTTATTAGCTAATAAATATGGCATTTCATACTGAAAATACAGTATGGTTTGTCAACTTTGAAGATGAATAAAATGACTTTGGTGCATAATGCCAGGCCCAGACTAATATCTGCTTGTTCTACTGGACCTGTACTCTCACCTCACAAAAAACCATGTACTTTTACTGCACGGTTTATGATTTATTAGTACTTAAATATAGCATTTAATACTCAAAATACAGTACAAGTTGTCAACTTTGATGATGAATAAAATGACTTTGGTGCATAATGCCAGGCCCAAACTAATATCTGCTTGTTCTACTGGACCTGTACTCTCACCTCACAAAAAACCATGTACTTTTACTGCACGGTTTATGATTTATTAGTACTTAAATATAGCATTTCATAAATAAAAATACAGTCAAAGTTGTCAACTTTGATGTTGAATAAAATGACTTTGGTGCATAATGCCAGGCCCAGACTAATATCTCCTTGTTCTACTGGACCTGTACTCTCACCTCACAAAGAACTATGTACTTTTACTGCATGGTTTATGATTTATTAGTACTTCAAAATCCAGCTCAAGAAACTCGATCCAAATCACAAATCATGAGAAACAATGCAGAAATACAGACAGCAACCGCTTTTATTAACATGACAGAAAAAAAGTGCACATATTTACAGTCTGAATTGTGGCTTCATCCATCTCCAGACACTGCGCATGATACCATCTGCAACAGGTAAGACTGTAAAAACCTCAGATTGGAATTGTTGTCTTTGTGAGTAATTCCTGTATTTAGGTATTTTAATGAACCACTTAAAAAGTTAAAAGGTATATGTGCACGTTTTTTCTGTCATGTTAATAAAAGCGGTTGCTGTCTGTATTTCTGCATTGTTTCTCATGATTTGTGATTTGGATCGAGTTTCTTGAGCTGGATTTTGAAGTACTAATAAATCATAAACCATGCAGTAAAAGTACACGGTTTTTTGTGAGGTGAGAGTACAGTACCTATAGAACAAGCAGATATTAGTCTGGGCCTGGCATTATGCACCAAAGTCATTTTATTCAACATCAAAGTTGACAACTTTGACTGTATATTTAAGTATGAAATGCCATATTTAAGTACTAATAAATCATAAACCGTGCAGTAAAAGTACATGGTTCTTTGTGAGGTGAGAGTACAGGTCCAGTAGAACAAGGAGATATTAGTCTGGGCCTGGCATTATGCACCAAAGTCATTTTATTCATCATCAAAGTTGACAACTTGTACTGTATATTTAAGTATGAAATGCCATATTTGGGTGCTAATAAATCATAAACTATACAGTAAAAGAACACGGTTTTTTGTGAGGTGAGAGTACAGTACCTATAGAACAAGCAGATATTAGTCTGGGCCTGGCATTATGCACCAAAGTCATTTTATTCATCATCAAAGTTGACAACTTGTACTGTATTATGCGTATGAAATGCCATATTTGGGTGCTAATAAATCATAAACCATGCAGTAAAAGTACACGGTTCTTTGTGAGGTGAGAGTACAGTACCTATAGAACAAGCAGATATTAGTCTGAGCCTGGCATTATGCACCAAAGTCATTTTATTCAACATCAAAGTTGACAACTTTGACTGTATATTTAAGTATGAAATGCCATATTTAAGTACTAATAAATCATAAACCGTGCAGTAAAAGTACATGGTTCTTTGTGAGGTGAGAGTACAGTACCTATAGAACAAGCAGATATTAGTTTGGGCCTGGCATTATGCACCAAAGTCATTTTATTCATCATCAAAGTTGACAACTTGTACTGTATTATGCGTATGAAATGCCATATTTATTAGCTAATAAATCCTAAACTATACAGTAAAAGTACACGGTTTTTTGTGAGGTGAGAGTACAGTACCTATAGAACAAGCAGATATTAGTCTGAGCCTGGCATTATGCACCAAAATCATTTTTTTCAACATCAAAGTTGACAACTTTGACTGTATATTTAAGTACTAATAAATCATAAACCATGCAGTAAAACTACATGGTTCTTTGTGAGGTGACAGCTTTGTTGTGTGTATTCATATTTATTTTTGCTGTAATGTATAATTAGAGCAGATCAGACTCTTATTGCTAAAACAGAAAGTAGCTTCCATCGCGTTTAATACTCTGCTGTAAACCGTGGAATACGAGCGCACGACATTTTTAAAGCGCGGCTGGCTTAACGACGGATGAGCGAACGACGGCTGGCTTGACCGCAGTCCACTGAACCAGAGGGCGCGGACGTCTGTTAGTGATACAGATCTAGGTTTGATATAGTAGTATCTATAAGTATTTAAACAGCTAACTTGCTTCTGGAACATCAAGGTAGTCGTTGGGATAGCTGTTTGTTTCTTTTTGCTTATAATAAGTGCAATCTGCCGTTATAATTTCACATTCTATGTACTGGATGAGCCACAAAATAAGTGGTTAACCAGTTATTTTGCTCTAAGAGTGATCTTTGACATGTCATGTTCACCTTGCAGTCTGGTACTTTGTCTGTTTTAGACTCGCAGAAGTTAACGGGAGCCAAACCCGGGAGATAGAAGCCGGTCGATCGAGCCAGCAGTCCAGCTGCAAACAGCCACAGCAGCATCTTGATCACAGGAAACCTTCAGAAAAATGTACACACGTATCCTGTTTGTATCTTCTCCGCATTCGAGACTGCATCTGACGTCGACGGAACCTAGCGACCAACATCCGGTTTAGCAACGAATCCGAAGTTAGTTTCCGATTCACACCTCCTAGTCGACAGTCAAGAACAACCACCGTTCCGTTACGAAATCACTCGGTTTAACAAAACGTTTATTGTTGTGAAAACAAATGAGACATTCAGTCCGTTTATTTATTTTTAAATACCACTAAGGTTACGTTGGCTATTGCTTCTCTCACAACTAGAACAACTTAAAATAGAAAGAAATTGCACAATAGCAGAATTAAAGTATCCAGAATAAGTGAAACATCTCTTTCCATTCTTTTGCACCTTACTGTGGGTTTGTAGCTGAATTTACCTACTGTTGGATCAATAAAGAATGATCTTATCTTATTTTATAGTGGTTAACCTTTTGTGTTATCTGGCTGTTTTGTTTAACATAGTCTGAAAATATGCTTGCTCATTAATTAATCATACTGCATGAATTTGCAAAGCTGGTTTCAATCAAGTCCATAATCAGTACACTATGCAGTCTAGTATATGTAGCCTGCTGGCCCTCACTGGAAGACATAGTAAACACGGAAAAGTTAATACTTAGGTGAGCATTGAGCAGTTTTACAGATATCCTGCTTAAATTTATTCGTGACTTTGTTGCACAAACACAGGATCCAAATAATTCAAGTCTAATTGCCATGGAGATGTATTCTGTGTTGTGATTACTCACTTGTTTTACTTTAGCCAAGATTATGGAGATATTTTGGAACCTTTTTTCCTCAACGAATTCATTGCCCAAGAGAGGGCACAATAAGGTGAGAGTTTCCACTCACCCCTCCGCCTTCTTTTGTTCAGTGTATTCTTTATAGCTATAATGACAAATTTTACAACAACGTTAATACTTCTCCTTTGAGTCAATATATTTTCAGCATTTTCAGTTTCAGACTTTTAGGTTCAGACTTCAGGACTAACATAAAGGACATCTATTAAACACGCATCACTATTAAAACACAAAGTCAATAATACTGCAGTATTGCATACATATGTCTTTGAACGTGGCACACTCTTGGTTTTGTGCATTACTGCAAGTTTAATGATAAAATGGTGGCATTTACAAATAAACAGAAATTCAGTCTAGTTTGTTTCACAACAATAAATCGTTAAACTGAGAATATCTGGTTTAGCCACCAAACCTCCATTCACTTCTACGAATCGAGTGCTAACTTCAGACAGGGGGCAGACGCGTCACATACCGGAAGTCTGTCTTAGTCTAGCGAGGCATTGTGGATTACACATCATCATTAGGACATGGGCATTTGTCATTATGCGTATTTTTCTGTGTTAAGTTAAGTTAGTTGTGGTGAAATCAAAGGTTTATGAAGCACTGAGCAACTCTGACACAGCTGGGCTGAAATCGACACACTGCATGGAAACATTACAGTCAGAACAACGACACTTGCTGGGTATCTGTGAGAAGTGCATCTGAGCAAACCTGCCGTCAAACCCTCACTGATACGTGATGGCTTAGTTTAACAGTCCACGTATGTCTTATGCTAAAATAAAAGTTATTTTGTCATAGTGTCTCTGCGGATAATAGTAATTTATATTACAAAGACAGAGCATTTTAGTCATTTAGTCAGTTCAAATAGTTCGTATGGTACAGTACTTGGCTGTTGCTCACCACCTCACTGACAACTTGCACCCACACAATTCTCATTCTTCAGACATCTATTATTAAATAACATTTTCTAAAACAAAGATTTAGATCCTTAAAAAGTTTTATAATAAACACACAGCCTGTTAAGTACACATTCAGCAAATTTATTCTTAACTGTTTATGCAGTGGTTGTACTGTCACTAGATTAAGTTATATAAATAACAAGTAACATATTGTAGCGGCCTGCTGCATTGTGGGTACAGCCGCTGTCCCACTGGTCATGGTTTAAAATAGTGTTCACTGTGTTTAAATGTTGTAGTTTTAATGTGTTATTTATTGTGTGTGTGTGTGTGTGGACAGAAGGAAGGGTTTTTGGCTGGCACCATGAGGGTAAGTGCTTGGTGTGGCAGAGCCCTTGTGTGTTCAGTTCAGTTCACTCTGCTTGCTTATCTTCAGCATGAGATTCTCTGGGTTATACAGAATATGGGACATATGGACTGCCATAGAGATTTAGTAGTATCTTAGCTTTACCAATTGTAGATAATGTTGGCCAAAACCCACAGGTTGTTCCAATATTGTTGGCAATTTCCACCAGAAACCAAATTTGCCGAATAATATTCATAAAGAATATCAACCCAGGTGCCGTTATGCGTCAATAGTCTGTCTGTCTGTTGTTCAAAAAGTAAATTATAACAAGTTGTAACAAGTCTTTTTTATGTGTGGAATGGAGTAGTCTTATCCACTTTTATTAGCCCAAATTGAACATATGGATACACTATAATTAAAAATCTGAAATAAAAACACTGGGGAGTTTTACCCCACATCTGGGGATCAGGGAAAAGCAGCATTGTAAATTGTACAGATCAGAATTGATTAGAATTTTGTTGAACGAGACAAAAACAGAATTTTAATTTTGTGGGAAAACCATCTCAGTGGAAACTTCTGTTTCCTAACACAATTTTGCCCCTTTCTGAGCTTTATTTTTGGCAATACAGAAAAAGTTGAAAGCTTGGAAGAGGGTGGATCGTATGGATCTTACGTAACATGAACTAGCTGAGAGAAGATCACAGAAAAAGACAGAAGAAATGTCCTTTGGTTATTCAAAATCTTAAGAAATTCTCTTTTAATATTCTATTGCACAGTAATGTATTTAAAATGAAAATTACCTTCCCATCCATACACAAACAACATACACATCCATTCTAACTCATTGCTTAAAACAAAGGTCAAGAGTTACATTTGTAGAAAAGTCTGTGGTTTAGCTGGTCGCCTCCTGCTTACTTCTAAGTCATAAAACCTTCTTATCCAATATGAACATGTTGTAATTTAATGTGTAAATTACAAACAAGGGCACTTTCCAGAAAAAACGATCTGCCTCCAGATAGGAGATGTCCACAACATACTGTAGTTACAGATATTCTGACAAACCTTTTTCTATGCACATCTTTCTACGGACAGCAGGGGCTTGATTAAAATAAATGTACTGTATATGTAAGAATATGCACCATGTACAGTATATTTTGACATTTATAAGATCCACTTTAAGGTTCTGGTCATTTAATATTGTGCTTTAGTGTTTCACATTTCAAGCTCAGTTGCAATTCCATGAATAGTAAGAACAAAGTGATTAAGACTTGTGTCCGTGTGTGTGTGTGGGGGGGGGGGTCACACCACGTTAATATGACTTGACCTCACAGCCTATACAGTTTAGTGTCTTTTTTACTGTACAGGCTCCCAGAATGTTACTTTTGATTGAACACCTGGATACATTCAAATCCATTATCATCATCACAGCATGTTCAGCTGTAATAAACTACCAACCAGTAATTTCAAAGGTGCTGGTAATTATGTCTAGCCTCTCATGTGAAAGCCTCAGTTAGCTGTATTTGACTGGTTGAGTGTCCAAAATATTTAACCCTGGTGGTGTTATTGAGATAAAATGATAGATACACACTCAGGTCTGGACAGCTGTGAAACTGCCAGGGAGTGAGATGTGTGACCGTAACAAAGTAGGACAAGGTTTGACCTCAAAAACTCTAAAGATGGTAATAAAGTGAAATACCCATAACAGCCAGTCTAAACTGAGACTAAGACTAAAAAGTGTTATTGACATACAGTATGCATGTTTTTATCTTATGTATGTACCCTGCTGCCAGCCTCTTAACAGGGATGAATAAAGACAGTTTAAATTAGTTGAGTTAACAAAAACACAAAGCCTGCACCCTAACCAGGCAAACTCAAAACTCTTCACAAATTAAGCCAAAAATGTCTGATGAACACACATTACTTCCAAAGAAATAATTGTTTTTGGTTTAATGTCCTGATTTCAACTTGATCAGCATATAAGCAGAGTAGTTGCAGTTTCAGCATCAACTAGTTTCAGATATCAATCACACAGCAACTCCACCTGAGTGGTTCAAGACAGGACAGATGTCTTTGATATCTGGCTAATAAAACACAGTCACTGTTTGCCATAGCCCCCACCTACAGCGGAACTGCAGTTCCATTCAATAGTCTGTAGTGTAATGGGGAATGTGGGAAATGCTCTGGCAGCTGTGAAGAAGCAACAGGACACGTTTCATACAGTATATCTATTAGTGTACATCTCAGTCAATAAGTGTCCTTTAAAAGCCTTCTGTGTGCTGCCCCCTGGACTGTTGTACACTGTGCTTAAGATTTCACTTTCTTCTAAAACAACCAAGCACAATGAGGGAACAATTGTTTGTCTTGGTCTCAGCTCTGGATGTCTCTGGTCCATTTGATCATAGTCTCTGGAGACCTATAGAGGAAGATCAGTTTTGAGTAAAGTTCCTCTTCCAGCTCCAGCTCTCCTGTTTCACGAACCTGAAACACAAACAATTGTGTATTTAAAGTTAATCTATAACCTAACGATAAGAATGTTGCACAAACATTTTCCTTTAAATTTGGGGAAATCTTCTCAGTCGCTGATATAAGGCACACGATTCAACTAACTCCACCTACAATGTGTGGGTGTGTTAACGCCCAGTGTGAACTAACCAGGAAGATGTCTGTACAGAGCTTTAGGATGCGGTCCACACAGGGAAGCTCCTCAAACATGATGGAGTGGGAGATCTCACTGAAGAACCCGCGCACAAACTTTCCAATGACTAAAACCACAGACACATACAGACCCATGATCCTGAAAGGGAACAACAGGTTCATTAAATAAGAATGGGAACAGAAAAGGGAGATAAGAACAATCCAATCAATCAAAGTTAGATTGATCTAAATGTTCAATTAAAAAGAGAACCAACAATAACTTTCATCACTTTCAACAATCATTCCATGACATCCATGTCTGTGCCTGGATGCTTCCAAACTCCATCTGCTATGTTAGTCATCAACTAGTAGTATTATTTTATTTTACTTACAAACTACTTTATAAATACAGGTGCTGGTCATTTAATTAGAATATCTTCAAAAAGTTGATGTATTTCTCTAAATCCATTCAAGAAGTGAAACTTCTATAAGACTGATATATTTCACATGTTTATTTCTTTTTGATTATTATAACTGACAACTAATGAAAACCCCAAATTCAGTATTTCAGAAAATTAGAATATTAAATGGTCTGCATTTGTATAGCGCTTTTCTACCTATCGGTACTCAAAGCGCTTTGACACTGCGTCACATTCACCCATTCACACACCAGTGGCAGAGCTGCTATGTGTCAGCTTAGGCTGACACACCGGGGGCAACTTAGGGGGGGGGGGGGACACTCTTGCTCAGGGACACTTTGGCACATGACTGGGGGAAGCCAGGAATCGAACCACCAATCCTACGATTGGTGGGCGACAGCTCTACCTCTGAGCCACTGCCGCCCCCTTGTCCTCACCTCTGTGTCCTGGGTTGGCCCTTACTTAAGACCAATACAAAGAAAGGATTTTTAGAAATCATGGCCAACTGATAAGTATAAACATGAAAAGTATGAGCATGTACAGCACTCAATACTTAGTTGGGGCTCCTTTTGCCTGAGTTACTGCAGCAATGCGGCGCGGAGTCCATCAGTCTGTGGCACTGCTCAGGGCACATTTGGCAAATTTGGCACTGTGTGCAGGTGCCAAGTCCTGTTGGAAAATCAAATCTGCATCTCCATAAAGTTGGTCATCAGCAGGAAGCATGAAGTGCTCTAAAACGTCCTGGGTTGCGTTGACCTTGGACCTCAGAAAACACAGTGGAACAACACCAGCAGAGGACATGGCACCCAAACCATCACTGACTGTGGAAACTTTACACTGAACCTTAAGGAACGTGGATTCTGTGCCTCTTCCTCCAAACTCCTGGACCCTGATTTCCACAGGAAATGCTAAATTTACTTTCATCAGAGAACATAACTTTGGACCACTCTGCAGCAGTCCAGTCCTTTTTGTCTTTAGCCCAGGCAAGATGCTTCTGACAATGTCTGTTGTTCAAGAGTGTCTTGACACAAGGAATGCGACAGCTGAAACCCACGTCTTGCACACGTCTGTGCATAGTGGTTCTTGAAGCACTGACTCCAGCTGCAGTCCACTCTTTGTGAATCTCCCCCTCATTTTTGAATGGGTTTCGTTTCACAATTCTCTCTAGGGTGCGGTTATCCCTATTACTTGTACACTTTCTTTCTACCACATCTTTTCCTTCCCTTTGCCTGTCTATTAATGTGCTTGGACACAGAGCTTTGTGAACAGCCAGCTTCTTTTGCAATGACCTTTTGTGTCAATGGTCGTCTCTTGGACAACTGTAAAATCAGCCATGATTGTGTAGCCTACAGAACTAGACTAAGAGACCATTTAAAGGCCTTTGCAGGTGTTGAGTTAATTAGCTGATTAGAGTGTGGAAATATCCTCTCTTTGTATTGGTCTTAAGTAATATTCTAATTTTCTGAGATTCTGAATTTGGGGGTTTCATTTTTTGTCAGTCATAATCATCAAAATTAAAAGCAATAAAGACTTGATATATATCCGTCTGTGTGGAATGAATGTACATATTATACAAGTTTCACTTCTAGAATGGAATTAGTGAAATACATCAAGTTTTTGAAGATATTCTAATTATATGACCAGCACCAGTAGTTTGGTTGGAGACTTCAGGGCAAGTCCTGTATGTAAATATTGGGTGACTATAGGGAAGTTTTGTGTTTCTTACCCATATCCAGCCAGGAAGCCCAAGCTGGGTGGACTGACTTTGTCATTAAATATAACCATTGGTAGAACTTCACATGAGGATGAAGAGGGATCACACCCTGCGATGGCAATGTCCCACCATTCCTGGTTTCTGCTGTTGTTCAAAGGTCCATCACTCATCAGCGATATAGTTATATTCAGGTAACCTTTTTCATTACCTACAAGACAACCAACCAGCTGTATTAAAATACATGAAGAATAAGTACAAATGATGATAATCCAGTCTGAGATGACTGCCAACTTCCTCCTCAGTAATATATAACAGTTTCCAATTTGCCATTAACTTCCTGAATCCCACTGCTACATTATGTGTCAAGATGAAAACAGTTCTAAGCCATTACGCTAATAGTATTCAGGCTGTCATGTAGTGTTTATTATACTGCGTAACCATACAGTAACTTCTGACCTTTAAACAGCTGACTGACTGGTTTGGCCTCAGCTCCATTGGGGGCCCGGATGTAGTTAGGGAACAAATTAGGAATCAGCCTGGGGAAAAGCCATGATTCATAAGATACAACAAAATGTATAAAGCTGAAACGCAACAATGACGAGAATAAACCTACACAGGTTCAGTGCGATTGCCAACCAGTAGTGATGCCAGATCGGCTCTGACTGGGTTCTCAGGTTCCAGGTCTATAGAATGTTTGTCAAAGGTGTGTTCCACCGTCCCTCCTTTACCCAGGTCTCTAGCAAAAGCAAGAACCATTCAGAGAGATAGAGTCAGGCAGGTTTTAAAGATAGAAGTTTATGTTGTTCTACGTAAATAGGGAGAACAAAGCTTTTACCTCTGGAAATTCCAGGATAAACGTAGTGTTAGGTCAACAGGACTTCCAAGCAATTCTTTGATGACTTCCTGTCTGCTGGGGGGGCTGATCCTCCATACTGAACCTGAACTACCTTCGATCATAGCCGTTACAATGTCCTCATAACTGTAGAGAGTGATGAACTGCATGGCTACCTAGATGTACATACACATGATGTTTATTAAAAACAGGTTCTTGATTTTCTTTATAAAAGAGCACATACTGTATATGGAGGTAGTGTATGCTGCATGATTGGCTAGAAATCAGGTAAGGGTCAACCCAGGACACAAACACAGAGGTGAGGACAAGGGGCAAGTTCTAGTTAAGGCGGGTGTTTATATACAGAAAGAGACTAGGAGTGTGTGAGGTTATTCTGCTGATTTCATTAAGAAATGGGTTACTACTCAGTTTAACATAATTATGCGAGAGAAAATAGGTCAGAGCATGTGACCTGAGTTACTTCGGTTGATTTCATATGGAATGATGGAACGCCGCTGGAAGGGAGAGGGTGAACAGGCATGTGCTCAGGTTTGCAGAGTGCAGCTGTATGCACAGTTATAGCAGCGGACAGAAGCACTTTTTGGTATACGCAACATTATATTCTGTGTTTTGGAGAATTCTTCTCCATGCCGTTGTTTAGTATTTTATTACTTTTTAACCTGAAGAGATCAAGACCATATTCATGTCCATATCACTGTCCTGTAGTGAACAAACAATATCCTAACTTAACGGTTTAGTAAGTCACTAGGTAACTAACTAGCTTGGAAAAAGCCAAAAATATATCTGTTCCCATCCTTCCTACAAATAAATTTCAATACACACAGTCTACCAGGACCACAAACAAGAAGCAGTTTGGGAAAGAGCCCTTCGTTTAGACAGACATGTAAAATAGACTTAAGTCAGTACGTACTGCATTGTCTCCAAATGCTTTGGTGAGTTTGTCATACTCATCCTCTGTGAAGGGCTTGATTGACTGCTGCTGCACACTCATGGTAAACAGGGGCTAGATATGCACAAGCAACACAAGGTTATCCACACCTTAAATAATGTGTCATTTGACAAGTAAATGAAATTTGAAAGAATTTGGAACGTTTCAAAGTAAATATATTATTGATCATATTATTATTGCTTACTTATACTTGGTGCTGTTCGCTTTGCCACAGCTGAAACGTTTTATATGCCGAATCTATTAGGACTGCATGAAATGCCACATATGATGCTGATTACCTCATATCCGCCCAGCTTGACAGTCACAGTGACATCTATGGGGTGGTTGACCACACCCACAACTGATCTGACCAATGAAATAAAGAGGAGGGGAAACCAGATGATACAGATCAAGAAGAAGATGATGAGGCCGCCCATGCCGTACTTCACTATCTTCTTCTTCTTCTGCCCTTTAGGCTGAGGATATTTCTGATGGCACAACATATTACATTTTAAACCTGAAACCTTCAGTAGGCACTTTAGTTATCATCAGTTAGTGTAGAAAACTAAAACTTTCATTCATTGACACCGTCTAAACCGATTTTCTGTATTACACAGTTGAATCCTTTATATCACAGAGGTACTATTGAGTTAGAATGGCATTCTATGCCATGAGGCTTCCCTGCACTGAAAAAAAAAAATTAGTGGAAAGGGATGTTGGCTGGTATTATTCACTGAGGTGAATTTATTTAGCAGCAGCATGGTGCCTACAATGCATCTATTATATATAAACATGCTATACACACCTGATAAAATAGTTAAGAATCAACTAGCAAAATAACATTAGATTTGGTTTTAAATAACAAGATTTTTCCCAGCTAGCCTTCTTCCAGTGAAACATATTTGGTGTCATCATCACTCATTACAGTACCTTTTCTGTCTCACGGCTGCATTTAATGATGAAGATGTTGGCATAAATGTCCTCCACGCACATCCAGTTTGACAGTGACAGAGTAGTGTCCGTCCAAACCCAGTCCATCACTGCTCGCAGCTCCACCAGGAATGGAACCAGACGAAACCTACACATATAAAGCATCTGTAGCATACTGTCACAATATTATATTAGGATTTTTGAGTTTCCTCCAGATTTGTTCTGTGTCCATACCCTTGGAAGAGAAACAGGTTGAGGTGGTTGTATTTTTTGGTGAGGAAGTTGCCAAGTATACGAGTAGGATAGCCACAGCGGATCTGATAGGCTGACAGGCCAAAGTAAATACACTTGACAAAGTACCACAGCTGGGCCACAAAGTTCTGATTGAATTTCCTAAACAGAAAGAAACAAAAATTAGAAAGATAAAGGCTCCTAAAATCTAAGCAGCCATTTACAGCCACAGAGATGACTTTTTATTAATATTAATTTCTTTGTTTTTTTCACAAGCATGAATGAAAAGTATGTTGGACTTCACCTTTCAGTGACAGCAGGTAGAATGAAGAACATCCACAGGTGAATTCCGAACACAAGGATCACCTGAACAAAGCAAATACATGAACGATAGACAGAAAGTAAGATGATGCGATCTAAAACATAAATAAAGATTTTGTTAAAATGAAGAGCAAGGCATGTCTTGACATGTATGTGTAGCATTTATTGCATGTGTAGCAATCCAGCATCAACTGTCGTAGCAAAGAGTCTTAGTTAGTAATTAGCACACAACTCAGGGTTGGACAGTCTCTCCACTTGTATTCCACACATTAAACCACTTCGGCAAAGGGAAATTACATGTTCTGAACCTGAAATATGACTTTTCCCAAGACAGCCTTGCGCAAGTACAAGGCTCTGTCGATGATCATGGTGCTGAACTGGATGAGCAACATCACAAGGAAGGCCTCAGGGACCTGGTCTTCTGACAGAGTGGAAGCTATATCAGCCGCTGCACTATGTTTCTACAGGACAGACAAAAGGAGTTTCGCTATTAACTGAAAAAATGATAAAACATCAGCTGGTTTCAATTTTTAAAATGCTTTTCATTTCATTTGTATTTTAAAGTGTAAAACTTTGTCATAGGTGTAGTTCTGATTCACGTTTGAGTAAAAAAAAGTACAGGGTGACAACTTCCATCACACCATTTGTCCACATCTCTTACCCCAAAAGCCCAAAACCCAAAGATGATGATGATGAAGTCAATCACATCAGTCAGGAACATAAGTGCATAGACGTCGGTGGGAGCCCGAGACTCAGCATGTAGAACATCCCCGATGAAAGCCTGAGCTGGTCTGTAAACACTCTGTATTCTACAGAGTCCAAGGAAAGAAATGTATTATTTTTTTCATTAAACTTCAATAATGTGAATATCTTGCTAAACACGCTTCCAATGTTACTGTGCCAACATGTGTGCATGTGATGTCACAGTTTCTCCAACACACTCACCCAGAGATGAATGCACTTTTTATCTTACGTCCCACAGCCAGCAGTCTTTGACTGGCTGCCGCTCTGCCCCTTTGTTCCTGCTTCTTCTTCACATCTTTACTGGGAACTACTGTCTCAGATGTGGACTCTTCTGGAATACAGAGAGGAGCCCAGTCATATTTAGAAAATAAATTAGTCAGTTCTCCATACAAGCATGGTGTTCACAAATAATAACAAATACAATAATTCTACCTCACAAAGTGTAAGGCATTTAAGCTGTAACGCTGCTCCAGAGTTCATAGAAACTACAAACCTTTGCTGCACTGTCGTTTGGTTTGTTTAGGTTTCCTGCGGAAGCGAATGCTGCTCCTTTTCTTTGGAAGTTCTTCTATTACCTGCTCGTTGTCTCCCTCTTTTAGTTTGGTGTCAGGATCTGACATGTCCTTCTGTCTTAGTTCAGCTGTGGGGGACTGTGCTGTAGCAGCAGCACTCGGCTCAACGTGATCCTACAACGATGAACAAGGGACTATATTAAACCATACAAGTCTGACATCTATAAAATAAGTTTGCATAAAGTCACTATTGTGATCAATGGCTAATAACTGGCACTGACGTTTTCAAGTTGCCCCAGTTCAGTCATTTCAAGATTGTCCAGCATTGAAGTTGGGCTAATTCTGCCTTCATTCTCTTCTCCTTCTCCCCTCTCTCTTGTTCCATCATCACATGCTTCCTCAGTTTTACCTTCACCCATACAGCTTTCTGGAGAGGGGCTCTGCTCTTCTAGGGGGCCTTCATTGTCCCAAAGGCCGTAACGCTGTACACACACACCCAGACACACACACACACACACACACCCAGACGCACACATACACACACACACACAGCTTAAATTCGCATACTGGCCGAAATGCATTGGTGCAGTGAAATATATTACATATTTAATTCTTTGGTAGTTAGGTACAACAGGTTTACAGGTGTCCATGCTTACTGGTTGTCAAATGGGTAATCAGCACTGACCATGAGCAAGGATCTGTGGAAGAACAGAGCCAGTAGCTGAAGAAGATCATATCTGATGTAGTTGTCAGTCTTCTCCAGGCCCAGAATGCGAGGTGGAAAAAAAGGCTTGTCTTCATTTAGAGTCAGCTCATAAACACTGTTCCAGGGAAAGAATCCAAACTGGAAAAGGTATTTCACTAGCACCATAACCTGGAAAAAGGCAGATCAGCATAACAGTGCCATCAGTCAGACCAGAAAGAGCAGAGGAATGTTTGCATGCTTCCCCTTTCAGATCCATCCTAATGTACATCTGACATACAAGCTTGTTGTGAGTGGTATATACGTAGTTGTATTCTTGGTATCGTAAAAAAAAGAAATGTGTACACTACAGTGGTGAAAAACCTCCATTTGAAGAATTACAGCTGAAATCAAACCTCATCATTTCTGGCCTCCACGGCTGACCAACATGAAGTGTGAGTAAACTACATTTTGAGAAAATGCAAAAGGTTGAGTGGTGGTATTCTAGAACTATTCAGACCTTCATCCAGAACTGGCTTCTTAAGTCTGCCTTTCAGTGTTTGCTGAACTGAGGTTGGCTTTGGACCTGTAGGTCTTCTAGCTAAATGGTAGCATACACAAGACGGTATATACCACTGACTCATAGTTGTACACAAAGTTCTGTTAACCAGACATGGAGGCAGACTGTTAGAGGACAGGTTCATAATGTTATTAAAACGGTCATGTGGAAAAATTCTGTATTATAAAAAATTGTGACGTCCTTAATATGAAGCATGTGGATAAGATGCATCTATAGTATTCAGAATTTCTTTCTTTACCTCTGTGTAGACTATAGCTGTCATCCAAAACTTCTTGGTTGGTCTTGGAACAGCCAACATGGCCCAGAGAAAGACCATTATGGGCAGGACCAGCGATATGACTGAGGCACTGACCATGTTGTTTAACACTATGATGAAATAGCACACGAGCTCTGAGTTGGCTGCCAGCAGGTTGTACATGGCAAACAGCAGCTTGAGCAGACGGTTCTGGTTGTTATAAAAGTCTCTACTGTGTTCCAGCTCCTCGATGAAGAACTGTCTGCACACAGAGAAGACGAAATTACAACCATGAGTGTTTATAATCACCAACCATTCAATAACCATTAAGACCAATTAAGGAGAGCCAAATGAACAATGTTCTATAACTAATCATTAGTTAAAAATTCATTCTCCTTGGAAACATCCTGGTATCACTGAGACTGGACACAAACGACAGAATCTACCTTTCTCCCAGCAGCTCGCTGGCTGTCCTGGAGTGTCTGTGCTGTTGTTGCATTGGCTCTGGTACCAGTTCCATGGCAGTGGATAAGGGTTCTGGGCTCAGGAGACTCCCAGTATTAATACTGTCAAGTCGTGGCCTAGGTGTAGACCGCCCCATCACACCGCTACTGTCCACCCCCAGGGAGCTAAGAGAACGATTTAAATGCATCAAAACAAGTTTATAGACACAGGAAAGTGATGTTTTTACTCTTGAGGCTGTCATTAACAAGGCATCAAAGAAAGAATGCTCAAAATCTTAACATGTGCTGTGAATTCTATAGTAGTTATCAAATCTATAGCAGCATGGCAGACACTATGACGTGAAAATAGCTACTTAACAGAAAACACAAGCGTAACACTCCTCCACACTGACCTGCATTTGGTGGAATTTTCAGCATCTGTCTCATCCAAACATGTCTCCAGTGTAGGACTCTCACTGTCCTGAGACACCTGATCCTCTGCTGGACTGTGATACTGGCAATAAGAGGGACACAGGTTAGAGAAAAACTTTGTTTGTGCTTCTCTTTGTTAGTTTTGATTTGTTTACCTGCTGTATCTTGTGTTTCATATAGTAACGTTCATTGCCCAGAACAGTAGAGGTCTCTCTATACTGTTTGGTCAGAAGGTTAAGCCACTGGGTCAGTCCATCCACCATGGCCAGAATTATTGCCCATAAGAAGCACAAGATATCAAGGATCCTCTGAACTGTCTCACCGTGACCTGGGGCATACACAGGGTGTACTGTGACTTTAGACACAGGTCCACAGAAACTCAATCTCATTTGTACGAGTAAGACTAACTTACCAGACTCTTCCTGTGGCTCATCCACACCCTGCTGGTTGACAGGGTCTTCAAATACATCATTGTCACTCTCAACTACAAACACACACATAGCATACATAGATATAAGTATGTCTTCGAGTAATCTGGAAAAACATGTCCATAAAAATGTAACCTACTGTTTTACCATTGCCATATACAGCATATAAGCAAATGCCTCTAGTGATGGATATAATTAACGACAAAATCTGTCAAAGACTGTCTAAGTTGAACTGTAGAATATGGTAATAAATGAAGTAAAGTTTCCAAATAAAGTATAATTATACCCTAGCAGTAAGCAGTTTATACAAGCACACATTTACAGTCAAAGAAAAGTATATTCTTCACTTTTATTTGTTTATTTATATTACTTTAATCTATCAGTATTGTTAACCAATGAGATTAAATATTCATATATTAAAAGATATTACAAAATACCCAGGCTTTCATAGGGTGTCCTAATTTCACCATTGTAAGTAAATACAAACTTCAAACTTGATTGTTCCTCAGCGTTCTTGACTGCACAAGACCTGCTGTGGGGAATCAGTCTACCTTGTCTCTCCTTCTGTTTTCGCTCAATCTTCCTCATCTGTCTCTGGCGTTCTCTCAGAGCTTCTTTCACGTTGCTCACCCACGCCTGGTACGCCAGCTGGGAAACAAACACTACGTGTCAGCAACACACGACAACACTGCATGGTAATTGTAGTAAAAGATTTGGAAGTAACTACCTCAATAGCAATATTTGAAATTTTAAAAGAAAGTTTACATTTAATTTTTGTGGACAGCTTGGTAAATAGTTTTTTCCCCTGCAAGTAAATGAGTTAAATATATAAAGAAGATAATGATATGTAATAAGGAAGATCAGAACAACAAGCCACTAAAACAAGCTTTCTTCGTATTGTGGCCAGAGTCATCCTTGAAGATACAGTAGGTTAAGGTGTTTAGGCATATGAAGGGACCGGCTGAAGTGGTTAGAGGTTAGTGAACATGGAGAATGTGGCGAATAGTGAATTATTGGAGCTCTGTTTCTGAACCTCCTCCAGGTGAGGATGGATGGATGGACATATATTGTGTATATAGACGCAAATACAGTACATAGCTGTGCGTCTGACCTGGCAGGCAGTTGGTTTCTGAGACTTCTGTTCTTCTGAATACAGTTCCTCTTCATCCTCACTGTCAGATTCAAACAAGTAGTACTCTCCTGAGTGAAGCACTGTGAGTACAAAACAAACATTACAGCCTCCTTTACCTCACAGTACACAGTTAGACTGTGTGTCTAATGTGTGATATGATTTGCACTTATGAGTGACAAGTCCTGAAAAAAAATAAACTGAACCTAAGTGAGATTTTTTAAAATCATACCTGTAGCATGGTTCAACCATGGTTGGTGCCATGTTTTTTTCTTGGATCCTATCTGGTCTTTCCAGGCCTCTGAGTGGAAAAATATGCAAAATAAACGAAGATTAAAAGAAAGACTATCAGTGCTGTGAAAGTATATATGCTTAGAGAACAAGCTTGGAGATTTGACAGATTTTCATTCTTGTCAACAAATCTCTCTTAAAATAATCTGTGAGATACTCGTTCTGGGTGATGTGTTTCTTCATTACAAAACACTTTAAAGAAGGTTTCTGAAAAAAAGATGTGTTTTAAGTGTTTTGACAATAACTCAGCTCTACGGCACAGACAAATAAGGCAATTCAGGTTTAGAGTGAAGGAGGGTGGCAGTGTTGCAGCAGCAGGTTTGTGGCCCGAATTCCCCTCAGGCATGTGCTTAAGCATCCCTGGACAAAACCACCAAAACCCTCATGCTGTCCAAAAGGGTATCCAGCACAAAAACCAAATACATACATACATACATACATGTATGCAGACCATGAACACCTTTGGCAAGCACAATGGAAAAAAAGAGAAAGAAATCAAATCAAAATTTAAAAAAAGAAAGAAATCAGCATCACAATGTATCTCAATGTCCATAAAAGTCGTCATTCACATTAAGTGTTTACCTTCAGATAAATGTAGTTAAATGTAAATTATTATTCTGCAAAGTAGTCAGAGCAATAAAGCACATTTAGTTCTATCAATTTGTAGCTCTATGAACATGGTGCCATGAAAAATAAACTTTCAATTATGAGTTTAAACTATTCTACAGATGAGGATAACATTGCCAGAACCTCCTACATAAACTTATTTTTAAGCAGTGGTACCAGCAGCCTGACTGTCAGTAGAATCTTCACTCTTCTTGTCACCATCTCTGTACTTCTGCTGTCTGGAGCGAATTCTCTGCATCCTGAGAGCAG
This sequence comes from Macropodus opercularis, assembly GCA_030770545.1. NCBI lineage: Eukaryota > Metazoa > Chordata > Actinopteri > Anabantiformes > Osphronemidae > Macropodus > Macropodus opercularis. Next base: position 15,774,461 of record CM061103.1, read on the forward strand.
AGGACAGACAAGGCAGAAGAAAGATGAGTCAACATGTTAAATCATCACCACAAGTAGTGATTAAGTGAAAGCATGAGGGGTTTATTTGTGATTTAAAAGCATTGGTTCTACCATGCAGAAATTCAAATCCTACATTTTTATTCTAATTTAATGAATGAATCTCCTCCTTAAACCACCACCTTATCGTGGTGGAGGTGTTCGTGTGGCCACATGACTCTAGGTGCTATGTTGTTGGAGGCTAAATGCCCTTGGTAGCATCACCCAAAGTAAACAGGTCCTAGGCAACGGGGCAGATTAAGAGGAGTTCGAAGCCAAGTATGTCTTGAAATGAAATCTAGGACCATAACGTCACCTAATCACGCACAGCCAGCCATTGGGCTTATTAATAATTTCCAAGCTTAGCTGTCGAGGTGTAGGAGTTTTCTCCAGTGTACAAAAGGGTCATTTCCTTGCATCTGCAGGTCGGTGACAGGTCCACCACTGTTGTTTGTGCCTGTGGACTGAACAACAAGACCTCTTGGGGTCTCTGGAGGTTAACTCTGGAAGGTGCCCAAGAGGACTTTGGGTGGAATGGTCTCCCCCATCAGAACCTGAGTGGTGATCTGTTACTGGGCTTACTCCTGCTGTCACATGTTCAACCTGATCACAAGGGAGGCTGGACAAGGAGTCTGAGACAATTTGCAGTTGTAGTTGTCAGGTTTCCGGGCCATGCCATGGAGGCAACCCGATGGAAGTGATAGACAACAGAAGTAAGGGTTGCCACCAAGCTGAAGAAGGAGTCTTATTGAGTTTGGCTAGCTTGTGGGAAACAGTTTAACCCTGCACTTCGTCTGTCTGCGGCTGTTTTATCCAACCCTTGTGTGGTTTTTGAGCTTTGAGCTCAAAAGCTATTTTTCATTTTGACCCCTCGAAGGCTGTGCGAGGGTTAAAGTGATAGTGGTGAGCTGTTAACCTCGACTGAGGATGTTATCACATTTTCGGAAGATGGTGGAAGGAATACTTATTTCCTCAGTCCCATTGACACACTGTCCATCACTGAAACTAAGTCACTAGGTCAGAGAAGTGGTTAGTAAACTGTTCTGTGGCAAGGCGGATGAGATTTGCCTTCAGTACGTCAACTCTCTGGGTGCTGTGCTCTAAGTCTGTTTTGGTGGACCACCAATATTCCATGCGGGCTGGGACCGTGACTCTCAACAGGATGACCAACGTGGTTGGGTGTCTTTTTAAGAAGGGGGACAACAGAGTGTGTTCCAGCTATAGGGGATCTCACTTCTCAGTGTGAAGTTTCAAGTTTATTGTCAATCCTGCCGTATGTATAGTGCATACATACAGAGAAGTGACATTGCGTCTGGCCCCTGGTGCATACATACAACATGTTTGTGTCCAAATGTCCAAAGCCAAAGTCTATGCCATGTTACTGTACAGGACTATTCAGTCGAAAGTTGAAGGCTATGGTTTGAGAATTGAAAAAGGTGGCTTGCTCTTTCTTCAGATTGGTGGAGAGTTCCTGTTTCAAGTGGAGGAGTATATCGGGTCTTCGCGAGTGAGGGTAGGATGGCTCGTGAAATCTACAAATTGATTGGTGCATCCGCTGCAGTAAGGCAATCAGGGTACTGGCCAAGGATACAAAGGCAACACTGTCAATCTACATTCTTACTCTCACCTATGCTCATGAGTTTTCAGCCATGACCTAAAGGACAAGATCCTTTATACACTGAGGCACTACTTTTTCCTATAGGGTGTGCTACTTTCAGCTGTTTCATAGGAGCCCATGGGATAATGTTACTATGACATTGTAATGTGCAAACTTACGATCTTTTAAGCTGTGATAAAGACTTCTTCTCAGCTTGTTTATGAGACCTAATGTTCTTCAAAATACTGGCTCTGAAGAGCTCAAACCCCCTGCAGAGAAGAAACAGTACCCATTGCATTTATAAGCAAGTCAGTAACACCTTATCGTCCATTTGCAATCTTCTTCCACATCTGTCCTACCTTGAGGCCTGTTTGGCAGAAGCCTGTAGTTCGGCAGTGACATGCACAAAGTAGAAGCTAAGGAAGATCCTCCTTTGTAGCAGCAAGCACAGGAAACAAATACCGTCCCAGATGATACCAGCCTCTTCTACTGGGAGACTGCATGTCTTGTCACTCACCTCTTTAGCTGTGAGAAAGAAAGAAAGAAAGAAAACAAAACAATGACACCGACATGGTTATTGTACAAGAGCATTAGGGTCACTATACAAATAATTCAGAGAGAGTTCTGGTTTCCATATTTTCTTATGGTGTATTGTAATAATGTAATTATACTTACGTTCATAGTATCCTTTCACTGTGCAAACCAGGCTGAAGAGCTGAATCACCCAACAGAAACCTTTCTGCATCTCAAGTACAAACACACATGCCAGAATCTGATGGACACACACACACACACACACAAAGAGAAATAAACAACTGTTTATATTGATTCCAGGTAGGAGTTTTTCTTTTACACTTACATGCAGAATCCTATTGTAATATTGTATCAGTTAATGACCTCTCCAAGAGTTAATTGGAGCCAGGAGTCAGCCAACCTGGAGTTTCAATCAATGTGATGAGATTGGATGTGTTGGTTAAAGCTAACCCTATTTATGCAGAAATCCATGTAAAATCAAAGGGTACACAGACTTTTTCTTGCAACTGTATATCTGTTAGAAAAAATATGGATGTCTCCACAGACTGACTAGAACAAACAAGAGCTTTTGAATTACAGAGTAGAACCAAGTGCAGAGCTTTTTACTTACAGACAACATATTTTTAGATATAATGACTGCCACGTTATAGATGATGAGGCAGTCCCACAGGGCGAGGCGAGTCCTGGATGGTTTGACCAACAACTGGGTCCCAAACAACAGAAAGAAGAAGCAGGCGAGCAGGTAGCCCAGTCCAAACACAGAGATCCTGGTGGCTCCAGTGATGAAGACTACTGACAGCACAAACCAGAAGAAGTGCCGAAACACCAAAACCTTGGCCATGTCCAGGTAACTCCTGGAGGAGGACAGGGAAAATGTACATGCAATGACATGTGATATAAAGAAAAAGAAACTACAGTAGCATTAATCAACCAACAGCTGGATTATGAACCTCTGTGTTGGCAAATCATGTTATTTGAAGAAACAATAAAAGCATTACACATGACATTTCTGCCAGAGAACACAAATTCTTTAGTCTTTATCCGAAAGCTCAGCTGGTAAAGTGCTGGATTCTCCACAAAGATTTTACTGCTCTAGAACTTTAATTTTGTCTGCACTTGTTTTTATTTTGGATTTGGGGCAGTGTTACTAGACATTAATCTAAACAAGAAAAAGAAAAAGAAACTCCTCCTACTTTTCAAAGAAAGAGACAGAATATATATATATATATATATATATATATATATATATATATATATATATATATATATATATACATACACACACACACACACACAAGGGCATTGGTAAAGATACCAGAGGAGCCAAACACCAGCTACTGGTTGATAGAACAGTCGCTCGAGACTGCAAAGCCCGACAGACCAACCTGTGCACTGCCTGGATTGATTACAAGAAAGCCTACAACTCAATGCCACACACGTGGATCAGTGAATGCTTGGAGATGTATAACATCAACAGGACTCTAAGAGCGTTCGTTGCAAACTCAATGAGGCTGTGGAAAACCACCCTTGAGGCCAACGGGAAGCCAATTGCACAAGTGTCCATCAAATGTGGCATATACCAAGGAGATGCTCTGTCCCCACTGCTGTTCTGCATAGGTCTGAATCCCCTCAGCCAAATAATCAACAAGACTGGCTACGGATACCAACTCAGAAATGGGGCCACCATCAGTCACCTCCTCTACATGGATGACATCAAGCTGTACGCCAAGAGCGGGAGAGACATTGACTCACTGATCCACACAACCAGGATCTACAGCAATGACATCGGAATGTCATTCGGACTAGAGAAGTGTGGCCGGATGGTGACCAAGAGAGGGAAGGTAGTCCATACAGAAGGAGTCTCACTCCCCGAGGGCACAATAACAGACATTGAGAACAGCTACAAGTACCTTGGTATCCCACAGGCAAATGGCAACCTCGAAGAGGCTACAAGAAGCGCAGCAACAAACAAATACCTGCAACGAGTAAGGCAAGTCCTAAGGAGTCAGCTCAATGGTAGAAACAAGGTCCGGGCAATTAACAGCTATGCCCTGCCAGTCATCCGATACCCCGCAGGAATAATAAGCTGGCCAAAGGAAGAGATACAGACCACAGATGTGAAAACCCGAAAGCTCCTCACCATGCATAGAGGTTTCCACCCGAAATCCAGCACCCTGAGACTATACACTAAGCGCCATGAGGGAGGCAGAGGACTAGTAAGTGTCCAAAGTACAATACAGGATGAAACCTCCAAGATCAATGAATACATTCGGAGGATGGCTCCAATGGATAAAGTGCTCAGTGAGTGTCTCAGGCAGCGAAAAGGGGAGGCAGAGGTGCTGGAGGTGCCATCATGGGAGGACAGGCCCCTACATGGGATGTACCACCGCCAGATAACTGAAGTGGCTGATATCAAGAAATCCTACCAATGGCTAGAAAGGGCTGGACTGAAAGACAGCACAGAGGCACTAATCATGGCTGCACAGGAACAGGCCTTGAGCACCAGAGCAATAGAGGCCCAGATATACCACACCCGACAAGACCCCAGGTGCAGGCTGTGCAAAGAGGCCTCTGAGACAATCCAGCACATAACTGCAGGGTGTAAGATGCTGGAGCGTCATAACCAAGTGGCTGGTATAGTGTACAGGAACATCTGTGCAGAATACGGACTGGAAGTACCAAGGTCTAGGTGGGAAACACCCCCTAAGGTGGTAGAGAACGACCGAGCCAAGATCCTGTGGGACTTCCAGATACAGACAGATAAAATGGTAATGGCGAACCAACCGGACATTGTGGTGGTGGACAAACAGCAGAGACAAGCCGTTGTGGTTGACATAGCAATACCTTGCGATGCTAACATCAGAAAGAAGGAACTTGAGAAATTAGAGAAATACCAGGGGCTCAAAGAAGAACTTGAGAAGGCCTGGAAAGTCAAGGCGAAAGTGGTGCCCGTGGTCATCGGAGCACTCAGGGCAGTAACCCCAGGAAAGACCTCAGACATCTCAGTCCAGAAAAGTGCAGTCCTAGGAACAGCTAAGATACTGCGCAGAACCCTCAAGCTCCCAGGCCTCTGGTAGAGGACCCGAGCTTGAATGGATGAGACCGCCCACGGGGGGCGAGGAGGGACATTTTTATATATATGTATATGTATATATGTATATGTATATATATTCTGTGTGTATATATATATATATATATATATATATATATATATATATATATATATATATATATATATATATATATATATATATATATATATATATATATAGAATGTTTACGTTATCTTCAATAAAAACATGAAAACATTTAATGTTTGTTCAGTATTAGTTTAAGCAAACTATGTTTGTATTGCTGTGACTTAGATAAAGATCAGAACACATTTTATGAGCAATTTATGCAGAAATCCATGTAAACCCAAAGGGTTCACATTCTTTTTCTTGCAACTGTAGGTTTCAGTGAAGCGATAACCATGTGTATAATTCTCAAATTATGAACAATTGGTTACTCCTTTAGGTGGTGTAACACCAATTATTACAATTTGTGCTCCCAACATACACGTCAGTATGCCAGTAAGGGCCAGTACGTGCCCCAACATTCACTGGTCATATATACAAACTTATTTGTTTCTAAAAAACCAGCCTACAAGTCACTGAAGACCATGTTATTTGTACAAAGTGAGAAAATCCCACATAGACTGGACTTGTGTTGAATTTGGGTCCATCTTAGTCACAGAAAAGAAAGTAAGACTGTTCTGTATAAAGCATGGGTTAAAATGAACAAACCTTAAACCACATCTAGACACATTATTGCACCTGCATCACAGTGTAAGTATTATTTAAAATTTAATGCAATCCAAAAAGAGTTTGTGGATTGATCCGACACCTGCTGCACTTACCTGCAGTTAATATAGTTGGGTGCAGGGTTGAACAGTCGACCTTCCATTGGGTCGGGCAAGTCTGTGTTCTCTCCTGCCAGGACCATCCACTCTTCCGTGCGCTCACAGTCAAAAATGTTCCACTGCTGGGATGCACACATCAGCAGCACGAAGTCGGCTATGGAAACATAAAGACATATGCAGAGGCAACAGCAGTAGAGTTATGGGTATAATGATTAATACCTTCAATGAAAGTACAAATGGTCTGGGAGAAAAATATTTAATGAGAATGCTGCATTTTGATCTTCTATAATATTTGATGTTTTGTATACTGACAGTCAACTGAAGTATATACATCATACAATGGCAGTGACAGTGGGACAATGGATACATATTCTGAAACTGACCTATGAGATTTTTGGAGTTTGGCCTAGTGTAAAAGTCAGGCAGATAAATCCATTTAATGAGAGCCGAGTTCATCAGCACTGGAGTGTTCCAGCGCCACGGATAATCTGCAAGACAACACATAAAGCACTCATAAATACAGTAATGAATAAACAGAGCTCAATATTAGCAAAAAAAGGTAAACAACTGTAAATTAACCATTGTTTGACACAAACAAAGCATTACCAAACATACAGAGACACACAAGTGTAACAATATTTTTAACACCTCAAGGTAAAAGTAGGTTTATGTTCAACACAGTGCTGTGCGGCACCATGTGGTACATTATCTAAAGTCTATGTTGCACTAAATCTATCGCATATGAATTCATCTGCAATTCCTGAGCAAGTATTTAACTTCAAAGTCCAATGTAGCATGATGAACAGCATCACCAGCACTGTCGAGTTAAACTCTATGCTATTTACAGAATACATACATATACAACAGGACAACACAGCAGAGTTGCTGAACTTCATGGACCCACCTATGCAGAGAGCAGGTGGTATGCCCACACACAGCAGATACTGGTAGATCATGAAGATGGAAAGAAACAGACAATATTTGGACCAAATACTGGCAATAGCTGCCCGCCGCCGCCTCACCAGAATGGCTACCAACCAGCAGCCATGGATTATCACCAAGAAGTTCATCCGCTGGCCAATCACATTAACCGTCATCAGGAAACAAATCTTTAAAAAAAGACCATCAGAGACAAAAGTGCAACACAGGCAAAAGAAAAATCATTATAAAGCTTTTTTTTTACATCGCTATCACTTTTCATCTTTTTAAGCATCATCCAGTTGATATCTTCCAGCCATACCTCTAATCCAAACTTGTAAAAGGTGTAGTTAAGCAGGTACTTGAGGCAGGGTATAAGGCCCTGGTCCAGAGTGTCCCTGGTGGAATCAGGAAAGAGAGCAGGTATGGTTGGGGGAGAGCGCTGGAGCTGACTGTAGTGGTGAGTCTGGTGACGATACACTGTTGCCTCAAACACCAACAACATCAGCACCATTAAATGGTTCTGCCATAAAAACAACAAAAAGCACAAAAGTAACCAATATGTTATTTACAACCCCTTTACAGTTTGTGTTGCTGATCCAGTCAGGTTTACTATTGTTTTTTAGTAATTTGTCTTTGTATGTTAGATCTTAACAAGGACCTACTGAATATTGTTTACTGTCAGTTAAACGTTAGGAACTGAGGGTACGTTTGTAGCAGTAAGTTATTTGCTGAACAGTCTAGTTGTTCCTTTTTGTCTCTGGCACATACGAGCCAATGTCTCCTCATTCAGAAAACAAGCCGATACATGGATTCATCTTACCCAAGAACCTTTTTTGGTCCAGTGATGGACTATGTTAAGTGGCATGAAGTCTATGAAGAATGACTGAGCCTGTCACTATCACAGTAGCATGATGATCTTATTTTGTCTATACATTTGCTTTGGAGTAAATAAAGTGTAAAGCAGTACCAAACTTGTAGCAAAATTTGTTTCCATTTTATATATTTGTGAGCCAGTAAAAAATCTTTGAGTATTTTTTAGCATCCCTGCAAAGATTATTGCTAAATACCAATTCACAATAAAAAGATATTTGTAAAAACCAGGCTTCCTTCCATTGAACAGCACATTTAAATGCAATACCTATCTGAAACAAAAGTGCAACACTGTGCATATCTGAAAACTATCTGAACAGAAGGAGGCATGAGTCAGCTTGAACATATCTATTTCTCTCAGCAATTAGCAAAACAACTGTATAAAACACCACCTTGCTGTATCCCAGTACAGTTTCATCCTTCCTGATGCCAAACCACTTGGCTGGATCCACTGGCTTCTCATACAGAGTAGAGTTCTTCATCTCCTCTGGTAAGAGGTTTGTTTCATTTGTTAGAGGCTGTGAGGAAAAAACAGAAAGAATTTACCAGTAGGTGTCACCAAGCTCATGGCAACATAGTGTACAAGAGAGAATAAGAATGTCACATTGGTCATTTTACCAGTAATAAACATACTGTGATACAACAACAATGATGCCATAGCTTTGTGTTACTTTTTACTATTTTATATTAGACAATATAGAATAGGACAAATAAAATAATTTAAAAGATAAAGCATCGTGTGATGTACTTTTAAAAACCATGACTCATTAAAAAACAGAGTGATGTTATGATTTTATCAATAAAAGTGACACATCAGCTTTTCCATGTATACTAGACCACAGAGTCTCCACCTCATTCAGTCTGAACATGGAAAAACTCTGCCTGTTGCCTCGTAAACAACCTTAATTGCACACACAAGAGGGTTAGATTGAAAAGATTACTCTGTACCTCCGCCTCTTCGCTTGCACTACAGTAACAAAGTTGGCATGTTCCACTTTAAAGTTGTAAAATAAATCTTTGATGTAGTGTGGACGTGAGGGAGATACATTAAAACTTTTTAGAAAAAAAATAGCCTGAGTCATCCAGGTGACGTTGTCTGGAAGCTGAGTCATGGCATCTGGACTTTCTTCTAGGTCGAAAGAGGTGGAGGCCTCAGACCCCATCAATCACCTTTCCCCAGAAAGATCAAGACAGGAAGGCACACTCTTTCCTTTGTCCAATCTGACAAGTGTATTCTTTACAGGTGTATTCCAGTAAAACCAACTGGAAGATAACTTTGTTGTCTCCAGCCAAAATGTCTTGGGCTGATGAAGGTAACTGATAGATAGTGAAACATTTCTACCTACAGTAGTAGAAAAAAAGCCAGATGCCAATAATTTCTTACATAACCAGACATCAATCTGAGAATAGAGGTTGGACCAAGGTTGTATAAGAAACAGTTGAGCCTTTTTTTGTCAGTGCAACGTTTTGTTTACATTAAACATTTCACTGTTTATAGTGAGGATATATAGATTAGGTTTTCTTTGTTTCTACTTAAACTATTTCCACATTGTAGTTTCCTGCACAGACAATGACGTTTTTGCTCTGCACTCAGTTAGTTCATGCCTGTGTTTGTTTACATTGGTACCAGTCTGTGATTTTGAGTTTGGTTTTAATTAATAATTTAATTAATATTTTTGCCACTGAATCAATCAGTTTCCAACGTGTTTGCTTGTGCGTGTGTGTGTGTGTCTTACCATGGTACAGGTACTGGAGTACTCCACAGGATTGACAACACTGAGCTGGTACAGCATCTTACACACAATAATGACACACACCCAGACCGTGGACAGACAGGAAGCCATAGGCCTAAAGCGACCATAGGGCATAGCTAGAGACCACAACACCACCAGGACCAGGTTCATCACAGACGGCTGCAGAAACGCACATAAAGGGCAACAACGTTTAGACCATGATGCACCAGTAGGTTTAATAATCAGTCCAGTGCTATTCAAGTTCAGTTTGCGGCTTTTTCCTGCATTTCTAGTCTGTGGCTGCCAGATAGCTGACAGACAACAATATAACTATTGTTGACTATGAGGCATCGGCCTGACCGTGCAGTGTTTAATTCACTCTCTCCATCCTCCCTGGCTTTACCTCTTCAAGTGCAATCCACACAGAGAAGAAGGCTACCATCTTGACAATGTGAAGTTCCAGAAGCCTCCAGAGAAACCCTTGTATTTTGGTGAGAGTGTCAGTGAACTTTCTGGAGAGGACCAGTAGCCTGTCTGTCACTAAACCCCATTTACTGGGAACCAGCTCCTCTGAACAATAGGAAGAAGGACAAGGGGTGGATGTGAGAAACGGAGAAAAGAATCATCATCACATCTGTGTTCTTGTAGAAAGCACATGCTCTCAAATATTACAGCATAAATAATAAAAGACGATGGTTATATCGATTACAGTATATAACTAGAATTATTGTTTTACCATCATCTTCAGATTCTTCATCCATGTTTGATGCCAGGTTTTCCTCATCCAAGTTCATTTCCATGTTCCCTGATTCAGTCTGCCGAGTCCTCTCACTACTACTCTTCTTCCTGTAGGGAAACAGTCTGATTAGTTCTAGGACTCACTAAATTCATACATAATATCTCCGTACTACAACAGGTTGAGGCCTGAAAATAAATTATTTCATCTTTTGTGACTCCAGTGTAACACATTATGACCAGGAACAACCAGGAACCAGGAACATCTACTCATGTACAGTACCTATACTTTACTAGTATACTACCATGTACAATTTAGATATTACAGCACTTTTACCACATCTAAGTAAAATTTTTCACAGCTTTTATTAATTTTTTAAAGCTGAAATGTAAATAAATATCACAATAAATATCACAATAAATATCTCTGGTCTGCACATTCATATTTATTGCTACAAAACTAAAGACTTTGTGAAAAGAAATTAACATTTATCTCCCTGCAACAAATAGTCAGAAATAAAACAAACACTATTATGAAATGTGGAATGAGAATGGATGAATGAGACTCTCCACAGACATTATGTGGAATGTGGAACACATCTGGAGCTGACATCGATGTTATCAGCGGTATCAGGATCACTACGATCACCAGTGTTTGGTGTTTCGCTGCTAAACTTTAAGTGATAAGTTGTTGATTGATAAATTGTTGTCCTATTAAAAAGTATAAAAAATTATAGTATTGTAAATTATTTCATTTAAACATTTCACCCGTCTCCTTTTCCCTCATTAACATCTGTCCGCAGATGTGGTGGTTTCAAATTCAAATCGTATAAATGATGTTTGAGTTGCAGAAGTGAGTTGGTTGTGTTACTTGTGTATCGGTGTAACATTCTCCAGGTCAGTGATTTTCATGAAGGGTTTGTGGAAGTAGTGCAGCTGCAGAATACAGGCCAGCAAGAAGAAGCCAGGAATCAAGATACTGCTGAAGAGCTCAGAAAGAGCGAACGTCTCCAGACCAATTGCTGCCAACCTGAGGGTGACAGTGGGAAGATTATACCTGTAGTAGTTCCATTTGATAAAGTTTCTGTTTAAGGAAGACACGGCTGTCTAGCTTATCTAAGATGTCATACTGCTCTTCTGTGAATCCAGTGAAGTTTCTCCAGTATCCAGGGAAGTCTTCAAACTGGTATGTGTAGATGGAAATCAGCACCAGCATGGTATAGGCTACAACAAGCCACCAAAAGAGCTTCAACAGCTGCCTCCACAGAGAATAGTAAACCTGAAAATATTAAGTAAATATTAATATTAATATTGAGTCTTTGTGGAATCATGTTGAAATACAAGAGGTGTATAGCAAAGAAAATGCCAATGAAAACTTGTGCCCAAAGGTACGTAGGCCTGCTCTCACCTGATAGAGACAGAGGCAAAGCAGGAACAGCAGCATGTAGATGATCTTATAGCCAACAAGTTTACCAGCAAAGGAGACCATAATGAACATCCCTCCGCAGACATAGATCCAGTATTTAGCATAACAGCTCATCACGATGCCTCCCAGTAGCTTCAGCACAGATTCATTAGCAGCTCCTACTTCTGATGGATGACAAATAATGGAAAGAAGGTTCACAAAGGTAGCAGAATCAGATGCAGCCGGACTGCACCTATCTCATTATTAAAAGTTCTCACTGACAGGGCTAGCAACACAAAGTGGGAGAAACTACAGTATTACAGACCAGAAACCACTGAACTCTCCCACTGTTCACAGCTTCCTGAACACTTTAATCTTACTTCCAAAGCAATTCCATCCACTCTTATGAGGAACTTGGCTTAAAATATTCTGTCACCAACTTAAATATAATCTCCAAATAACATAACTGTATGTCTTTGGGAGGAAACCCAGAGAAAAATGTGCCAACTCCACACAGAAAGGCACCTGGGAAATAAAACCCAAGCCAACAGTGATCTGACGCAACAGTGCCAATCACTATGCCGCCTGCTGCTAACTTCATTTATATAAAAATCATATTTATGTCTTTTCATTCAACACACGTTATGCTAAGAAAATGGGTCATGTTCCATGGATAGAACACAGGTGTATAAAATGCTTTTTGTCTGACCTTCTGTCGTGACTTCCTGTAATGTGGCCATCTTCTTCCTACTGAAGTTTTCCTTCACTGACTGGCGTAACAGCAGCCAGAAAGTTAAAGTGAAAAGAAGCTGAATCAAGACAGAAAAACATGCAAAGTATGAGAATTCTGTTTCTGATAAAAATAACAAAAACGCCTTTAACCAGTAATGTCCCTTTAACCTTAAATCGTTGGCTGCAACAAATTGTTATTTGTTATTAATTAAAAGAGTAAACTGATAAAAAAAACGAGGGTCTACTAAAGTAACTGGGCAGATGTAGGAGCTCTCAACGGACGTCAATGATTAAAGCTTATCTTTATGACAAATCATACAGATTCATAATAAATTTGAATTACATGTCAGAAAATAACCAGGATCACATCTTACCATACATCCCAGTCTTAGACAGGGGTAGTCAGCTCTGTCCAGTCCCAGTTGTCTGAGACTCATGGTTCCCACTGTGGTGGGCAGTTCTGGCTGCAGCTCCATGGCCCAGACATACTGCAGACAGCAGAGCGCCAGGCCATAGAGCAGGATGAATGGGGAGCAGAGTGTGGCTGCATGTTGTCTGCATTGACAGAAAGGCAACTGAAGTACAGTTCATTCATCAGCATTCTTTCCAATCAACAAAAAACTGTCTTTTTAAACTTGAGTTGTGTAGACATTTGTTTAAGTCCACCGGTGGATCTGAACTGATCGGTTTGACCACATCAAGGGGTTTTAACAGTACCTGGCACGCATGATCCAGATGATACAAGCCCACAGCAGCAGCACAAAGGTCAGCCAGCTGTGGTACATGATGCTCCAAACCTGAAAAACAAAAACATAACCTCACTCTGGCGTAAATGGCCGAAAATTATTTTAATTTTATAATTATTATTAATTTCATTTAAAAAAGTTACCATCATGGCAATTAGAGCACAGACATAGCTCTGCTGCATGACCACCTTTCCGAGCAGGAAAAAGGGACTTTCACTTTGTCGACCATTGGGGGAACCACTAACACCTGTCACAAATATCATGCAGCATGTGACACAATCATATGTCCTATCAGCAGGTCATTGCAAACAAGCCAGCTGTGAATAATCACCAAGAGATAGAATGCGTTCTGTGTCATCAATCAAAAAGGCATGAAGCTCTGTGATGTATGTTATCAAGTGGCAGGAGAAATTTATTGTTCCTCACGTCTCACATTTGCCATTAATCCAACTTGGGTTTTTGTTTTAAGAGACATCAGCCAATACTGTAAACTCTCTTAAGAGCATTAATCTAAAATTGCTAATTCTATTTTATTGCACTGACCTCAATATGAATTTTCAGTATAACAATATAATACAAAAGGTGTAAAAACAAAGGAAATTATATCTCATAATACTGTAACAAGCTGCATAGAAAGATTTTTAATTCTTAAATAAATCGAGTGCAGTGTCATAATATATTATTTACTGGTGATTTATATGCTTTGTCTGTTCAATATCGATATGAATGACACTATACTAAGGCGTACAAATCTTTTATAATTTTATTTTATGACAGGTGTGATACCCAGGTCTGGAAGACTCTCTGCAACCACAGTCTCTTCTCTATTATTTTCTGTTCCCACAGAAAGAAGCATTAGCTGAAACAAACAAAAAAACCTTTGTCAGCACTTTCTTAAAACCTAAATTATGTTGAGAGAGGATTACGGCATCCTTGTGTGCATAAAGGATTAACATTTTTACGTGTGTGTCATCTTCCGGGCTTTCTTTTGGTTCAGTCCATGACTTTAACTCCACCATCTCCTCCTTTAACTGCCCACACTCGACCTGTTGCTGCTCCTTGTCCTTAACACAGACACAATGTCTCAGAAATAACACAAATCTCCCTATTTACCTATGAAACAAACCAATTAGTCACACTTCAAGCATTGTTAGAAGGTTCAAGATTCTTTACTCTAAAAAATGTGACATGTTTTGTGATGTTGTGGGGAGATTATTGAGTATTACTTTTGTGAGTGAGGTCAGTTCAGTTTGATGTGTCTGCATATGTTCAGCCTAATCTTACAAAGTTAGACATGTTCTGTAACCATATACTACACAGCTCTACCTATATCCTAACGAAGAAAACTATCAGAGATCTGCCAGAACTGGTACCAAAAAATAGACTATACCTGGTTTGGTGCTCCACGATATCCTGCCTTGATGACAATTGCTATGGTAATGTAAAGGAGCAACAGAATCCCTGGGTTGACATAAACAGGCCAATTGTGACTGACATTTAGGTTGAGGTCATACGGGAAAGAGCAGTTTCCTGGTACGATGATATCCTTCAGGCCGAAGAGTCTACAAAGAAACACAGAAAAGTCAGGTTTCCAGGACTGAAAGTCACGGTTATACATTTGACTTTGCAGTTGTAGGTCAAACGTCATTATTTTTAAAATTATTTTCAAAAACACCTATTGCAAAAACATAACAATGTAAATAAATATTTAACTCCGTATTAAAATACAATTTGATACTGATTTCAGTTGACTAATATTATATTCAGAAAAGATTCTGTGTTTAGCAAATTCAAACTGTATTAAAAACTAATGTCAACACAATAAAATGTTTGACGGTAAAAGGTATAGTAATTATATATAAATGTTACTGAGCTTTTGACAGATGTACTCAAAATGACCACAAAATTTATATTTGATTTTAAGATTATTATTTAAGATTATTATTACAATATTCCACACTTCCACACTGCTCTATGACCATGACATGACCATTTCCAGGTTAACCGTAACGCCAAAACTGGTACACGATTGTGAGAAGACGAATTAGCAACAATATAAGAAAAGTACATCTAGAAATGGATTTTGAGACCATGTAGCCTACACCTAAGTCTAGCCTACGCAGGTTAAGCTTAACGGATGAGTTGGAGCCACTTAATAGAGTGTCAAGTAGTTGTTTCTTGTAATGACTGGAGGTTGGTAGGACTGATAGGCAGGGTTGAAGCAGCATTTTATGGCAAACCAGAAGGCCTGGAGATACCACTGCTTCCAACACTACTAGAATGAAAAGAGTGACTTATGGTCCTGTGTTTGTTTTTAGACTGTTCTCAAAAAACTGGTTCAACTAGTTAGTTCATAACAGAGCATTTTATTTGTGTCAAAGAGGAAATTGAGAGAAATAAGCTCTAAAATTAACAGCTGTTACACCACTATACACAAATACTCACAAAGCAGTTAAGCTAACTCAAGCTTTATTAACAAACAGGTCGTGCAAGCTGATGAGTTCTCCATCATGACTGCAAGATTATCATCTTTGATCAGTGAATTCAGCTTAGGAACCAGGTAGCAGAGGCTCATGATAGCGAGCAAACAATGATCAACAAGCAGCCATTAATAAAAGCACAATCACTAAAGCTACAAAGCTGTATCATGATGTGATCACAGCTGGTTTGTTGTTCGTTTTGTGGACAAGTTGGATGAATTTCAGCTGCACCTTCTGCAGGCTGCTCATGCCCATAGGCCTACCTCTGATTCCCTAAATAGTCATCCTACAAGTGGCTGTGAATTGCGTTGGTTAATGTCATTTTTGTAACAATGTTTTGGATCATCTTTGGGGTTCGTAAAACACGTGAATGGTCAAAATAGGATTTGGCTGTATTTCACCACGTCAATATTGAATGGACAAAAGCACCACACATTCATCAAACAGCGTTCAGTTGTGTATTTTGAACCTCCCCCGTCTCAATAGAGCCATTGAGCTCCCACAAAAGTCCTGCTACATCTCTAGGAGCTCAAATTCTCTGGTCCAGTTCAAATCAGCCATTTTTTGTCTTCTGAGAAGGCACACAGTAAATTGAGGAGTGAGAGTGTTAATGAATCATGTACAGGGTGACTCATAGCTGAATGCAGTAAAATGACTGAGATCCAAAATGTTCTGCAACTTCTTAAACAATCCTGTATTGGGTTGTGTTGTTTGTCTGTGATGCTTATACCAAGAGGTTGATAAAACTAAAACATGAAAATTTAAAAAATCATTATAATGTAACACACGTTCCAGCAAAAATGAGAGCACATACGGCAATTAAACGCAGTAGAGAACGGGATACTATTAGGTGCCATCACTGTATAGACAATCATTCACACCTAGGAACAATTCAAAATCTCCAATCAACCTAACCGCATGTTTTCATGAGGAATCCGGAGGAAAAACCCATGGGGAGAACGTGCATCAGAACCAGGGGTCAAATCCTGCACCTTCCTGGCCACAGTGCTAACTACTGCACCACCACCATAACACTACAAATTATACAGGCTCTAACTGGGTTAGTTTTGGTCCAACAAATCTGAAAACACTGAAACAGAAGTAGAGTCAAAGTATAGAAATACCAGAGGGCACACACATACACACACACACACACACACACACACACACATTGTGCTGACAGCTGAGAAGCTGTCCTATATAAAGGTCAGTCTCAGCTGATTGATGAACAGCTGGTTAAGCAATACTGACACAGATACATGGTGATGATAGACGAGAGAGAACTGGAGATGGAGAAGTGATCAGCTGATGAGGTATGGGGAGGTGACGAGGATGAGGCGCTAGCTAGTCATTCTACACATTCCATTTCACAATCACGCCTGTTCATCTTTCCTATAACCTCACACATTCTCACTGTGCTGGGTTCTCTGTTTCCATTCGCAACTGTATAAATTCATATAGAACAACTATAAACAATCATGGTCAAAAAACGCAAAGGACAATGGAATGAAAAATATTATTGGACCCACTTCTGTTGACAAATGTGGTCAAATACCTGCATAAACCTATTTATAGGCAATTACTATGACACTGAACTGCTGGCAAAAACCCAAATAACGACTGTTTGCGTTTATCAAGAACTGTTGTGTTTGTTGATATCTGTGACATACATTTGAGGATGATAAATGACAAAGTAAGAAAACAAGGAAACTGTGTCTTTTATGCCACTGTACATTATCAATATGTCAAGGTAACTTCTTCTGTCTTAAAGGTCTACATAACAACCTCCAATAAGCAAGAGTAGCTGTGAGGATTTACAGCATTTCTAAAGGCACCGTATTGAAAAGACAAAAGGCAGAAGCTTAAGCCATACACTAGTATAATAAAGCATTTCATATGGAACAGGTTCAAATACATAAACAAACTTTTCTGATGCTTCAGTTTCCAAAGTTTTTATCTAACCTGCGTATGTTGTGTAGTGAGTCTTACCTGGCCCACAGACTGCGTGGGGGAAACAGGGCCTGGGCCAGCTCACTCTGGTAAAGGTACAGACATACTAGGTGACCAGCGGCAAACACGCCCACCATCACGCACAAAGCATTGAAACCCAGGGAACTGATGGGAAGGTGGCAGGCCCACCACGTGCACACGCTGATGAAAAGGAGGAAGTAGACAGCTGAGAAGGCAGAGGGCAGTGTGATGCCTGAGGGGAAGAGGGGGAAGAGAGAAGCAGAGGTCAGAGACAGAGGTTTGTAACCTGTGTGTAATAAAGCATAGGATGGTTACAAATTATTTCAATACCAATCTAATTAAGGTCAGATTAATGAATGAAATTGTGCTTTAGCCGTGTTGCCATAGCAGCAACTTGGTGTAGACCACAGAGACTGAGAAAACACTGTGTTAGGATTAATAACACCGTTACCTCTAACGGGATTCATCAGGACTATAGCGCCAAATTATTATATTATATTTTAAATCGTTCTGTTCTCCAGCAAAAACACAGATGGCATCTTGAGGCTAAAATATGATTTTATTATGTTTTAACTAGTGAATGCAAACACAGGGGAAGGTGCACAAATAAGGATAGGCCTGAACAAAGTTCTGAGTACTCTTTACGCAGCTTGTACAATCATACTGTGTCCCTGGGGTGTTCTTGGCAAAACTCAGAACAAAGGGGGGAAGCGGGAAGCAGGAATAACATTTTTATGTTGCAACTTGTATTTTCAATGATAATAGTTTAGCTTCAGGAGAGCGTGGAAAAGCAGGCTTGATAAATTAAGCTAAGAGCCATGAACGCAAGCAGGAGAGTGGAAGAACCGAGGAGCTTAAAGCTGACTCTGACCCCTTAAGGAAAATGCTTTTTGTTATTCTTCTACACTAGTGCTAGTGGTGTCACTCTCCTGAAACTACAGTACTCAGCATTTCCATTCACAGAGCATTAGCAAACAAAATTTGAAACAGCTGTAGGAGCTGCAGCTGGGCCAGTCTGCTATGTTAATGCTTTTCTGTGTTCTGACAGTACTGACCCCAACAGACTGGGCACACATGGCATTTTCAGGTTGTGTTTTATATTCTAGAAATGGTGTAGATAGCTACCAGCCAAAGCCAGCAGGCTGATGGCGAGAATCCTCCCCAGGTCTCGCAGAACCTTTCGAACTGTGGCCTTCAGACGATCGGCCAGCTGCTTGGCTCGGGTCGCTGTGGAAACGTCCTCGTCAGGGTCCCCAGGTAATGACCTCTCCTCATCATCTTCATCTCTCGATGCCTCTTCCTCTTCATCATCCTCCTCAACATCTGTGATGTTGCCTGTTGAATAATCTTCTAGCTAAGAAGAAAAAGGGATAAGTACAAGTTACTACTACAACACAGTCACTCTCATTAAAATGTAAGAATAATTGTGTATATTCTCTTCAGTTGTAGCGTGTGTACTGATAAATATGTTGAATGTAGGTCAGGGTGAAATTATGAAAAACCTTCCTAGCAGGTGAAACGCTATGACCCTATGACTGAATAACAGAAACAAGCACACAACCTCATTATCCACAATAATAAATGCATATAATTCCAATAATAGGGACTAAATAAATATATCAAAATATCCCAAAACAGTCAAATGATTCAAATATTAGTTGGAAACAGGTATAATGATGATGGGAATGAAGAGCATCCACCTGAGGCCCAGTATGTGCTTTTACAGATGCTTGAATATAACTAAACAAAAGACTAAAGCTTATAGAAATGTAGATGGATTCAGGAGGAACTCTTTGTAGAAACCACTGCCCTCTAAACCTTCAGGGGGACGCTACATGAGATGAGGAAACTGTTGTAACAGGACGGTTTATAACACTGTTTGAGGCTACAGCTGAGCAAAGTGACACACAACTGTTTTCATCCCTTCGAAAAATCATTATTTCATCAGACACTGCTCTATATCCAGCTTTTATGGCTTTTTTCTCCATATTCGATTATTTTAACTGGTGTGTTGTAGTCTATGTCATGAATCATGAGAATCATTTTATATTGCTGACTCAGCTTTTTAGTATAACAATGTAACAAAAGATGTCTACTACTCCTTGTGCCATTACAGTTCAATGAAGTTTTGTTTATTTGCATGCAGATTAATCCATTATCAGTTCTGTTTGCTTCCCCCTGCTGAGCAAAACCATTGAATATCCTACAGTGAAGAAAGTGATACACACAGAGGAATACACAGAATTCCTCATTCTTAAACTTGGCTCCACCTGCAAGGACTTTAATGGATGTAGTAAATGACTCTGTGCCGTTTTAAAGGACAGAATCTGTGCTATGACAAAATCTCCTCACATCAGACAGACTGGCCACTGGCAATTATCAGCACGATGGTGCAGGTACCAAGTGTTGCATGGCTCGGTTAGCTGCCAGGAAAGTGAGGCTAAGGGGATGACACAAACAGGTGGCAATAATCTAATGTTACTTAATACTGAGACTGGAATATCACACTCTGCTCATATTCTGCTCTTCAGAAGTATTGAACAAAAACATTAAAGTGCTGGAACATTCCGGGCTAATTTGATACGCTTTGGTTGGTACAACACTTGAACCTTAACAACAGTATATAAAGTCACTGTAAAAGCTTGAATACAGTAGGCTATTAATAGCGTGACCTTTTGAACTAAACCTTAATTTAATTCAGATTTGTATTAATATCACTGCACTAAATACAGTGACACAAGGCAGCAACAACAAAGCAGTGAGAACAGACAGCTGTTAAACTGTAGTGTATGTGCCCACTACACTGGCTAGAACCCAGCCTGTTATATAAGTTATATTTATGCAACCAAATTTCAATGACGTGTTCTGTGTTATGACGTAGTAAACTTTCACTTGACTAGGCTTTATTTGTATTCATATACTGTATATATATATAACCCCTTACTCTCTCTCACTCTGTCTTTTACACACACATTGACTCACAGATGTAATGTTCGCAGCAGCTGCCATTTCTCTGTTCTTGACCAGTTTGCTGCAGAGGATTACAGTTACCAAAGCAACTGCACATACACCCAGGTCAGGACACAGAAGGCGCGACACACTCCAAGGATCGTCCAAGGGAAGCCTAAAAGGTAAACACACCAATAAATGGAGATGTTAAGTGAGGTCAAACTTTTCTCCAACCTTGCATAGATCAGGACTGCTTCACATGTTCCATACCTGGACACTCCAATGTGCTTGGTTAAGGTGTCCCATTGTGAACAGTTATCACCTATGGCGGTGCTGAAAGGAGGATATGTGTACAATACTGTCTGAAAGCAGATATGAGCTAGAAGAAAGAGTAGACTGGTACTGAACACTGCTCTGATAAAGCGACCAGTGTGACCTGGAAGACACAAAAAGACAAGACAGATCAAGGAGGGAAACACAGAAATTATCATTTTGTAATATACAATATAATGAACAGATCATAGACTTGCCGGTGAACAGATCAAAACATTTATTGTGCGTACAAATGACCTTTTTTTCCATAGTCCTGTTGTATGTAAAAATGTGGTAAAAACGTATTTCATACATTATATTGCAGTACTATATTCACCATAAAAGGTCAGCTGGGAAACCTACATGCAGCTTTAGATTTCCCTCCTGTCACACAGTGGTGTAAAGCTCAGTTTTTTTCATAGGGTGAAGGCAGTATAAATAGTGATAGTGTTCCAATTATGTGCTGAAATGTGCTGGCAGTGAGTAGAATTGTGGAGGGTTGCTTAATGTGCAATATCTGCCAGATTATGCTCATGCTTAGCCTTTTTAATGATGCTGCTTGCTAATTTATGTTCTTTCAACTGAGAGACGTGCGATTCTAATCATTCAAGCTCTAAAAAACAATGACGTAGTTTGAAGCAGATGATCAGTATTAACGTCTAGGGTATTTAATGATGATGTTGCTGAAGGACAGAGAATCACAGTAGAGAACTTGCAGCTTCTTCACTCCACTGTTTGTCTTTCCAACTCAACCCTCTCTGGATGGAAATCGCGCTCACACGTGGCTACAAACATCCTTTATGTCATTCTGAACCAGCATATTTGTATGTGTTTTTGGTAGTTTCCACTCAGAGAAGAGAGGAACTCAGTGTATGTACAGCAGCCTTAATATTTGGTTGTGTGGATTTCCTTGATTTCCTCACAAGGCCTTGTGAGTATTTAACCTCTAAAAATTATTAAATGTTGAACCTCTGGAAGCACATATAATTTGGAAATACAAATAAGATCACTGCAACCTTTCAAGCTACACTGTATACTGCGGAGATCAAATGAAGATCACATGCAGAAATAGATTGCCATTGGCAAATACTATCCAGCTGCCGGATCCATAGACAATGTCAGTAAACAGTCACTCGTCAGTAATACACACCTATTTGTGTGTACATCCATGAAAAGCCATGAGGATACAAGACACTAGATGCTATCTGTACAAAAGGTTAAACTACCACAACATAGAGTCAGAAAGAAGGAAACAAGACTGTTGGGTTCACAGAGAATAATAAGATCTAAGGCAGAGCTGGTTATTACTCAACAACTGGCTGATGTGCACATATAGGTGTGTGTATAACACCCATATATTTAGTTTATGAATTTTTGTCCCGGACATGGTGGTTTCTCCCCAACACTTTCTCAAACACAATAATTCTCTGTAGGTAAGTATTTTTCAGACTGACTGCAAAGTCTACTCTATGTACTAAAATCTTTTAATTGTCTAAACATTAAAGGTAGATAAAGATGTCCTGAGCGAAGGTAAATGGTAAAACAGCTGCAGTCTCCCAGTTACTATGCACACACTATCTTTGGTCTTTGGCCATAATTACTACAATCATTTAGGGGCACACGTAAATGTATTAAGCGTGGGTTGGCATTGTTATGGAGCAGTTGCACGGGGAGAAGGGGGGTGTAGGGTAGAGGTTCCCTCTGAAAGCACAACCACGTTAAGGAGTGCTGTACAAGATTTAACCTTAATCTTAATTCTAACAGAACCCAACAGTGCTTCCTTTAGTTTTTTCCCTGCCAAGCTCTCTCTCTTTCTTTCTAACATGCATGAGAGATGCTTGGTAGAGGGCTTTCCATTTAGGGGAACTCCTCCACCCTGTGTCTCATCAGAACCCTTCTATAAGCAAAATAAAAGCATCTCTACATATTTTGATAACCAGATCAAATGAGAATGACGTCAGCCTGAGGGTCAGCATGACACAATCAACCTTTATCCAAATAACCACTGGGACTAAGGATCACAGTGTCTTTTTGGCAGGGGACAATTTTCATTCCAACATTTTGCAAAAGTATGAGCGTAAACTAACATCCACGCAGTTAAAATTATTATTAAAAGCAGTGGTTTTTCTAAATGTAGAAATGTATTCTACACAACATGCACAGTACATACACATAAAAGCTCCACACACTGTCCACATTAGCAGCCAAAGAACACATCTGTTGGCAGTTTGTTGTCAAAAGTCCCAGATGTAAAACATATTCCCATTTCCAAACCACCCATCGTTGGCTGAAAATCTTTTCAATGAATTGTTCTGTTAAACTTTAGTTTTAAAGTTTGGGCTGTTTTGGGGGGTTTCTTTTTTGTCCAGTTTCTTGTCCAAAGCCATCTCAAATGTGTCCAGGAACACAGAGTCAGATCACTGGGCCTGGGGTTCATGCATGACAGCTCTACCACACACAAAACACAGCTCTTCTAGAAAACCTCAACAAGCATGGGAAAAAAAGCCAACAGAATCAATTAACCACTTTACCTCTGATTGTGTGTTTGTTGGGACACAAGAACCATGGCAGCAGCAGCAGGTAGACCAAGTAAACCAGCGACAGGACGTTGTAGCGAAAAAGACAAGCTGCAAAGACAGAAACACATGAATCAAACAACATCCTTTCAAATACATTGTATAATAATAATGATAATAATAAATTTCATTTATAAAGGACTTTACATTTGTTAACAAATCTGTTACAGTGCTACACAAACAGATTAAATGCAAGAATAAACCATAATAAACATGTAAAGCATAGAAACATATATATAACTATATTTATAAAGAAGAAGTGATGATCACTTTAAAAAGTTTTTCTGAACAGTAAAGTTTAACTGTTTTTTGAAACAGTTCACAGTTTCATGACACTGCAAACATGACACTGCAAAAAGGATTACAGAGCTGTGGCTTACAGCCAAATGTAAGCTACAAGGGATCCCTACGTGCAGTATACTGAACACTGGATCAGCTGTGCAGAAAGCATCTCTGTAGTTTACACACACACACACACACACACACACACACACACACACACACACACACACACACACACACTTTCAGCATCACGGAAAACCACACTGTAGATAATGTTATAAATCAGAATATCTGATGTGCACAACTAGAGAATCATTTCCAAAAAAGAAACAGACTTGCTGTACAAATATAACATAACATCACACTTTACTAAATATAATACAACAAACCCTGTGCTGACAATCTTAAAACATTAATATTATTTCACAAGCTTCATTACAAACACATAAACAGAATTTATTTGGCCTCAGAGTAATAAGGTACGTTTTGATGGACACCTCAAGTGATTCACAACTATTTACTTTTATGAAGTAAGTTTACTTATATAGCACCAAATACAGTAACAACATAAATCATCTCAAGGTACCTTCTCAGGGTTCCAACTTTGACAGCGTAATCCTATAATGTATATGGAATAGTCAACACATTAAGCAGCACTAGGCAACAGTGGAGAGGTAAAACTCCCTTTAATGGAAGAAGCGTCCAGCAGAACCAGCCAGCTGCCTTGACTTGGGGTCAAGGGGTAGTGAAGGAAGAAAAGAGAAGACCAAACACTTTGGTGAAGTTGAATCAGCAACTGCACGCTATAAAACATTCAGGTCCGAGACGAGGACATAGTGTGTAATGTAAAGAGGCTACATTCATGTCTGGTGTCTTCAGCAATTCAAATGTTTTTGTATGAATCTGGGTCAACACTTTCAATAAGAAGCTGATGCACATTAGCTGCTCAGTGCGGTACTCCCCAAAAAATTAATTACACTGATGGGGAAAAAGATTTTCACTGTTACTTTAAATCAGAACAGCGCTTGGTAAGAACCTTTCAGAGCCAGGAGATGAGGAACTAATGGTTGACTAGAGGAAGTCTGAAAGTTGAGTCAGACTTCAGTCAGACGAAGAAGCTACCTGGATGGGATGTGAAACCTTTCAACTCTAGAAGAAAGAAGTTCAGTTGCCAGGGCTCAACTTTTAGACAACCTCACCTGGATGACTGGACATAGACTTTTGGAAGTTGGTTACATTCGTTGCAGGAGTTATAAATGCTACAATGGAAACAAAGTCAAAACAGAAAGAATCCAAATAATAGTGAAGGCACCGAATTCAATTATCAAATATAAAAGTAATATAAGAGGAGCACTGGTCCTTGGTGAACTGAGGAGTGTAGGAAAGTGGTGAAGGAGTGAAACTAATTTAAAGAATACTAAGTTGAAGTTATTACTTTAAAAATACAATAATATATAATAAAGCAGGCGGCACGGTGGTGTGGTGGTTAGCGCTGTCACCTCACAGCAAGAAGGTCCCGGGTTTGATTCCCGGAGGCGACCGGGGGCCTTTCTGTGTGGAGTTTGCATGTTCTCCCCGTGTCTGCGTGGGTTTTCTCCGGGGTCTCCGGTTTCCTCCCACAGTCAAAAAGACATGCAGTTAGGTCAATTGGTTGGATGCGTAAATTGCCCATAGGTGTGAGTGTGTGTATGACTGTGATTGTGTGTCTATATATGTGGCCCTGCGATGGACTGGCGATCTGTCCAGGGTGTACCTCTCGCCCAAAGCCAGCTGGGATAGGCTCCAGCACGCCCGCGACCCCTTCGGGGAAAAGCGGAAGAAGATGGATATAATAAAGCACAGGTCATGGTGAAAAGAACTAAGGAAAACAAAGATGGCAAGGTTTGTCAAAATCTCCAAGTGGAAATACCTGGGGGATGATAAAAAGGATGAGAGGGATTAGAAGAATGTAAATATCCTATATTTAGGATATAGGACTTCCTCTAGGTTGCGAGAGGAAACACTTACAGATGTCACAAGATGACAAAAAAGAAGATGAAGAGTAGCAGAGAAAGAACAGAAGTAGCCCACCCAGCAGTACTTCAAAAAAAGCAGATGCGCCATTTAATTCAGCAGAAAAGGAGAGAGCTATTATGAAATGTAAAACAACAGCTGCAAGTAAAGATGAAATCACTAGCTGGAAAGAAGTTGTGACTATCCGCATTAAAAAGCCGGGAAAGGAAGGTTTAATGATTACATGTAAAAGAGAAAAATTACTGCAAGGACATTGGACTGGATTAAGGATTTTCTATTTAATAGATTTATTCTGCACTGTTTAGTAGAAAATGCTGCACCACCTTTCCTTTCCAGGATTATTAATTGTGTTTTTTTCTCAAATAGAATAGGCGTTGGCCGGTCGTTGTATTAAGACAACTGAGCATTATGGGAAAAAGACAGAACGGTAGACCATATTAAACAGACTCAAGAAGCAGTTCATGTGGTAAAATGGTTGTCCTCACCAAAAAGAAAACCAATAAAATTCATGGACTTGCAGGTCAAGTACCACCATTTAGATTCATGTGGCTGTGGTTTGACACTAGGATGAAGATACTGACCAAATAAGCACAAAATGCAAAAGTATTGAATGTAATGAGATCTTTAACAGGATCAGATTGGGGAGCAAGCAGAGACCTTCTGTGTGGCTTTGATAAGATCAGTATTAGATTATGTGTTTTGTGTATGATACAGTTTCCAAAACATCACTACAGAAACTAGAGAGGCACAAGGAACAAGCTTTCAAGACCACCATTGTCAGCTCTATGTTGAGATGGGGGAGTTTCTATTAGAGTTGAAAAGGAGACAACAAATGATGAATTGTTGTCCCAGTCTTCAGGGTCATCGAAGAAAGAACACCCGAGGTAAACCTGGGAGTATGAAAGAGACCAAAGCAACGTGTTTGCAAGGAACAATATACAATACAAATGCAGTACAGATGATAAACCATACAATGAGGTAGTTCCAGCACGGTTATTTCCAGGCAGACGTTTATATTCAATACAGAAAGAAGTACAGAAAAAGCAACAAGCACCCAAGAGGTCAAGTCAGTAGAACATAGATTAGATTTGTGTTAGAGATGTTTCAGCAGAGAGCAGTGATTAAAACACAATGTACAAAGCGAGCCATTACTGAAGTCAGCATGAATGCAGTTATTACAAATTTAGGATTAATTAATAGAATATACAAGATATGGTTTGGATTCATATTTTGTTTAGGTAGAAGGCAACTCAGGTCCACACTCCAGCGTAGTAGGTGGCAGCAATGCACCAAATACTTTGGATGTCACCTGTCAAATGAACAGGAGGAAGAAGAGGAAGAAGCCTTTCTGACTGAAGCAGTTGCACCAGAGTGGCTTTTGATACAGACACAGACTGGAGACTGTGCGTGACATCAGAATTGCTTTGTCTACTATGACTCCAGACTGAGCCTTTTATTAGAAGCTAATTATACCCCCAGCTTTTGATGCCAGTGTTACACCTAAAGCTGAACTGAGTGCTGCTTACCCGTCTTCAAAGCACAATGTTTTTCAGTATTTAACTACTGGTAAAGTAAGTTCATTTTGTATACTATTCAATTTATTTTAAAGTTTCTTAATAAAAAATGCTACTGAAGATAGTAGTGCTGGTTGTCATAGATTTAGTGAATATTATCAGTTAAAACTAAACAATCTGTCATGTCTTTTGCATGAAATTACCAACTAGTGTATTGTCAATCTTGTAATTAAATACATCTGAAAAACTGAACATTTCCTCACCTGGGTTGCAGATGATATCAAAATATTATATATAAATACTGAAAAAAGTGAATAAGCAAATTTGTGATCTTTAAATTCAGCATATTTTGTGCCTCCTTATAGTTATTACCACTTCTACCCCTTATGTTGCCAGATAGAAAACTATTTTCCTTAACATTTACCAGGCAGAGTTAAAAACAAATCACAATTGAACCAAATATTTGTAATTAAAAACGATTAGAAACATCAAATCACAGAGGAAACATCTCCGACGCTGGCTGGTGTAGTTCCTTTCAGGATACACTCTTTTTAACATCTAACTTCACTGTGTTATCTGCAAAGGAAAACATCAGGTTCTGCTTGAATTTTCTCTCTCTCTGAACCACAAAAACGAAGGATTAAGAAACTGAGACAAAGATGAAGACTCAAACACATAACCTGTTTGTTACTTTCAGCACAGACACATACCAAGGACACATGCGTTTTGTTAAATGCAGAGCACAATACATTTTACGTAATAAGTTTCCTGCTGTTCTACACAGGGTCATGAGATTAGACACTGACATTCACACAAGTAGACACAAAGTGTATTGTTAAATAACCAAATGTGTCCATTATTAGTATCACCATACAACATAAAACTTGAGTGTCATCTCTAGGACTACTAAACAAACCCAATCCTGAGACTTCACAACCAGGACACTGGGTTACCATGGTTACTGCAGCTTGCTTCATTCATAGCTACTGTTCTTGTTTGGGGCAAATGTTCTAGCCATGAAATTTGCTAGATATCAAACATTCATCAAATATTGACCTAAGCTTTTGTACAAATATGTTCGCATCGGAGAGCGTTTCTGTTCTATTAAAAAACTTTAAACATAGAAAATCCACCTAAAATGTTTTCTAACGAGATGAAAGAGTCCAGTGAAGTAATGCAATAATTAGAACACTTCATACGTTTGTGGTTCAGTGTCCTGAGTGGTGCTGTAAAAAAAGACTTTGACACCTATTCTGTCATTCAGAAAACCCCTCATTAACTCTGCATAAACACAGCAGTGATAATCATTGACCTTGAGCAGGAGAAAGCATTTCCTCTCCTCTGCTTGTGACTCATGCTGCTAGTCATCTGACATGATGGTAAAATGCCAAGCTACTGTAGCCATTTCTGCAGTTGCGCCGTTGCCTGTAAACTACGTGAAGCTCACACTGTTTATTGTTCTTCAACAGGTGGGGAATGAATCACTAGACGATCCCAGCAGATTGCTGTTCAGTGAGGTCATCCCTCACTCCTCTGGGTATCCAAGAAATAAGTACATGAACTATTTAAAAGCTGATAAAGTTCCTTTTAAGCTTGTATTCACGATATTAATAATACACTTCTAGTCATTCACCTCTGTTGCCTTCTCAAGCTCTGCTAAATTAATGAGATATGAAGTTGGCATAGAAGATTAAACAAGGAAGCAAAAAGAATGCATTCAAATGCTGACATTTGGAAGGTTACTGTAGCCAAAACATTACAAATATTAATGCTAAATATCATGGGTAAATCATACTACACTATCTAAAAAGAGTGTTCTGTCATAGGTGCAGCATCTTGGCTAGTTTAGACCTGAACCCTATAAGCCTTCACATATTTCATATTCATTCTGTGGTTACTTAGTGATTGGTACCATGTTAAAATATGAATTAATGAAGATAAAACTAGAAAATAAAAAATGAAAATACAACATTATACCATTTTCTTTCATACTGGCTTATTTGGCTATTAAAAACAAAAGTTAATGTTCTAGTACATTTTTCAAATGCCATGCATCCAAATCACCTCACAACCCTGATCCTGCAAAATATCTCTGGACAACTCGAATCTTCTGAGCAGCAGATTGACCATATCAGCCCCTAAATCCAGCAGCAGCTGTGCTGAGTGTTAGGGAGGTCCACCCTGCTGCGCAAGCACACCCAGAAAGAAGTCTATGGGCAGACATGATAACTCTTCTCCAGTAAGTGCAGCAGATATCTCTGTGCAGCATAAGTCCCCTGAATGTCTAATATGTGGTGCTGTGTATCTAATGTTCAGTGCATGATGGTGCAGCAGATGTAATGGTTTGTTTTGTTTTTTGGCAGGCTTTAATAAGACACGTTACAACACTTCGCTCCAGGGTTCAGATTGGCCTCTCTTCCTCTCAAGAGTCACTCTGCTAGAGCCTTTTTCTGCCAACCGCCTCCTAATAACAGTGGTGCACAGTGAGCAAGTCTTTGACCAGATGAGCTGCTGTCATCATGTACACTACATATTTATGTCTAAAAATGCCAGGTCAGCAAAGCTTGAGAGCTCACAACAAACATATGGTTCAATAATTACTGAAAAACTAATTAAGAAGCAGTCTCTGAGTTTTACCATGTAAGAAAGCAATGAATACAGGCTAAGGTCCTGATAAGATCAGGGAAGCTGCCTTTACCCCACTAGAGTTGCTGATCCACAGGTCGGGTACATTCTCAAAGGTTACTTTGGATAATGGGTAAAACAGTTCAGCAACTGAAAGATCAAAACCCATCTATATATATTAGTCTCTGTTTCTACAGCATGCAATGAATTTCTGCAGCACAAATAATATCTATGCCACAAATGTGGTTACTGCTGTTTTTATTAGAGGGTGCGGCCTCCCAGTCGCATGAAACAGGTTCCAACTCATTTCAAATGGACAGAGTGGATAATCCTGCAAAGGGATGTTGCAAACATCGTCAGATCGTGTGTTTGGTTCAAACACGCTTCAAGAATGAAGAAACAGTTAGAGGAGAAACGTGCCAGGGCAGAAACGTGACAGGAATGTTTGCACGCAGGATCATAAACCCTGCAGTCAAAATGCCTGAAGTCATCTGCTGAATTCCACTCTAGGGCCCCACAGGTCTGCAATTTATACAGCATATACACTAAGACTGTGGTGTGACCGTCAGCAATAACTCACTCTTGGCTGTTCCCTTTCCTGCCATCCATGGCAAACACTTCACTAATAACTGTGACAGCTCAGTCTTCAAGAGAAGAGAATGTTGGCTCACCTTTATCATTAATACTGTTCTTGTGTCTAAGACTTGAGTATAATAAAAAATTCATTCATGCATATGTTCCCTGATGTGTTTTGACCCTATGTTGTCAAACTTACCTGACAGCAAGTCTGATGTCAGCCTGAGACTCTAATAGGTGCCAACTCCAGGTTAAGCACTCAACTTGTTATCTATTGTACATACTGTCTGTACCCGACATAAGAGCCGTACATTTCCCTTTTATTGCAATTTAAAGACACAGCTGGGCCAACACCACACCTAAACAATAAGCCAACATCTGAACAAGACAACAAGCCCACGAAGTGGAACCACGGCGACGGTGTGTAACTCAGTGTTTGTCAAGAAAGAACTTCTGAAAGAATATGATTCGTTTTTTAAGAGAGTGAAAATAACTACGTGTTACCAGTAAGATAACAACACTGAAGGTATGCACTAAGCTTCATGTTTACAGAGAAAACAGTGGAGAACCTTCAATAAAAAAAAATTTAAAAAAACAAAACCTTGAAACTAATTTAAACAAAATGAATGAAAGAGATCTCAACAACCACTTTGCTAAAGAGATCCAGGAACTGGAGATTGAATACATGAATTGATACTTATCAACTACAGAATATGAAAAGAGAGTGGGCAACCTTTATGTAAATCAGACACACCAGGAAGCTCATCAAAAAAAGTGTTACATATATCAAAAATGAAATATGCCTGAAATATCCAGAGATTTCTTAATTTGCTTCTTCACAGGATAAAACTAAAGAGTAAACTAAAACTGGAATTAAATCTAATAATTGACAGGAAAATTCAAAGAAATTAAGAATACTTTCAATTTTATATCACTATATCACTAACAGACCCACTCACTTTAGCCATAGAAACCTTTCTAAAGAAATGACCACTTGTCTCTTGAACTACATGAAGCATTAGAGCAGGTGCCACAGATCCTCCATATATTATTTATCAAGTGTAAGCAATCAACAAACAACATGTACCAACTAAACAACTTTATTGATTATGCTAGCATAACCACCTATCTCTTTAGATGCATAAGAGGTTTTCAACAGGGTTAACGGGAAATGTAGCCTGTGCTGGATTCAAAGACTACACAGCTCTGTAAATGCTGCAGTTAGAATAAATGGTCCTTACCAATTTAATCCAGGAGAAGAATTTACACCACGAAAATGATGGCCCTGCCTAGAGTCAACTTTCTGTTGTCAAAGATCACAACTCCGAGGGAATGGTTGAAGGCTTTGTACGTACGGATGAAAAACAAACCAACGCGAATCAGCTTAAAACACTTTAAAATCTAAAGGTTGCGGTGCCTAACAGAGTTCTTATTACTTCATGCCAAAAGATTGAATCCTATAAATGTACATTTAAATCTAGTTTAATAAACTGATCAGGTACTGAACCAACATTTTTGCCTAGATTTGCAATTCCTCAGCCCCAAAACTAAACCCCGCAATTGTTGTATAACGGAGCATAAAAACCTTAATTAGCTTAAGAACCTAGTGGGACTTGCTCCTTACCAATACACACTACGTTGGAACAATACACACGTACGACAAAATAAAAAGGTAATTCCACTTTGACACAATAAAGACAGACCACAACATGTCTCCTTATGGTAGACAAACATTCTCAAGTTGGTTTCAAATAATGAATTTAAATTACTAAAAACACAAACTGAAAACTAATACAATGCTAAAGTTTTCACAGAATGCATTCCACAGGGGAAAGGATGTGTCACTTGGGTCTCACTCAACACCTGCCTACACTGTACAGGTAGCACCACTAACAACTACTGGCACACACTCTGGTCATGTCCAGCTGTGCACGAATTCTGGCAAAGTATTCAAACACCTGTCCTTATGTATGATACACACACACACACACACACACACACACACATATATTTTTTAAGTAAAGTGAATACTAAGTGAATCATAACACAGGCAAAACGGAGTAAATTCATAAAACCAAGTGAAGGAAAAAGTCAACCAGGATATCTGATAAGTCCCTTATCTTGGTTTTGTGTAACACACCTCTGGTTTCTTACTGTAAGTCCATGTAAATTTGTTCCAGCGAGCAGTAATGAAAACGAAATTATGGTACCTTGTAACTGCACAGCCAGTTACTCCACATACTGTAGACCTGCCTAAATTCCTTGTGTGATCTCCATTCTTACTGTGTTAACCAGTCACTGTGGTAATTATTTCTTAATTTACCAATACAGAATCATTTTAATTCAAATTGCCCTTCCTCCCGCTGTCACTGGTGGCTCCCAACAGCCCACAACTCCAGGTCATCCACCTCCACCCCTCTTTCCCTCAATGTGGACCAGGTTAGGAGGGAGTTAAGAACAACTAGGTTCAGGAAGGCCATAGGCCCTGAACACATCAGCTCCAGGCTCCTCAGGGAGTGTGCGTATCATTTTAATTAGGTGGTCCTCTTCATGTTTAATCTGACTCTGGAGTCCCAGAGCTGTGGAAGACCTACTGTGGGGTTCCAGTTCCTAAAATAACACACCCCAGGGATCTGATCCACTACAGACTCGCCATCTTAACTTTCCATCTGATGGAGGCCGTGGACAGGATCATCCTTGACTACCTCCATGCCCAGAGCTCAGTGCTGAGTGGCTGAGGCCTTTATCACATATGTGCTACCAAACCTACCCAAACTGAGTTGCATGTAGATGGAGCTGAGCAGCTCGAAATCTGTGCAGGGCAAACAGGTTACGAGGCAGCTCAAATAGATTTTTCTGTTCTTCCAAGTCACCAAAGTGCTGCGTGAGCTCAGTTCACTCAGTTTATCAGCAAAGTGTGAATGAGGGAAGAGTGGAGCACTGACTCGGGTCAGCATTCCTTGGCAACAGGGAAAGTAAGACAGGTTGCGTTGCATTGCATTGCATTGCATAAGCGCTGCTTCACTTGAAAGGCTTTCACTGCATCATACATATCCATGATCATGCAGTCCCATCCTAGAACCTAAAGGTTTATCATCTTCATCCAGCAGAACCGTGCAGTCTTTTCCTTCACTGTCCATGAAATCTCTGTAGAGAACATTTCCCCCCGACTTAGCCATGGCACCTCTGTATGATAAGGCATAATGCCAAACTCTGAATCTGCATTATAGGATTTGTAGTTTGTGTGTTATCAGCAGTTCATACTGCCAGACAGAGACGGGATTATTATGAAGCTGGTTAAGAGAACCAGTTCTGTCCCGGGCTGCTCACTGGACTCTATCGAGGAGGTGGCAGACACGGAAAACACTTCCCTTCCACACTGTGGAGGCCCTGAGCAGCTCCTTCAGCAAGACCAGTACCTCCCCAGTGTGGGAAGGAGTGCTACAATCGTTCCTCCTCACAGTCATCAGACTATACAACACATGACTACAGTTTGTAAATACATAATGTATATCACAATTTTTTGATCTAGAGATGTGTTTTGCTGCTGAAACAAAGGATTTTCCCACTGTTGGATAAATAATGTCTTATCAGAAATTGAACATACATATAACAAGCTTTAAACATTCTCCCCGTCCAAGTTATAATAAAAGCACCCAAAAAAGCTGGGGATTTCAGCTGTGACTATATAAAACAGGCTGGGTTTTCACTTTACATCATGCAGGAGGTGTCAGATCACATTATCTGGTTGCTGCTTTCGACTCAGCAGGCACCTGCTCGTCAAATGTTCGATCATATAACATGATCTGAGCAGCATCCAAATTGAGCATCACATGTACCTATTTCTAACCATGAACATTACTATAGCACACCAGTACTGATGTTCATTAAGGTTTGTTTAGAGCAAAGTCATGCTGCACAAAGTCTCCCTGTGTGTAATGTATTCTCCATAAAAACATAGCCTGTTCACATGTATGGCCATTTTATTTCATGACAGCAAAGGTTTGTGTAGCTGATAGGTGAAGCTAAAAACAGCTAAAACATGTCGTCCCCGCCTCACCAGGAATATTACTGCTTTCTGGACGTTGGAAAGTTTGGGTGTGTTTATGTGTAAAAGAAAGCGTGCAGTGAGTTTGACTGAATGTGAGCGTGTGTGTGTGTGTGGTATGGAAACTTCAGTTACTGCTGTGCTTCACAGTCTGTAATCAGAGAACGGCGGCAGCCATATCCCTGTCTAACTGATAGGTGGTGTCCATATCAGAGAGTCCTATGGTGGGTGCATTGTGCCACTTCCTGTTATTGAGGGTTGTGCTCTTGCTGTAAAAATTTGTTTTCAAATTTTCATTTCCGATTTCATTTATCAGTTTTTAGCAGGTAGCAACAAATTAACATAACATACAAGCACCTTAACTCCTTCTAATTAACTTTATTAATTACCTCATCAAATCCATCCACATGACAAAACTATATTTCTCAAAGAAGCTTCACTCAGGAGGTTTAGCTAATGATTGGCTGTCATCTGCCTTTTATTTCAAAAGTCCTTGCAAAAATAGTTGTAAAGCAACTAAGTGACCACCTGCGCAGGAATAATCTACAGCCTCGTTTCTATACTCGTCGTGTTAGACCTTAGTGCTGCATTTGAATATACAGTAGATCACCACATCTTACTACAGAGACTGAAACATGGCATCAAGGTCTGATTCGATTTCCTTTCGTTCACATGAAAGCCCACAAACAAATTCGCAGTTCGACGAGGTTCTGTGCTTTCTATTTGACACAGAACCTCTCTTCCTTCTATCCCCTTATGTGTTGTACACATCACGAATAGTTCAGGTACCTTTCCTTGCATTAATTTGAAGTATCAGTCATTAACAGTGTCACAAACTGATGCTATGACCATTTAGAACATGGCCAGTGGAGACAAGTTCAGCAGCATCTTCCCTGCTAAGGTAACAGAAGGTGAAGATAAGTTAGCAGAGCTTACAACTACCTGCATCTATATGAAG
Source organism: Macropodus opercularis (assembly GCA_030770545.1). NCBI lineage: Eukaryota > Metazoa > Chordata > Actinopteri > Anabantiformes > Osphronemidae > Macropodus > Macropodus opercularis. The sequence goes on from CM061103.1 coordinate 15,809,975, forward strand.
TCTCATTGCTATTGCTACAACAACAAACAAGGCAGAAGAAAGAGTAAATATTTGTTCCATACAGTATGTTATGAAAGAAAGGGTGAGTTCTATAGCAGAAGGTGCGGAGAAGAGAATTCAGTTTGGGCCAGGAAAGGTCTCCCAGTCTCCCCCTGATAGACATTTAAAGCCCATAGATACATACAAATAGACTGAAAAGAATAGCAAGACCTGTACCTAAGGCAGCATATAAATCTGAAGAAATTAAACTGTAATAGTGGGGTTTCAAGTTCTACACTTACACCCTTCAGAAATGTTCTTCTCTATTGTGTGGAGCTGCATGTAATAAAGGTAATGTTCAACCAAGCATTTGGAAATGGAAATGGAACATTGTGTGTGTGTGTGTGTGTGTGTGTGTGTGTGTGGGGGTGTGTGTGTGTGTGCGCATACTAACTATCTTTCCTGTTTTTGTGGAAAGAAAAAAGCCAAAAATACATTAATAATTTACACCATGGGCATGCGCGCACACGCACACCGTTAATGCTGAATGTAATTAATGGCCAGTAGATCATACAGAGGTCCCCTGTATGTTAACACTGACTGCAGGGTTCCCACCATAGTCTTAGTATTAATGTTTCCACAGCTTCCATGACAACAAAAACAAATACACCACACGTGCGTGATGATTACAGAGCCTCAGCTCAGAGGTGCTCGACAGAAATCTGACATGTCACTGAAAACCCAAATGTTCAAATATGCCACCTACATAACTAGAGGAGCAAATATCTGGATAGTTACCGAAGCTGCCCCTTCAATTTTTAGACTTCCAGTTTCTGTGAATTATGCCTGATAAAGCCATTAAAGACTACTCTGGGTCTTGTGTATGTTACCCAACACAACAGTGTCTATTGTGGGTTATATGTTTATTGTAGGACAATTGGAAATACACCTTCAAGAGTGTAACCAACATTCAGTAGGTGTAGAAATCTACAGCGTCAGTCTGACCTTACGTACCTTCCAAGCCAGTGTAAACACACACACCTGTTCACCAACAAGGAAGAATCTCCCCGTCTCCAGGTACAACATAACTAAACAAAGTTTGTCCTAGTTTTCACACTTCAGTCACATCAACTTTTTCCAGACAGTCACTTCTGTATTTAGTTATTCCATGTGTTGAAGCTCCATTACAGTCAGACCTGTCAGTGCCTTGGAACAGAGGCTGTGCTATCGTTCAACTCTCCAAACGTGACGCGCTCTCAGCCAGCTGGCCCAAAAATGCACCAGCATTTCTTTACTGAATGTTGGGAAAGACAAAAAGAGGCCAGCAGTTTGGAAAATCTGACTTTCTCTGCAAAAGTTCAAAAAAAAAGGTTGCAGGGGATACAGATATACTATAGTTTCTGTTATGGACAACTAATTCCTCTAAAGACATCAAAGATTTTTGACTTTTTTTTTTAAATGACAGATGTTAACAATAACTAAAACATATAATCTTTTAATCCCTGTCCTTGCCTGAACAGAAGGAAAACATCTGTCATTAACACTCATCCCTCCTTCGGTGTTTGCCTCACTCCCACATTTCTCACTGACCCATGAAGTCTTGGCACTCTGCTGTGGAACTCACTCACTCAGTGGTTTAGCAACACAAACCCTTTCTTGAACAGGGTAACTGTTTCTTTAATTACATTTTCTATATGATGAGTCCAGATCCATTTTTCCCCCACACAAACTCAAGACGGTCTAGAAAAAAAAAGAGCTTTCTCTGAATCTGTAAACATGCAGAAATGCGTGGGATTATTCTCATCCTGCTTCCTCATAACTGCCTGTTGAAACTGTAGCTGAGACATTGTCTCTGCTATGCAGGTCACCATCACTGTGATGACATTATCATTTATGCTTATTATGTTATTCAGTACAAATGCAGGAAAAAAGTGTGCAGCTTCAGTTTTCCTCTTAGTTTCCCAAAAGTTACTCCAGAAACCTCTTTGATGTCAGGGCCTGACATGCCTCCATCTTGTCCCAACATTTAGCTGAGTGGGGGTGTGGTGAACATGTTTCTTACCTCTCCAGAGGTACTGGAATAGCAAGGCCAAGTGAAGACGTTTGGGTTTACACTCTAACGATGGGTATAAGATGAGAGAATTTCATTTATTTGTACCATCTAAACCTAACATGACACTTGGCATGTAACTGACTTGGTGCCTCTCTAATTCTGTTGTTGTGCTTCTTCTTCAAGAGTTGTGTATCTCCACTGTGCAGTTGCTGGACCAACCGTCCTGCTTGTGCTCTGTTGCTGCCTGTTGTCGTTCTTTTTTATCTCCTCACCCCATCAGTTTGAAGCACATGGACGTCCACCCCCTCAGCCTGGTTCTGCTGATAGTTGTATTTTTGTTTTCTATTAGGCCTTAAACCTCAACGTACTTTGTAAATGTACACTGAGTTGGTGTTTCTGGTGAATTCATGCTCTGAAACATAGAACAAGGTAACCAAGGACAAAAATAACTGATGACAGGAGCACTGCAAGACATACCCCAATATGAGAAAATACCCGGTTGTTTGTGATGGAAATATATAAATGCTGAAATGAGCCAAAACAAGTTCTATGGACTGTAAAGGTTTTAAGAGTCAGGATCAAGCTTAGCCTCAACCAACGTAGTGGAGAGACTGAACAATAAGAAAGATCTGCGAATACTCCAGACAGCAGAGGTTCATCTGTAAGCATGGTGATGGAGGAAGACGATGAATTGAAAGACAAACCCAGTCTGAATCCTGCTGAAGGAGGCTGCAGTAAAACCTCACCTAAAATGTGGGGGCATCTGATACAAAACCTGCTACTACTCTTGCTCATATTCAGATTTTGATCTTAAACTAAATCATCTTCAGCATTAAATACAGTTGAAAGCAAATGGCACATGTTGCCCATTCATACTGGCATTCTATCTAAGTCACGTCTGACGCAACACTATCTCAATAATCTAGTCATTTCACCGTGGGCTGCTTCTAAAGCCTTTCCCAAGTTTACTGTACCACGTCCCATTCAGCAAACATTTACTCAGCTCAGTGTGTGGTGACAATCAAATCGCAACTCAGTCATTGTACCGTCTAAATATCCCGCACACACTTTCAGCTGGTTCACAGTTATCTGGTTACATGCAAAGCAAGTGTGGCAGTGCAACCACAGATGCATAGTGGGACACAACTTCACAGGATGAGCACATCTGGGAAAACCGTGAATGGTATATGGGAATATTCAAGGATCGATGGCAACAATAAGAATCCCTTTTATATGTAGTTTAGGCTTTATTTATGGCTGTGTTGGGAACCAGCTGGTAAACTCACAAAACAACACAAAGGCAAGTGTGTGCAAATGTCAGTGTGGCAATATTGTGGCAAGTTTTTTGGCATCTTTCACTTCCTTTAATTCAACAGAAACCCCTGAAGTGCACAGAAACACAAGTTCTAGCTAGAGACATCCTGTCATGTGAAGCCTGTAGGGAAGTCTCCATTTGTTCTTCTGCTGCAACACTGCCACATAATTCAAAACTTGAATCCTATTTACAAATCACAGAGCAACAGCAGAGCTTCAAAAATTTACAATAACTATTACATTTTACACGACAGGAAACCCCCTCAGACATACAGTAAGCGGCAGACCCGACCAAAACACCTTCGATATGACTCCACCTCTGATGCCATCGTCTGTTTAATGACGTTGACCTAGAGCATTTAGAGAAACGCTTTCAGGACCATTGAAAATGCTGTGAGTAATCTGAGCACAACACTGTGTGCGTCAGACCAACACAAACAGCTTTGGTTTCCATCAACGCCGAGTAAAACTATTCCACACACTGCCTGGCGAATTCAATGATTTCCAGTGGTTTACACTAAAACTACACAGCATCTTTTCAAACACGAGCTGTTGTTCGCTGGGATAATATCCTAAACCTGGGGCACAAAACCCTTTTCACGCGTCCTCGCGTCTCAACAACTTCCACCAGGACTGAGATTTGAAGCTTTAAGAGCGGACATTTCCAGTATTCTCGCTGTGTGGACTCAAATGACCGGAGAACTGCTAGAAATGCACCACATGAAGTTTAGTCGCTCAGTCACCACCCAGCGGCTCAGGGCGTTTACAGCCCTGTGGTGACAAGTTCGGTTTTCATTTTTCAAAGGTAAGTTACCTGTTAAGAGCACGGTGGGCAGCAGGAAGCAGTAGAAGAACCAGACGATCACCTGAAGGTCCATGTCAGCGCAGATCGATATTTACTCCGCCCGATAATCACCAAGACTTATCAAGAACTGCGAAAATCAGCGGCACAGACGCTGCCTCGCCAACTTAAACCACTTCATCGCGTCTGATCAAACGTGACAGAGGTATGAACACGCCATTATTCCGATGTGTCCGCGATCTCCCTCCAGGGCTTAGAACGCACAGACCGTGAGTGGAAAGATTTCCAGAGCCAACATGGTCTTTTCAGCGCTCGGTGTCCACCGCCGTCCACATACTCTGTCAGTCGAGTGAGAAAACTTTTGGTGCACGACTTCCTTCAGAGGAGCCTCGGCCGAAGTGACAGCACTGTAGGTGGAAAATGTGATTCACATGCAAGTCAGCGTGGAGGGCGGTTATAGAGGAGCTATTCTCCGCTGAGCTGCGGCCGAAGCGCCTCACCTCCCGACAGCCTGAGTGAGCGCTCCGCAGTTTACTGCGCCGGGCTCGCTGAGAGGGAACACGCTCGTTCGCGGGGTACTTTTTCTAACATGACAACGTGAATCGATACTAGCGCCACAATTACGTCTTGTTTTGATTAAACAACAAATCTGCCCCACCAAGTTTGAACTGGCCAAAAGACGGGGGTGTGTTTAAGTGGCGCCATCTGGCGCGCAATCACAGCATCGACGTTTGCTGGCGAACTTCTTTGAATGAATTGATTTTCCTCCACTACGATTAAGAGATAAGATAAGAAACATTGTACTTTTTACTTCACTACTTTTATTTGACAGTTAAGATAGTAGATGCAGATTCCTAATGCAATTTATATCCAACTATTAACATATACTGTGGAGTCTAATTGTTCACATACAGGTGAAGTGAGCTCCACATAGCAACAGTAACATTTAAACATTTGGGCATAAATCATGCTAGTCCATATATATTTTCTTTATGTATGTTTTTTTTTTGTTTTGTAAGATTTTAAATCTTAAATGCACTTTGAGATTGCCTTTTGTTGAATTAAACAATTGAGTACTCGTTGTGCTCCCCAACCAGCCAAACAAAAAATTTTCTGCAGGGAATGGATGTGACCACTCTCCTGTATGAAACAATGAAGGTATTTACTAATAATGTTAAATAAACCTAAGACACAAGGCAGGTATTTCACAAAAAAAGTCAATGTGTTCGCTTCATAATGACGTGTTTGATGGGAAGTCTCAGCATATTTTTAGTCCTGCATGATGTGTCTGGCTCCTCTGGTAAACTCTTTTGGTCCCAATAAAATTTCATCCAAGTTTCCTTTGCATGTTTTTTACAAGTTTCTAAGTATCCTTTTTATATTACAAGGTCTTCTGCACTTTTGGACCACACAGACACAGAGACAGACATGCTGAGACCATATCCCACCTGTGCCCTTACTAAACTAAAGCCAACACTGTCTTGAGCAAAATAAGGTAAACATGAAAAAACTGCCTTAGGACAAAAACATATGTATAACAGACATTTGTGTTTTACTTCTTCTTTTAATCAGGTCTTTTAATCATCTCCTGGCGCCCTCAGGTTTATTGTGAGACCCATTAGGGAGCCTTGATCACAAAGCTGTGAACCACTGCCCAATTCATTTCATCAAGCTTTCTAAGAGAAAGCTGCATGAAGATACAGAGAACAATCAGTTGCCCTTAAGCTTTTCATTTTGTTGATCAGTGAAGACACTAGAAGACAGCTGCTGTTAATCCTATTTTGTTTCCCTGATCTCTTGGGTTGTATTCTACACATTTTCAAAGTGAGAGGGAAAACTAAGAGGGCATGTTACAAGTGTGTGGATTTATAGATTTAGTGAGACATTAATCAAAATTACTCTTTAGAATAAAAGGATATGAGCTATTTGTGTTAATAAGAAAGTGGTGTCTTGTAATGTTTGAAACTAAATGTTGTCAGTTTGACCTTTGTTTTGTGTCATTGATGCTGTGAGAGGTGGTGATGCTCAGAATGTATTACCCGTACATGTCTTTAGTATGTAGCTTTAAAAAAATTGGCTTAAACTTTAAACAAATGCCCCATGTTTAAACTCCATCTGATAAATGGTACTCAGGAGTCAACTAAACGACACAATTAATCAACATTTAATTAATCTAAGCTGAAGATCTGAACTGGAAACTCTCCCAGTCTACAATATTGTCATAGATGATTTGATCTGTTTCGATGAATTAAATTAATTAAAACTAACAAACTGTCTCTTTATCTTTGCATGTTTCAAAATGTGTCATTGTGGAGCTTTAACAATAACAATAAAATAACTAATAACTAAATACACAAGTGACTGTCTGGAATAAGTTGATGTAACTGAAGTGTGAAAACTAGCAATTAAAGTAATCAAGTCACGAATAGGTCTGTTGTGTGTTAAACCAGCTATTGATTGGTTCCAATAAAATAGAAATGTACTTTATATAGGCTAGGTCAGTATAATAAAAAATAATTAAAGAATAGTAAATCAAATGAATTATCACAATAAGTATATGACATTTTTGCGCAGTGCACAATAAAAATTTGGGCGTTTACATTTTAAATAGCCGTGACTGTAACAACGGCTCCATTCATCAACAGGTCGAATCCTTCTTTAATTTCCTAGGACATGACCGGAAGAGGCGTGGCTTTGTTCTTTTCCCGCGAAAGTTCTTTTTGTCTTCCTGTTGTGTGTCGATTTCCGGGAGGCTGTTGTTCATGGGTGCTATATATGCCCCCACCGAGGCCTTTTCGCAGTAGATTCGTGTAGCTTTTCCTTTTCTCTGGACTCGGTGGTGTCCGGCAGCAGCAGCAGCATGTCTCAGGCTCGAGTCACTGATTTCTTTGCCCACAGAAAGAAAGGCATCGCCGATGCAGCGAAGCAGCGCCTCCGCGTCCCTGGAGCCACGACGAGGTCCAGGATTTCCACAAGCAAAGACGCGTTTCTCTGCTCGTCCTACATTCACGAAGAGTTTGTGCGAGTTATCGATGAGGCAGCAGGGCTGACCGATGGAGAAACTAGGTGCGATGTCTCGGAGAAAACCTCCTCTAGTCCGCGGACGCCAAAGCGGACCTCTGCTAACGCAGAGGTTGACCTCGGGGCAGCCGTGTTTTCAGCCACCGCCGACCACAGCACGGCCAAGAAGAGACGGCAGGCGGAGGCCGCGAGAGACGCCCCGGAGAAAGTCACAAGGAGGACGGCCAGGAAGAAACTGGTGCTTCCTCAGGCCGCTTCACAGGTAAGTGCCGTTCTGCTGATATGCAGCTTCTGACTGAGCTACTATTAGTGACTCGAGATGCGTCTTTACAGCACTAGTGGTTAGAGCAACATATTTTCTGTTGTGCTGGTCCAGGATGCGGCTCAGCCCCAATCCACGGACCTGACGCCTCCTGTGTGTGGACAGGACTCAGAGGACCACAGTCGACCCTCTAGTAACGACAGCGGAGGACACGCCAGAAAGGTAACGCTGTGTGTCTGGACAGGGTAAAGGTCGGGCTTTTATTCTGACAACTAAGCGGCACATTTCATAATAAGATGATGTGATGGGGCACATAACATTACTGTCGACCTGAGGTATTATTATGTTAGCCATTTTTGTACGTGTAGTTTTTAGATGGCTTGCAGTGTAGTTTCAGGTGCTAATGCTGTATATTTTCTAGTGTGATTTGAATGATGGTGATGCACCATGGTCTCCTCACTACTAGAGCAAGTGTTGCCATCTTCAGCTGGCTGCTTTTAAAACACACAGTAGTTTCCACTTGGTTAATGCCATAAATTTAGTACACTAGTGTTGGTGTACTCATCTGTGTGTGTGTGTATGTTACACGTATCGTGGTGTAAATCCGATTTTAAAAAAAAAAAAAAAAAAAAAAAAAGTACACCATTTTATTTAGTTGTTAAATAAACCAATGTGGCAAAGACTCATTATGAGAAAGGTAAGCTTAAATGGATTTTTGTTATCTAGAGCTGTGTGTGTGTGTGTGTGTGTATATATATATATATATATATATATATATATATATACACACACACATTATATATATATATATATATATATATATATATATATATATATATATATATATATATATATATATAATAAAACTGACATAGCTGTAAAGGGGGGCACCATGACCCCCAAAAACACCTGCTAATGTACTGATAGGGTTAAATTAAAGGCAGCAACCAGAAGGAGGTGGCATAGTGTGAGCAGGAGAGTTTTAAGCTGCAGATGTTCAGATCTATGTTCGTTTAAATTATTTAGTGATGGTGGACACAGGATTCAGTTCAAAAACGGATGTGTGTTTTGGATGTTACTATTGGTGAAATTGTCCAGGATGTTTATTTGAAAAGAGACCTAATCTTTACCATTCTGAAAGCTCATTTGCTTTTTGATCTCTCTCTTCTGTCAGGCTCTGCGTAAAGATGACATTGCAGCCCTCAAGTCACGCCTTCAAAGGATCAAGAAACATTCAGAGGAAATGACAAGCTCTGCTTCACCTTCCACTGCCGTCTCTTCCTCCTTTCCAGCATCTAAAGAGCGTACCACCTCAGTCCCTAAAAGCGGCTTGCCTCACTCTTGTGATGCTAAGGCCCTTAAATGGACTGTGGCACAAGCCAAAGACTTGTCAGCTAAAGTCCAGAAGAGGAACAAGGAGAGAGAAGCTGAGGAGAGCAGGCCAAGTGACACGCAAGCCCAGGACAGGTGAGCATTGCCAGAAACTGTCTGTACTATGTGGTTGCATGTTTCGCTGAATTCAGCTTATTAAGTGGAACCCTATGTGTGTTTATCTGGGTTTATCTTGTTCATCAGTGCTGAGCTGCCAGCATACCAGCGCTACCACACCCTTGCCCAGTCGACTCCACCTGGCCTCTCCTTGCCTTACCAGTACAAGGTGCTGGCGGAGATGTTCAGGAGCATGGACACTGTGGTTGCTATGCTGTACAACCGCAGTGAGACAGTGACTTTTGCCAAAGTTAAACAAGGGGTCCAGGACATGATGCACAAGTAAGTAGAAGTGTGGTTTCAGTGCTTGTTTTGTTTACTAGATGGTGGAAGCTGACATTTGCCTCTTATTTATTTATTTTTCTTTTCAACTCATCCTTTAGGCGCTTCGAAGAAAACCACATGGGTCAGATTAAAACGGTGTTTTCTGAGGCCTACACATTCAGACAGGAAAAAAGCGTTCCAACCTTCACCAACAGCTTTAAGAAGGGCAGCTACCAGCTCACCGTGGAGCCTGTCATCTCTGGTTAGAATGCGCTGCTGTTAGACACGCTAAAATGTTACACACCAGCCCTTTTCATTGCTTTGACATTTGTGTGTTTGTTTGTGTGTTGCCTTCAGACCAGAACACAGCACGTCCTGTCCTGTCCGCCTCTCTTCTTCTGAAAAGAAGACACATCTTCCACCAGAACCTTTTGTCTTTTGTCAAATGCCATCATAAGGTCAGTGCCTCTTCCATTTGGTGAAGTTGAACAGGTATGAAGATGGTACAGTAATCACTGAGTGCTGGGAAGGGTTTAACCAGTTTCTCTAACTTCTTGTGCAGGTTTTCCTGTCTTCACTGGTTCCCCCAGTGTCTGTTCCAGATGATAAACTGACCCGATGGCACCCCCGCTTCAATGTGGACATGGTACCAGCCATTCAGACAAGCCCCTTGCCGCAGCCTCCAAACACTGAGAAACTAGCCACAGCACAGGAAGTACTGGACAAGGCCCGCTCCCTCATCACACCCAAGGTACCATGACAGAAGCTCAAATAGTCTTTGTAATAGTATGATTTATCATTCATTTTATTGTTCCACATTAGTTTTATTGTATTGTATTTAAGTAGATTACTACTGTTCTCTCACCCTGCCTTTTTAGATGGAGGATGCACTGGTTTCTCTGGCTCTGAAGACAGACAAAGCTGCAGACAGTAAAGGGGCATCACCCTTGCAAAACCCAGCATTACCTCAGACATCAGCTTCGTCTGCTGGCCCTGCAGCTCCGGTTCCTACTACCCTGAAAGGAGTGTCCCAGTCTCTGCTGGAGAGAGTATGTGTAGAAGGGGGGGTTGTCAATATTGTTGTTGTCAAAGTCTTTGACAAAGTTCTATTATTTTATATTTATTATCTTGTATTCCTCCAGATTCGAGCAAAGGAGTCCCAGAAGCTCCAGGTGGCTATGACTCGAAACTCTGCCCAAGAGGAGCGCCTTCTGATGATGTCACGGCTCGGTGAGCTGGCAAGGATCCTGCGAAATGTGTTTGTTGCAGAGAAGAAACCAGCTTTAATCATGGAAGTAGCCTGTAACAGGATGGTGGCCAGCTATAGGTCGGCTCTCAGCGCAGGTATGTTCTGACAACAGTGGAGAACCATGTTTTTTTGTTTGTTTGTTTGTTTTTTTTAACCACTGGAGATTTTCTAGTATAACTCAGAAGTGAGCTGTTCTCTGATTGCTGTTCCCCGTCTCTTGTCAACAGGTGAAATGGAGAAACACATCTTGCTGCTGGCAGAGGTGGCTTCTGAATGGCTGAGCATCCACCCGATTAGGAAGGACTTCTACCTGAAGCTCAACAAGAATATGGAGCTCACTGTAGTTCTGGACAAACTGAGCAGCAGACTTCAAGAGGAGGAGAAACTCTGAGACCATTTTTGTTCCAACCCAAGCCACTGTGTGTGCGGAGTCTGCATTTTCTGGTCTACCCGTTTCTTTTGAACCACCTTATTGTTCCATGAACTTGTTGGAAGCATGTATATCTGCCTGCTGTTTTGCCATTTTCCCTCCATCCTCTGTGTTGTAAACAGTTGTTTGGTTTTTTTTTTATATCATCTGTTATAGTTACACCTAAGTTTTTTTTTTGTTTTGTTTTGTTTTTTTTCCTCATTCCTTATATGTGAAGTTGGTGGGCACATGTCTGCTTTCAGTCTTTTAAAAGACCAGGTTTCTACAGTGTAGAACTGCTGTTTACATTTTAAAGGTTTAGGAAGAAATACACACATTCAGTTTATTAAGTGAAACTGTCTGTAAAACAACCACTGTTTTAGTGTTTAGAAATTGCTTCATCAAGAAAAAAAATCAGGAAAAGGAAATAAACACCCCAGTAAGGTGGGAATAAAGTTTATTTCTGGTGCTTGTAGTGATTTTTTTTTGTTTGTTTTGTTTTGTTTTTTTTATTGTCTGCAAGTACTATCAATGACTGATTCACAGTTAAAACTCCAGGGCCAGGTATTCTTTCCAACCAATTGAAATCAAGCTGGTTTTGATAGACGAATGCTTTTCTCCATGCATGAAAAAGAAAAAAGTCTTAAACAGAATTTATAGCAACAGAACAGAATCCTCTAAATCTAGTTATGATAACTTTCACATCATAAATTCATCTGCACTTGTAGGTTTTGGTTATCCTTTAACTGAAAAGGAAAACTTCCTCCTAGGAACTCTTAGCAGTTATTGATAATTCCAGAGGAGTCTAGCACAAAACCAGTAAATATAGCCCTGAAGTTAACCTGGTCCAGTGCATGTCAACATCCAGGATAAATTAATTCTAGTAAGTTGTAGTTTATCTGAAATGGTTTATTAATACAAACAACTACATCACGAAGCACCAAATATATTGCAAAGTATTATTTTACTAACCCCAGGTGGTGTTTCTGGCCAGACATAGAGGGACACATTGTAAAATTTATAAACCGATTAGATCATGACATTTTGGATTTAGTCACATAAAATCTAAAATGTAACTAAAAAATAACTTGCATTATAAAAATAAAAAACGCGATGGGCTTAAAAAAAAATTTAATGGACAAAATGTGGCATTTCTTGTGGAGCATATGTAGTAGGCTGGAAATACGTGTTCAACACAGTTTAAAGTTTAGTCCCAAACTGTTTAGTTTAAATCAGTAAACACTGCTTAATAACTAGGTCTGGATTATGTGCGGTTAAACCTCCCTCTTCAGGGAGTCAGTTCCTCCCAACCACGCGTCCAGGTACTGTGTCCACCTGGTCTCCAGCCTGAACACGTTCCACGCCACGGAGGCTCAGTTGACCTCCGCTCCGGACGGGGCGGTAAAGTGTAAAGTGTCTCAGCGCGGTGAGGGAACAAGGAGGGAAAGAAGCACAGGAGGAAGGCAGAAAAGCGTGGGACGCGGAGACACGTGACCAGAGAACGTGACAGGTGTCAAGATGGCAGCAAGCGCAGAAGCCAAGTTAGAAATGGTCCAGAGATGTATACGGGAGTTTCTGGACTTCCCCGAGAAAGGCATCTTGTTCAGGTGAGACTCCCACACTAACACCGCGAAACATCTTTATCTTCCTCAGAAGCCACGGAGTCTGTGGAGAAACGCTGCCCGTGACTTAGTTCTTTACTTTAGCACGTGCTTAGCGTCTGTTGCCCGGGAAACACAGCGGCAGACGGGACTGGTTCGGGTATAGTGAGACTATGTTATCGCCAGAAAGCCAAGGAAAACTCTGAAGTTTCGGCTGATAAAGTTGTTTAACCTGGTGTTTTACTTGCTCTTTGTAGCCGCCCACCATGTTTGTTCAGCACAGTAAATAATTGACAGTGTCCGTGTGTCTGTTTGTTCTGCTAGCTAGTCAGTTAGCACCTGAGGGGGGTAAAGACCTGCTTCACTCTGTGTACGAACCCACCAGAACTAAAGCAAATAAGGCTTCTTAATTTGTGTATTTTTATTCGAGCGGACACTGATATTACTTGTGATTCTTACAGAGACATCTGCCCTCTTCTGAAGGATCCAGCTGCTCTGACAGCAGTCATAGACCTGTTTGAAGAATATGTGATGAAGAATCACAAAAAGGTTGATTTAATTGTTGGTAAGAAACAAAGCAGCATGTAGTGTAAACTGTTTTTAAGAGACAGTGTAAAGAGAAAAAGTAAACCACTTGTATATGATGACAGTGGGACTTTTTTTTTTTGGTACTGCCTCTTCCAAGATGTTTGTTTTTGTGCAGGGTTAGATGCTCGTGGCTTCCTGTTCGGGCCTCTTCTTGCCCAGCGGCTTGGTGTCGGCTTTGTCCTTGTCCGAAAGAAGGGCAAACTACCTGGACCCACCATGTCTGTAAAATACGATCTGGAATATGGGAAGGTGTAGAAAAATGTATTAAACGCTACTTTTATACATTCATGTAATCCTTACTTGGTAATAAAATTTTCCATTAGTAGAACATAGAGTAGGTTACAGTGCACCCAGCCGCTGACATGTTGATATAAACTGCATGTGCATCCTCTAAGCGTCTGCTGTTCCCATGCTTCACCACAGTCTGTCTAATGTGCACTTTTAACTGGGTTCCTTCAGGCAGAGGTAGAGATCCAGGAGGATGCAGTAGCTGCAGGACAGAGGGTTCTGCTCATTGACGATCTTTTGGCTACCGGAGGTGAGAGTTCTGCACTTTGTAGTGGATTCAGTCCATTTTAGGAATATTTCACATATAAACAGAGATGATTACATTTCCACTGGCTGTCAATTAAGATGATTGCATTAAATTGCATTTATTTACGTTGAATTTTTTGGGGTTAAGTTTTAGAACTGAAAACTTAATGACGTTGGGGAGTGTTATAAAAATACACAAGCCCCATTTGCTTAAAAGCTGGCATTCAGCGAACAAAATCTGTTGTAATTCCCTTGAACCGTTTTACCATAAATGTCGAGTTCAATAATAACAAAATGTGACAGTTTATGAAATAATCAAGTGACACTGATTCCAAAATGACCAATTAATTTCAAAGGGTGAGTGGATCATGATTGGGAATGGGATGGTCTTTGCAAACAATCTTCTTATTTTAACACAAGATTAAGACCATACATGCCTTTGGGACACTGCGTGTAAAGGCCAGGAGCAGAGTCCATTGTTGCCTCCGTGACCTTTGAGCTGTCATAGTTACTTAAGTATAGTTCCTTGGACTTGGTCCACACTGAAACTCCGTAATGAAGCAGGAAGTGCTTTGGTAGTCATTTAACCACAGTGTACCCAGTCGGAGTCTAACCTAAGTTAAGCTGGACAATGGATTGCTCCCTCTCTCCCGCCCTCAACCATGTTTCCTTTCTGCCTCTCAGCTATCACTAACACAAGCAAAAGGCTAATTTTGAAGAAGGAATCTTTATGCAACGAGGAAGCCATACATCAGTTCTCTGCATAAACTGAGGATTTGTCTGAGCTCAGAACAGCCAAAGGTCTAAATGGTCTGCATTTGTATAGCGCTTTTCTACCTATTGGTACTCAAAGCGCTTTGACACTGCGTCTCATTTACCCATTTGCTCAAAGAAACGCGCACACATTTACATACCGGTGGCAGAGCTGCTATACAGCTTAGGCTGACACACTGGGGGCAGCTTGGGGTTCAGTGTCTTGCCCAAGGACACTTTGGCACATGACTGGGGAAGCCAGGAATCGAACCACCAAACCTATGATTGGGGGCTCTACCTCTGAGCCACTGCTGCCGTTTAAATAAACAAATCTTTTGACAGCTTAGCGGAGAATGTGGGCAGGTGACATTCTTGGCCTTGGTTACTGCACTGCTGAATCTGAGCTTTTGGTGGAGTTCAGGTTGAGAGCTGGTAGATGAAGGATGATGTGTAAATGCCCAGCATTGACTGAGCAGCTGTAATGTATTTATTGGTCCACATCTTGACTTGTAAACTGTGTTGCAGGAACACTGTGTGCAGCTTGTGAGCTGATGAAGAAGCAGCAGGCTGAGGTTCTGGCCTGCTTGGTGGTCATTGAGCTCGAAGAGTTGAAAGGTGCAGACAAACTGAAACCACACAGTGTGTTCTCCTTGGTTCAGTACTGAGGACTGTCTCACATCACCGTTATGTTCAACAGAACCAGAAGCTTCTACATCTCATGCTCACAGGAGTTTTTTGTTGTTGTTTCAATGTACATTTTTGCATTTTTTTTTTTTTTTTACATATGAAATTTGTCATTCATTTCCAAATGTGTTAATCCCATATACAGCATACTCTGAAGACATCTTAGTTTCAGTCTCTTGTATCCATGTTGTGACCACTCGTGCCTCAGTGGACCTGAAGGGTATCTGTCTGTTCAGCATTTGCACACATTGTGTTCACTGAATCCTCTTCATCTGTACATTCAGTAGCTGACATACCTATATGAAGAAACAGGTAGTGCTATGTGAAGCTGACAAGAAACAAACCTCATTATCAAGTATCTATTTTATATAGTTTTGTTGTTAACTTGATTTCATGGAAAGGTGTTTTTCTTTTTAAATGTTTGGATATTAAATTCTTTACATTCTGAGGGAGGAGGAGCTCTAATCACAACATTCAACCACACACAACTAAAGCCAAATAACAACCCTCAGAACAGTTTTTATCTGCCAGTTTACTACTGTTTAGTTTTTTGGGTTTTTTTTTCTCATCTGTATTTGGCATTTCATATATTTTTATGTTTTGATTTTAAAACCATAATGTTTTGTCAATGTTATAAGAAATAAGATGGGAAAATTGTTGAATAAAATGTTTAATGTAAAAGTATTGAATAAAGAATCTACATGCAAGTCCACACTGACTGTGTACTTTCTGAATAAGCTACTATTGCCATGACTGTGCTTTCAGACAGCCTTACCTGACTGAGAATCTTTACTAACATGTTGATCAGGTGCTGGAAAAGCTAACTGACCCAACTGATCAGCAAGGAGTGTTGGAAAATCAGCAGGACAGTGGGCCCCTGAGGACTGGAACTGCCCACCTTTGGTGTATGACATGTATCAAGAAACTAAAACCAGAAGATGGCAGCAATGCAACTGATGGGAC
Organism: Macropodus opercularis; assembly: GCA_030770545.1. Classification (NCBI taxonomy): domain Eukaryota; kingdom Metazoa; phylum Chordata; class Actinopteri; order Anabantiformes; family Osphronemidae; genus Macropodus; species Macropodus opercularis. The sequence goes on from CM061103.1 coordinate 15,825,939, forward strand.
GCCAGCTACAGTAAAACCCGAAAGAAGAAGACAGACATTTGCCCCCAAGTACGCCCAACTTCACTTTAAAAAAGGTGAACCTGACTGCTACGTTTCCATCTCAACCATCCACCCAATACATTTCACGTCTGTCTTTGGTGTTGCTAAAGTCTGTTTTAATTTTGCAAGCTTGGCAATGTGGTTTCAGAGTTAGTGTCAGATAATTGTTAGTATTAATTTTTATTTTACAGGAGAGTCCTGCAAAACTGTGAGGACCTGGTATACAACAGAAAATGCCACAAAGAGAATGTGTGTGTGTTTCAACACTTGAATAAAAGATCTAATCAAGTATGTATCTGAACTGTTTTTCCTATGAAGAATATTTAATGTTGGCACTCTCTCCTAGCTTACATATAAAATGCATATGTTTGTTTGATTTCTGAACGTCCTCTTAATTGGATGAAGTTACCTAGTCTGCACTGGCTCGTCCTGGAGCTCATCCATATACTTTTGATGAAGCAGTGAATGTTCAAACTCGCCAGTTTAAATAGGTATTAACACAAAGAAGTGGCTTGAAAAAAAAGAAAAGCTGAACTGGATAGTTTTAGGCGGAGAATGTTGATCATATACTCGCCCAGTAGATGGCGGTAATGCTCCCATGACGTTTGCCACCCGCTAAGTCAAACCTGGGGAAGAAGAAGCTTGTGTTGCAGTCTGGGTCTATGTCCTCACCAGTTCTAGCTTTAGCGCATCTACAACGGGATGTCGGCTGGTTGTGGTGGTGTGAGGCTGTTGTTCAGGTGTTTTCGGCCGCTGTTTAACCAAGGTGCCGCTTCTCCGTCAGTTGCTGCTGGCTGTAATCACAGAAGGAGGGTAAATACCGGCAGCGTCAGACTGATACAGCGCGGAGCCGCAGCCGGAGCCGCACGGAAAGCTACCGGAATTACTGCTGGTTAGTGGAGCCGAGATCAGCTGCTCCTCATTACCTGAAAACGTTTCCTCGTTTCTTTCTCGCGTCAAATTCATACTTTTGACGCTACAGTAACGAACACGAACAGAGATATCCAGCATGAGTGAAGCACCAGGAGCGACTTGTTCCACTAAACGCATCTCGGCTTATTCCGCTGGGTACAAGAAGAAGGTAGCGGGATAATCACGGTGCCGTTAAAAGGCCACGTGTCGATCACAGAATCACTAATTAAACGTGGACAAAAATCGCGCCGCCAGGTTTTCACTCACAGAGCAAATAATAATTATAATAATTATTAAATAATTCATTGATTTATATAATACATTTCATAATAAATTGTAATAATAGCAATGACAACAACAATAATAATTGTTTGTCGTATTATTGTTATGAGTAATCATACTAATACCAATAATAACAATTGTTGTTGTCATTGTTAGTATTATTAACACTATTCTAATTTGTTATATAAATGATACAGAATGCGAAAACTGTCAGTGCTTAGCACCCTAATGCAAAACCACCTTTATTTTAAGGTGGTTTCGTTTCACTATAAATGTGCTTCCTCAGCAGGCACAGAAGGGGTAATGAGAAACACCAGTTTACCATTATTATACCAGTTACCATATCTTTTAATTGAGCTCTACATCATCAACAGACAAACACGGATCACAAGACATTTTAATTTTACAAAGAAAAAAATTTAAGATTTTGCTGGGATCCTGACCAATCAGGTTCTCATTATCTAAAACATTTCTTGTAGAAAGAACAAATAATTCTCTAGTTCACAAAGCTTCAGTCACCATTGTTTGTGCTTTGCAGCATCTTTGTCTCTGTGCTGCAGCTAATTGTACACTGGATAATACTGACTGCAGTTTAGGGATTTTTACATGAAATACCTACTGAATAAGCTTCTAAAATGTGATGTAATGAGAAACTCTCATCTAGTACTGATCTATCTATGTTTCCTATATCGCTTCATGGGACGCGAAGCTAGAACACTTGTTGACACAGTGCACTCCAGCTGCGGTGCATGTTAACATCTTTTTGTCCTTCTGACTAGCTGTAGCCTGCTGACCTGAGAGAGGCCAGCACTGGGAAGCTTGTCTCATTATGTTGTCTTCCTTCCAAGGAAAGCTGCTGCGAAATGGAGAGGATAAGAAAGCAGCGGTGAGAAAGTTGGATCATATCTATATATTCTATAACACCCACTCTGTTTAACAGTAATGCCTACTGTACTAAAATATAGGTCTATGTTTGACTGTGCATTACACTATCACATACACGTCCTTTCCTGGTTCATTCTTCAACTGTTTGGACCATGCTTTCAGGTCTGTATTGAGGGGAACATCGCGAGTGGGAAGACGACGTGTCTGGAGTATTTCAGCAAAACCAGCAATATAGAGGTAAAAGTGTGCATAGTTAGGTTTCTGTTCATGTTGTCTAATCAAGATGTATCACTACCAGTGTTACACAAACATGGTTTAAATTGTAATTATGTTATTAAATTAATTTGTGGGTTTATGTGAGAGGGTTTTTGACTCCGTAATGCTTGAACCTTTTGTATGGGTGCTTTAAATAGACTAGGTCACATTTCCTGTTCTTATCAAAGAGAGTAGTTCAAAGAAACAATGACACCTGGTTTCACAGGTCTCCCCCTCTCCTCTCTTTTCACTTCAGGTTTTTACAGAACCAGTCTCTAAATGGAGGAATGTCTGGGGGCACAACCCTCTGGTACTGTTATTAACTGTGTGATCATACATAAAAGATATCAGACTTTTTAATGGAGCCAGGTCCCACTTATTATGGACTGATGGTCTGTTTGTCTGCCATTGCTGTTTGCGTCAGCTGTTTGTTTTTGTCCCTTCAGGCTCTGATGTACCAGGATCCAGAGCGCTGGGGCATCACATTGCAGACGTATGTTCAGCTCACTATGCTGGATAGACACCTGTCATCTATAGTACGTGGACAGTTATTGCACTCAATGTTATGCAAACATAGAAAATGAACTGTATGTTCTAAAATGTTTTTTTCCTCCTGACAGTCAGCTCCTGTCAGAATGATGGAGAGATCCATCTTCAGTGCTAAGCACATCTTTGTGGAGAATCTCTTTAGAAGGTACTACCTCAGCACCTCACAGAACCTGAAACACTGTGAACGCTGTGATGTCAGTCCAAACTTCCAGCTTTCATCCAAAGGGGTTGATAAATCTGTGCTTTTATCAGACTTTTGAACTATAAGTTCAAAAATGGCTACAGACGTGTCCACTCATCCTTTCCTGGTGTTTTTATTTCATTCTGCACTTAAGATGTGTTTAATCAACACGTTGTGTCTGACAGGAGCATTTTTACTGCTTGTAGTCCAATGCGTCAATAGACAGTTGCCAATTTCTTGGCAAAAACTGACTCATGCAGAGAAAGTGAACTTGAATCCTCTAAGATAAATAAAACCCCAAAGGAGGATAGATCCACACGTTACATTTTACTTGACTGATGACTCTGTTCACATAGAGTTGAAGAGTGAAAATATTGATAAAGCTTTGAACCAAGTTTAAACCACGAGTACAAGCAGAAAGTTGTTTCTATGATATCCTGTTAAAGCAGCATGAGAGTGATGGACATCAGGGAACAGTGATCTTGACCCGTCCGTCTAATCAAGTCATATCTGACTTCAAGCTGAGTTTAAAACGTAGGAATGCTTTAGAGATCAAAACACTCTACTGTTTTCACACAAATACAGACATACATTAGAAACACAACAGTTCAGACCACAGCTGTTGTTATAAAAATCGAATGTGATTGTTAATGTTGTCATAGTTGTTACTTACTGACTTTGTGGATTTTTTCCAGTGGGAAAATGCCAGAAGTGGACTATGCTGTTCTCAGCGAGTGGTTTGACTGGATCACAACCAACATTTCCATTTCTGTTGATCTAATTGGTGAGAAGACTTACTGAAACTCAAACACAGGTTTAATAAAACTTACAGTGATATGGAATGTAGTAGTAGAAGTATTTCTGACTGATGTAATGTGGATGACTGGAAACTATTGTTGGTTGTGCGTTTCCTCCCCCTTGCTGCAGTCTACCTGCAGACGTCTCCTCAGATCTGCCATGAGAGATTAAAGCAGAGATGCCGAGAGGAGGAGAAAGTCATTCCATTGGTGAGGACACAAACTCTAAGCCTGTGTTACTACACAGAACAAGGGTTGACTAAGATTTACTGGCCTCTTGTGGGTTAAACCCCAGCTGCACCGCATCCTTCTCTGTCTAGTTACTGGTGGCATGTTGACAAAGTGGAGGAAATATCACTAATGAGATTAGGTAATAAGATTTCCTGTGGCTGCTGCACAATAAGAAATATGTGACGTTCCTAAGGGCTACACGATGTGAGGATAATCGATGTGAGACAACGTCATGCAGCGTAACTTGTGAGAAACAGATCTTGAAGAGTACATATTGATCATACAGTGATTTGGTATCATCCTGTGTGTGTTTTTCAGGAGTATCTGGAGTCCATCCATCAGCTGTATGAGGACTGGCTCATTAAGAAAACCTCTTTCCCACTTCCTGCTCCCATCTTAGTAAGTGTCTCTTTGCTGAAGCTTTTTTGACACTTCTGGTAGTTTTCAGGGGGTTTTTAGACTCCACCCCTGCTTTCTTTAAAAGATGGCATTTGCATGTCATGTGATTCTAACATCCTCAGTTTTACCAGCTGTTGGTTTCTATTGTTGATCCATTTCTAAAACGTGTCTGTGTGTGCAGGTGATTCCTGCTGATCACGACCTCCAGAATATGCTGCATCAGTATGAGCAAAACCGTGACAAGATCCTGGCAACTAGCTCTCTCTGATACCCAGTTGTTCCTCAGACGCACAAGCAACATGTCCCTGCATTGTCCTACTGTACATAGCTTTACAGCTGAGTTGTTACGTTACAGTTACTAGTTTATTTTTACCAGTTTGACGACTCCTATTTCTCTATGACGCAGTTTGTGAACCCTCAGCTACAGTTCACTCAGAATGTCCATAATCTGCACAGTGAGAAAGCTTCAGGCACCAACCAATGAGTAAAACATTTGTTACCCTCAGTTTTTAAAGTTTCACTCATAACGTAAAGATGAATGGATTCTGCATTGTGTGCCATTCAGCTTAATTATTTTACTATTCTGTTACCCAGAAACCTGTTAACTGATTTTAATCTTTTGTGGATGTAGTTTTAAAAAAGCTTTTTGTCCACAGGGACCACAGAGATGTTTTCATAAAGGAAAAATTATGATTTTGGAATGCATATGCTTAAAATGTTTCTAAGATTCATTTTGATTAAGTAAACTTTACTCTTGATGTTTGTTATACATTTCTGTAATGCTAATATAAATTTGTGTGTTTTTCTTCTTGGTCTCATACAGTATGTTGAGCTGAGGTGGTTGTGTCCATGTGATCCTTTTATTGGTGTGTCTGATAGATACAAAGACAATTTGAGCTTTATATATTAGTACATGGTCCTGTGTTACAGGGGTGGAAATTTGGATTCAAGTCAAATAAAGTTAGGTTAGCAAAAGATATAAAGTGTGTAAATCCAAATTTGATACTGACAGTGTGTTCATATGATAGCACCTAAACACATTCACAACAAGTCGGAATGAACTCTGCTGGTAGAGCCTGGAGTTTTATTACATCAGATGAGTGCCTACAGTACTACTTAAGCAAAAATCCAGAATGTGTCAGACAGATCCAGCAGAAATCCTGGATAAAGACATGTGGCTAACTAGACATCATGTGTGAACTTTAACACTGTGCTCCAGGGGCATGTTGTGTTTGCTAGTTGGTAGAAAACCATTCTGCAATTCTTAGCACTGCTGAAAAGAAACAGGACTTGGGCAGATCATTCTAACACACAAATGTGATCATGTCTGTCAATGAGGTGTTGTATAAGATCTTTTTATGGCACAGCTGAAATTAATACTGCAAGAGATAAATGTGAAATTCAGCTTGCAAGTATTCTTACTCTGAACTTTACTCATTTCGTCATGTTACAAAGGATTTCACTTTTTTTTTTACAAATCAATATCTGAAAACCAACCATTTGTATTCAGCCCACTTTACTCTGATCCTGTGGAGCCAATAGCCTTCAGAAGTCACCTTAATAGTAAAGAGCTGTTCTGTGAATCCCTCTGATGTTTGGTAAATAAAGCTGTGGTAATGTTGAAAGCGGGATAAGGCTCTGAGAAAATACCCCAGTTTAATCCATCATCCATGGGAATATGATGTAAGGCTGTCTACTGAAACTGACCGGCTGAGCAAGGGGAAGCAGCAAAGGGGTAGACCTTGCTAACCCTGGATGGGCTGTTCTCAACAACAAATCTGGCCTTTACACAGACAAGCCAACATGTGGGAGAAGGCACGCTGAGATCCAAGTCTGGCCTAAATGCAAACTGCTACATGTAGCACAAAACTCATGCTACATACCGCATGACGCTGAACGCACCATCCCCAACATACAACATGGTGGCAGCATTGGTCAGAGTTTTAGAGAATTTTTTTTTTTCCGCAAACAATCTGAGACCAGGGGTGGAGGTTCACCTACGAGCAGGAACATGCAGCCAGAGCTATAGAGGAAGGGTTTAGAGCAAAGCATATTCCCAGTATATCCTCAGTCATGTCCTTGACCTAAATCCAACTGACAATCTGTGGCAAGACCTGAAAATTGACCTTTGCAAAGCAGAAAAGGCATAAAAGTCAAAGTGTGTAAAGCTGGCAGAAAATGGCACGTGTGTAAAATCCCCCCAAAAAAATATTTTTGTGGCTGTATTGTGATAAAATGTATAAGCGTTTAATAAGTAATGCTTTTACCAGATACCGTATACATATTCTACAGCTATTCTCAGAACAAAGGGCACCAAGATTCCTCACCTGAACTGTTGAACACTGGAATAAGGCGAACTCTGCAGTTCATGGAATCAAGTCGTAAGTTTGATGCATGAATAGGTTTTTCAAAAGTAACATATCAATTCAACATAATGACACTATACAGACAACAATGACCAGAAAATGAACTTTTTATAGAATCTTCATGACAGATATACTGTAACAGGACAACAAGCTGACAAAGCAGAGATACTCTGAATAAAGTAAAATATGAACAGTAAAAGAATCAACATGACACTGTAACAACTAAAATCGAGGTGAGTAGACTTCCTGAGAAGACCTAAAAACAGCCTTTCACCTGAAGGTTACATGTCATGGAATTACACTTGCAGCCCATCTTCATTCCCATTGCTTAATTTAGAATAATGCTGATTAATGATATACTAAGCAAATTAAGCAGAAACCCATATGAACTGCAGTAACTCTGCAATAAATATTATGGTGGTTTGCAGTTTTGGCTGTTCCCATATTGAGCTTTTGAGCTAAAAAAACAAACAAATATGTTACACAAGCTCATAAACTAAGGTTCTTGAAGGTAAAAAAACAAAGATGCACTTGTGGCAGCTTCCTGGGTATAATTCTGAAATTGTAATTTAAATAATATCTATGAACTTTAATAAAATTCCAGTTATCTAAGTCTTGTTCAGTAGTTTTTCCATAAATAACCCTCCGCAATAGAACCAAAAATGAATCGTGATGACTCTTATTTCTTGTGAGACTTAAGACGCGTCTGCTCACGCAGGGTCGTCGTCTCCCTGCTGCCCTGCACTCTCACCATCTGCTGTAGCGATGGCTCTGTGTGAGAGGTGACACCTGTTGGGCTGCTTCTGCTCTTTTAGTGCTGTGGGATCAGACTGAATGGATCTGGTGCATTTACTGGCATCACAGCTCTGCGACGAACCCGTCTCAGTCACTGGCTTCCTTGAGTTCTTGTCCTCTGGAGCCTCCTCTGTGCTTGGCTTTTTCCATTTTTTCTTTTTCTCTTTAGTTATATTCTCACCTCCTGGTTTGTGTGCCTCTCTTCTCTTCACCTCCTCTTTGGTCTCGTGGCTCTGGCCCATCCTGTGTGCCAGGTCTCTCAGGTCCTGCTCCTCATCCACAGAGCTTAGAGGGGAATGATCTGTGTTGACCAGGTTCTTGTTTTCAGCTTCTGTAAAAATTATGTTCATATCAAAGATATTTATAACACGAGTAAAAAACACTTTGCAAGACATGTAAAGACACCAGTGTGTGGTACCTGCTGCAGACTGATGCTGCCACCAGCCCAGAGGCTCTGGTGTGGCCTGGGAAAACACCTGGGGACCATTGAGCTCATTTACGCCACCTCCATTACTGCTGCTAGTAGTGTTTCCTGGGACTGGGATCCCACCGCTTCTTTTATTATCAGCATAGGTCTCATGAGCTTTGCTATTATAATTTTCACTGCTGACAGTCAAAGCAGCAGCTCTGGTGCCTTTGACACTTTCTCTTTTGTGGAGCTCGGCACCTTTGCTGTCCACACCAGCAGCTTGAACATCTTTGCAGCTGTTCCTGCCGATGTTTGCTTGGTGGGGTTTGTCTGCTACCAGAGGACGGCCCCTGAAGGCCAGGTCAGGGTAGTTTCTCTGCATCTCCATAAGGGACTGGTCTGTGTTGACCAGGATGTGTCGAGGCTTGGGCTGTGGGGGCACCGCAACCCTGGTACACGAATGCAGAGGTATCTGGAGGAATTAAATGGAGATTGTGTCAGGACAGACTGCAGCTGGTTAGACTCCTTTAAGCAGGTTGTGTAGGTTCCTGTGTCAGGCAAGTGTTTTTACATATTTTAATACCAAATGTAGTCTTGAGGATTTGGCTAAATCAGCCAGGAGTCCACCCTCTCACTGTTCAGCACAGTTGGCAGCAACATTCCTACTGCAATATGGGCTGTCATGTCATCTGTTACATGACAGAGTTTCTAATGTGAAACATACCAAGGAGAAAAATAATATGCTGCTATATTGGTGGTTTTTTTCATAGTGAACCACACTATTAGTATCTTCAGTGTAGAATCCCACTGTTGCTCAGTAGGGACAAGCAGTGAGGAATGTTACTGTGTTCCAGGAAGTCAAGAGTCTAGAGACTAGCAAGACAGGAGTAATTCCAAACAGTATCATGAACAATTATGGATTGTGATTATTACGGTTTTAACTACACCACCTGTGATATTTGGGTTATATGTCACAATTGACTACAGACCACAGTGGGATATAAATTACATGTCAAATGCATCCTATGTGGTTGTGTTATTCATTTATTACAACAAGGTAATAAAAGCACAGACTTATTTACACATTCATGATACTTACTTATTTATGTACACTATTCCCTGTCTATTAGCATTCTTATCCTTTTATATAGTAAACCTATTGCCTCTTACCTCCTTTTTATTAGCGTCTTCCTTATTTGTTCTCTCCTCTGCCTTTGGCTCAGTTGTTTTCTTTTCTGAGGGTTTGTGTATTTTTCTATGCCCTGCTCTCCTCTGGAGAACCTCCATCCACTCCTGGATTAAGGATAATAAATATCACATGAAAGACATTAAATTAATTTATACCAGTTATATCATGTCTTTCTGAAAAGTGCCAGAATGGAAAATTTAATTCAATTTTGTTTGCTGTACAAATTTTCCCCACTGTGGAACAAGTAGGAAACTACGCTGGTCTACTTGTGGTTCCTAGATTTTCCACCTGTAGAACAGGAGGCAGAGCCTTTAGCTCCAAGCTCCTCTATGTGGAACCAGCTTCCAGTTCAAATTTGAGAAGCAGACACCCAGGACCACCCAAAACCTTCCTTTTCATAAAGCTCATAGAGATAGTTCAGGTCACTCTGAGTTAAGCTGCTATAGACTTAAGTGCAGGAACCTCCGTCATCCACTGTGCTTGTCTGTTTTGCTCACCTTTCGATCCTATATACGTTTATCCACTTATATTCCATAATTTTTCATGTGATTAACTTTGTATCTTTTCGCTCCAGTAGTTTGTGTTTCTTTCTCTCTGTGTATCTCTCTCTGTACTCACCCACAGGTATTGTCAGTTGTAATGAGTCTTCCACGTGTTGTAATGAGTCTTGTTTATGAAAGCACTAAGAAACCTGGTCGTTTGCTGTGATTGTTTGTTCATTAGATGATGGCTAGTGCCAAACTTACTCCTTCAGTTAATAATTTAGACTTTTTTGGAAGTGAGACAATAATTGCCCCTGATAAAGATAATAAGAAAATCTGTGATTTTTAAATTATTAATAATTTTTAGGTGGAGTAAAACCAGCTGACCTTGTCAATCTGCACCTCAAAGAGAGATGGTGGAGCTCGTCCATGCACAATTTTAAATCCAAGCAGGCATCTCTGAGTTTTATTTAGAATCATGGCCAAAAATATCTGCACCCTTGCAATTCTCTCAGAAAATTGTTCCAGTTCCAAATGTTTTGGTTTTCACATGTTGTTTTTGTTCAAAAATGGACTGGACTAAATGATTGGCTCCCTTAACTTAATATTTGGCAGCACCCTTTTGAAAAATAACTGAAATCAATGCTTCCTGTAACCATGAATGAGTTTCTTCCATCTCTCTACTGGAATTTTGAACCACTCTTCTTTTGCAAACTGCTCCAGGTCGTTCAAGAGGCCAGGTTTGAAAGAGTCCTTCTCCCACCTGCTGTTGTGAGATCTCCCCACTGGTTCTGTGGGATTCAGATCTGGACTCATTGCTGCTGTTTCAGAACTCCAGCGCTTTGTTTGGAGCCATTTCTGGTGCTTGTTGAAGTGGGTCTGGGGTCATTGTCCTGCTGGACGACCCATGACCTCTGGTGGAGACGCAGCTTTCTGACACTGGCCACTACGCTGTGCCCCAAAGTTCTTTGGTCATCATCAGATTCCATGACAGCGCTCACACAGTCAACATCTCCAGTGGCAGAAGCAGCACACAGCACAAGCAGCAATGGAGCCTCTTGGGTCTCCTACCATAGCCTCCCTTTTCATTCACATGGTGACGTAGTGCTGACACTGTTGTGCCCTGTGTCTGCAGATCAGCTTGAATTGGTTGGAAGTTAATCAGGCTCTTTATCCACCAACAATCCTTCCTTGTAATTCTTCATACATTCTGTTCTTGCGTCCACGTCCAGGAAGGTTAGTAGCTACAGAGTCTGGGCTGTAAACCTCTGGATGATGTTGGCACAGTGTGACACAGGAACATTCTGATCTCTGCAGATGAGATTGTCCATGTTTTTCCACTATTTTGTGTTTTTTTGAGTTTTGTGTGAATTTTTGTCAGGTTTGACTTTTCTTCTCAGTTTTTTGTCTTGTTCCAGTGCAAGCAAAAACAATAAACACGTGAAAACCAAAACATTTGCAATTGGAACAATTTTCTGAAAGAAGTGTTGCATTTTCTGACAATGCAAGGGTACCAAATGAAAATGATGCTTGTCTAACATATACTTTTTAACTTTAAGTGTGGCCAAGTTGTGAGACATTTTGTCAAATTATCACGGCATTTAAATATAATTTTGCAGCTTTGGTGCTCAAGTGATGTTTTAGTTGTCTGAAATTGGCCCTTCGTTCAACATATTAATGTAAAATGTAAGACAAATATGGTGCCAACTTAAGTGAATCCCCTCCAGCAACATGGCCATATGGGTCATATATGAGATGGTTGTTTTGAGAAAAACACGGCACTAATCTTTTCACATTTAGGTGCAAACCAGGCGAGCTATGGAGCTGCTCTGTTGATTCAGACTCTTTTATTTCTAGTAGCGTCTCCTCAATAAACTGTATATATTAATATCTTTAGTTTCATCTCCTAAAACTATTTTGTGACCAGTTAATTGTCAACACAGAGTGACGTTGATTAGATGATTTCCACTCTTACTTGTGGTCCCTGCTGATCCTTATCCAGGAGCTCCAAGAAGTGGTGACACTCCACCCTGGCCAGCAGCAGCTCAAAGCCCACCTGCATGGCTTTGTCTGGATTAGCATCCTCACTGAGTGTGAACTCACTGCAAAATATTAGACATCAGATCCCAGTGACAAGGGCTTTGTCTCATCTTTCTGTGTGGCTCTCTGTGTCCTTGCCTCCTACCTGGGAGTGTCACCATGGGGCAAGTATCCAATAGAAGCTAAGACGGATTTAATGGTAGAACTGTTGAGAACTGGCAGGAGACTGTAAACAAACGGGCCTGTAAAAGTCTGAAATACACACACGCACACACACACACACACATTTAATATATAATTAAATCATTTCAAACAAGGTTGTGGTGACAAGAGTGTGATGAACCAATGCATCACATGTATTTTGAGGCTCCTCTTCCAAGCTGGTTTTGTAACATGTAAATAAATAAATAGACTTCACATAATCAGTGCGTAGACAGAACCACCCTGCAATTAGCGGACACACGTTTCACTTCCTGAATAACAGCCATTCATATGATATAGATGAATCTCAATAACTGATGTGTTTGCAGTAAGTAATAGACAAATGGGTGTTGAGATTTAACCTAATAAAACATCTATTTTACAGAACTTTTGCATTTTTGAATTAATGTACAATATAATTACATGCTGTGTGTCATTGTTAGCTCACTCTGTGCTCAGAGGTGTTTCCTCTCTATCACGTTCTACACCAGTAAAAATGAAGTGAAAACAACTCATTAAACCATTTGAAGTAATCAGAAACGTTTCATTTTAAAATTAAATAATGGCTGATTATTCACTACTAGCTCAATTGACATAAACGGTGGAATGTCGTACGACTTGTCCTACTAGTATGAGGCCTTAAACGCTTGAGCATCTTTCACCCAGAGCATCTCAGACAATGTGCGCCTCTTACATTCCACACTGATGTCACTGAAACTACGCGTAGACTATAGAGCAGGAACGAGTGGTTAAAAACAAGTAAAGACAAAGAATCACCTTGAGAGTCCTGATTTCCCTTTTCCATGGCTGAAGGAACAGATTGACGCAGAGAGTTTCCAGCAGCTCGGTGGCTTTAATAAAGGCCAACAGGTATTTCCTGCAGTCTGTGCCCGGAGCGTCAAGGCCCTCGCTCACAGCGTGGTAGAAGCGGAATAGGGAGAAGGTGTCCGCAGGATCTGGGTCGCTCAGCAGGTACCGCGCCGTCCTGCTCAGGAGCCAGTGATCGCGGCACGGCCCCACCTCTTTACACATCTGGCGGTAAAAGTTCACATAGGCAGCGCAAAGCTCCTGGCGGGACGGCTCCACCAGCTCACCTGCCCCGGGTCCGTCCTTCATGACCGCCGCGCTAACGTCTGTCAGTCGGCAACGAGGAAGAGTAGCTGTCAAACAAGCTGACGAGGAAGTGAAAGCGAGGCCAGCTCAGTCAGTCCACAAGACGACTGCAGAAGAATACCAAGACATAATCAAACAGCAAAAAAGATGTCCCGCAGACGCCAACACTGCTCAAAACGTCAGCGTCACGTCAGCTATTAGGGAGCGCAATTAAAGTTGATGAATAAGTCCCATGGCACTATAACAGTATTCATTGTGTCACTTGATATTTTGTACCATTCATAAAATGTGAAAACTTGAATAATGTCAGGGACTTAAAAGCAAGTTGAATTAATAATATTGAAATAATACATTTCTTCACCAAAACGCAAAAACGATATCTAAACAAATCACTTTTATGTCTAGTGTTTTTATTCTGAAAATTCTAACCCGGATACGTGAATTTTAGCTTCCGAGGTAATTCGTCTGCCTGTAAACACGTTGTCTGAGCTTTAGGTTTCAGGACGTTCAACATAAGAATTGATGAGGCAAGAAAGAAGGAGACAAACCGCTTGTTGTCTTTTTCAGTAAACGGCATCTGTTTGTTTCTCTCCCACACCCCGCCGATATTTCTTGTCAAGGTTTTTATATCGGATTTTTAGTTCACCCTAAGCAAGTAAGAAAGTGACGGTTTTCTTGCGTTTTACAGTAGCAGTAGTCAGCTAGTACATTTACCCTACTCAACGTTACTTAAGGAAGATGTTCAAATTTTGTACATTGGTATTTTCCTGTAGTTTATGATGATTCATAATGTTTGAATACACGTTTTACTTTTGATGAGTGCTGTCGCTGTACAGCCACCTTGAGTGTCTAGAAAGGGGCTGGTACGTAAATTGCATTGTTATTAAGATAACTATCAGTGCAACAATAATTATGATTCAGTAACACCACATAATAATTTGATAATTTAAGTATAGTTTCGTGCTGTGTTTTTTAACTTGACACTTCCGATTATTGATGATTACTGATCAGATTATTTATTCTGTCACATCTCAGTATCACACTTACACAGATGATTAAATGCTTGTTCGTAGCACTTGAACAGGTGTTGAAACTAAGTTCAATTCAGTTTATTTATATAGCACAAACAGAATTATTCTCAAGACACTTTACAGAGTAAGGTTTTAGACTTTACTGAATACAACTATATAGAATTCTGTTTAAAAGAACATCAAATCCCACTTGAACATGTACAAAATGAAAGTGAAATAAAATCCTCTCCGGTTGTTTGTGAAAATTGCAAACATGATTAAACATAGCAATTCAGCTAACTTCCTGTTTTGTTTTGTTTTTTGTTATTTGTTAATGCTCAGAAGGACAAACATGAAGAATCGCGGTGGAGGCGGTCTAGATGGTCGACTCAGAAACAGAGTGGAGCAGGTACAAGTTTCATTCTTTCCTCTTATACTGGGAATATGTAGAAGCAATTGAGGTCATTTCTCTTTTTCTGCATGTAATTACAGATACATCTTACACACATCTCAGACACATTTCTTTCATTGAAATTCGTGATGTTCTCATGTTTGTCTTGTTAAGTTGAGAACATTAAACACTGAGTCTGAACTTCTTATTATCAAAGTAATCTTGGCTATCCTCTGTAAATGTTATTTTCAGTATTTGGAATCCAGCAACAGTGAATATGTGGACCTTTCAGACATGGCCCTGGACCTTCAAAAACAATATCGGCAAGTTACTGGACAGTGATCTTGTCTGCTTTAAAAAGATAATCTTTCATATCGAATATGTGCAGGTCAAGGAAATATTAAAATGTATGTGATTGCACTTCATGTCCTGTTCTGTCTATCCTTTTCAGGGAATGGTTTTTTTGTGTTCTATAATCATTGATGTATCATTTAAAAAGAAGAGACTTGAACAGCAATCCCTAAATGACAGTAGTGGTTAAAGTAGAATGAATTTCTGTGTTTGTGAGGAAATAAACAGTAAGTTGTAACATACAATGTGTTTGTTTCTGTAGAATGGAGTATGGCAGAAGAAACAAAGCCGCTTTTAGGATTCAAGTAGAGAAAGGTAAGAATCAACAGTGGTTTGATGTTTGCTGTGTTTAACTTACATGTGTTGGCTGGGGGGAATAGTTAGGCAAGAACCAGAGTGAACGTTACATTACATTTATATCAGTAAATAACAATAATGTCTCCAGCCGTGTAGATTCTGTCTATTTATCAGTTCTGTTTTTTTCTAGTGTATGAAGCCATCATGAAGGAATCTGTGTTGAATGATTTGGAAAGCAAACACTTGGCTAAGAAAGCGAAGCATAGCCACAACACTGGGTGAATAACTCTTTGCTAAGTGCCTGTTTTGAAACACTAAGACCACATCTTTATCTCTGTTCACACTCTTTTTGAAATGCATGGCTAATGTAATGTGAACCTGTGTTCACAGTGATGGCAGCACCTCAGAGGAGTCCTCTGACAGTGATGACCAGACTGTGGAGAACCAGGTAAAAAAGTTTGCAGGAGGTCACATGCAGGACGAGGGTCTTTTTTTTTTCTTTCAATTTTGAATTTCTCTTTCATCTGAGCACTCATCGGTCATCATTGCTCCTTTTTGTCATTCACAGCCCACCAACCACATGAATAGTTCCCTTACATCTCTGTACAGGAAGGGAAACCCTGACTCCAGTACCAGCTCACCCAGAAGAGACCAGACCATAGCCAGCAGTTCCACTTTCAGCACTACGAATCCCCCTCCCCGTTCAGGGACACTGGTTTCCACGGGTGGTTGGTTCATTGATAGAGGCAGAGGACCTGAGAAAAGCACCATGCTTATCGATCTGTGTGATGAGGAGCCAACTAATATAGCCTCAAATGTAAGTACCTGACGAAGCCATGTTTGTGTAACATCCTGATTCTGCAAATCAGCAGATATTCTTACACTCCTCTGTGCAGTCTTTGAATCAGCTCCTAGAAACTTGTAGAAAGAATGAAGGTACTGTGCAAAAGGTTTTAGGCAGGTGTGGAAAAAGTGCTGTAAACAAAGAATGCTTTCAAAAATTGAAGTGTTAAACATTTATTTTCACAAATTAACAAAATCCAGTGAATGAACAACAGAGAAATCTAAATCACATCAATATTTGCTGTGACCACCCTTTGCCTTCAAACAGCAGCAGTTTTTCTAGGTTCACTTGCTCACAGTGTTTGAAGGAACTCGGCTGTAGGTTGTTCCAAACATCTAGAGAACTAACCACAGATCTTCTGTGGATGTAGGGTTTCTCATATTCTTCTGTCTCTTCATGTGATCCCAGACAAACTCCATGATGTTGAGTTTAGGGCTCTGTGGGAGGCCCATGACGTGATTTGATTCTTCTTTTGTTCGCTCACTTTGCATTTTGTAAATTGACAAAAATAAACAATCATCACAGTACTGTAGATGACGGTTCTTCTCGCCAGTAGAAGCGACTGAAACAAAGAAAACTCATCTTTATAAGAGATTATAGGTGATCCAGGAAGTCAGTGAGGACAATAATATAACCATGTGTTTTGCTTTGACTCGTCTTGTTTCTGTCCTCAACAGACAGACATGTCCATGCTGGAGCCTGAGAAGCCTCCTAAAAGGTCCAAGAAAAAGCGGTCAACTGAAGCAACCACAGCTGAGGCCCGCAGCCTAAATAAGAAAGGTACTATCATAAGATACTCATTAAAATCAAGATGAGCAAAGTATAGAGAAGGAACGAACAGTCCATGATCCAAAGCAAGCACATCATGCCAGCCTCCATCACGTTGATCGTGATGGAGGCTGGCATGGGATGTTCTTCTCTGGCCAAGTCAAGCACCTTATACTAATCTAATAGAGCTGCTTTTTATTTAGTGAAGGCAGGGCCACAAATACGCATCAACTGAATTCAGCTGCATGACCGAGCATTTGAAGGGATTTGATGTGTGTATGCTTCAGATTCATGTGATGGTCTGAAAAGGACAAATTCTGTAAGAACCCTGCTAAACCTGGTTTAATGGGGTAGTGCATTAGAAATAATGGCAACATTTATAACAGATTACCACATTCTACTGGAATGTCTGTGGCCCATAGTTAATGAATTGTTTCTCAGCAAAAACCAAGTCACCAGAGCTCCAGTATCCCGTCCTCAAGTTTGAAGACGTGGGAGGAAACGAAGAGACGTTAACGGTTAGTACCTGGTGGAACTGGGCTTCTTTACTGTATAAGTTGAGCAACGCAGAGAAAATAAAACCACTTTGTATGAACTGCCTGTGCTGTAGGAAGTATGTAAACTGCTGATCCACATGCGACACCCAGAGGTGTACCAGCAGCTGGGAATGGTTCCTCCAAGGGGCTTCCTGCTCCATGGACCTCCTGGCTGTGGAAAGACCTTGCTGGCCCAGGCTATTGCTGGAGTGAGTATTGTACCTGGAGATCAAATGAGGAAACTGTTGGCTTGTTGAGTTTTCTGTACAGTTGTGCATGGTCTTAAACCTTACCTTGTGCTTTAAGGCGACCTTTGTGGCGCTCTATACTGTTTTAGTGTAGAGGAACTTGCTGTAAATCTGTGATAGACATCTTGTTTGTAGATAAAATAATACTCAAATAATAGAGTAAAGTTAAAGTGATCCATTTCCCCTTTTCTGACTGAATTGCAATGGTGCCGATATTTTTAGCCAGGACTGTGTATTGTTGTCGTACATGCTATCTGGGGTGCTAATAACAGTACTATTGCCATACTAGTTTTGGTTAAGCAGTGATGTGATTGTGTGTTTCAGGAGCTGCAGCTGCCCATGTTGAAAGTATCTGCTCCAGAACTGGTGTCTGGAGTGTCTGGGGAGTCTGAGCAGAAGCTCAGAGAGCTGTTTGACCTGGCAGTGGTCAGTAGGGCTTCACTTACTGTCGATCATTCACTTAGTCCATTGATGGCCACCACAGCAGTGTCATTACATAAATTAATTACTAACAGGAACAAAACTTATGATACATCGTTTATGAGAGAAAGATTAAAGGGATTTTCTCATCTCTTTCCTCAAAAATCCCTTTCCACAAACATGACATTATTGGCTCGAGACTTACCATAGGTCGCACTTACTTTCAAATCTCTGTTTGTCACTACTCACAGTAAGCAATAGAGTAGTAAGCCATCACCTTTCAAGTGAGTGTTTTGATGTTTTTAACACACCTCCACTCACTACCTACCTCCCATACATTCAGTGCAAGTAGAGTACAACTTGACAGCGTAGTCTTCAGTAGACGGTCTAATGTCAGTACAGGAAATAGGATGTGTACAGGTATACATAACTAGTTGTTAGTCTTTGAAAATCACTGCTTGTTTCTCCCCCACACAGAGCTCAGCTCCTTGTATCCTGTTCATAGACGAGATAGACGCCATAACCCCTAAGAGGGAGGTGGCCTCTAAAGACATGGAGAGGAGGATTGTAGCCCAGCTGCTAACCTGCATGGATGGTATCACACACTGCTTTCAGACTCCTTCTGCCGACCACTTAGTGTTCAAATCTACGTCGTAGGTCTCATCTTCATGTAAACCATACAGCAGGAAACATTTTATCGATTTGAAATTCCTGATGAATATGAATGTATGAATATGCTGACTGAAAGCTGATGGTAGTACTCTACACGAGACTAGTAGATCTGTCAGTTAAAGAAAACCTTTGTACTAGTTTTATTTGACAACCTGTTCCTTTCAGGAGGGAATCAGTTTAACAAATGCCTCCAGCCTCTTCCTCAGAAAACCATGTCAATACAAAGACATTGAACAGAGCAAATTTATATATTATGTAATATAATGTGAAGTCACAGTGAGCGTGTGCTACTCCAGCTACTGAATCTGTAAAGAACCAACTCTTTAAGCTTGTGAAGAGGAAGTGCTGGGTTAGAACCTCAACGCTACTAATACTATTGCAACTTGAAAGCAACTTTGTCTTAAATATACTGTGACTTCAGAGAGACGCCTCAGTTTAGCTCAGTAACCAAACCTGCTGTGACAGATTCATAAAGACATCAAGACTGTAGTGTAACTAGCTTAAAATGAAAATGGTCTAATGGTAAAGTTGGTCAAATTAGCATTTTCTCCTCCCAGACTTAAATAGTCTGACTGTGACGGCTCAGGTCTTGGTGGTTGGGGCCACCAACAGGCCGGACGCCCTGGACCCCGCCTTGCGCAGGGCTGGACGCTTTGACAGAGAGATCTGCCTCGGGATCCCTGATGAAGCAGCTCGTCTCAGGTCAGCTGTCCATACTGACAGAGGAAATTTAATACAAAATTATTTGTACTCAATATATGACTAGTAAACTGATAAGTTGCAATTTTATTTTGTCGTAGCACCAGGTTCAGAAACACAAAACATAGATGTTATTAATTAAGTTGACGAACTGCTGGATATTCTCAGTTTTAGTTTGACATGATCTAACTCAGTTTAACACTTACTAATTACTAATTAACTGAATTCTCTGTTCTCTGTCAGGATCTTGAAGACACTTTGTCGAAAGTTAAAGCTGCCTGAGGACTTTGACTACCAGCAGCTGGCGCACCTTACACCAGGCTACGTGGGCGCCGACCTAATGGCTCTGTGCCGCCAAGCTGCCATGAACGCTGTCAACAGAGTTCTGCTGGAATTAAGAGGACAGCCACCAAGCCAAGACCAGAGCTTTGCTAATGATGAGCAGATGAGCAGAGCACATCCTGAGGCTGGTGCAACTGACAGAGAGGTCAGCAACCCAGTAGTTCAGCAAGAGTGTGGACAGGATCCTCTGCAGGTACAGTTGGAGAACGTTATCAGTCCCCGCTTTAAAAATCAGTCTGTGGGACCAAGCTTTTAAAGCCCAAAGTGTGTGTGTGTGTGTGTGCGCGCGCATATAGATAGATAGAGAGAGAGAGAGTGCATCCTGTTCATAGATGAGATAGATGCCATAAGCACTAAGAGGGAAGTGGCCTCTAAAGACATAGAGAGGAGGATTGTAGCCCACTTGCTAACCTGCATGGATGGTATCACACACTGCTTTCAGCTTCCTTTTTATATATATATATATTAAAAAAAAGCATCACTTTCAGAAAGGATGCTCCTCATTTTTGAATATTCTTAAGATGGAAGTCCGCAGTTCTAGAAACAAGACTTCACTTTCCAGGTACATTTAATGTTTACTATGTGGAGTTTCACCATTGATGGAAACATTGTCATAACATTTGAAGTCCAAATAAATTGTTGCTCAGAGTGATGGGTCACGTGGATAATAATCGTAGGATAATAGATAATTTCTGCCAACCCTTTACCAAAGCAGTGCACCAGACTGTAAGATGGTGTAGGAGCTAGTACTCTTACTTTTTGATGGCGGTTAAGTGTTGCTTCTCCTGAGTTGAGTGCTGCGTTCAATAGGGGGAGCTGTGGCACCTGCTGCGCCTACTGAAGAACACGGAGACGCTGTCAGAGGAGGAGCTGGCTGACCTGTCTATCCTCATGTCAGACTTCCAGGCATCTCTGGCTAGTGTCCAGCCCTCAGCCAAGAGGGAGGGCTTTGCTACCGTGCCGGATGTGACTTGGGAGGATGTGGGAGCCCTGCAGGACATCAGAGAAGAGCTCACCATGGCCATACTGGTAAATAAAACAGTTTGTGGTCCTTAGTGGGACCCATCCTAATCACGTTTAGGCTTTTGATGAATGAATGAAAGAACAAGTTGGAGAAAACAAACTCTGAAAACATAGGGTCCGCAGTGAAGCTGTATCACCCCTCTGGATGTTGTGAAACTAGGTCACAGCATTACTCAGTTCCCTTGAGGTTGTTTTGTGCTTTTACCAAGTGCATCATGTTTTCACATGAACTGTAGCAGCATCTTTACAAAAGCAGACACTGACACTATTTTCCCAGCAAATTACACACTGAACAATGTTTGTTACAGCTAGAACAACCTGCTACTGCCTACGTTTGTCAAAAACAGAACAGCAGCAACGTAGTCAGTTTACTGCGTTTTGCCAACCTCCGTCTTGGATGGATCAGAACCATTACTGTGGCATCTCGTCTGGCTTACGCTGAATGTGACAGATAAACATACTGAGTTCTGTTGAGTCCAGTGTTGAACTGGACCTGTTGTGATCTGCCAGATGTTGGTTGACCTGTCTGAATTTAAATGTGTTCTGGCTCATCAGATGTGTGTTTGTCCCACAGGCTCCTGTGCGTTCTCCAGAGCAGTTCAGATCTCTGGGCCTCAGTGCTCCATCTGGAGTGCTGCTTGCTGGACCTCCAGGATGTGGCAAAACATTGCTGGCCAAGGTATTCTGTAGTTGTTATCTTTAAAACATCTTGCAGTTTTCCTGTAGAGGTGCAGGATGCATCCATAAACTGGTTTACCACCGGGTAGTGTCCTCTCTCTATGGAAGAGTTAGTTTACTTTTAAGAGACATTCAATTGAATGTTTACTATGTGAAGTTTTATGATTAATGAAAACATCCCATAGTTTCTTGGGAACTATTATATTTGTGTCTAACTCTGTGTAGGTTGACATAAAGTCATGGCAGTCACATCATATGGATAATAAGCTGGAAATGAACAGCATCAGCAGGTTTGAGTACGATAACACAGTTAGACTCAGCCTGCTGAACAACACTGAAAAGTTTCATGCTTTTGTGCTGGATGGATTTTTAAAATAATGCCATAAACCTTTCCCTGAGTTGCATGTAACTAAAACTAAATGTATTTGTCTTGGACCATAAAGGGTTAAAGTCTGGAGCACAGTCATTAGAAATACATATAGTTATGCACTTTATTGCCACAAAAAGTCCAGACCATCCTGTCTGTCATGGGCATCTGCTGACTGCCATTAGCCAGAACCTAGAGAAGGACAATTGTTCTACCCTCTACTATCAGTATGATGAAACTCAATGGTCAACTTTCTGCACCGGAGCCATTTTTTATGACTTGCATCTATACTATACTATATATTATTCTTTGCTCTCGATGTTTGATATTTTCTTGTGTCCTGTGTCACTCAACTGCTACACAAATAATTTGAATTAGGCAAACTGAGGTTCTTATTGATTGCGTGACTGAGCCAAACCAAAACCTACAGGTCTAAAGCTGTTGGAACTTGTCACATTTTTGGGTTTTTAACCAGCTGCCACGACTTTACAAAAATGCCTGCAGGGAGCAAGTTGACTGAGTACAGCAGGAAAGGGAGGGACCGTGACATCCTGTCAAACAAATCATGGCTGTGTAGTAGGAACTCTGGACAATGTTTGATAAATGTGTGTGAAAACACAGTAACCTGACTGTTGTTATATTTCCCCTTGAAAGGCAGTGGCCAATGAGTCAGGCCTCAACTTCATCTCAGTCAAAGGTCCAGAGCTGCTTAACATGGTGAGTCACTGAGCTGCCGGATGACGACACGGTGGAGCTACCTGTGCATAGTACAACCAGACAACAACAGACACTGGCTGATTTACCAGTACCTTGATGATGTCCATACTGGACACCAGCACACTGCACTAACTGATACATCTGATTGTGTTTTCAGTATGTGGGAGAGAGCGAGCGAGCCGTCAGACAGGTCTTCCAGAGAGGACGCAACTCAGCTCCTTGTGTCATCTTTTTTGATGAGATTGATGCTCTGTGCCCTCGTCGCTCAGGCCACGAGGTGAGAGGACGTGGAACGCCAAGACATCCTGTCAGTTCACTGCTGACTTTAGCTCATTCCTAACAACTTTACCACAAAAGAACAGCGTTCTGCCAGTGTCTGATCATTTACAGGCCTTTACTGTAAATATAAACTCATTGCAGATCTCGTCTCCTGTAGAAACAGTGCTTGCTTTATGATCAGGTGGTGCCCTGGTGATACAGTTTATGTGTGTTCAGTCAGGAGCCAGTGTAAGAGTGGTTAACCAGCTGCTGACAGAGATGGATGGCTTAGAGACACGAAAGCAGGTCTTCATCATGGCTGCAACCAACAGACCAGGTACGTATCAGCATTCAACCAGCTGTGAACCCTTCAGAGTAACCAGAGACATTCAGAAGGGAAGGCACTGTATATGCCAAACCAGTCTAACAGTGATTGTGCAGCACAGTTGACTCTGCTCATGTAGGACAGATATGCATCATGTGACGTGTAGAGAAATGAGAGATAACTAAAAAATTCTGAATCACTGCCTAAGAATTCTCTGGTGATCCTTAAAGGGGCCCAGCATTCAGTTTGCCATGTATTAAGAATAAACTAAACCAACTAACTTTCCCTTTATATATTTTTAAGTATTTAATATTTCAGAATATTACATTTACCTTAAATATTTGTAAAAATTCATTAGCATCAGTGCTAAGCACTTTGTCTCTTGCCAGATATCATTGACCCTGCTGTACTGAGACCAGGTCGTCTTGATAAAACTTTGTACGTTGGTTTGCCACCTCCAGCCGATCGCCACGCTATCCTGCTCACCATTACTAAGGTACGTGTTAACATCAGATACCAGGCGGTGGACATTGACATGCCTGTGTATTGTTTGCTGCTTGTTGTTGCTGCCTCTTGTTCTTCTACTCTCTCCTCTCTGTCCCCTCACCCAACCAGTCGAGGCAAATAGGCGCACACCAGTTTTCTGCCGTTAGAGGCAGTTTTACCACCTAGTGGTGGTAAGGTACAGCTGTCGCCCACCAGTTGTAGGATCGTGGTTCGATTCGGCTTCCCCAGTCATGTGCTGAAGTGTCCTCGGGCAAGACATTAAACCACAAGTTGCCCTTGGTGTCAGCCTAAGCTGCATATGCTGCCATGCTCAGTAATCCTAGACATGTCTGTTGTAGGATGGGTCCAAACCACAGCTGGAGCAGGACGTCGACCTCAAGGAGGTTGCCTTCGACATACGCTGTGATTGCTTCACGTAAGTCCCAGTTTACCTATTACGGTATATTCCTGCTACTTTGGCTGTACTGGTTTGGGATTTTAGCTGACTGTACATCAGCCGGTTTTGTATTTAAAAACATAATAAATGTAATAATATAATTAATAAATAAATATAAATAATAATATATACACAAAGCTGATCTGAATGGTTTGTGTTTGTTGCAGTGGAGCCGACCTGACTGCATTAGTGAGGGAAGCCTCTCTTAACGCTCTAAGAGCCTACTTCAAGTCCCAACATTCCCCAGCTGCTTCATCTGGTAACCTGACTCCTTTGAATGCATAACTTTATGGCATTTAATATTTAGAGCTGTAACAGCAAACATGGGCCAGAATATGATGATTGGAGAGATTCCTGTGGCCTCACTTTACTTCTCTTTAATGTATAGGGGCGTTTAACACATGGGAGTATAATGGTGTGCATCTACCTATTTATTCATTCATTGGCTGTTCACTGTCACAATCAGGTTCAACGTACTCCTCCACCGCTGTTGCTGACATTAAAGTGAATAAACAGAACTTTGAAGATGCTTTCAAAAAAATTCGTCCATCTGTTTCCAAAGAGGTAAGAAAGTTTAAACCTGGGTGAGTGCTGCTGATGGAGGACATCAAAGAGGTTGGTTTTTAACCCTCGGGCACAGGCACCGAGGGGGGGTCAAAACAACCCCACTGTAAAATAGGGGGCACCAAAGCTCAAAAACACACGCAAGGGTTGGATAAAACAGCCTTCGTGGGTGTTACATCCAAGCAATGTGTGGGTCTATGATGAACAAGTTCATCCAACCGTTCATCTAGAATCTAGATGAAGCAGGTTGTGTTTTATTGTCTGTCTGCGGCTGTTTTATCCAATGCTTGTGTGGTTTTTGAGCTTTGAGCGCCCCCTATTTTTCATTTTGACCCCACGAAAGCTGCACGATGGTTAAAAGCTTTGACATAAACTGCTCCTCCAGTGGGAATGGGGCCTTTGGCAAGATTTCAGATCTGGAAGATAATTGGCGTGTCTGTGATCTATCTTGTGGGATCCACGTGAAATTAGGTTCTCACATAACCTTGGTGCTATCAGGTAGCAGGGGAACCAGTTAGACTGGTCCCACACTAAACACAGCAGTTTTCGGTCTGTTCCTATTTATTGTGAGAGGTGAACCGAAATATGAAGCTTGATGTCCTTCATCAGATCTAGAGCTGCTTAGCTTTTGTTTATGTGGGACACAATGCTTGTCTTTCCTCTCTGCAGGACCAAAGGATATACGAGCGACTCAAAGCATCCCTCAGCAGATAATCACAGACCTCACTAGCAACAGTTCCACAATTCAACATGTTGAACCAAATACACTCAGCATTTACATTTCCTGTATAACTACACATTTTATTGTCTGTTTTTTGTAATAAAGTGTGTGGCATGTGTTCTGACAAGAGATTTTATTACTAAGCTGCTGCTGTTTTGATATCAGTGTTCTGTGACCTCACCATAAGTTCAGGAATTGTTTGACTACTTCTGATATCTGTACTGTATACACAGACATTTATCATATTGGAGCTCCACCCATAAGTGATCACTTTATTAAGTTGCAACTTATTTTTTATATAATTTGTTATTTTATTGGCTTTAGAATAAGCAAATACATAAATATAAAAACAGCATTTCTCCTCCTTTCAAACATAGCATGGCTGCAGGTGTAACTGCTGCCCTGCCAGTGAGGAAAAACCAAACAAGGCAGTGTTGTTATACAAAACTTTAAATGTCACATTCACTCTGATAAGAAACTATTAGCCAACAGCCTGAGACGCTGAAGAATAGAATTTGATCCCACAACATAACCTCAAATGTTAACCAAACCAAAAGAGGTAAAAGTCTCAGGCTGTGCTCCATGTTAAAAAGCAGAACTAAGCTGGCATTTTTAACTGAAGCACAAAGCACTAGCTCATAATACATAACACATGATCTCCGACAACATCAACCCATATCACGCACAGTTGATAATGTCAACCAGTCATAGATGTTTTGCTATTTGCCAAAATAAGATGGAAATAAGTTTGCTGGTGTGTGTAAAATCAAAGGTGCACAAAACATTTGGACTCAGTCACAATAACCAGTGTGGGTTTGATTTATTTCAGCTTGCTCATGGTTTCTGGGGGCTGGCTGCACAGAAACATCAAGTCTTTCAGTTTGGTTTATGTTTCTTGACAGTTAAAGCAATAATTACCCAACACGTGATGTCAAAAGACATGCGGTACCACTTTTTAAGCCATTTTCAGTACTGCGTCACATGACCCTGTCTTCAGCTTCCTGATGAACACAACGGAACAAAGCAGCAAACTGAGTTAAACTGATTCAAATGGTTCTGTTCTCACAATTAACATGACCTTATAAGTGATGAAGCAGATGCGGAAGTGTTTTACTCATGGTTTTTAGTAAAATACCCATAATTCAGATGTGTTTCATATATATATATATATGTTTGTATTTCAGTCTGGCACTTCTGGTTCACTCCCAAGAGTTGTTTTCTTAAAGAAACCTCACAAAACAATGGATAACTGCAAGGGGGGAGCTTTAAAGACATACAGTAGGTGCTCAAACAAGCCTTTTTCTCAAGATCAGAGAAGCGGTTACAAAAACCTGAAAAAGAAAAAACAAAAAATAGAAGTCTTATATTAATCGAATCTCAAATCTTTCTGCTGTACTTGGTCTGTTAGTTAAAACATGTAAAAATCTACTTATGCTGCCACCTCACATTTTAAGATGCCAAGCATGTGTAAAATCTGTGATGAAAAAGCATCTTCTTTAATCTATTGTTGATCAGCTTGGTAACAGAGAGGATCCAAACAGACACACTGTGGTCACGCACAATTAAATGAAAGCAGTAATTTGAAGTGTTTGTGCAACCAGTCCCACATCCTGCCTATGGTCACATCACAAACTTCCTTTCTGACCTGGATGACAAAAATCTGTGGAATAAAAACAACCTTCAAAAAACGTTCACCATCTCCACCCTTATTTTTTGTTAATGAGCAGAAGCTAATAAGTTAATAGGACGATGGGCCAGGCTGCAGCTTTGTTTTAGAGGACTGTTCAGTGATGTTATTCTTGCTTCACATCTCCCTTCAGCTTCCTCTTGATTCGAGAGTAGGGGCTCAGCGTATCGTCCATAATGAAGTCATACAGAACCCTGACCCATGAAGTGTACTGAGGCAGGTCTTCGTAATACTCGGCTGCTATTTTCTTCACCTGGAAAACAACAGCAGCAAAAGGATCAATACTGATGAATGTTGGAGGTATCAGGTTTCACATATCTATACATACATTTCAAACCTCTTGGCTTCTAAAGATTTCACTAATGAATGTCTTTGTTTCAGTACAGACAAAAAATGAACCTAAACACAGAATCTTAAAGCTAAGGCCTAGTGCAGACATGACGTAATGACACCGACTTTCTATAGTATTAAAACATTCCGCATGTTATGTTAAAGCCATCCATTTTAAGACTAGCTTGAATAGCAATTTAAAAAAACAAAAAATCTCTATGAACCCAATTCATTGCAGACTGAAAATAAAAGCTAGTATCTTCACAATTTGATCATATTTTCAGATCAAGGGTTGAAATTAATTTCACTGTACTAGTATTTAAATCTGTGCAATTGTAAATGCCTGCTACCTCCCAAGTTTTTTCATTCCTCCCCACCCCCTCAAACTGCATTTGACAGTGGGTGTCTAAAAAACCCCAGCTGTACTAACCATAGGAAGCCTGCACCCTGGAACGCTGGGGAAGTCGTGGTGCTCATTGTGGTAACCCACATTGAAGGTGAGCAGGTTGAGGGAGCCGTAGTAGGAGTAGGTCTCCTGACCTTTGAGGAACATGTAGTGCTCAGCTATGAAGTGACCAGAAATGGGGTGTAAACCCATGCCAAGCATTGAGCCAGCCATCATGTACACCACAGGTTTGGCACCCCATAGCATGTAGAGCAGGACATTGAAGGAGAGCTGACAAACAACGTTGGTCACTTCCAGCTGACTGATGGGTTTAGGGTTGATGCAAAGGGGCCGGATGGCATAGAACAGTGGCTGCAGAACAATCCAGATTAATTTGCGAAAGCGTGTGCAAAAGAACCAGCCTTCAAACTCAGTAGGGATGTCTACATCTACACCGTCTCCACCCAGATAGCGGTGGTGGTCCAGGTGATAGCGTTTGAAGGAGGCGGAGTAGGGCAGGCCAATTGGCAGGTTGGCAAACATGGCAAAATAGCGGTTCCATGTGGCCTTGTTGTTTCCAAAAGCGGTGTTGTGGGAGATCTCGTGAATGGCTAGGGTCATCGAGTGGTTGATGCAGCTGCCAAAGGCGTAAGTCCAAAATAATACCCATTTCCAGTCCAAGTCTTTGACCAGGTAGAAAGCTAAAAACTGTATCCCCACCATTATGCACACAATCCATTTCAGCCTTAAGTCAGGGCCCATCAACGACTTGATTTCTGGATATTTGGCTGTAGAGGGAAAATAAGAGCCTTCAGTCAAATTGAGACATAATCCATACATTGATATGTTTCAGAAAAAAAATTACAACTTTGTTTATATACATGCAGTTCATATCAAAATTTGATATTTTGATGATGTGTTTTGTTCATCACAGACACACATCTGGCAGATGTGATTTTATTTTCCTGCAAATGTGTGAAAGTCTTTAATCATTCAGGTTTTGGCTTCTTCCACATGGATTGATCACAAGATATTGATAAGGACTCGACAGAGTAAAGTTTTACTACTGCATGCACTCTATTACTAAACCATTTGTACTGTCTGGTAGTTGAGTGGTGGCGTCTGGAATTGTTTTCTTCTAAGTTGAAACGTTTCAATATCTATGATCTATGAGATCTAGACTCATCACTTCACACCTGTAAAGAATACTCGTTAGCAGGAAAAGAAAGGGGAAAAGTCACATCACTAACGCTAAGCCCTCAGTGTGTTCCCCGTTGTTCATATGTTCTGTGAAAGCTTGCATCTCCTGGATCTCGATCATTACCCTGGCGTCATCCATGTATCTGAACCAGTGGGTTGGTGCTGTCCCAAGGAAGGAGATAAGCGCTTTCTCTTTCACTTGGCAACAATGTGCAACACTCAGAACCTATGGTAACAGCCATGTCTATCTGTAGAAGAAGCCTAAAAACCTAACACACCAGTTCAGATGTATCATCATCCACCAAAAAGGTGGTGAATATGTCAAGTGCCATCCGTAAAAGCCAAAGTGAGGAAGTGAGGGGTGGGGCGTGCACGCCATACTGTCTAACAGACAGCAAGAAGAGACCCTACAACTGGAACACCCAGGGTCAAGAGGCCAGATGCCACAAATCACAGATGACCACACCGGTCCCTCCAGGAAGAGCTGCAGCAGCCTCCCCAGTGGGAGGGAATGTCTTAGTTTCAACATTTGATATGTTGTTCACTGTGAATAAAATGTAGGGTGATGAATTTTGCAAATCATTTACATGATTACATTACACTGTCCCACCATTTTGGAAATTGAGGTTGCAGAATAAATATCAAACAAAATCTGTGGACAAAAGCCAAACCTCTGCCTCGAAAGCTGGTCACCGACAATCACAGAGGAGAGAACAGCGATGGGTTGAGACGGATGTGCTGCGTGAAGTCACCACATCTCACAGAACAGCAGCAAATTTCACCTGACTGTCTACATGGCAAACTGAAGACCATTAACCAGCCATGAAGCAAGGCTGAGAGTAGCTTAGATAAGGTTTATCTGATGCTGTGATAATCCTGAGCTAAAACAGCCATATGTACAAATGAACACCATGTACAGTTATGGAATGCTGGGTTAACAAATGCCACTTGTAAATCACTGTATATGATAGGCACCAAGTTCACACATAAAACCTCATGTTTTAAACCCACCTATGGAAACTGGAGCATCTCTGAAAATCGAATGCATCTTAACGACACTTAGTCAAGTATATTTGAATTTGGCAGATATGTGACATCAAACAATGAAACCTGAATCAAGTTAAATCTGAAATTTGGAAAGAACAGAGTGGAACAAAGGAAAGTACGACTAACCACCTTATCTGTGAAGCATGAAGGACGTAGTGTTAAGGTGTAGACATGTATGACTGCCAGTGAAATGGTCCCCTTGAAGTTAATGCTGCTGCTAATAACTGCTGAGTAATTGCTTCAAAATATATCTGAAGCAAAATGTGATTTTGCAGTAAATATGTGACAGAGTCAAGATGGAAGAGACAGAAATTTGTATTCATGAGTTCATGTGAAAAAGCGACGAGTCTGTGAAACCAGTGGAATTCAGTCACTTACAACTAAAGTCACTGCACTTACTTCATGCTTCATGAAGACACACAACAGCAAATCTAATAATGCTGTGTCTAGATGGAATGTGCACATACTCCCAGTCTCACGGGGCTTTTTCAGTTAAGCCATCCTAAATGCACTGGCTTCAGGTATGTGTTCCACCAGAGTAAAAGCAGAGTTTACGGTACTCAGCAACATGCTGCGTCTTGCAAGGCTGGACTGGCCTCAGTGGGGGAGGCTTCAGGCATGTGATACATGTCTGTTTACTGGCAACAATGAAGCAAGTTGTGTCAATATGTCAAAAAACATGCGGGTGACACGAGACTAACAACTACAATATAGAGGTTAAAGGCAACTGCTAAAAATATACTGATATTATAAACATTTTCTTCACACTGAGGAAAAGAATGTCAACCATAAAAGACATATTCATTCATTTTTCTCAGTAAGCAGCTGTTACTAGACATCTAGTACAGAAACTACATTGTCATTTAAGAGCTTTTGTTGCCTCAAAAACCCATTGACTTCGTGTTTGTAAATGTTTTGTCATTCAAGTAAATCAATTGCCCTGGACTTCGTGTTATAAAAGCGAGTAACTAAAGGGGAAGCATAGGCAATTAACCTGCTAATGGTTGTTGTCTTGAATGAGCAAGAAAACGTTTGGTATTTTAAAAATGCGAGAGCTCCGGTTGGTACAAGTTGAAGTTTAACTCTGGCTAAACTCTAGCAGCTCTCAACAGCAAACCCGTGCGTGTTTTTCTAAACCGTTAGCTGCTGCTACTTCACGGAGACCCGTCTTTTCCAGGGAGTGGCTGTAATGTTAGATTGCCGTGGTTTATATTTCCACAAGCCAACTAGCTGCACTTGCCTTCTACGTAAAGAGTGCGGTGTACATTGTAGCTATAACATACATCGTGGTGAACTGTCAACTGAACAATTTCACCAACTTACCTGAGTTAGCTAGCTAGAAGGCAAATACAGGGGCGGATGTAAAACCGTTAGCTTCGTTACATTAGCAACTGAACACGATCGTGGTATACGCGCCATTGCAAGTGTAGTTAATGTTAATGGTGTCGATACAACCGCTACATTAAGATAGCACAATTATAGCTAAGTTATCTGTAATGTTGAACATTTAAAAACTTGGCACAGCTAGCTAGCTTACCCAAAATCTCTTTCCTCCTGTCGGCGTGCGGCTGGTCCGTATATACCCATTCGTAGTCATCACGGGCGACTTGATTCCCCATCTTTCTGATTAGTAATATGAACAACGAGCTGCAAACAAGTATCCAGTAGCCACAAGGTCAATTTTCTAAAACCTAACTTCTGTGACGCCGCTCCACTGTTCTCGGTTCGCTCCTCAGCCTACGTGCCCAGTCGACCTTCCGGTGTTTCGAATTAAGAAGTGAGCACGTTAAATGGTGACTGACTTCTGCACTGGTTGCTCGTGGTTACGGCAGCGTTTTGAATCAGGAACAAAGCATCTTTACATGATCTAAACAAATTTATGTAAACAGTCTTTTAGTCTTTGCAAGAAATAACCCGACGCAGCTTCAATATTGCTATATAAAATATAAAAATGTCACTTTTATAAAAGTGT
The DNA here is from genome assembly GCA_030770545.1 of Macropodus opercularis. Classification (NCBI taxonomy): domain Eukaryota; kingdom Metazoa; phylum Chordata; class Actinopteri; order Anabantiformes; family Osphronemidae; genus Macropodus; species Macropodus opercularis. The sequence goes on from CM061103.1 coordinate 15,857,859, forward strand.
CCCACGAGTGACTTAACCAAATTAATCTATATGAGATTCGATCGCCATTATAAAAAAACGTTTAGAAGTTAAGACGCAACCTCTGAACCACCGAAGGATCGACTTATCAACACATCGCCGCCTTCTTAAAATAATAGCCAATGTCATTAATTGGACAAAAAAAAATTTCTTGCTTAAGTAAGATATATCTGTATATTTCATTCCGTTTTTCATTCATTTGAAAAACTTGAAAAAAGACTTAGGCCATTCTTTAAGAGGGTGGTGGCTCTCTGAACAGACCTAATGTTAACCTTATGTTAACTTCAGTGGTCTTTTATTGAAAGCGTCTACGTTTGAAAAGTTAGTGGCAGTAGCTGTTGTGTGTTCTGTTTTCACTGTGTTTGAAGAACACACGTAACTACAGCACAAGTTAGAAGATATCTTTCATAATCACATTTCAAATATCTTGTAAAACTCTAAAGAATGTTTACATCCATTTGTTTAGATCATGTAAAGAGGACAAGACATTGTTAAGGGCAACTAACGTGCTTTTTCCTGCTTTAAACAACTGCTAGCAACCAGGGTGGCATTCGGAAACTCGGTCACCAGTTAACGTGGTCACTGGAAACACCAGAACGTCGACAGCTCCTCCTACCAGCAGAGCAGTCAACTGGGAACGATTTGTTACATAACACTGATCTAGGAAGTACTCAAGTACTCAAAGTGAAAGTAGAAATAGTGTCAAAGTTCTCTGTTACGAATTGAAGTTCTACATTTAAATGTTCCTTTAAGAAGTACTACATGACGTAAAATGACAAAACTTGCAATAATAGTTATACAAAAGTTTTATAATTCGAAGTAGCACCTGATGTTGGGTAGCTTGTAAAGTTTTAGGATGATTTTGTAATAAATATTCTTTATATAACATACTGTATATAGTCAGCTGCTATACGCATATATATAAGCCAGATAGCTGTTCCTATACTAAATCAAAAGAGTAATTGGCATTCAACACATAAATGATTTAATGTTTTTTAAGGACATAATGAGAATTAAGCTTACATTTTCACTTTAAAATCATATTTAGGCGAAGGCACTCCCAGGCCACCTCTGGTCAAATCTTTCTGGGACACCGCAACCTCAGGCTTGAAAGACAAAGCCATGTCTGTATGTTACAATAACTACCTTAAACAGCTATTACGAGGAACCTCCACAGAGCAGAGGTCAAAGAGGTTTAAGCAGCTTTCTCTTTTGTGTTTATGTGAAAACACAAGAGAACACTGGCAATGTCTTCTATCTATGCTGCATGTGTTAAACAATTCATCACACGGCAGTTTTTAATTCTTCAGTTCCTTTGGGAATTTCTACGAAGATCCAAGATCCAAGCTTATATTATTAGTCTAATTAACTTCAAGAAACAAAAACAGGGACATACAGAAAGCTTCATACAAATTGTGTCAACCTAGCCCTGAGGCAGCAAAACATTTACTCAGTGTTTGACCAACAGTACCAGCAGAGAACGTAGGTTTTGGTTGAGGAAGTCTGTAAAAAGTTACTTCTCATCTAATGGAATGTTGGCCACTTGTATGAAGGCTCACTGTTATGTTCCAGCTCTTGTTATTATTAGTATCATTGTTATTATTATTAATTAATAATAAAGACCAGAACATGTTTTAAGACCAATTTATGCATGTTATAGTGGATCTCTGAAATCCCAAAACCTGACAAACAGCTTTGTGACCCTGTTAAACTGTTAATTTGGTTTGTTATATTAGGTTTAAACAGTTCAGTAATAACAATTTAGACATGAGCATCCAGTGTAACAGAAACGTCTAAATATGTGGGACTAATATTACCACCCTGTAATGGAAATATAGTCACTTTTTGTTAACTGTAATGTTTTGAATTCCTGTGAATAAATCTAACATATATTATTTACCTTTTTCAGTCAAACAACACAATAGATGAAATTGTAAAAATGTAAACTAACAAAATCAAAAACTTAATCTTCATATCATTTACAGAAATTCCTTAAGAATTGAACAGGCTGGCTCTAGCTTTCACATACATTACTAATGTTTTAGCTTTATATTTTAAATTGGTCTTTTACATTTGTAATATATCTGCCATTTAACTTCATAAATAGGCATTCATTATACTATAAAGCTCCACAGGTAGAGGATGCAGAACACTGGTTGTAAGAATAAAGCTTACAATGGGTGTAAACACACAGATGTGGATGCATTTTAATTTGATTTGTACATTTGTAACAGTAATGTGTGCAACAAACTGTACAGTTAGCCTCAAGTTAGCCAACTTTTCGTTTTCTTGGTATACATACAGGAAATAATTCACAATCTACACTTTTAACATACATGAAAATTACAGTACAATTTTCTAAACTGAGACGCAGTCTCAAATTAAGCCACTAGATTAAATCTTCTTGTGTTGTTGCCTAGTCATAACACACACACTAGTGTTCACCAGGATTTGAGCTGTGTTTTCCAAAGTTTATTTGACAAATGTTCATGTCATGAGTGATTCAGATCATACAAAGAACAGAAAAGCTTTGAACATTGAAAGGTGCAGCCACAATATGGGCTCACAGCTTACGCAGCCTCACAAGGCAAGAGATGGGCTTGTAATGGGGAGAGGGATAACAGTGCTGTTGCACAGGGAAGCTGAGATGACGCGTTTTAAAACAAGTGGGCAATGTCAACTTACTTCGAATCACTGCCTTGAGTCTGACATTTGTATCATCCCCTCCACTGTCACTGCAACCAGTGAGACGTTCAGGGAGTTCCCCTGCCACCTCTAACAGGGTGATTTTAAACTTCACTTTCAAAGTTGGTAATACAACATTTAAAAATGCACCACCTAAGAGCCAAAATCATTTCCTCTGGTCCAATCGCTCATAGAGTTAAATGAAACACTGTTCATGTCCAGTAACACTTCTCAATATGAACAATTTGAACCAAAAGTCTGCCAGAGGAAGTCACAAACTCTGCGAAAAATGTCATTACATATACTTTACATGTTTTTACATAATTCTTACTTTGCCTTTAAGATCATACAAGTGTTTCTCTCTTTGTGTAAATGTATCTTTCCAAGTATGAAATAATTTTAACTCCAACCAGTGAAGGCTACGAAATACAGCTGCAAGCTCTGTAAAGTTAGGCTAAGGTTATTTAGAAAATTGAGAATAAATATGTATGTCAGAGTTCACATAATGGCTTTCCCCCCCAGAGATTTCAACCATAGATCATAATTTATAGCCATTACTTTAAATGTGACAAATGATTAACTTAAGATGCACTTTTTAACCTTTTCCAAAGCCGTCTGCATTTTAACATATTTAGACTGCTCAGCTTTGACTTTAACTGGTTCTTACTTGTCACAGACATAATGTTCCTAATTAAAAGCCAGACCCAGAGTTGAAACAGTGAAAAGCTGATGTTAAAAGCTCCACCAGAGGTTGTGTAGTTGTAGGATTGTGTACATCCATGGGCTGGAAAACTAGACAAGCCATGACATGCAGCGCTCGGTGTGCTTCATCAATCATGTAGGTGTATTGAGTTGTACATTATTTGCAGTGAATGAGATTAACATAAAACCACTGGTATGATCCTTAAGGGACAGAAAGCTAATATAGTTTAGAGCAAGACATACGATGTAAAACGTAAGCATCAACACCAGCTCTGGCTATAAACCTCTCACCGTGTCAATCTTTGCATTTGCATTTTTAAAAATCACAGGACAGTGACATCTGTTGGTGGTTGCTGAGGCACAGTGGAAATAAAAATCACTGAACAAGCGATGTCTGCAACTAATGCTACCTGAACACATTCTTCCTGATTCAATAACATTTTCATGGAGGTTCAAGGTATGATCACAATGAACTAAACCGAGCCGCACCTTTGGAGCAGTTGGTAAGAATATGAATTACTTATTTTTGTAAATACTCTTATTGCACTTGGACAATTTTGAAAAAAAATGTAATGCGATTAAAATGAATGCACAGGCTCAGACTTCACTAAAGAGCACAGGTTATCAATAACATGCTCCCTTGATTCGGCTGCTATAGATCACTGTGGCTCTGTAGTTTATGGTCATATTATTTCAGCTGTATAAGTTTCAAAAATAAATGGTCACTGTACATTTTAGTAACAGCAACTGCATTAGCTCACTACACCACATGTTCTGACATTTTTATGTGATCTTGTTGCAACCTTCAATTGATCCCCTTTTTAGCTGCAAACCATTTGTGCAACAGTTTATACTTACATTTGTTCAGTAGTCGCTAAGAAGTTTCAAAATCTTGACATTAGTAGTTTGTCACTCAATGCCACGTTTGCCTTCATGTTGCCACAAAACTCAGTAAAGTATTAAATGTTTACGCTGCTGAAAACAGTCCCCAACAAACATTTCCTTCTGTTTGATAACATCTACAGTGTGCAGCTCTTTTGGTACATGACTAAAGACTTAACTGTCAGTATGAACCAGCAGTCCTGGGGCTGATCTATTCATATTAAGAAAAACTCAAAATCCATCAGACTTGAATAGGAAGTTGAGCAAAAACCTGATGTTGTTCTGGGCTCAGTGTTGTTGTTACACCAGCGAGTGAATAAAGCCTATTGTCACATCCAACACCACAAGAGGTGGTAGCATCAGGGTGCGTAAAGAAAACACCTGCATACAGTGAGAACGTTGGCTCTTCACATACGTAGAACATGTGATGATGTTGTGGGGCCAGGGGTGACAACAGGCATTGGTGATAAGGTGTGCTCACTCAGACCTCAGAACTAATAAAACAACAGCTGAACTAATACAGGGTCTTATTTCTTGCTGCGCAGCCGTTTGGACTGTCGTGGATGGTCTGAGCTCTTTCTGGTGCGTTTGAGAGACAACCCGCCCTCACCCTCAGGCTCACTCTGTAGAGAGGCTACAGCCACACTGCTGCTTGCCAACACAGCACAGGGTGTGCTGGTAATAGTGGAAGACACGGCAGCAGTGCTGGATGTGGATGGGACAGCTGTGCTGGGCCTGGGTCCTCCCATGACAGCGGCGCTATTGTCCATCAGTTCGCGGAGCTTGTGCTCCAGCTCTGCAAGGCGGGCATTCTGCTCACCAATCACCTGGGTTTGTTCCAGCAGCTTCTGCTCCTGGTCCTGCAGCTGCTTCTGCTGTTCCAGCTGCTTGACACGAATTTCCTGCATTTCCCTTCGGAGTACCGTCATAGATGCCCCGTTGACCTTGACCTGTTGCTGCACCTTGCTCATCTCAGAGCGTGACGGCGTGTTCTTGGCAAGCAGAGACATGGTGGTCAGGGAAGTCGATGGACCTGCCACTGAAGGAACAAATCACACAGTAGTGTCAGTGTTGGACATCTCACTATATTTACATAACATTTGTTTTTTAGCCACTTTATCCAAATTCGCTTACAAGTGAGGCAAGCTGAAGGATGAAAACAAGGAGAGGACACTGAATACAGCGTGATGACTTAGAAGATAAAAACACAAAAGACTGTTCTGTTTTCGCTCAGATGTCCTAATTACACATGCACAGTGAGGAAGGTGCAGCATTCCTGTCAGTGAACTTTAAAATCTACGTATTTTGCTTTTATCTATACAGTGACCATGAGTGTCATGAAAGGTGCCTATAAATAAATTACGGTATGAATAAATAAATGAATGCTGAAATAAATAATTTAAAGTAATAGAAGTAGAGAACCCTACACCCAACAACTGCAACTCTGTCTGAATAAATTAATCACTGCTGTCAAGTGAGTCATTGTTTCCAAGAGCAAAGTCAAACCAGCCACCACCACTGGAGCGTTGTTGCGCTTTGTTTCTAGGAATTATGGCTCAGGAGCAACCAAAGTAGACAGAGTGACTGATTTGACTAAACGACAAATGCAATCAATAATCACAATTAGCTAACAGTGATTTTTGAAAAGACTGGTGACAAAATTACGTATTTATGTAGTCAGAAATTAAATAGTTTAGTGTAAAGTATGTTTTATGAAACATTTAACATGACTTGAGCTGCAACCATTATCCAAAAAGATTTTTATTATAACAGACATTAGTATGATATTAAAGCGCACTTTTAAACTAATAGGGTTAGGGTATTTTCAATCTAACTGTAAAGATTGAAGAAGAAAAACAGCACCAAATAAAACTATCCACACATTGGAGTTTTAATAAAAAACACTACTTTGGAGATTGAGGTTTTCTTTTAACAACCACATCAAATGTGAAGTATAGTAGTGGAATGACTAAGCATCTGAGAACGAGGAAAGCCCAGGCCAGACCAAAATAACAGAAGTAAAAAAATTAAACTATTTCCTAAGGAGGTGGAGATGTAAATGTCTAATTACCTGGTGCAGAACCAATGAGGCGGCTGGACAGGTCTGCACCTGGCAGCTTCTTCTTCAGGATGGGGACAATCTTTTCATCGAAGTACTCCATGGCCATAGAGGAGATGTCCCTCAGCTCTTGTAGAACCTCATGAGCTCGCTGCGGGGCTCGAGTGGAGTTCACGTAGCGCAGCACACGGTAAATTTCATCTATCACCTGGATGCCACGAATGCAACAGACACACACATACAATGGTCATTAAAACTGAAACAAATGGCTTTTGACACCTCTTTTTATTCTTATGGATGTGTGCAGAGAGTGGGGAAACATGAGCGTATGTCAAAGTTATGTTGACATACGCTCATGAGGCTCCTCATGCTAAGGACCGCTAGTCTATTTGTGTCCAACACTGCCCCCTCGTGTCATGTTTGATACACAACCTGTATGTTGCCCAAAAATGTATGTTTTTTATAGTAACTGAAAACCAGAATGTCAACATTTTATATTACAAAAATCTAATGATGAAGAGCTTTGTTATACATGTCCTAAAGATTAATATGGGCTAATATAGTTGGATAACTGTTCTCAGGGATAAGATTCAACGTTACTCGCAGTGGAGAACATTCCCAGAACGTCAAGTCATATTTACTTGATACAAAGTTGTCAAAAACAATATCTCTACGACATCAGATTGCAGCTTAAGCGTACCTTTCCAGGGATGAAGCAGCAGAGATTGGAGTCGACGTATTTCATGAAGGTCATATTGAGCAGAGAGAGGCGTGTCTCCACGGCAGCTAAGATATCAGCATGACGGGCCAGTGAGTGGTTTCTCCTCTCTGACTCTCGCCTGGAGACAAATTATGGACGCACATTAGTGAAAAACAAATTAAAGCATCACATTTAAAACATCATCAAACCTCTCTAATAACATTAGTTACTGAACTGATTATTCCAGACTTTAACAGGCTGCTTGTGACAATAGAGACATAGAGAAAAACATTGATACTGGTTGTGTAACAATTAACACATCTGGAAGATAAAGTCAGCAGTTGTGGCTCTTCATGAAGAGCTCAGCCAGAGGAAACACTGGCTGCAGCTAACACGCCAGTATTAAAAAGTGTCAAGACCTAGTGTCAACATGTCACCTGAAAACAAATAAGGATCTAAATAAGATAAACTTAAAAATACTTCATTTCAGTTGTAAGTAAAAAAGGGATCTCTGCAAGTACATTACAAACCAAGACATGTTCACAACCCACTGTTAAAACATTGTTGGGTGCCATTTGTAAACATCTCTCTTATTTCACAGTGGTTTGCCATTGTTGCTGAGGAACCAACAGGGAACACCGCGTTCCTACTGACCTGGGCAGCTGGACCTTGACTTGCCTCTGGCACAGACTGTGGTAACGCTCCACCTTCAGGAAGCCCTGATTGAGCACACGCTGGCAGATCATGTCCATGCGTTTACACACCTGGAGAGGACAGATAAGAAGTGAACAAAGGCTACTCCGATTTCTGGGCATGCACATGGTAGGACACAGGGCAGCAGGCTGGCTATCTAGCTGTAGACCTGTCACTGTGCCTCATTGACTCCTGTCCAATTATAACACCAAGACTGCTGCTCTGACCCAGAGATGTATGCCATGAATTTAATACCAATATGGCTGTGACTATCTAAGCCACAGCTAATGCTATAGCCACAGCAGCAACCACTGGTCAGTGCATTTACAGCCACTGCCACAGACTCAATGTGGCCACAGCCAGTGGTTGGGTATAATTATTAAATGCAGAGTTTGAATCAATCTGTAATTTACCAAAAGAGTACATTCAAGCTGTGGAGCCATGCAAGCCATCAAGTGCTCCGTTAGTCTTTGTGAGCCTGTAGTCGCTGCACACTTGTCAGATGCTCTGTTTGGAGCAGGATTAAGTGAAGAGGAAGCACAACCAGTCAAGGGTTTCCTGCTAAACTAGAGGATCAGGTGGTGTCTGCAGTGCAGGGAAGACAGCACAGCCCGATCCTCCCGGTTCGGTGTGTGCTTCCAGTCTGAGCTCAGCCACAGACCGTCCTGCTAATTAGGTAACAGTGCGGGTCACAGCTGCACGCACATTCAACGAAGGCTTCATTAGACGTTGTACAGCATTATTTCGATGTTAGCAGCACTTTACGGGATCACTATCCAAAGGACGGTGGTGCATGTAGCTATCATTAGCTTTGTTCCGCTTCTGGCTGTCCTGTTTTTGTTCTTACCGATCGCAGCAGGCTGATTTCATCGTAAGACAAAAAATTCAGAATAGTCTCAATGGCCACGATGGGCAGGCCCAACAGCGGGTTGTTCTGGTGGGGCTGGTCCGGTGGAGGAGTCGACTGTCTGGGTGACACCACATCCGAGTCCAAGGACCCAACACATCCATCAACTCTCTCTACAACGGCCGCCATCTTGCTTTGCTACGGAGGAGGCGGAAGTGACGTTTCAAAGGTAGATGAGCGTGACATCTTCCCCACAGGAGGAAAAGACTAAAATGAGGGAGAAACAGCTGCTGGTGGAGGACAACATGTTAAAAACGGACGAAAGAGACTGAAGGTAATATGAGCAAAAGATACTGTTCAATAAAACGTGTGATATTCACAAAGTTCTCAAACACTGAACAGATTTTATCTGTTGCTCCGATGAGCAGAAATGCATATTAATATTAATAATAGACAGCTGTCAAATAAGTATAAAGCTCCAGACCTGTTTGATAATGTCCTGTCAGAAAACAGCAGAAATCATTGTTTCAGCTGCTGTTGAGTTTAAATGGATCAGTAAAATAATCACAGTGATGTTGAAACAATCTGGAATAAAACATCTCCAGTGTTTTACTTTAAAATACCTGTTTAAACCCTGACCTTCTTAAAATGGACCAGAATTCACCTATTGTGACATGTTAAAGTTTTTGAGGATGGTTTATTAAAAAAAAGAGCAATTTAATGACATGTTCATCAAAAAGTGAAACACAAAAACCACTACAGTGAGGAGTAGAATTAACCTTTCTATGCTGTCCCTAAATGGAACCCAAGAATTATAAATAATCCTTCCAGCACTGATATTTACACAAAAAGGTTAATCACTTTCAACAAACTTCAAACTTTCAAACTGCTCATGACTGAAAATTTGTGAACACTGGATCTTATTTGCAACTTAGTATTCTCCTTTGCCGTATTACGTATACATTTTACATTTTTTGTATAAAAACTATAAAACATTTGTTTTGTTTTTTTTGTGTGAGAACACCTAACAGTAAAAAAATACTAAACTGTATAATTTTTTAAAAACACAAAGCAAAAATTCATACAGAAAATTATACAGTACACTCTGAAGATGTATTTTATCAACACATGAGATGTATACACACAAACAAACCAAAATCAAATTTAGTAGTATATACATACTTACAAGCAAACATATCAACTGTGACAAAATCTGCTTCGTGAAATGTCATAAATTAACAAACACCCACACAGGCTGGGGCATATTTCAACCCCAGATTGTTAGTGGTGGAACGTCATGATTTCACTCAGATTCAGCAGAGTCCAGTTCACTGAGAAACCTCTGACACTTGGCCATTAGGACTTTGATGGCTTCTGTGACCAGGACATCTGGAGGGAGGATGCCGGTGGATTCCACAGTAACTGTGTGAGAAACAGATCTATAAACTGCACAGAACAGAACCACAGCAGCAAAAGCAACTCTGTCAGGACAGCAAGCAGCACATGGACATTTATCTTGGTTTGCTCCATATCTAAAGCTGATGCTATTTATATATGAGCAATGTATATGAACATACAAATAAAATGGTCTCGCACTCTCCCCAGCTTCACCGCATTCTTCAGGTCATCGTGTTGGAGGACCTCCCGGCTGCAGGTATCCAGACGGCTGTTCACTACTTTGGCAACCTTTTTCCCTGAGGTGGGCAACACAACATTACAGGATGATTAACTCCTCTATCCAAACAGATTTCTATTGTTACATGTGACAGAACCATGAAACTTGATTATTATTACTTCAAATTCACCCTAGCTGTCATTAACTGCTTTCTGAATGCACTGCACCCCTGTGCATCAGTAATATTAAACATGCTCTGTGGATGTTTCTGACCAACAACAGCTATGCTCACATTTATCATTACTGACTAAAACTCACAATTTATGATGTGATCTCTCGTTTAGATTCCTGTTTGCTAGCGTCCTGCTTTTTCAGTGCATTTCTGTTTAGATTGGCACGTAGATAATGTTTGACGAGTGACTATAATAATGAGTGTATAGCACTCATTATTTATGTGTATGTGTCCTTCCTTAGAGTAACAAGTAGACATTCTGGTACAGTTCTATGTCTCTAGGGTCCATGTAAACACACAGAGTATTTCAGTGCACCTTCTCATTTTTTCACATTTACAGCAGTTTTATAGTCTGATCCTTTCTCAGAACGGTCCATTCAGATTTCATCTTCTCGACGTAGACTGGGGTCTGTCGTCACACAGCTCCACCCAAACATCGCCCCAAGACACACTCAGCCCAAAACTGGATTTCTGCCAATGTGCTCACTTGCTTTCAAGAATTAACGTTGACGACCACTGTCATTGCTCTGTGAGACTGAGTTTGCCGTATATCAGCAATTGCCGTTATCAGGGCAACAAGAAAGGCTGAAATGATCTGCAAATCACTGTGTTCAGTTAAAATGTACATAGAGTTCCTACCTTTTGAAAGTTTCTGTAGATTATTTGATTTCAGACTCTGGTTAGTTCTTTGTACCTTTTACATCTTCCAGGTCGATAACTCCTTGTGAGAAGCAGCGTTTTAGGCACTCTGCCTTCTCTCCCTCCACCGGCTCCAGGAGCGTGATCTCTGGAAGGAGACGGTAACTGGCAGTAGCTACTGGAGAAAACTTGGCATGGTCCTTACCTAAACACAGAGATTACACTTTACACACTTTAATACTACTGTTTCTTAATGGATAGCGTGATCGACTGCCATGTAACACGTGTCTTCTGCACCGGGATGGCACCTTAAATGCTCTTACCAATTCCTTTGACACAGTGCATGATAATATCCAGCTCTTGTCCTGGCCGTAGCTGAGCTATCAGGATATCGTCGTGTACAGGTCTGATGCAGGAGTCTGCAAAAACATCTGCCTGGTTCCCAATGGGCATCCACTTTATGTCCCTGGAATACACTGAGGTAAGGCAGAAAGGAATTATCACATTAATGTGATGATGCTTTCTGCATAAAACAACAGCAGACATCCTACATTCAACTACCGTCACCTAAAACCTACCCATGTGGTTCAAATACAACTCTCGTGGGTCTGATGAGTCTTTGCTGGCTCTAGGATTCTTGCTACATTTGATCTTCAGCTGCAGCTGTATTGTGTCAATTTCAGAACCTTCTTCTTCTGCCATCTCTTCAGCTGAAACACGGAAAGCACAGGAGAATGTGTTAAACATGTTCAATGCTGGGTCCTTACTAAATTGCAGTGACTCTTCTCTGTGCTGTGATCTACCAGTGTTCCTGTACTCGAACAGGCGAGGGTCCGCTTTGATGGGGATGAGGCCCAATCTGTGGGCCAGGACCTCATCCTGGACGATGGATGTGTTGTTATAGATAAAAACCTTCTCTATAGCCATAGTTGGCACCTACAAGCGAAAATAATGCAAAGTTCTTAGAATATATTTGAATAAAACGAACATATAACCAGTTCCAGTTAATTACACACTGACTTTTTCCTGTCACTATGTATTTATGGAGAAACAGTGACCATCCTGGATAATCCTGCTAAAATTATTTTTCTGGGATGGTTGTGAACACATCTCTACATGAAACCATCTCAGGGTGACTGGAGTTATAGTACTTGCAGTACAGTTACAGTAATGGCAGCATTCATCAAATAGATCAGTGGTTCTCAGAAGGATCAGGTGTGCTCAGTGCTTGAGAACCCACCTCTGCTAGTAAGATCCTTCTGAAGGCATTGGCAATGGCTGCATCAATGCCCACCATGTCAAACTCCATACTGTTCTCATCCAGATGGACGATGTCAATTCTGAAGTTCTGCAGACAGGAGTGAGAGCAATCACCATGACTACGATACATCATAACACATCTGTACCTCCATAAAGTAAGACGAATCACTATTTAAATACAAGATTGTCCAACATGGCTAAAATGGAGGAATATTTACCTTGTGAAATTTCGGCATGTCCCAAGTGTCATCATAACCTGGGTAGTTCCCAGGAAAATCAGTCGTATGAACCTAGAAATGTAACATCAGTATTTACACACGACTGCTTTTAGATCCACAGCACAAACAGTGAAATGGCTGAAGTATCGGCGAGTCGCTGCAGGATAATTATCTGGTTGAAAAGTGACAGTGGTCATAGTCATATAACTGAGAGGGAGCGAACGTGGTTACATCGGCCAAGGTTAAAAGCCACTTACATTCTTCACACCGAACTCTCCCAGTATTACCCGGCTCCGAATAGTATCCACGTTGGTCATGGTCGCAGCCATTTTGCCGAGTAGTCTGCTTTGCTCTGAGACCGCTACCACGTGTCTACAGAGGCTGAGCCACGTGACCAGCCGAAGGTTGCCGAAGTAGGTGTTCTTTGTCTTTTTCTAAACCACAGAGAGTGGAGCAGTCTCATCAGTCTCATGTGTTGCCAGGTCTGTCAGAGTCTGTCGTTTTTATTACAAGATGTTATTATGGAATTCTGCAGCGTCTGGATTCATGCTGAACTTGACTTTGACACAGGAGGCAGAGTGAGACGTCCACTGCCAAAGATACTGAAGGTCTTTATTTAGCTTCTGTCTAAACTAAACAATAATGTTGAATGAACAATTCAATTCAATTCAATTCACTTTTATTTATATAGCGCTAATTCACAACAGCAGTTGTCTCAAAGCAGTAAGGTTTAAGATCTGACACAACTAAACCCAACAGTTCCTATGTGGGAGGCCATCTGCCTTGACTGGTTGGGGTGAAGGTATAGAGGAGAGAAAACAACAACAACAACAACAACAACAACAACAAGCAGCAACAGACACAGGCAGGATGGTTGGACCAGCAGCTGGACACTGGAGACACGCGACTCTGAGTCTGACGATACCTGGAGATGAGAATAGAGAGAGACAGAAAGAGAGAAACACAACTAGGAGAGAACAGAGACAAAGTTAGTCACATGTGGACATGGAGGCATGTTAGTGGATAGAATAGATAGAAAACCAGAGGAGCTCAGTGAATGAAGGAGGTTCCAGCATCTAAGCCTGTAGCAGCTGAACTAAGAGATGGATCAGAATGACCAGAACCATCTGGAACTAGTAGTTTTAAAGCAGAGAGGGCGTCTGCTGCTAGAACCTGAACTGGAAGCTGGTTCCACATAGAGGAGCTTGGAGCTAAAGGCTCTGCCTCCCGTTCTACAGGTAGAAACTCTAGGAACCACCAGTAGACCAGCTCTGAGAAGCAAGGTTCTGTTGGAGCAGAAGGAGCCATGAGGTCTAAGACAAGATGGAGCTTCATTATGAAGAGCTTTGGAAGTGAGGAGAAGGATTTTGAAGGACAGAGAAGCAAATGAAGGAGAAATGTGATGTCTCCTCCTAAGTCCAGTCAGACTCTGGCTGCAGCATTTTGAATTAACTGGAGGCTTTTTAAAGAGTTATTGGGACAAACTATGAGCAGGGAGACACAGTCGTCCAGCCTGGAGGAACTAATGCAGGGATTCATGTTTCAGCATCACTCTGTGAGAGGATGCTCCTCATTTTAGAAATATTCCTAAGGTGGAAGTAGGCGATTCTAGAGCTTTCTTAATGGATGATGTAAAGGAGAGCTGGTATTTATATTATATATTACAATAATTATCATATATATTTAATATTTCAAATTAAATATTAAAGTTTGTCAGTACACAGTTAAATGTGCAATGATGTTCTTGTTGCACATGTTCAATTAAAAACAATATTGTCGTTACTGAAGTCAAGTTATAGCAGCAGGGTGTGACCCACCAAACAAAGACGTTCCCCAGTCTTCACCTCCTGAAGTTGTAAAATACTAAAACACTGAAACACACTGAAAAACAAATAAGCAAATGCCAGTTGTGATAAATAACTTCCTCCACTCCAAAAACTCAAAAGCAACAGACGTTTTCTTTATTAATTAATTTAAAACCTTTACACATTCTGACTGGTGTTAGTGGGTTTGTGTTTTATGCTAATTTGGATCTTGGGGCTAAATACATTAAACAGTACAGTCATTCAGCCCATACATGCACACACATTTACCTCTCTGTATAATGCTCTTCTTTTTCATTTCTACTTTATTCTACTTCATTACATCCATGGGATTGTACATAGTGTGTAGTGTTAACTTTATATTGTTGGAACCGCATCTGCACCTTACACCAGGTCAAATTCCAAAGACTGCAAAGTGTTCTTTACTGTACTTGGCATTAAATACGTTTCTGATGCTGGTACATCTACCAGCACCTTCTGTTTACATTAGTTAACATATTTCCTAGTATTCTGTCTTTTTACAGTTAAATAGGTTCATGTTTTTGACACCAGCCACCTTTCAGATCATATGTACATAGATGCTGATTTCCTAAGCAAACCAAGTTACTTGCTGACTTAAGGAAGGTGTTAAACTTGTCTTTTCTAAACCTTTCTTTTATTTATATGTTAATAATTTTGGCAACTTGTCATTGCACTGTCATACATCAAATTAAAAATTAATGTCTCAGAATAAATTAATATCAGTAGTTACTACTTAACTGTCCCTGTTTCATCTGTAATAAGATTTCTTATAGATGTATTATGTTATATGTGGTGCTAAATTTGCTGATAACAAAAGTTTAGGGAAAATGGTTCTACTCAAAAAAGATTTCTGTTCGTTGGAGGTCAGACTGTTTGCTTCTTGAAGATGTTTCAAGACGTCCAGTTGCCTCTAAACAGAACCTTTGGGACAAACATGACCTGGATGAATGAGATTGCAGACTACAGTGACCACAGTGTTCTTCCTTTGGTTCAAGTCTTGTTTGTTCTGTCTAAACGGCTGCACCACAGTGATGTCACATGAAATGTCACCCTCAGTACACTATACCATTGTCCAATGTATCAAGCTTTTGCTTATCATTAGGCTCCTTTCATCTCAGCACTTTTACTCTGAATAGTAATGGGGCTCACAGAATGAGCGGCTGGTGGCTGCATCATTGGCCATGGGCCGACCTGGGCCTGGGCTCCTGTGGACCCACCAGTTGCAGGAGGAGCCATTGGGGGATAGTGTGATGGAGAACGGGGCAGCAGTTCAAAGTGGGAACCTCAGCAACGTGATCTCCAGATGCGGACTCTGGCTCTTGGAACATGGAATGTCACCTCACTGAAGGAAACTGAGCTTGAGTGGCGGTACTGGGAAAAGATAGTCGCTCTTAAAGGCCTGCGGTACCTCAAATCTTGTGGTGAATACTGGAAGTAAGGGATTGAGCTGAAGAAAGAGTCTTGTGAAACCTGACTGGGTTGTGAGGCTCCTGAGGCAGCTAATGGATCTGTGGACTAAGCATGTCACAGTCTGGTGATTGCATAGGCAAAATCTGGAGGCTCGGGGCCACGCTTCTGGACATGGCGACTGATTTTCCCTCTTTTTAAAAAGAGAGCGTGTTCCAACTATAGGGCAAACACATTTCTCAGTGAATTTTGGACACTGGGAAGACTGACCTTTGTCATTTTTATGGACAGGGGATCTAGCTTGGTGACCTCAAGATTTCATCTCTGCTTTTTGCAGATGATGTTGCCCTTCTGGTTTTATCGGACCTTCAACTGGAGCAGTTTGTGGCAGAATTTGAAGCCCCTCAGATGACAATCAACACCTCCAGGCAAATCGGTGCATCAGCCACAGTAATGCTGGTCCATTATGGATGTGGGACGCACTGGAAGGATTATGTCTCTCAGCTGGCTTGGGAACATCTGGGGATCCCCCTGGAACAGGTGGAGGAAGTGTCCTGAGAGAGGGAAGTTTGGGGTTCCTTGCTTAGACTGCTGCCCCGGATAAGCAGCTAAAGATGATGACGAATACATATCTTTTAGTATAACACATTGTTTACATTGTTTCTGAAATGCAGGACACGCTCATAAGCATTTTAAAGAATATTTTATTTTTCATAGACCTTCTGATCATTGACATTTGAGATTGAAGACATCAGTAGCCACAGAGGCTACTGAACACAGTGTTTAGGTTCTGTTTGTCTGCTGGTCAGTCAGTCCACAGCTGTAGTGGTGCCCGCGCAGCAGGCTGGGGTTCGGATGTAGCTTATTTTTCGGCTTCTCTTCTTTTGGCAGCCAGTGTTCCCACTCTGCCGGGAGGTGTTGGTGTTCTGGCGGGACAACTTTGCTGCGCGACTTGCTGTCTCCTTGATCTGCAACTCCAGGTGCCTTTGGATAGCCAAGCCCAGTTCCTCAGGGTCCACAGAGGCTCCGTACACCTCCCACGTCATACCTTCTGCATCCCACTTCACCTCCTTCACCGGAGTCTTGGGAACGCCGCATGGTTTCTTGCCTGCATCGCGGTCAGTATTTGGAGTCTGGGTGCTGGACGTCTCACTCCTGCTCTCTGCCAGACAGATCTGAGGAAACACATGAGGTGTGACACTGTCACTCTCTCCTGTCTGTACTCCAACATCTCTTTGCTCTAGGATTGTCATAGTGCTCATGTCGTGGGTCATCGTTTTGGCACGACCAGTGGCACAGCTGCAGCACTCCTCTTCAATATAATGTTTTTGCGTTGCAGGACCAGGAGGCAGTGAGCTCATCAGTGAGCAGCTGATGTTGCAGCACCGGAGCAGATGTTTGCCGTCCAGGCCGGTCTCACTGACAGAGGAGATGAGTCGCGGCGGGGTGAGATGGTCAGTAGCTAGAGGAGGCGCGCGTTGCATGTCACAGCTTAGTTCTACACCTGTCAGGCGTGGGAGGAGCTGAGAGGGGGCCGGGATGGGCTGAGGATGGCAGTAGGCAGCGAACGTGTCTTCAAAGTTGGCATGATGTATAAAGGAGCCATAACAGAGAACTTTGTCACATTTAGGATTGAGACGGTCATCCACTGCCCTGGGGAATAATCTGCAGATGCACTTGCTCTGAGGCTGCTGTGGACCAACTTCTCCACTGGCGGCGCCTCTGCAAACGGTGGTGACAATGTTGCACTGCTGCAGCTGCATGGGTTGCTTGCAGGCTAACATGGAGTGACTCTCAGCCTCTTGGGTGCTCCTATCTGCTGCATGCCAAGCTTGTCCACGCGTCATATTGTCATTAGTGTGGGGGGGCACTGCTTGTTTAGTCAGAGGTGACACATCTGAGTGACTCCTGTGAACAGGCAGAGCCGCTGACTTTACACTCTGTGCTGTGTTGTAATGATGGAGAGGTGTTTGCGCCTCAATCAGACTGTGGGGACGGGCCACACAGTGTTCAGAATAGCTTCCTCCCTGCTCTATACTGCCGCTTAGACTGCTGGGGCACCTTTCCGTGGTGACAGAAGAAGATACATGTTCTTTACAGATTTCACCAGCAGTTCCCATCGGCTCTAGTTTGTCCTGCGTAGAGATCTTGGTGGTGTCTAGGAGGGACTGAGCAGAGAGGGTCAGTTCCAAGGAAACAGTTCCTGGTGGGACTGGTTCTGACACTGGACACCCAGCCTTTGCCATGGAGGACCTTTATGAAGAGACAAAGGAGAAGTTGGATGTTTCAGCTCAGACACAATTACAGAGCATAGACAGGCCTATCAAGTGGCATATTAGGTATTAAGCATTTGCAAAGTTGGTTATCTATGTATTTTATACAACTGTGAACCAAAATGTAGCAGGTACAATTACCTGAGGCCAGTGTAGTCTAAGTCTTCAGTGAGGTGACAGTGTCAAAACCTCATCATCTACATCTATATTCTATCTGTATTTAAATAGACTCATCTTTGTGTTACTCCTACCTAAACACAAAGCCCGAAATGAAAAGGAAATGTGTTTCACTTCCTCAACTAGGCAGCTTTGAACCTGTCAAATCTGCAGCAACGCCACAGACCCCTAGGACAGTCCGAACATTTAATAACTATGATCCTCTCTGCTTCATTTTGTGTCTTTCTTTTAACTACACTTTGTTGAATTTCTTTGATCCACACATGAGAAGTGATGGTGATGTGAACAATCAGACTTAAAGGTATTTCCAACCACTGTCTTTCTGAAAAAAAGAAAAAGCTTTCATAGAAGCTTTTGTTCTGCACCACTGCAAGTCTATAGCAGGTAATGGATGATGCTGGCCATGGTGACCTAATGTAAATGGCTATTCTTCAGCAAAGCTCAGTGCCAGTATCCACTGCTTGATCTTCCTATTCTGCTCCCCCCTCCTCTCACCCCTTCTCCACCTTGCTGCTCTCCTCTCCTGTTGACTGCTGCTGCTTGCTGTCCAGTCCTGCCTTTCCCCTGCATCATCATGGTTGGTGCAGTTTTGGGCGTTTGGAAGTTACTGCGAGGAGTCCGCCAGCTGGAGCTTCACCGCCTCATCCTGGCACTGATCATCTTCTGTTTGCTGTCTATGGCCTTCTTGGCTTATTATGTCTCCAATAGTCCCAAAATCAAGGAAGCCCCCCCTTTGCCGTTCAGTGACTGTGGCGGAGGAGGGGGGATATCACCAGGAGCAAGCACTGGGGTCTCAGCTGTCCAGAGGGCACCGCTTTTTCCACCTGCCGCGCCAAGGCCGGCTACGGCAGGTGAAAGCAGTGGACACACTATGGTAGTTGTCTTATGGCTGCTTCTTAATTAATTCCATTAATTAACTTATACTAACGTCACATCTAATACATCTCTGATGTCTTAAAGGCAAACAGTTTACATTATTACCCTAGTATATTATATGATGTGATTATATACATATTATATCTACTATTCCAACTTGAACATATTTGATTGACAATTGGCTGCTTGAAATAGAATTAAAATTTCCTAAAATTTTCAGTCCAGTTCGCAGCATGTTGCAGGTGATTGTGATCATGTGTGTGGCTGACTGGATGAACACTATGACAGCACAATGTGTTGCATTTTTAAAGATTCCTGAATGGTGCCACATGATTTCCACAGCAACAAGTCAGTGGCTGTTAACAGAGCCAGGTTCTCACTGAAACGTCATTGGGAGAGACGGTACATGCGTCAAATCATAACTGCTTGAAATACAGTGTAGTGACACAAGCACACACAGGATTTGAACGTTTTCATCCAGCAGCTTACCTTTCACAGTAATCTCCCTGCTGCTGCTATCCTCCCCTCTGTTCGCGTTCTTTTTCAGATGTGTCCAGTGATGGATGCAGTTCGCTAGAGAGCCTTCATCCTTCTCGTTTGCCTCCTCCTCACATCCACAGGTGACCTCTCCCTCACTCACTATTTTTAACTCTGCTTCATTCACTGAGATGCCTGTTCTCCTCCTCTGCCTCCTCTTCTCTCCCCCTCCTTTGTCTCGGCAGTCCCCTGGTAGCGTCCAAGATGGAGGAGACCTAGAGATAATCCTCTCCTTGATCTGATGACAAATGTGAGAATGCAATCTTCAAATCCCTGCTCTGTAACGGAGAGTCGAGTCGGTTGGGGTTGGCTTATCCAGCTGTAGTGGGAGGGGGAGGGTGGTAATGAGGGGAGACAGTCAGGCAGTCAACGTCATTGTCCCTCCACCTGGGAAGAGGAGCAGAGCTGCTGCGTGAATGAACGTGTGCACAGGGGACAAATTAAAGGAACCCCCCGCTTGTTCATCTCTTCTTTCCACTCCGTGCTCTCTACTCCCCTTTAAACCTCAGCTAACGTTTCACACTCTGCGTCACCGTCTTTTACACTCAACCTCGCTCACACCAGCACCATCCCACTCGCTACCACTAGCACCGTTGCTATGGAAACTCCAACACTAAATAAAGCCGTGTGTTTTCTTTTTCAGGTGACAATGAAACAACACAGACAGCCAAAACATATCAGCATGGAGTCTGAATGTGACTCAGTCGCAGCCACTTTCACTCATCCACTCACTGAAAATCACCACTGCATCCATAAATGTAAGTTAAAACCTCAGCATGTAATGTAAAAGTAGTCATAAAATATGGAACCCACTGTATAAATGCAAAACAGATGGGTGACAAAGTACAGCTGGAGGATCATTAGGGCAAACAGCACAGAATGGTTCTATCCAATATATCAGAGACTAGAACAGAGACATGAGACAGCTTGATGAGCTCATCTCACGGTTTTGTAGATACTTAAACAACCTTGCAGTTCTTACCAGGTCTTCCCTCCTCATAGACACCAGACAGCAGTGACTCATAATGCAGTAGGCAGCAATACCTTCACATCCACGTCATTTATCATTTAGCCTTTAAAGTTCACTTTAAAAGCCAAGAAATAAGATAATAGAAGGCATTTCAGTTGTCACTGCTGGATTCTTTATACTGTAACGTCAGGCACGCACAGATACAGACACAAGTCTCATAGTCAAAACAAATCTTAATACCTTGCAGGGACTGTATAATGTATGAAATTAAAAGCTGATGAATCTTTAGTATAACTTTTGACCCATACAATGATTCAACATCTTCCTTGATGGTCTTGGTGTAGAGTGTGAGGTTATAAAGAACTGATATCACTGCTTCAGAGAATGTGAGCATAAGTGGGGGCGGTTAACAGCTGTGCACAGATTAAGGCCAAGATTTTCTTGGAGCTGCTGTGTTTCTGTCCAACGTTATCTGCTTGCAATTCTTGTTTGTTCCCAGTATTAAAGTGAATTAATACTGTTTGCAGTGCGTGTGTTGGAGAGGTAATCCTTAAATGATTTTTTTGATTGTGTCAGAGCTGCATTTCTGAATCCCACACGCTGCCACAACAGGAAACATCTCTTTGTCTCTGATCACCTGTTAGAAAGGAAAGAGTTGTTCCCCCTACAGTGTATCTGTAGGGGGAACATTTGAAATAATGGACACCATAGTCACAGTTTTCAACCTCTATGTGTTTATTAGAGATGATACAGTGTCTGCCTGTTTGACATTTATACAAAAACAGAAACAACAAGACAGCAGCTTCTGATCAGTCTCCATACTGGCTCCCATGTCTGTTCCCATGTCTGTCCTGTGACAGTCATGCATTTCTGTCCTTGGATGGAGGCGAGAGTGCGGGTACATGTGCATTTAGCATTGTGTGTTGGTTTTTCACCAGATACTGGACACGTGGTGGGATTTTGACTTTTCCAGGTGATGCACTGTGACTACACTTTAAATAACTCTTGACCAGGACTGTGCCTCATGATCACATCATGTCAGGATCTGTGTAAAACAGCAGTTACTTTTAGAATAGTAAAAACACTTTCTGAATGATGACAAACAACTCACTTACATCAAATTATGCTTGCAGTCATGTCATTTTCTTCCGTGGGTGTGCTAGAGCCTATCCCAGCTTTGAGAAAATTAAGCTAAAGTTCTTACTTGACTGGAATCTTTTGAATGACAAGTAGAAACTTCCTTTAAAATCATACAGACATGTAGAAACTGGAGAAAGTGCTACGATGAGCAAGCTTGACACTTTAGCTGCCAGGTGGCTGTCATCATTCACAAACCATCTTTACTTTAGTGAAGCTGAATGAGCCGCTTGCTGACAGGATGTTAGTGTGAGGCACAGGCTTCACATAACTCGTGTACAAAATCTAAACACGATATTTACATTGAGTGATCATAATTACTCAATCCATTTACCACAGTAACTGGACAGCAAACCCCAGCATCTCAGCACAGTCAGGCGTGTTTAGGTACTAGAAATGTTGACATATCGGATATGAACTGCCTGTCTGTTTTAAGCTGCCTTCCCCCAATCTTAAGATGCACAACTGCTTATGAAATTGGACTCTTTTAAAGACGGAAGATGTGCGTGTTTGCATTTGTGCACTGTACTCCAGTAGCCAGTCACACATACCTGCACAGTCTTATTCTGGGTTTCTCCTCTCATGTTAAGGGCTCTGATTTTTGTGCCCCAAAGCTGCTGGTCACCCACTTCTCTGGATCATGTCTAGGTGTCAGCCACACATCTTCCCCTGTCCAACACACAGTCTGAAAGCTGCCCCAGTGCTCATGGGAGGTTAAGATCAAATTAGAGCTAGAATGAGATTCCACTGGGATCTTCCTCCAACAGGGGCCAAGACTTTGAAAAGAAGACGACACAAGGTCTTTCTCACTGTGGCTCAATACAACCAATAACACCAGTTAAGACCTTGCAGCTTTTTTAGTGCGTGCAGCTGTGGATTCCAGATTAGTTAGTCCAGTCTAATCCTAAACCAAGTGTTGGCTCATCCACAGGCTACAGTCCTGGTTTTTCTGTGGTTTGTCCATCTTTGAGCTTGTGGCCTCAGCTCCAGCTGGTGCTCTGGAGTTCTTGGCGGAGCCAGGATGGCAGGGGTTGGCCCAACCGATTCAGCAGACGCAGCAGCTCCATGTTGTGCTCACGATAATAGTCAGCCAGAAAGGCACGTGACTGCGAAGACACACCAGGAAAGAAAAAAATACATGTAATAATAGATATAAGATAATGTGCTGCCAAGCAATGGCACACTCATTAATTCAATAGAATAATTATAATGTAGGAATGTTTTAAAGGATCTGAAAACTTTAAATTTTGTAGTTCTGTATGTGTCCCTGAGCTCCAACATGAATCGCCATGGAGATCAGATCTAAAAACACCTCCAAATGTATACGTTTGTGCTGTTCAGTTTAGCCTAACAGTCTCAGTTGCGCTGTAACACAATACAAAAGTGTTGTCCAAGTTTTCTGCATTTTCTGATGTTTCACTGACGCCACACCATTAAATGTCACATGCAATGGTGTGGGCAACATACCTCTGGGCTCATCTCTGGGTACTTCCTGCCTTTACTCTTTCCAAGGCATTTGGCTCGACTTCCTTCAACGCGCTGACACCAGAAACCTTTGCTGTCATCATAGCTGTAGACAGCATGAGGAAAAAAAACACCTCTCAAACATGCAGTACAAAAAACAGCAGGGTTGTTGGCTGTAGTACAGAATTTCTCTGATGTGTGTGTGAGTTACTGACATTAGCGCCTGGGTGTAGTTGAAGATTGGAGTAACACTGAGGAACCTCTGGATCCCCTCCATCACCACTGCTGGGTTGGAGCGCAGCAAGGCTCCATCTATGATGTGCAACTAAAATACACATACACATATGCTAAAATAGCTGGATGGATAGTGGCTCATACTGAGAAATGCATTGGTACAGTAGCTGTGGTGCGGTACCTGGCTAGGCTGATAGTACTGCAGCCAGCGCTGCAGGTGAGAAGCATAGACACCAGGGTTAAGGCAGCGTCTCTGAAGGGCCAACAGGGCTCTGGGGGCTGAGGGGCCTGCAGTCACCACATCATGGAAAGTGTTGTTGAGGGCCGCAGGGTCTTGGTGTGCTCTCTGGTGCTGTGATCAGCACACACAAAATAGTGTTTTAAGAATCAAGAGAAGCCTGAACAGATTTATCTGCAATGTGTGTGCTGGTTCCCCACCTGGTACCAGGAGTAAGCCCTGTCAGATGGGTTGATGAGCACTGCCAGTATTTTGGCTCTAGGTAGCAGGGCAGCAGCTCTCTTCGGAGCTACCTCTGTGTCAAAGTAGTTGGCACTCTTTTCAAACATGAAATCTGTACTGACATTGGAAGGGAATGGGAAGAAGTCCATGTACCTGAGAAGAACGCAAACAAGGAACAGTGCTTGAAAACGTACCAGTGTTGGGGGGGGGGGGGGGGACCAAGCATATTACTGGCAGCATAAGAACAAAAAACGGAGCATTGCATTGTTCAGACTGCAACTTTGAGGATTTACCAGTCAATCCCATTGTCATAGTTCGCTCCACTGAAGAACTGGATCTCCTCAAAGGTGATGGGACTGGGGAAGGAGCTGGAGATTGCTGGGTGAAGGCTCAGGAATGAATGAAGGGCTGTAGTGCCTGTGAGCATGTACCATATATTCAATATTATTAGAAATATATGGACAGAGATCAAATTGAACACTGAGTTAAAGAGAGGGCAGCACCTGTTTTCTGTGGTCCAATGACAAGGAACCGGGGAAGTCGATCACATGTCTTTTCTTTAGACCAGATATCTTTATGTCGTTTGTCATGACAAGGATTCTGGAAAACAACATGCTTTGTTTTTTAACATTTGAATCCAGTTTTTAACTTTGACATTTGTATAAGTATGGCTTTGTTATAATTGGTTGGTTGAAAGACTTTTGAAGAGAAAGATGATTGCAAAACTGATTAAAAACCATTTCCCACCTGCCAGAGAGGGTCCCTTTCCTCAGGGAAGATCTGGAAGTATTTCTCAGCAAGCTGGATGGGGGGCAAAGTGTGCAGCCTGAGGTTGGTCCAACACTGGACGAACTTCACTAAAGACTCGAAGGTGTACAGGCCGAGTCGGTCGTTGCCATAGTTAGACAGGTGGGTCATGAAGATACTGATCTGGATGGACAAAGAACAATGTGCTTTATAAATAAGCAGAAGTGTAGATTGATTTGAACCAAGGCTTGATCATGAGCAATGAGAGGGAAGAAGAAAAAATAAATAAATAAATAAAAGTAGCAGAATGATGGTAACACCTTGAAACTTCACACACAGACATGTTAAAATACACACAATGAGGGAAACCTACTCCAAACCCCCTTATCTAGCATCTATAAGCATATTAACTTTAGCAACAAATACCTAATGATTATGCAGCATTTCTGGCTAGAACGGTTTAATATCCAGTGGAGACGTCCAGGTAGCCTCTTAAAAAAAATGCTGACAGACTGAAGATGCAGACGAAGAGCTCCATTACCTGGCCAGTGCATGGCCAAAATAGAGCTGTGGGATATCACTGGAAGGGAATTTTGCTAACGTATATGGTACAAAACAGAATCCAATGCCTTGCTTTGATTCATGTATGCATGTGCAGATCCTGGTGGAAGTGGGTAAAACAGGCACATTAGGCCCATCGCATGCTTGCCTAAATCCTTTGTTCCACCTTAAATGTAGATGACAATCCATCGGGATAAAGGTCTGGTGTTGCTGAATCACTCAGAGCCAGAGGCAGCACAACATTGCACTGGTCTTTAACATACACAGCCAGTTCACCATGGAAATGCACACTGGGTAGTGAACCAGCCCCATTTACTGCAGCTTGTCACTGGTCTGATGATGTATAACACAGGGAGCTCCTTCTGTACCAGTAGCTATTCTACATCTGATCTGACGAACCAAACATGAGGGTGTGCATTAAAAAAGTATGATACATGGAGCTCTCATCAGGGTAGACAAAACACATGGTTATTTACTCAGATCTGCTTCAAATCCCGTGATCAAAATACTAAAAGTGCATAGTTATTGAACATGGACCCAGTCTAGTAGAAAATAGAATATTCATACATGCAAAACAAATTTGGCCTTGTGATTTTTTTTTCTTACAGGGTTTAAGAGCACCGTGAGGAAGAGCTCTCCTCCCCTGATGCTCTTATCCAGCTCCTTTGAGCCTCCTGGGTATTCATTATAGAAGATTGTATGGGTGAAGAGACCACATGTCTGTCTGGGCAGCACCTAAAACACAAGATGATCATCATCAAGGTTATGCAACACAAATTCACAAATCTGGACATTTTTAATTAGCTGCTTCTTCTTTGGCAGTGTTCATCTGGGTACTGCCCTCAAATGTTTTATCAAACTACACAGACTCAGTGACTGACTCCCAACTCTGTAATACAGTATACTCTCCTGCATCTCTCTGTCCACTTAAGAACCACATTTTGTTTGTTTGTTATGCAACCAAAGGCCATAAAAATACTATATAAACTACAACAAAAACAACAAATCCCACTTAAAAATCATTATTGGCTAACCTGGATCCCATTGTGGATGAAGCCACGCCGGTACCTAGCGGGCCTCAGATGGGGGTACTCCTCTGTGCTGGTCACTTTGATGCCCCACACTGACTTCCAGGCCTCATAGAGCTGGCTGTGAACAGGGTAAACTCCAGAGTGGTGTGGTGCCACTGCATAACCCATATCTGTTGGGATGCCATGCTCCTTAAGAGAAGTAGGTACAGAAAGAAGATGTGGGTGAAAGAGTAGCTTCTGGAGAACGTATTGTTACAGCTACTGTAACAATGCGCCTGTACTGTTCCTAATGTCTGTAAAACAGGAAAATATAAGGCAAAGAGAACATTGTGCACTATTTAAGCCATTAGTGCAGATGGAGCTGCCATCAGCCAGCTGTCAGTCACCTTCCAGCCCCCTTCTCTTGTTTTTGAAAGGGTTGTAAATATTACAACCACCAACAACAACGTAGTTCCACTGCACCACCAGAAGGTGGGGCTTCAATCACAACAACCTAGTATGTGACTGCAAAATAGTACTAAAAATAAACTACAGTATAGAATACAGTCCAAATATAGTACACAGTGTATAGTCTAGAATATATAGTGTAGAATGTAATCTAAATATATCGTATAGTCTATACTTAGACTAGACTATATTCTAGCGTATAGTCTAGAATATAGTCTAGTCTAAATGTAGCGTATAGTCTAGAATATAGTCTAGTCTAAATGTAGCGTATAGTCTAGAATATAGTCTAGTCTAAATGTAGCGTATAGTCTAGAATATAGTCTAGTCTAAATGTAGCGTATAGTCTAGAATATAGTCTAGTCTAAATATAGCGTATAGTCTAGAATATAGTCTAGTCTAAATATAGCGTATAGTCTAGAATATAGTCTAGTCTAAATGTAGCGTATAGTCTAGAATATAGTCTAGTCTAAATGTAGCGTATAGTCTAGAATATAGTCTAACTATAGCATATAGTCGAGAATATAGCACCTAGTCTAGAATATAGTCCAAATATAGTGTATAGTCTAGAACCACTATATGCAGTAAGACAAGTCATTAAATTTGTAACCTTGACAGAGTGAACGTCACAGCAACGTGTGTGTATGGGGTTGAATTAGACGCTATACAGAAATAGACAATATTCTACAAAATACAAGAAAATGAAAAGTATTTGGAAGTGTTATATTTGAATTGTTTTAATTTTGCTCAAAAACCTACTGTTAATGAACGTTATTTAAATTTTGTTCCTCACATGCAGAAGACTTTTGAATTTCACATCTAACGCAGACTAACTTCTTTTTAAACATTCTAGATACAAAACATTTTATGTAATAAAGCGTTGTACAGACTTCGATGTAGTGGCTGCTCCTCACTGGACTGTCTGGTGGTGGGATCTGTCTTCAGCAGTTTATTTATTCATTACATTTAGGGTCTTTAAATTGATTCAAGTCTGGAAGACTGTGCTCTACAAGTTACTTGGCACAGGAGAACTTAAACAGTACCAGGCTCTCATCCACCAGTCCTCCTCCACTAAAGACCCTAAAGACATGAGGCTGCTTTCAGTCAGGACTCTTGGTGTTGACAAGTACAACTAATACCCTTCTCCCTCCAAAGCATTCAAAGAATCCTGAATCAGTCTAACAGGAAGTGGTGTGTTTCAGTACTTTGAAGTAGGTTTTTACCCAATTACAATGCTTTTCTTTGGACAGAAATTATACAGATCTCCTTTAACCATTTACATTGTTGTCTCAATACACAGCAAAGACAACTTTTAACTATTTTTTTGCATTTAGTGCAAGTCAAGTTTCATTTAATGTATAATGAATAGAAGTAATTACTGTATTTTTCCAGTCCTCATACCCTGCCTAACTGCACTGTGCCTGTGCCCTGCAGCAATAAAATCTAGTATGAAATGAAAAGCAATACAGATGCTCTTCCTAACTTTCTACAATTTCCATGTTCGTTCATATTTTAAAGTAGATTTAGTCCCATCTGTTGTTTGGCTGTGTTGGGTTCCTTTTGTTAGGGGACTAAGATGCCTGATTTATCTGAACAAACCTCATCTGTCTACCGTTATCCATCTCTGTGCTGTACGTGCTGCGCTTAAAATAGATAAGGAAAGAGGACTGAGAAGACTGAGAGACTACGAAACCTAAAGAAAATGGGAAGCTATGTGGTGTAATTGAGTTTAGCTTCCCCACCCTTGTTCTTTCAAAAACATAACCAATCAGAATAGGTCCCATTTATAGTCATTTACTAACGATAAACTGTATCTAATTGGTTGTTCTCTCTCTACTACAATAATCTATACACTATGTATAAGAGTGCACAGAACCTCTGTAGATCAAACGCTGTAGTTGCTGCCTAGTTTAGAAATCATCAATCCAAAATCTGACTCAAATGAACACAATGTGCTACACAGACTAAACAATTCAGTTTTCATGATGTCCTTAGTTAATTTAGACAGTCTGGGCTGTGAGAAGGAGCGTGTCAGCTTAACACAGTAACTTAGCAGCGTTCACAAGAACACCTACAGTAGCTCAGTCTGACAAATAAATTCTGTCCTATGATGGTTTAATTAAGATTGAGTTTTAAAGCACAAAGAAATATAACCACACGAGTCACATCAGAATGCTGTCATGTCACAACCAGCACACTGAGACAATCACTGCTCCACCTGTTGGAACAATACTACATTGCAAAAGGTTTCTCACATGGCGACTACGCATTCACAACATATTTACGGGGATTCACTCTTCAGCCCAGTCTTCCATTCATGCAGCAATTATAGGCTGCTCCATCGGTATATAGCCCCACAGTTCTCACACAAGTTATGCAATGCCCCTCAACAGACTCCTTTAAGTAGCGAACTACACCTCCTCCTGCTCTGCATATACAGTTGTAAGAAAAAGTATTCATGGGGATTTCATGGATTTCTGCATAAATTAGTTATACAATGTGTCCTTTATCAAAGTCAAAACAATAGAAAAAAAGACGTGAATATTTACATGTTATATTCAATAAAAATATGAAACCATATTATGCTTGTGCAGTATTAGTTTAAGCAGAGTGTGTTCTTTTATTGTTGTGACTGAGATTAAGATCAGAACACATTTATGACCAATTTACGCAGAAATCCCAAAGGGTTCACAGACTTTTTCTTTCAACTATCTGGCGATGTCTGGCTGCTAACCTGAGCAAAGATCTTGTTGAGCCTCATCTGTTCAGCCAAGACGCTAACATTGTGAAATAGGTGAGGCTGCATGTGACTCCACATGTGAGGAAACCACCAAAAGTCCATCCTGTGTTGCAGTAACATGTCATCTCCTTGATCCTCTTCATCAGTCCCTGGACACATACAAAGAGCATAGATAATTAATGTGCCGTGGTTCACATTAAATACCTTAGGTGTGTTTGTGATCTTCAAGTACAGGTTCAAGTACATAACAGTAAGATTGTAATTCCAGGCCACACACAACCAACAGGAAATGACTGGGAAATCACACTGGATCCTGATTTTGAAAAGATTATAGAAAGAGTAATAATTTGGCTTTTTAATGTGAAGTTATTTTAATCATGATGCCCCTAACCCTTCAATATGACTCCATAAACCTGTAAAATACTATAGAATCATTGCTCATCCTCAACCTTACAATTCATAACTTATATTTTCTCAACAGAACTGTTTATCTGTCTTGGGTCACATATATTTAGAAATACTTAATTATTTGACACATTTTAAAACATGGAGGTTTTTCACCAAGTTGCTAGAAATATTCAGGGCCAGATGAGCAGTTTTCACTTAGGTGACTGGACAGACACAAATGCAAGCAACAACATAGTGCTCACGGTTTCTCTGCAGGCCTTGTTGATAGTGGATGAGCCCACTCATCTAAGGTTTGAATGAGTTTAAACAACCAGAGATAAGAAAATTAGGCTTAGAAGCTCACAGCTGCCAATGCGTAAATGAGCTTTTGATGTAATTTTAAATCTTGATTAAATGCAAAAATCACAAGGTCCCATAAAAACTAATTCATGACAAAACTGTATGACAGAAGTTTTTCTCTTTATAGATACAAAGATCTGCAGCAGACTTAAAATGAAAGTGGAGTAGATCGAGTTCCATACCTGTGTGGTAGAATTTTCCAGAAAATCCCAGGTTAAAGGTGAAATTAGGAACCAACCCTCTCAGCTTGTTTTGAGTCTTGAGCAGGGCCTGTGAAGGAAATAAAATACAGCTGATAGTTACATGCTTATGTACGAAACATGTTACTTTACAGAACATCCATTCCATCTGTGTTTTAAATGGTCACTATAGAGGACAGTATGGAACCTTCAAAACGAAACATACAATGGTCTGGAAGTTGAGTCATGACATCTGAATTTCATTCTACTTAGGACAAGTAGCTTCATCTGTCTGAGAGACGTTTGGAGGTGGTCACAAATTTATTCTACAGGTTGGTTTCACTTCACACCTGGGATCAGCTCATTAGCCTGGACAATGGAAAGAGCAGGAGTGACAGGCTGTGGAACTCCCACCTCTAGTCCTCGTGCCATCATAGAGCTAAATTTAATTCTAAGTTAATAAAAAATAAAATATTAAAAACACAATTAATTGACAATGAAAACGTTAGAATTATGTAAATATTATAAGAAGCCCTCTGGGACTACTACTAACTTGCTATACTAACTGCTGCACCTCCATTAAACAGCAGAATACAAAAAACAAAAAAAAAACAACACACTGAACTGAAACAGTGAGGAGTCCGTCTTTGAAAATCACAAAATAAATTAAAAATAGGTCTAATGAAATTAATGAAATAGCAAGCGAATAAAACACTGAAATTAAAGTTTGGATTGTTTTTTTAAGCCACCCAAGCTGACCGCTTCTTGTGGGGTGTGTGACGAGGCCTTGATCTTTCTGAGGATAGATGGAAGTGCAGCATGATAAACAGAAGACAGGTTGCGCCCAAGTCCTTTGTTTGCATATGCAGTTTTCCTCTGACCACTCTCTCAAAACACCTGTCTTAGCAGCCCTAAAATGTAGTTGTTATCCACAAATGAGTGTCCTGAGGAGTTGCTCCTACTGTGTTGGACCATCCTATAGCAGCTGTTCTGTACTCATTCCCTACAGAGTCTGTTCTTTACGGTTATGAAGTGAAAACATACTAGAGGACAAATCTGTGGTCTCAGAACAAGTAATGAAACATTTCGACCCAAGAGGAAAGACGTGGTACCATGACTCAACTTCCAAACAAGCTCACCTGGAGAACTTAGAATCCTCACTAACAAAGACAGAGTTCTTAAAACCTATGTATGAATCAAAAATGCAGCCTTATCATTTCCCATATGGTGACAATTTGTCAGACTGTTTCTAAGTGCAGCAATTAATATAAGGCTGACAGACATGTTGCCAATGTGACGTTAACATAAAGCTCAGATCAACCAGATATTAAATATTAGCACAACTTATGAGTCGCTGACGCTCACCCCACGGTCTCCACACAAACACTCTGCAGAGCAGCTCTGCATAATTAGCTCAGTGGAACAGTAAACCTTAGATTAATGACAAACATTTCTTTTCTGCCTACGACTGTTTCTTTGAGTGACTTTAGGTACGCTCAGGCTTCAGCTTGGAGAGTACCTTGAAAACTATTTATGACCTATATTGTTACTTGGGGGGGAAAAAGAATGAACATCATAAGGACAAATCTGACTTAAGTATTCAGTATTACGTATGATATCATTCACAAGGTACTTTTTGAACAGCACAAAGTCCACAGCACATTACAAAGTGATTGGAATGGAACCTACAGATTCTTTCAGTTTGAATGATTAATTTAATCTGATCTTTTGATCTGCCACTCAGAACGTTAACGTATTCTAAAAGAGATGCTCACCATACCAGTACAAAACATCTAGATTGCTATAAGCAGCACTAATTTGTTAACGACAACTAAATTAGTGAAAACATGTAGACACGCTTATACCTAATGAACAAAGCCCATTATTATGCTCTTCTAGTCTCTTATTTATATCCTTTTGCTATTTAGATGCTAAATGCTCCACTATAGGGTTTCTTTAAATATAATTTCATCCTCTGATGGTTATTGTTAAAGGAATCAGTAATAATTCCTGCCTCACATTAATTGTTCCACAATTTTAATAATAAATAATTTGTCACACACATCAGCCCCAGTGTACAGCATGTCAATATGTATCAACACGGTCTGACCCACCTCCACATCTGGCACCTTCATACGGGTACCTTCCTTGCCTACGAAGATATCATCTACGTCCACCAGGATGTGGCGGTCCAAAGACAAACACAGTCTCTTCCCTGTCAGGTAGCCAATGGCGTCCACAAACACAAGCTTGTGAAGCCAGTAGTTAAGATTGTTGCCAAAGAGGACTCTCTGAATCCCATCATGAAGCCCTAAGTCCTGAACTGCTGTCGCGTGTAGGGCACGCAGGGGGCTGGGTCCAAAATGTGACAGTGCCTCGGACGACTTGGTACTGGCCAGAAGCACTGGTTCATAGGTAGAATGGTTGGACTGGAAAATAGTCCAGTCATCCCCGGGTAAAGGGCCCTGCTCCACCTGGTTGGGCTTGGTGATGTAGAGAAGAGGAGCATTCGGATTAATGCGGTAGTCCCTGAGTCCTAGGTGTGAGTGTAGAAAGAGCGGGAAACCTTTGAGCTGTGCACTGAGCAGAGAGTTTTCATTAGCTTTGAAGAAGCCAATGACACCTACTCCGTACTCGGTACAGTACTTATCCAGCAAGTCACGGTTCCATGAGTCAAGATTTACATATTTCAAAACATTTTCATAGATGATCAGTGTGTAACGTCCACGGTTGTGCTCCGTCAATGTGGGCATGTCACCTTTACCTGGAGCTATTTCTGTTCTGTAGTGGAAGCGGCTAGACTCTAATATAGCTATTATCTCCTGGCCCAGCTGAGAGTAGATGCTCTCTACAAACACTAGAACTACTGGGTCTGTCCTTGAGTTATCCACTGCTTTCACCTGCCGTAGCCGGCCTTGGCGCGGGGGAAGAAAAAGCGGTGCCCTCTGGACAGCTGAGACCCCAGTGCTTGCTCCTGGTGATATCCCCCCTCCTCCGCCACAATCACTGAACGGCAAAGGGGGGGCTTCCTTGATTTTGGGACTATTGGAGACATAATAAGCCAAGAAGGCCATAGACAGCAAACAGAAGATGATCAGTGCCAGGATGAGGCGGTGAAGCTCCAGCTGGCGGACTCCTCGCAGTAACTTCCAAACGCCCAAAACTGCACCAACCATGATGATGCAGGGGAAAGGCAGGACTGGACAGCAAGCAGCAGCAGTCAACAGGAGAGGAGAGCAGCAAGGTGGAGAAGGGGTGAGAGGAGGGGGGAGCAGAATAGGAAGATCGAGCAGTGGATACTGGCACTGAGCTTTGCTGAAGAATAGCCATTTACATTAGGTCACCATGGCCAGCATCATCCATTACCTGCTATAGACTTGCAGTGGTGCAGAACAAAAAGCCTCACAGGTAACTAAATGTGAGGAGGAAAAGACAGATGACTGAGGAATGGAATGTGAAATACTGAATAGGGGGAAGTAGATGCTTGCTTATTAGAAGCAGACGCCAACACACGTGACCCAAGTTCAGTCTCAGTTGTCTGCTTCTTGATCCGTTCTCTACACAGCTGTGTAGGTGTCTCTACACGTGAACATGTCCCTTGTTAGATGGTTTTGCACCCTCTCAGCAGTGGGGGTGTCCGTGCTGTTGGATTGTGCTCTGGGAGTCAACCCCAGCAGGCGAACTAGGCTGAACATCTCAGAAAAGTACCTTAAGGATGAGGAAACAGGCAAGAGAGGACAAGGGCAGAGTGAAGAAAAGAAAGATAAGGAGGAAGAATGTTAACAATCAGCATTTAGTTTTTACATTTCTTATAACAAACATCTGTCATTTAAAATTGAAAACAGAATACCAATCCAAATGAAGAATGTACAAAACATGGACCCAGCTTGAGGGACAAAGATGCTAATGTGGTCACAAAATAAAAAATAAACAACTAGATAAGCTTATGTGCTTATGGATAAGCAAATGTAAGATGGCATGTCCCTTGTCTTAACATCAGTAAGTAATCAGTACAAAGTGGAGAATGCAATCCAAAACCTTACTGTATTCCTACAAATGTCAATATTTTTAATAAAAACCCATTGCAGCCAGCATTCTAGCAGTCTGCCATATATTGAGTCAATCATAGATAGACAGGTTGCAGTAGTTCTTAGTGGACAAGTGGTGTCCACTTTTGGCCACAAGCAAAACTAAGAGGGAGTCTACTTTATCTGCACAAAAATAACAATGCATAATAGTAATTGTTGCTGTTAATCTCTTACATATCTAAAAAAAACACACACACACACACACACACAAACAGTAGCACTGAGAACACAGAAAATTGTTATGGTTGTTGTTATAAGTCCATTGTGCAGACAAACTGGCATTTGAAGGGTAAAAAAACTAAATTGTATGCAGTAAAAATAGCAAAAAAGTTGAAAGGTAGTGAATTTGAACAGAGGGTTAAGACTGAGCAGTCGCTGCAGAGAGAATGAATTCCAGTATAATCTAAACAGAAAGAAGAGACTACCTCTTGCTCTCAGCAGGATGATGGCAGCAGGTCTGTGTAGCATTGTGCTGCTGTGCTTTCATTAGCAGCATCTGTCAGGGTGTCGCGTAACAATGTAGGCATTTGCCTTTAAAATAGATGGACAAGCTCTCAGAGTCAGCTAGGCGGCGGAGGCTTAGCTCAAGTTTGTCATTTGCATTTACTTTAAATGTATAAAATATCTTTATTCTGCTGCTGTACAACAGAACAGCACAAATGGACGCTGTTTGGCATGAAATGGTTAAATAATGTATTAAGAACTAAGCACAGGAGGCTGGAGCTTCATGTATGGGGAGACTGCAGCCATAACAAGCAATACTTTAACGTATTATAGAGAAGCTCAACACTCCCCTGTTAGTACCGGGAACTAGCAAAGACCAGCAGTATGGAGGTCAGGAATATTCATAGTTTAGTTACAGCAGATTTGATTATGTGTTGAACAACATGGGCAGGTTCTGTTCAGTAGATGAAAATGGTAATCTGTCTGTTGGTTCTTAGTAGACCTGAAAGGTTACACAACCTACACAAAGAGTGTATGAACCCACAAATGCCCATCCCTATTATAACCACTGCCTTTCTAAAAATACATTTACTGCAAGGACAAGGACCTCTACACTGTAAACATGGGGTTTAACCAGTTCACATACCTGATACTGTATGCATGTCAAGTAGTGATGTAGCAGCAAATGCTAAATTAATGGAAATAAGAATCCCCTGTTCTAAAGCAGTCGGAATTGTGTGTATATAATTGGACTGACTGGACACAGTGGATCAGATTCTCAGACTTGTACAGAAAGACAAACCTTCACATTCCCATCTAGGATGACTGTATGTCTTTGGAGTCTGGGAGGAAGGCAGACTCGAACCTAGGACCCATCCAGGCTGCCACCCACATTTTCATCCAAACTAAATAGACACATTATAGTTTCCATTGTAACCTGTGAGGAAAGATTACCAACTTACTTGAACAGGCTTTTTACTGCGCTTCCACAAAACCTTTAACTCAATATAGCTGGGAGCATCTGAAAATCAAGGACAGAAAGGAGAGTGCATTAATTAGTGAACAACCAATCCTGTAGGCATATTACTGAACATTTGTATTGGTTTTTTAAACAGTTGTGAGATTTTATTTTAGAAAATGGATATTGACAAAAGGATTTAAAATGGTTTTTGTATTCAATAGAAAAGATCAGATTCTATTTTTTTCCAGTTGGGTGAAATCTTTTAGCAGTGTGCTCCATGAACTGTAATCATTCACAAACACATCTAGAAGCAGGACACATAAACAATAAATAAAACATTGCTGGAATTGCTCTCTTATTGCTCGATTTTCTATTAAACACCTGCTTGTCTGGTGTGAAGTTAAAGTGAAGATGACTTGAATATAAACACACAGTCCATAATATAATTTTCTAAAAGGGACACAAATAAATGACTCAAAAACAATGAGCACATTGCATTTCTAATGCATTCTCTAATGTGAAAAGGGGGCAAATTACTAGGGCGTCCCAGACATCAATTGTTTAGCAGATTTTCCACTAGGCTCTCTTTTACTGATAAATGAACACCGTTTATATGATCATTGTTCAATTGAGTGAACCTTTGTTCCATTACAATTAGGCAGTCACCAATAATATGGCTTATCGATGTATCGTATCACTGTGACACCGCCATTTAATACCAAACGAATTTTAAAAAGTGTGCATTCTCCTCCCTGCCACCAAATAGGAATGTCTAACCGAATCTATCTAATCTGCACTATTGTATTTTGTGCAGACATTGTCTTGAACTTGAGAAAATCTGGACTTATGAGATGTAAATAAGATCTACAAGCGGAGGCAGAAAGGAGATCATTGTTCTCACCTCGTACACACCCAAACAGAAATAAGGTATAAATGTAAGACAGGCTGCTCGCTTTGTACATCTTGACATGGAAAATTAATTAAAAGGCCAAGTGAGCAAACAGACACTACAAACTGCAGTAATGAAAGGATATTTTACTTCAAAGCAGTAAAGCTCCTCTAGAATTAATGATCCAGCTGAATGTCTCTTCACACTCATCACTGCCGGAGAAAGCAAAAAAAAAAAAAGCCACTGCAGAGAGGAAAATCCAAGATTTTAGCTATAGACAAACGGAACCAGCACTGCATCGTACTTTAAGGTCACACTGCATTTAAGCAACCAAAACAGCCACCACACCCTGCTACTCTATATTTCTATGATTTCATGACAAAAAGACATGTCTTGCTTTGTCCCTATTTCTATGGAAGGTGCAGAGCTGCAAGTGGTGTCAGCTTCCGCTCTCGTGAGACATGCAGGGACAGTACAGAGAGTAAATCATCTGTCTACTATAAGGTCCCAGAGCTGCACATTTAATCACTACACACCTGACTTGGAAACAATCTAGTTTAAATGTGGTGTGAGAAGTATTACATTACATGTTGCAATACTGTATAGATCAGACTTGGGCATTTCACGGCCCACATATACACCTTTAGTTGACTTTGACCGCCAGTGTAAGGTTAATAGGACATTTTCTTATTTTACCTCATGCATGTACTGAATGCGCATTGGTTTTGTTTTGAAGTTGTGTTTTTATTTAAGCCACGTACAGGTACGTAAGGCAATGCATGCTACAGACTTGACGTTGTCACAAACAGGTCACAAGAATGTCCACTAAAAGAAGAGAGGAAAGCCCTGCATTCAGCATCTACAACAAAACACTACAAAACAGTATTTATTTACTGAGGTCCGAGGTAAAGCGGTGTGCTTGGTTTGCGGAGGCCAGAGCTCGCGTTCAACGATTACAATTTGAGTCTGCATTATGAGACCAAACCTGGTGAGAAACTTGAACAATTCTGAAATTTTGTAAGCTTTGGTAGCGAAGCTACAAAAGCAGCAAGGTTTTTTTTCAAACAAGCTTCACACATCCAGGAAAGCAGCAACCAAGACCAGCTTTGTGATAGAATGGGACAAACACACATCTGTGCTGAAAAGAGTTTGGGATCTGAAATGACACATCTTAGAGTTTTGTGAGAAGACAGGCAAAGACATCCCAGAGCTCTCAGATGAGGACTGGATGGAAGATTTTGCATTTGCTGCTGATGTGACTGCACAACCTGGTGAAGGTTTTTATGACAAAGTTACGGTTTCTTACAAGGCAATTGGAGAGCAACAATCTCACCTACATGCAAACCCTGATTATAATATGATGTACCTTGGTTAATATTTGGAGTAGAAAGCCAGTATTGTGATGTCTTTAGAAACCTAAGAAGCTCTTTCCAACAATATATGAAACTCAAAATGCGATTTGGTGTAACCCAAAATTATCACTAATATAATAAACCACAAATGGTACAAACGTTCACATTTTATTGAGTAAATGTATTTTTTTCTAAGACAACTGTGGGAAATTAGATTAGTGTCATGTCATACTGGGCCTTTTGGTTGTGGGTTGTTCCTGGGGGGGGGGGGGGTCGTTAGACATTTGGTTGGGGGGGTTTACTCCATTTACTCTATTCATGTAAAGAACTCATTTGTCATATGTAACAGGGTATAATTACAGGTTTGGTGAAGACACTAGTCAGACTGCTGAGGTGTAACTGCTCTTCTCCATGCCAGCATATAGATTAAACAAAGACGATTCATCACACATCCAGGTTTTGATTCTTTCAATTCTTTTGAGAATCAGCAAATCAATTAATTCCACAACATTTTGGTGACAAGGATGGGACGAACGTGCCACTGATCGACACCTGACCGAGACTGAAGGTAAACCAACGGTGGGAGTCTCACAAGAGACTCAGGAAAAATTCCGCTCCAACAAACGGAGGATGGAATTCCACCGGGTTCCGGGTGGTGGACAGCGGGATACTCCATTCAACTTAATAAGTGAGTACAGTGTTATGAATTGTTTCTTTTTAGTGTTAAGACGAAAATCCTAGGTGTGTAAACGTGTGTATGTGAACCCTCGGGTCGGTTCAGTCACGTGGCGTATTCTGTTGTTCCTTCAATGATGAGTGAGCTAAGATCTGAAGCTAAAATTCTTATAATTCAATAAATAATTGTAGATTTTTGTTTGTTAAATTGTTTTAATAAATGTTTGTGATGATTCCTTCAGTATCTCTAGTAGTTTACATAAACTCTTGAATGCTGAGACCCAACCAGTGGGATGGAAAGTGTGTGGTAATGTGTGTGAGCACCTGTCCAAAGTGAGTCTAGGAACGAAAGCAGAGAAATGACTTTTTAGTTCTTACAGGCTGTGATTGACTGACTGCAGACAGATGCTTTCTCAGTTCTGATGTGAGTGAGGATGTTCAACTTTAGCACCAGGTAAACAAATAACATTTGATTCATGTAGTTCACGTCATCCATGTAGTGTTTTTAGAGAAAAAGGTTGAAGAGGGAAAAGAGGAAGTTTGGCAAGAAAGGAAAAGGTGCAGTTAAAGGAAAAAGTTTAAAAAAAGAGCAGATGAAAATCTGTGGTAACTCATGTAAGTAACAATGAGGGAGAAATTAATACGTAGGGGAAGAATTAGGGATCTGTCCCCTGCTGTCTCTGGGTGTGAGAAGCTTTGATTCGTCATACTGGGGACGTCACCACAACAGGAATCTGAACCAACCTCACAACTAACCAGCTGCAGGAAGACTGAGGTGGAGGAAGAAAAGACTCTCTGACCTCTGACCAGGGCACAGACCAAGACTAACTGCTCATTCCAGTAGGTGTTAGTTGATTACAAGGCACCAGAATCAAGACAAAAGAACCAAATGCTGAGTGAAAACTGGAAGGTTTTGGTCTGCAGTGAACTAGGAGATGGATGAACAGCTACTGACTCTACAAAGGACTGAAGGTGAAACTCAGAACTGTGCAAGTTCACACCAGCTGGTGTAGGAGAGAGCCGTGTAAGAAGTGTGAAGGAGAGAACTACAACACTGACTGAGGGGTTAGAGTCATCATGGCTGTGGCCTGTGAGTGTTCTAACCAAGAAGAACCAGATCCAGTTTGATCCAAGGATTTTACAGTTTCTCTGAAGGACACATCAGCTGAACATCACACATCAGCAGAGGACGACAGGTCAGAGAGGATAAACACCATGTCACAGTGGGATTAGAATCACCAATGTTCAGAGTAGTTTCAGATTCACAAGTTTGTTCATGTTTTATGTTCCACAAGCCACAAAGAAGAATCAGTAGAAGCAGTGGAGCTTTTCAGATTCCATAGGGAAACATATGTAATAATTAGATGAACAGTTTTCTCTAGTGCATCACATTTTCTAAGTACACATCAGTGATGATTAATATAATAACATGCAGGATGTTAAGGCTGACCAGAGTAGTAATTAATGTCTCAGGTCTATTTTTACTGTAGAAGATAACAACTAGACTTTTTGCTTGAGTGTGTGATAAACCAAGGTGCGATTGTTTGACGCCTCCACCCCATCCTGTCTGAACCTATACCAAAGGGTTCATTGGCTTTAGAACCATGAGGGAGCCGTTTTTTTAATTCTTCTGCTAGATTTTGTGTTGGTACTTTATTAATTATTAACTGGCTTCATATTGGAAATCCTTAATCATGTTATTAGGATTTGCTGAAACTTTGAGGGTCAATATGTGTTGTGTTGGCCAGATTGTTCCTCTGGAGGGTTAAATAATTAGGTTCTACTATGAATGCATCCTAGAAATATCCTAGATTTCTCCACAACACAACCATAACATATACTATTACCAGTCTTACTTGTCAATAAAACTTGTCAATAAATGAATTTACTGCTTTTTATGAAGAATACAATACAATTAATATTATGTAGAATTTAATTCAGCCTTTTGGTCTGGCCCTCCATAATATCTTCTGGTTCTCATGTGGCTCCATGGAAAAAATAATTGCCCACCCCTGGTATAGAGTGTCCAAACCACAATATCAATTTTAAGTGCTTACATGGTAAGACCTGGGGTAGTTCTTATACTGCATTTAAAACTTTGTGGTCATAGAGTACCGTAGTTACACCATACCCAAACTGTACAGGGAGGGTGAAACAAAATCCTCATGCACACAGCTGTAGATCTCATTATTCTGATAAGAAATTAAACTTTTAGCTGAGATTTTACATATATGGTTGTAGGTTTATACTTGACAGTTTTCCACCATTTTGCTTTATAGAATTTTCAGTACATGCTTTGAGTTTTAAAAATACATCACATTATATAAGTTGTAGCCGTATCGTATCAGATTCCTGGCGATACACAGCCCTACAATCTCTTTTGGCTGTTGTGATAATGAATGTGTTCTCTTTTCTCACTTTTCCATTTCTTATTACATAAAAAGGGAGCCACACTCAGGTGACAGACATACTTTAAGCCAGAAGCGATGAGATCAGTTCTCAGTAACATAAATTCTGCATGTAACCTGCTGCAGTAAAAAAGGCTGGGTTTTACTCCACTCTGAGCAGTCTAGTTAGTTTTTTTCTTTTCTCTTTGATGCTGCAAATTACAGAAATTATAATCAGCTCACAACTGATCATCAATCAACTGATTAATTTAATATTTAACTTTTACATATACACTCCTCTAAAACAGTTTGAAACCGTGAGGCCAATAACTTTATTTTGTAGTTGACTGAAAATATTTCTTTGAAATTATGATCTCTGGTTTCTTATGCTATTTTATGTCATTGTTTTCAGGTATTTACCTGTAGATCTAAAACAACTTTTGATGTCAAGGGATTGCACTAACTGCACCAAAACTGTTGAAGGACAGTGCAACTCATCCTGTATGTAAAGCAAATAGTTGTCCAAGAACATGAAGGAACACATGTCAAGTCAACAGCAACATGCAGGATAGACAAGCTGCGATCAGCTGAGTGCATCATCCACACCAAGATCCCTGACCAGCACTCAATCTAAAACAAGCGATGCTGGACACAGGTCAGGAAGACTGTGAAAGACCTTAGGCACCTCAGTAGAAAGACTGTGGTCAGGAAAGTGCTTCCAGTCACTGAAGTCCACTGCAGTGAGACTGAGGAGAAGCTGCCTCTCACAGGCTATCCAAACTACAGAGTTCTGCTCATTGCTTTTTTATAACTATATTCTTTGAATTATTATATTCATATTTCATGTTCTTTACTTAAATCAAAGTAAATGGTGGCTGTTAAAACATATTACTGCATACTATAACTGTGTATGTGTAAAATTAAAGTTTTATTTGTAAATAAGCTACAGTTCTTTTCTATCTCAGAATATGTTAACCAAATAAGGTGTTAAGGAACTGTCCAAAATTGAACATTGGACAGCCAGCAGTTTCCACTTGTTGCTAAGCTTAGCCAAACACTTCCCAGCTTTAGCTCTTGACTGATGTCCGGCATATCATTTCATTCTATAAGTAAAGCAGATGCTCAAATACTCATTCAAACCTTGACGTCACAACCTTCCAACTGTTTGACAGAAAAAAACAAAACTTGTTCTTGTTACCATAATTTACATAACACATGTCTCTTTGGAGGTGCCACACATACTAAAACAGCCTCATCAAACAAGATACTTGCTAGTAGCAAAATGAAATCATCCATCCGTCATCTGGACCAGATGTGGTTTTACAGCTGGCAGGCATCACTGGCTGAAGTGTGAGAGAAAATTATGAACACCATCACACAGAAGAACTAATCATCAGGGAATGTGATGGTCATTTCTATCATTTCATGGGAACGTTTCTCCCAGTCTTTGATAATTTCATATACTAAAAGACCGACCAAATATTGGGCAATTAAAGGTTTTCTTGTTGTAAACGAACAAACAAACAAAAAAGTATATTGTTATGTCCTTTAGCCTCAGAACTAAACAAAACACTTCCACTGATGCAGCCTCCTATGCTCAAGGCAAGTGTGTGTCTGAATATGGAATTCATGCTGTAGACGTCAGAATGAAACAAATACACAACACACCATTTGTCGAAAGGGACGTCAACACTCCACCTCCACACTGTGGAGATAAACCTTATGACATTGCCTATATTTAATTTACACATGGGTAGGCAGCCATGAACAATCTGTTAAACAAAACAAATGCTTTTGTTTGTAGCATCCCATGTAAGGGAACCTGCAGGCTCAGAAACTCATCAGTGCCTCCCTCACAGCTACTCTGTTTGTTCTCAAAACACCATCAAAACATATCACTTTCATTTCAGAAATGTCTGACATGTCCTCAAGGCGTTCCAGTTTCTGTTTGTCTTGAAACATCTTAAATAATTTTGGTAACATTTAATTTAACATAACACGGAAAACAACTATTAAAAATAATTATTATTATTACACACAATTCATACACACACACACACACACACACACACACACACACACACACACACACACACATATATATATATATGAAGATAAGAGATAGCCACAACAAAAGTCATCTCCAGGCCCTTTAAGACCTTACTAATATTTAAAAATAAAACTGCATAAACAACCACAAAAAATATAGAAGAATAGAATATATATATGTATATATACACACACACACACACACACACACACACACACACACACACACACACACACACCATAAAAATGTATTAGCAACAGCAACAGCGGAAAAACATTTTTTATTTTTGTCAAGACAAGTATTTCAGCAGTTTTCATTTCCTGATTCCTGATTCAACCTTTCTGAGACTGGGCTTCTAAACACTGAGAAATGTCATTCAACTCAATTCTGAGAAGGAGTTCTTTGAGCAATCAGGTTGGGACTGAGTCTAAGGGACATGTTGTTTTGATGAGTTAATTACTGATCTATGGAGGGACAGTAGTTTAAGAGGTCTTGGAAAGAGAAAAAGTAGGGGGTACACTTCGGGGCGGCAGTGGCTCAGAGGTAGAGCTGTCGCCCACC
Organism: Macropodus opercularis; assembly: GCA_030770545.1. Taxonomy (NCBI): domain Eukaryota; kingdom Metazoa; phylum Chordata; class Actinopteri; order Anabantiformes; family Osphronemidae; genus Macropodus; species Macropodus opercularis. The sequence continues at coordinate 15,901,644 of CM061103.1, forward strand.
AATCGTAGGATCGCTGGTTCGATTCCTGGCTTCCCCCAGTCATGTGCCGAAGTGTCCCTGGGCAAGACACTGAACCCCAAGTTGCCCCCGGTGTCTCAGCTTAAGCTGCATAGCAGCTCTGCCACCGGTGTGTGAATGTGTGTGTGTGAATGGGTGAATGAGACGCAGTGTCAAAGCGCTTTGAGTACCGATAGGTAGAAAAGCGCTATACAAATGCAGACCATTTACCATTTACTTCTAAACTCCTTGATGTCTGTCCACATACAGGAAACGCCAGAGCTACATAAATGTATAAACATGACTTTCAATAGGGCTGCACAATGAGGAAATTGTGCAATGTGTGACAGAATTATCCAGGACTGAGACATAGATATATCCAGTAAATTAATTTTGTGCATATTTGTTATTCAGCTCCTGTTTCATCTACCAAAACTGCCACACACACACACGTTAGTGGTGTATGTGGAGTGGAGCACATAACTCTGTAATGCAGTGCCTACAGCTACTGTAATGTGAAAGATAGTTAATCCCCAAGTGATTACACTGTTGGCCCTAGAACAGTGTATGTTATGTAAATATTCAGTTCAAAGTTTGAACCAGAATGTGTCCAAAGTTCCTGGTACTGATGAAGCTAACTAATGCCACCTAAGTCACAGTCTAACTGGGGGGGGGCTTCATCTAACTGTACAAATGTTGCAAGTACACAATAACTTCTCTTATTCATCAGATTTTAAACCGACTGCAATGTATTTATTACAATATTATAATATTTTTTTTAATAATTTAAAACAATATTTGTCTGTAAAAATAAAAACATGCACAATGAAGTATTAGACCTTTCCTCCATAAAGCAAACTCTGAAGGGATATAGAACAGTCATAATGGGGGAGAGTGTGGCTGAGCAAAGATTCTCAGACAGATTATTCATCACTGCCTACTGTTGAGTCTGAACATGTTCAAACACCTTCCTTCCCACCTCACCCTCCAGCTACACCCTTTCTGCAGACATCCTAATAAAACCCTGAAACCACTGTTTCAGAAGAAGCAGACACACTCCCAGTGGAAATTTACCACACAGTTCATGTTCTAGCAGCAGACACCCTCTCTACTTTAAAACTCGTCTTAAAACCCTTTTTGACAATGAGATGATTTGGAGTTGGTTCTCGTCGCTCTGATCCATCTCTTAGTTAAGCTGCTACAGGCTTAGATGCTTGGGAACCTTCTTCACACACTGAGCTCTGCAGATGTGCTTCTCCTTGTACCTTTTCACAGGTGTGTCTCCACTGTACAGTTTCAAACCCATCTGAACGGCCTGTATCCTGTTATTGTCCGGTTTTGCTCTTTTGTCTCCTGTTATTCTCCTCTTCACCCCAACCAGTCGAAGTAGATGGCCAGAGATACTATCAGCCTCTTAAAATTCTCCATTTAAAGATTTTGCAAGTTATAAGAGTTTATGAAATTTGTATTTTGATGTAGATTTTACACAATATTCCAACTTTTGAGACAGTGCTGTTTATACAGCCACTATATAGGTCTCAAGTCATACATTTATTCAAGGATTTTGAACTTAAATAGAGTGTAGGTTAGAAGCTGCTAGTAAAACATTTATAATCAGAAGTGGGATTATGCAATTATCCTGATCTACATGTCTATTAAACTCTTCTATACACAGTACACATGCATGACTCAAATTCAATCCAAAACAACTGAATACTGAATATATGCTACGCACTGATTTGCTGTCTAACTACATTGGTGACTTTCAAAAAGACCAGAATTGTCTTGACAGCTGGTGTCAAACAACACTGGAGGACACTGCACCAACACAAAAGGTAGACTGATCCAAAGTCTGTTGTATTTGGTTGCATAACATCACGCAGTCACTTGTGTTTTCTCATGTTCTTATGAGCCCTGGCCCTGCCACACATCGTTTTCAACTTCAAGCAACTATCAACACAGAGATAGAGAAAATATAAAGCAATGACACAAGCTTTTATTTTCTAGAAGTGCCTGCAGTTTTACATGTTACTAAATGTGCTTTCTTTCCAAATAATCACCTATATTTACTTCTACATTAGAATAGTTGCATCTTACTTTAATAAATTACATTACAGATGAAGATCAACAATAAACTTGACAGTGAAGTCTGTATATAATAAAAGAAGCACTTAGGAAAATATTTCAGATCTGCATTTGCTAATTAGAGTTCTGTCAATGTATGTGTTTTGCCATTGTTATTACCTTTTCAAGCCCCATATGGTGCCAGTTGCTTGTGTTTAAAAAGGTTAAATGCTTTCCTAAATAAACAAAAACCCTCTAATGTAGCAGTTTATCAAATTTCATTGGACAAGAAACATTCGATGAAATAAATATTGTAGCCCATTATCAAATGCTTTTCAATAGCTTAAACAAATTTTATTTTATTTTTAGCTAACGTTAAATTATCTGTAGAGTGCAGCAGCTATGTTTCTTTAATTGTTTCGTCCTTTTTGGTTATTGTTGTTGGAGCTGGCAGGTTTTAGTCCACAAGGCAGTTTAAAATCAATAAAATCAGAAAGTGTTACCAGAGAAATAAAGTATGTCCACTTACCAGAGGCGAGGGATTTGATAGCCTCACCCTCATACACAAACACCATCTCCTTGTAAAAACTACCCCAGGGCCTTCCACTTAATTACAAAGGGTTATCTCAGATATCAGTAATAAGCTCTCAGCACTCAGGAGTGGGCCACAGCTAAATGTCTACCACTCAGGATAAGAAAGATGGAAAATTTGCTTTTTGTATCCCCTGTGTTGAAGTATGCCACTTGAATTTTACCACAAAACTAAATCACTGGTATTGTATTATTATACAATATGAATAATTAATGCTTTTATGTACTTACTTCCACTGCTTTTTTACTGAGCAGAGAGAGTGGTGATGATCTACATACACATACACATCTAATCAGAAAGATATATATTTTTTTAATTTTCCAAATAATACAGACTTTATTTTTTTATATATGTATATGTTAGTCATAACAAAAGTAATCTCCAGGCCATTTAGATCAAGAGATAGGCCTTTATTGATCCCACAGCCAAATATGACCAAAACCAGAGGTTCAGCTTGCCTTTACACACATTAAATGTGTTACAGAACATCTGGCCAAAAACACCCACCATGATTTAATTTAGATTTTGTATTCATAATTACGGTCAGGTTTAATTTAGTAGTGCTTGTCTTGTTGTGGTTTGATGAATATATGCATTTATTGTGTTTATTAGAAATGGCTGATGAAGTATGCAGCATGGGTTCTGTCTATTTTTAATCAATACCAGAGGTGCGTTTTATGGTGCACTAACATGCACTTATAGATGCAATGAATAAGCCAAGATGTTTCTCTTATCCCAGATATGATCCCTCTGGTGCTACTTGACTTAGATTTTTGTGAAAAATACATTGGGCCATGTTAATGTAGCTTTTAAATAGGAACATTAGCATTAAAATTCAATAAACACATGCATGTCGCACAGAGAAAAGACACATTATATTTACCAGCGCTTGGTTGAACTCACATGTGGGTTTGCTGGTTTATTCAGGTAATTTTGGTGAGGAAACCCCAGAACCCTTCACATCTTTCATCATCAAAGGCACTTTCTAGGTTTAACAGTTAGTGTATCAAACCACACCACACAAATGAGCAGCTGATTTTGCATGTGTATGTTCCAGGTACTAGCGAGACAATAACATACAACAAGCACGTCCAGTCAGTAATCAGACACCAAGCACCGGACAGAGGTTTATATTTTACTGCAACAGTGCCTCATACTCTGTGTGGAGATCAGCAGTGTGATAGCTTAGCCCTGCACTCAGCTGAGGTGTTTTTGTTTTGGTTCTCTTATTCAGTCACCTGCCTCATCCTGTTTGCATAGTTTGTTTTCTCTTCTGCACTAATCATCAGTCATTTCATGTGGACTCTGTTTCAGAGTATTAAGGACTCCATCAACACTGTTTTTGCTCGCTTGTTCATGATGTTGATGTTCTTCCATTAGTTGACTGCATTTATCCCAGTTACTCTTTATTAATCTTGTTGGAACTTGTACCATTACTTTAGGCCCTTGTAACGTCTAGACCAGCTAAAGTATTACAGAAATCCAGTTTGTTAAATTGTAACAAGTAGGTTAACAGCATAATTTGTCTGTTTACATAGAAGCTAAGCAACCAGGAGTAGAACTGAATATCAGTACTGAGTTGTTCAGCAACATTTTGGTATTTTTGCTGAGATAGCTGAAATCTGCACTTCCTGATGCACCATAAGCTTCCAAAATTAGCCTACTGTCACCACGGCCACGTTAGGTCACTATTGTCCACACAAAGCGAAACAGCAACCGCAGCCAAACAAACAACCAACCTTTATGAGATCTGAGCTCCAGAGGTTCTAGTCTGGAACGTTAACTTAGATCTTTACAATCTTGCGCGTTAAAGAACAAAACCGGTGGCCAAAACACCGAACAGCTTAACAGAACGCCTCCAGTTAATGTCACGTCAGACAACAGGACCAAAACACCAACTACCTCAGTCTATCAATAATGTAAGGCTGGTGAAATACACAGCTGTGTGTATGGTTGCTAAAAGCGCACACGTCCCCTGGGCAACATAGCAAAATGCCCAATCCATATACGAAAAAGTTATATTAGTAAAGAGACACTAGGAAAAGTTTATTCCGTCCGAGGCGTCAGAGCTACCAGTCTAGCTAGCCCTGGAGCAAGTCTCACAGTCGCTAATGTTAGCATAGCTAACGCCAGCGTTTAGTGACTGTGGGAAACAATAATTTTACCTGAAACTACCAATAAACACGTGATATGAACCATCATGCTCTGTTGTATCCGTTGAACTGGGTGGAGCATGTGGTGTCCAGTCAACAGAAAAAAACCCAGTACAACGAACTGGGGTAACTGGAACCCGAATAACGCTATGGCTAGCTACTGAGGCTGCTATACATACCCGCAGTAGCCCCCAAAGGCAACGAGTGTCAGCTCATTGACACACCAGATGTAGCCTAACAGAGATTATACACCTACCGGTATCTGCTCTCTACCACAAGAAGAGAAGATGACCATCCACAGCGTTGGAAGTTAATAGTGAACTTCAGCGCTTCAACATTCATGGCGCCATCTTGGTTCTGCTGGAATTGTGGACTCAACCAAATCTGGCACACCGGGGAGGGTTTAAAATGTAACCTCCTCGGTTATTCGTCTACAGTTGTTCGCAGAGACCAAAGTCTGACACAAGAAATGCATCCATGCTGTTTGATAAAGCCTAAAAATGTCAGCGGTTAATCTGGCACAGTCATTCTCTTTACTCCTCTTCCTTTGAGTCAACCCCTTGAGGTCACAACGACCACAGTGAAGTTTCTTTAAACCTCGCGTGTGTTACTGAAACGTCCAGATGCGCGAGTTAATCAACCACCTCCTAAAAGTTAGTGATCCACAAACCAATGTAAGACGACAAACTGTCATTTTAAATGATTTAGTTTATTACAATCAGTTGAGACCAAAGGGGTTGAGGCTAAAAACACACTCAGGTAGAGGAATAGTCTACATTAATTCAATGTAATTGAGTTAATGTAGACTGATGTAGACTTTAAATTTACCCAAGGAAATATACACAATCGAAGTATGATTACTACATGTACAGCAATTCTCATGGATTGAATGTTTTGATGTACTATACTGATTTATTGTAGTTTCAGTGGTCACCCACGGTTTTACATGTTAGTCTCTTTAGTTAGTTAGTTAGTCTCGTTATTTGTGCCTACTTCAATCATATGTTTAGTTATGGAGACTCTATACTGAGGCAGCAGTGAAGACATGAGTCTTCCTGCAGCAGCTGTTTCTGGGTTGAATGGCTTCCATAGTGGTCACTGATGTGATGTGATTGACATTCATTATTACAGGACTTGGTGGATGGAACACAATCAAACTGGCTCCTAATCAGATAAACCTGACAGATTCTCAAATTATGAATTAAAAAGCCACACTGCTGTGTGAAAAATACTACATGTACATTTATGCATTGCGCTGCAGGGATTAACTGGAAGGTCCCAGAATGACTCAATCTGACAGCATTTACCTGCAGTGGTCTGTCACTGTGTGATGATAGTTACTACGTTACAGTACTTCATCAGTCCTTTTCTTTGTAATATCGCTCATCTTGATACAAAATCATCAATCAGCTGCATCCACTCCATAACGTCTGGGGATGTGGGCTGTAAGTTCACAACAACAAGCAGTTGTGCTTTAGACAGCTATTAGACAGCTGTTTTCTGACTTGTCTCCCAGTCGGAACTGCTTGCATCTTATGCGAGCCTAGACATGTATGAAGATAAAGATGATTTTCCAAATCCTGTTTACACACGAAGAAAGATCTTCTAAATATAACACACTTGACTTTACAAGCGGTAACAATAATCATTTGGTGGCATAGTGTCCCATTAGTGTTACTGATGCACCATCCAACCGTGACGTATAAGCACATATGAAAGTTGATGCATACTCTGGTTTCTTGCTTGTTAAAAAGTGCACAACGTTTAATGTTATAGTTTGAATTCATATCTACCTTCAGTTTTACTTCTTGTATAATCTAATCATAACTAAATTGTCCAACAAACAGACAGATACAGACCTTTTAAATCAAAGTCCACATATTGAGTTTTACCAACCATTAAACTGTTATAATCGACAGCTTTGCTTCCCTGTGGTTCATTTATTTTTAAAGGTAATTTTCTGTTTCAACCATCAACGCTCAGCTACTTCATTGATCAGGAATAAAGTGTCACAAAACTGACTGACAGACCGGAATCAGGGGAAATTTCACGCAGGGATTTAAATCAGCCACTAGATGGTGCCAGAGAAGGACAAGTTTCTTTACTGGGGATCAGCTGAGTTTAGAGGTCACGCTCCATGGCGCCTACGGCCTAACAGACTGGGCAAAGGACCCACACGCACGAGCCACAAGACTAACATAAAGTTTAAGGCAATGCCATAAAACAAAGAACAAGGGATACGAAAACAATAAATGCAGGCATGAACAAAAATCTGATGCAAACCAAATCACTGCAATGCAGGAACTAACAATAGAACAAAACAAAGGATCATGGCAACTGCAGGAAATAACAATTAGCACAATTAGGTAGGAACCACAGGACAGATAGCACTACACTGGGTAACACAACAGTAACAATCCAAATACAGAGAATAGCGTAGCTATGAAGCAGAACAGAATCACAGGACAAGGCAAAAACAAACAGAGAACAAGACTTACAGAGGATAACAACTATAACTAAACACAAACCCACACAGAAGTAGGTTCCCCGAACAGGACGGTGACCAACAGGACCGCCTGGCATAGTACAGGGTAACAAACGGACCACACCCACACACACACACACACACACACACACACACACACACACACACACACAGCAACTAATATTAACAGACAGGAAACAAGGAACAGGTGAAAAATAACATTGATGGAAACAAAGGAAATTACAAACGGTCACATAAAGTAGTAACCTTTAGTAACTACACTCGACCACTGAAACGGCACAAAGCATCTTCACCCTGTGGTGCCACAAAAAACAGTTACATGTAGAGTTCAGACTGATTCCAAGTGAGTCAGCCTCTTCTCCAGAGCTGCAAATACCCTCCACTTATTCAAGATACCACTATCACGAAAGGAGGCAGAGGACCAGCTACACATAAGGCAGAGTAGGAGAAACACAGGAGGCAGAGAAGCTGTGGCAGAAAGTTAAGCAAAGAGCTCAGCAAGTTGCGTAAAGGTGACCAGATAACTGTGAAGAATAGCAGGACGCTAAACAGGCCGAATGAGTGTCACGAGCATGTGTTGACCTTTAGAGTGGCTAGAAAACAGGAAGTGAGGCAACACGTTCACTGTTAGTCAGCAAATCAGCAGCCAATCCCAGCTTCTCTGGTCTACACAGAGGAGCTCCAGACCAACCAGGGGGCTGAAGTATATTTCAAGTGACATTTTAGAAGTGGTGACATTTCTAAACACATCTATAAATCACATACACATTCACTGTCATCATAATTATCAGAAGACTCAAAGCAACAAATCTTAATTGAGCAAGCTTTTTCCATTCTAAAATCGATAAATAGACTTTACCTTTCAATGAGAAAAATGCTCCCACTAACAAGGCGGCCAGCCACACCTCTAGCAAAAAGAGTTGGGCGCCTCATCCTGCTGAACGAAGTCCTGACTCCCTAAACTATTGAAGACAAAGATACTTTTTCAGATCAACAAACACCAACCATGTGCCTCTACAAACCAGTTCCTAATGAAAGAGAAAAAAGCTCCATTAGAGTCATAGCTGTGTTGAGCCTAGTGTCACTTTAATTCGCAGCAGCAATGACTTTTTTTACTAATAAAATCACAACCATTAGAGAAAAAGGAGTCTTTTAACAAATCAAATCAAATCAAATCATAAATCAATCTGCAGATCTAATAGTCTAATAGTTAAACCTATGTCTTACGCTTTTCCCCCATAGATCAGACTGAGGTAACTTCAATAATTAACTCTGCTAAATCAGCTACTTGTCTCTTAGATCCAATCCCAACTAGATTACTCAAAGAAGTTCTTCCATTAATCAGCACGTCCATATTAAATCAAACCAACCAGTCTCTGCTAACAGGCTACGTACCACAGGCTTTTAAGGTTGGTCCAAAAGCTAGGTTGAGCAGCCCTTTAGTTTGCATTGGGGCGTTAGGCTCTAGGTTGAGCAGCCCTTTAGTTTGCATTGGGGCGTTAGGCTCTAGGTTGAGCAGCCCTTTAGTTTGCATCCGGGCGTTAGGCTCTAGGTTGAGCAGCCCTTTAGTTTGCATACGGGCGTTAGGCTCTAGGTTGAGCAGCCCTTTAGTTTGCATCCGGGCGTTAGGCTCTAGGTTGAGCAGCCCTTTAGTTTGCATTGGGGCGTTAGGCTCTAGGTTGAGCAGCCCTTTAGTTTGCATCCGGGCGTTAGGCTCTAGGTTGAGCAGCCCTTTAGTTTGCATCCGGGCGTTAGGCTCTAGGTTGAGCAGCCCTTTAGTTTGCATCCGGGCGTTAGGCTCTAGGTTGAGCAGCCCTTTAGTTTGCATCCGGGCGTTAGGCTCTAGGTTGAGCAGCCCTTTAGTTTGCATCCGGGCGTTAGGCTCTAGGTTGAGCAGCCCTTTAGTTTGCATCCGGGCGTTAGGCTCTAGGTTGAGCAGCCCTTTAGTTTGCATCCGGGCGTTAGGCTCTAGGTTGAGCAGCCCTTTAGTTTGCATCCGGGCATTAGGCTCTAGGTTGAGCAGCCCTTTAGTTTGCATCCGGGCGTTAGGCTCTAGGTTGAGCAGCCCTTCAGTTTGCATCCGGGCGTTAGGCTCTAGGTTAAGCAGCCCTTTAGTTTGCATACGGGCGTTAGGCTCTAGGTTGAGGAGCCCTTTAGTTTGCATACGGGCGTTAGGCTCTAGGTTGAGCAGCCCTTTAGTTTGCATCCGGGCGTTAGGCTCTAGGTTGAGCAGCCCTTTAGTTTGCATCCGGGCGTTAGGCTCTAGGTTGAGGAGCCCTTTAGTTTGCATCCGGGCGTTAGGCTCTAGGTTGAGCAGCCCTTTAGTTTGCATTGGGGCGTTAGGCTCTAGGTTGAGCAGCCCTTTAGTTTGCATCCGGGCGTTAGGCTCTAGGTTGAGCAGCCCTTTAGTTTGCATCCGGGCGTTAGGCTCTAGGTTGAGCAGCCCTTTAGTTTGCATCCGGGCGTTAGGCTCTAGGTTGAGCAGCCCTTTAGTTTGCATCCGGGCGTTAGGCTCTAGGTTGAGCAGCCCTTTAGTTTGCATCCGGGCGTTAGGCTCTAGGTTGAGCAGCCCTTTAGTTTGCATCCGGGCGTTAGGCTCTAGGTTGAGCAGCCCTTCAGTTTGCATCCGGGCGTTAGGCTCTAGGTTAAGCAGCCCTTCAGTTTGCATCCGGGCGTTAGGCTCTAGGTTGAGCAGCCCTTTAGTTTGCATCCGGGCGTTAGGCTCTAGGTTGAGCAGCCCTTGGTCTTTCCCTGTGTAGAGATTTTTGTCAGAATTTGATTTGGCGTCACCGAGTGGTGACAAGGGGTATCACCAGTAAGTTCTGGGATACTCAAACTATGTAATATGTGAATTCAAGCCTTGTAACACATCTCCAGGTATCGTCAGACTCCGTGTGTCCAACCATCCTGCCTGTATCTGTTGTTGTTGTTGTTTGTCTGCAGTTGTTGGGGTCTTTTCCTCCACTGTTGCTATTAAAATTAAATTAAATTTTAATTAAGAAATGATATCACTAATATTCTATACATGAATATATTAAGTGTATATTTAGATTACATCTTAGTGATTGACTACAATTAAAAGCTTGTTCTATGTGGGATCTGTCGGGTTTACGTTTGTAAGGTCTTAAACCTTACTTGAGATAACTGCGGTTGTGAATTGGCACTATATAAATAAAAATTGAACTGAACCTAATATTAAAATACAATAAAAGAAATTGGCTTACCAAAGCCACCAGCAAACCAACTGAGTAGTATTCTGTCAAAAAGGCAGCTTGCACCTTCGCAACCTCTTCACCTGAAAAGCAGTTGCCTGTCTCTCCCTCTCCCCCACTGTTTGCATGTCCTCTGCCCTGTCTTCAGTGTTTCTCTGCCACACCAGCACCTTAACCGCTCCGCCATCCCGGTAGGTTCACCAGTCTGTCTTCCATCAGAGTAACTAAAGGGAACCCAGGGCAGTGTGTTGTGGCAAAAAATCAATAGGTAGATGGGCTAGACACCGACCCAGCACCAGCAACAAACCTCGCTAACAGGAAGCGATGCGATACACTTACCGTCAGTCACCTGTCAGCGATACGTTACTGAAAAGTCTGGTCCTCAGAGGAAGCAAAAGACCTGTTTGCATCTCCCAAATGGCAGGGTGACAGTCGAGCTAAGTGACATGATGGCCTGCAGTAGATTTCTACAGCAGTCTCTATGGAGCAGGGTGCGACCAGGACTCGGTTATGGAGCAGAACCGGCCTCAGCTGAGCCAGGATGAGTGTAAAGCCCTGTTCGTGGATCTTAGCCTGACCAAGCTGAGTAATGAGAAGGGACAGCTGGCTTTACAGAAGTCTCCTGTGATTGATGGGTTGCAATTTTTGGGTCCTGACCTGCTGTCAGCGCTACAAGAATGTTTTAACAATGGCCTTCTTCCTGCTTCCTGTTGTTGAGCAGTGCTCAAGTTGCTCCGCAAAAAGGGTGCTCTGAAGCGGAAGCCTGTTGCACTCTTATGTACGGATTACAAGCTATCGAAGGTGCTGGCCAACAGACTAACCTGGACATCATCGTACATAAGGACCAATCTTATCGGTCTATCAGAGTCAATTTGTTTTTGATGAATGACTTTGATTTGTGTGAGTTGTATGGTGTCTGGCATTGTCTTTCCTCAGGTGAGAACTAACGGAACAAATCCAAGCATTGAAATTTCAGCTCCCACAAACTTTGGAAATCATGAATCAATCTACCACTTTTTAAAAACTTCCCCTATTACCGTCAGTCTTCTGGTTTAGCCTGAAGAACCGCAGCCCTAATTTAGTTCAGCCTGTGGGCCTGGTACCAGCGTTTTGCTCTGGCTGAGATGTTGGGGTTCTGACCTCCTGCGCCCTGTTACTTCCGTCTGTTGCCCTGGGCCCCGGGATCGTGATCCCAGAAACGAGCTTGAGAGTCCAGCGGTCAGAAGAGGGAAACGTGGTGTATGGAAATCTGCGATCCCAGTGTCACTCAGGGGCTTGAGTCCGTCTGATCAAGGCTCTGCATCGCAGGGGAACCTTCATGCCTATCAAGGTTGGAGCCAAGCAGGGAGACCCTATGTCACCCCTGCTCTTCAACCTTGCCACCTTGTTCCCCTGATCCAGGCATTGTCAAATCATGTAGAGTTCAGCCACATGGGCCACATGTTCTTCAGCCCTCATAATGCGCGAGGGTTGTAAACTTGTTTGCTCTGCAGAGACACCTCGTACCAGGCCAGCCGCTGTGGCACGACAATGTTAACCACCCTCAATGGCATGGTGAGGAAAGCTGTGAAGAGTGCAAGTGACACCCGGCACCTTGAACAGCGAACAGGCTACTCTACTCACCCAATCATGATGGAGAACTGGTAAGAGAAGCTCGTGCCATCGATATAAGTGAGACAAATCTACCAGCTGTCTAGGTCATCAGACCGATGGACAAGACTGTTAAGTAAACGCTACACTCTTAGTATTGCTTAAATTTTTTTAATTTTCACTCTAAATTACAACCTTTTGCAATCTGGACATATAGAACTTTTTCATCAAGCTTTACTTTTAAAGGAATACAAAAATATCACAGTACATTTTCTGCTAAGTCACCTTCATCTGTGGGTTCCAGAGCCAACCAGAGAGGCTGGTTCAGAACCACAGCAGCTGCCCAGACATAGATGGAAAGTCAACATGTCTTAAATTAACAGCACCATGTTCTATAATCTAAACGCGGTGGACAAAGAAGGGGCCACTCAAACATGAGCCTTAACTGTGTGTTTAGATTTATCGCACAGCTCAGGGGAGAACTAAACACTGTAGTATCTAAAGGTGTTAGCGTCAGCTGTGTCTTATTCTCAGTGTGTTGGACAGTTCTGTAAAATATCCTTTGGTCAAACAACCGTTGTCCATTCTTGTAAAACCAAAACATGACCAGAGGGTTTTGTGGTGTTATTGGTCCTTTCATCTGCTTTGACCAGCAACCAGGAACATCCAACTGGAGTTTTAGTAGGTGTTCTGGCCCTCATCAAAATCAAGGGCAGTAAACTCCATCATGTTTTCTGGACCAGAATAATGACATAAAAAATTGTTAGGGGCATGAGATTGCTTTATATTTAACCAAAAGTTAATTCATTACTAAAATCAAGGGTTCAGTATAAAATCTTGATTCCCTAAAGCTTTTAGGTGAGCTTTTGTATAATTGTGTTAACACTCTATGAAACTGTTTCACAATTGTTTAGAATTTATACTCAAGATCTGTGGAGTCTTTAACAGGACATGGGCAAAATGCATTAGAGCACCACAATCTCCTCGGATATAATCAAAAATGTAAACTGGTACCCAGTTCCGCTGACAACGCATAACAATAGACTGACCCGGATGTCCTGACACAGAGTAGGAGTAAGGCTGAAGAGGAGACCTCTGGCCCGGGTTGGCCAGCAGTTGGTGGACTCTGGAGCTGCGTTCCTGCCACTCCCCATGCAGACTGAAATGTACATATGGATCGCCCACAACAACAACAACAGCAACAGCAACAACAAACAACAACAACGACAACAGTGGCAGCACCTTTTAACACTCTCTCATTCTCTTCCCATTCCTCAATGCATACATGTCATGTTCTACTGAACGTATTAAAAAAAGAAAGAGAAATGGTTTGAAAAATCCCTGTACACCTGCACTGAAAATATGATCGCTTGTATTAAACCTGATTTTCCTTGCAAATTTGTTTTTGTTTCTGCTCATGAAGATTCAGATCCATAGCGACAGGCTTTGGGTTAACGAGGCAGAACGGCACCTACCACTCTGGTCAGGGAAGTTGCAGCAGGAACTTGATTCTTGCTCAGTGATTTATTTTAAAATATAACTAGGAAACAGTGGAAATGAAGTGAGGACAGTGGGTGATCCCCACTGATGTCTTCATTTTAGGGGAAATGGAAGAGGCAAGTAATATGCAGAAAATGAACAAATACAGTTTAATTCCACAGTTACAAAAACAGAATAAAACAAGAATGAAAAGTCAGTCAAAAACAGACAAGAGCAGGGAGCAGACCTGGCATTTCCTCTGAGCTCTGGCTGGACAAACACCTAAAAGGAAGTCTGATTGTACGGCCTATGTGCTGTGTTTGCCGAGTCCACATAGGAGGGAGCAGGGTCCCCCTGACAGAACCGGATAGCATCAAACTGGGCGGCTCAGTGCAGTTGATATTTGCAATGCTGCAGGCAGAGTGGGTACGAGATTGAACACCAGCCCACTTTCCTGCCCACGACACATGGCTCAGGGTGAGAAAGTTGCCATCTCCAGGGAGATGCGCTGCCACAGCTCCTTGGTCTGCTTGCCTCTTTTCAGGTTTTGCAGCACATCATTAAACTGCATCATACCTACAGGAGTCAGACAGAAAGCGCTGCGAGCACTGCGGATGATGTTGACGAAGTCATCGTAGTCCGCGGGTGTCAGGTGGATGAGTCGGTGGTGGATGTACTGTGTAGACAGAAAGGATGTTGTAATGCTTTAGAATTTTGGAATCAAGTAGATGATCACAGCTGACTTAAAAACACCTTGGAAATAATCTTTGTATCATCTATATGCAGAAAAAACTAAATTCCTCTTCACGAATACCAGCTGTGCTGTAGTGTGGGTGGAGCCAAGTGGTACCTGCAGGTAGGCCTGTTGGCAACGCTGGACAAGCTGGTGGAAGGCAGGCGTTCTGAGGTGGGCGTGAATGTGGGCGGGGTTTAGTCTCTGCAGCGCTTCCATGATGATCTCTTGCAGCACGAATGGACTGAGGACGCCTTTTGCTGCTCCGACACAGAACTGATACACATAGTTGACTCCTGTCAGGATAAACAGACAAAGACTAAATGAAGGCGCAGAAAGAAAGGTTTTATTTGAAATCTGTCAAATTAGATTGGTTTTAGTGTCTGTTTAACCCTCTGGCTTCTATGTTGACCTAAAGATGATGCGTTTGGAAAGTTGAATTGCATTTTTACAACAAGAATGAACCAGTTGAACCAGTGACGTTCACACGAGGGACAGGTAATAAGCAGCACAACCCACTAATCTAGCAGACATGTATCACGAAAAGCACATAATAGGCATAATGGATTGTGTAATGTTTCTACTGTTTCCTACAGGTGAAGCCCCTGTGATCAATTTATATGCTACTAAGACATCTCCTCATTATTTCTGCTTCTGTAATGTATCCTTAGCTTTACACGACATTCTTACCAGCTGGGTTTCACTATGAACATTACTTTAAACACAGTGTAGTATGAAAAAAATATCTTGCTGAAAATAATAAAAAAAACAAGTAGATTCTTAAGATTTATTAACCTGCTGAGCCAAACAGCTACAGGCAGATATTGGCTTCATACTTTGTGGGAAGCTGTGTGGTGAAGGAAATTCTCTGCATGACAGGTCTGTTTTAAAACTACCATTAAATGTACATTACATTTCTAGAGAAACAAACCAGACAGTACATGTTGCATGATGTCTCACACACAGACAACGCCTGAAGTCGATAAAAAAACGCAGTAAAGATATCGATAAAAGTCAAATCCTTACTGACTTTTTTCTTCTAATCTGTGCTTTTAAAAATGATCAATATCTTGCACTGTGTTCTTCTGTAGTGTCAGCAGGTTTCATCACATGTATCATAGCAAGCTCACACATTTTTGGCTCTTCCTGTAAATTGTGATATTTTATGACTTTTATTAAGAAAAAAGTCAAAAGAAAAAAGAAAATCGCAAGATGGAGACAGGGGTGGGGGTGTTTTTGGGAGACAGAGATGTCTCTGTTTTCGGCCTACCATTAATTTGAATGCTTAAAAAAGTCAAGTCATTAAAACTGTATTGTGTTAGTCTGTCATCCATCTTTGTTCTACAGATCCAGGTTATGAAGGACAAGGTGGCTAAGACAAAGATAACTTGACGATGCAGTCATTATACTGACTGTGATGCTGGTTTGGTAAAAACTGTTTTGCACTGTTCACCAAACATTGTGGAGTCTGCACCGTGTGGCACAGGTCACCTTGCATTTTATAACATTCCGTGGCTCAAAGGCTCACCTAGCCTCGCAGCCAGTCCCAGAAGCCATTTAACATCCTCAGTGTAGGGTGGGCTCCTGGAGAAGTTGTTGGGATGGTCGTTGTGAGCCCTCCTGCCCAGCATTTCCAACGCCAGCATTCCTGCACACAAAAGAACAATATATTTATTAGTTTAGGAACCTGCTGCATTATAAGCACAAGAACAGGAAAACTAAACTCCTCACCAACTCTGTAGGCAGAATGCAAGTAGTGCAAGCCTTGCTGACTGATTGGCTGGCTGTGCTGCTCATCCTCTGCTGGAAAAGAGGTGCTGACCAATGAGCCAGTCTGGGAGGAGAGGGAGGGCAGAGATGCTCCCTGTATGGCCTGAATGGTGGGGCCTGAGTGAACACTGCCTACTGTAAAGCATGACAAGCACCATTAAACTGTGTCCTGACAACAACATCGAAACATACACACACACACAGTTACCTGCTACAGTGGTGCTGAGGGGCAGACCAGTCTCTGTATGATAGGGATGGACGGCAATCTGAGTCATGGACGGCACAGGGACACCAGGAAAGGTCACTGCTGTGGCAGCCATAGGTGGCTGCGGCCCAGTGGCCACAGAGAACGGGTACTGGGCTCCAATGAAGGCTGGGTGCATTCCCTGTGGACACACGTGCACAGACTGGGACATAATGTTTGGATTACACAAATATTATCGCATTGTCTCCCGCAATAGTAAGAGACAGAGAAGAGCAGTTCTGACCTGTGGATATGCAGCCCCGGACACAGGGAAGACAGTGGGTCGAGGGACATGCTGCAAAGGGTGTCCCAGGTACTGGGGGGTACAGACGGTGGGGAGGTGGGCCTGGATGGTGGTGTAGGGATGGAGGCCCTGGCTGTGGGGGTGAGCCATGGCCTGTCCAGGCATGGTGTGGGACTGGTAGATGGTGGAGCCAACTGAGATGACTGGTACAACGGCTGCTGCTGTCACTGATGCGGTCACGGTTGCCACTCCTGGGGACTCCATGTTGGCTCCGTTGTCAAGGACACTGCAGGTGGACTCTGGTGGCCTCCTGCCTGAACCCCCATTGGCTCCACAGCGCCCTGGGGTTTCCCGCTGCTGAGCAGAACCTCCACCTACTGACTGCTCATACAGCCAATACCACTGGTGCGCCACCTCAAACAGCACCTCAGGGTATACACCTCCACCCTTGGCTGCTTCCTCTACCGCCATGCATGCTTTCTCCAGCATCACATTGTCCTGGAGGGAGAAAAGGGAGAACATGCATAAGGAGTTGGTTCAAAATCTTGCACTGTCCTCTTCTGTAGTGTTGGTAGGTTTCATCACATGTATCATGGTACATGCATGTAGCAATTCAAGTTTAGCTTGTTCTGAAAAGTGACACATTTCCAAATCAGGGAAACTGTCAAGTCAAGCCAATTTAGTTACAAGCACATATTTAAAAAAGTGCTGTTGAAGTGCTGTAAATTAACGAACAATGCATGGTGGAAAACTATAAAAATAAATACACACACACACAAACAAAATAGCTATAAATGCACCAAATAAGAGTAAACATACTGTGCATACACAAAGTACAGACATAAACACAAAGACAACAAATATCTAAGCGACTCGAATAAAGGTCAAGGTGTGAAAATGTGTTTTTACTTCCAGACTGGCAATATCATTGAGGACAACCTGCATCTGAAGCAGCACCACCTGCTCTAAAAATTAATAAAATATTGAAATTAAGTTTTGATATTACTATATGTAAAATTCATGGAATCCAGGTTATTTTTGACTAGTTACCCATTGTGTAGGACAGGGCTCGATATGGCGTTGGGACCACAGGGCATGTGACAAGATGGCTTGAAAAAACAGCCATAAAAACTGGGTTGCACGCAACTCTAGAATACATCACGTCAGGTTCAATCCACCAGGTGACCGACCGATAGTTCTCAATCTCACTTTAGAATATGATGCCAACCGTCGGTAAAGTCAGAGAAGATTAGGGATGAAGAAAAGGAAAAAGAATACTTGAGCTCCACCAGTATCCCTCCTCATTTCCCCTGGATTACAAGTTGCTTTGCTTTGGGGAGAGCGCAGGTAGAGCAACGGAGACTTAGCGGTATGCTTGACAGGAATGAGAGGAATTGTGTGTCCTCCAAGTTCATGCTTAAACGTTAAACTGCAGATCAGATATAAAATAGAGCTTTGCAGTCAAGAACCAGCAGACATATCTTGGAGATACCTTAAAAAAAGAGACCACCATGGAAAAGGAACAACCAAGGTCAGACTGAATTCTAGATTCCAGATTGCAGTACTAATAATTCAAATAATTCATCTCCCTTTTCTCTCTAAACACAGCGGTCCAAAACTGTAAACAAGTAGATTTTTAATACTACTACTGGCAATAATACCTGTTCTTTGCACTGCACCAGAGCTCTCTGAATTTCATTGGGATTGAGGGCGTGTGCATGAGGCAGGCAGCTCAGGGCCAGCTCTGCTGCTGCCCGAACCATGTTGGGGTCCCTTGCCCTTGACGCTCGGTCTGCCAGGGATGCGACCTCTGGAGGTGTGAGGTGACCATCCCAGCACTCCACCAAAATGTTGAGTGCTGCACTACCGATCTCCATGGCCTGGCCTGAAAGACAAAAGAACAAAGCATGTTAGAAGGAAAGTGTAACCTAAAAACACATTAGACTAGTAAATGCAGGGTTTCATGCTTCTATCAAACTGTCACACACACAGAAAGAAATAGACAGAAACACACTTACCAGTGATCCAAGACACATGAGAGGAGTAGGTTCTGGACAGCCAGTTGGGTGAGACAAAGTTGTGGAGACCAAGAGCATACAGACCAATCTCAAAGGCACACAGGTGCAGGTTTCTGTGGGGCCCCTGGTGACCCCCGCTGGCTGAGGGCTGAGTGAAAATGGAAGTGGAGGAGTTTCCTCCAGCTTTGATCAACACCGTCTTGGCCAGTTCAAAGTAAAAATGGGCTGCTGCCTCTGACGGCTGGTTGGGGACATGGGGGGCGTGGCACTCGGGGCGGCGCCCTTTGTATCTGAACACAGACAGTTAATCAAAATCTGCCTCCTACTGAGCCTGCATATGACCAACTGGTTTTATGATGAGTTTGTGTGTACCTGCTGGTGTCAGTGCTCTTTGCTCTAGCTCCGCCCCCTGCCCGTCGGGATCCGCTGGAGGAGGAGGATCCCAGAGAATCAGACGATGAACTGCTGATGCTATCGCTATCTTGGCCTCTGCCCCACGACGTGGCTGCCCAGCCACCTCGAAGTGGTCGGCGACTCAGGGTGGGAGAACTGTCTGAGGTGGTCTCTGGCGCACTGCTGTCAATACTTGCCATGCCTTTGCAAACACAAAACACATCACCATTTACTGTATACAGCCCAGACTAAAAATCTGTGTCACCTGCCTCTTACCAAACATTCTCTAAACAAATGGATTTTGTGCAATCTCTGTAGTTCCTTTAATGCTGTAGCTGACAGATCAATGAACAATATTACCATTGCTAAAGTGTGCACCTGTGTGTTTCTTCTTTTGCCGTACAGGTGAACCCCAGCAGCGCTGGCTGTATCCACAGCGTGCCCCTAGTGCCAACCGACTAGGCACCGTGGCCTCCAGCTTAAATGGAGCCATTTCATTTTGCTGGTCACTTGATGGAGCTCCATCTGAAACCGGAAGGCAGAAAATTTAGAAGTCTATATTAATCAAAGTGGGTGATTTCATAAGAACCTGTACATTGACATGCAAAAATTGAACATGCAATGCTATTACTGTGTAGTAAATAATATAAAATTAAAACGTATTTTTGAAACAGGAAACTGTGAATGTGGATGCTCTTCTGTGCAATCCAGAGAGGAGGTACTGTAGGGAGTTCTTACCTTGCTCCCGGGTCTCAGCCGCACTTTCCCCTGCTGTACTATTTTGCCCTGGGTTCATTTCAGTCTGCTGAGCCAGCCCTTCACCAGCCAGTGGCACTGCAGAAGAAGAGCTAGAGGAAGAGCCTGCCACTGTGGTTGCAGAGGAAGGCGAAGGGGCTTGTTTGGAGACCCCCCCAGCAGCAGTCCCGCTCACCCCACTGTGCCCAGCAGTGGTGTGTTTAGATGGGCTCCGCTGGCTACCAGCTGCTGGCTTGCTTGAATAAAAGGAGCTGAGAGTCTGGGGCTTGTGAGTCTGACTCTCTCTGTCCAACAACTTATCCAGGATCTGAAGATGGAAGGGGATGGGCCCAGAAAGACAGGAAAGAGAAAACCATGAGCGTGACAGAAAAGAACAGTGCAAAGAGGTGTCAGTCATCATTCTTGCAACTGAAACAGTAATGATGTGACATCAGTGATTGACACCTTCTTGAGCTTGCTCTGGTCATCCTTATAGGTAATCATGAGAGCCAGGGCCAGGTCACCCTTCACCCTCCTAGTTCCTTCACACAGCAGAGGATGCTCTGCCTCACTGACTGTAGTCTTCATACCTAAAGACACACAGGGTGGAGTTACAGCGTAAGGAATAAGTTAAGGAGACTGTACCAAAAGTTAAAATTAAGAAAGAAGACTAAATTTACCAAGAGCAGCGACAGCGGCTTCAAAGCCCAGCTCCTCGTCCCCGGGCATCTCAACGTTACGGTTACGGCTCGGTGGACGGGAACCCGTTGGCGACACCACTGCACAAACAGTAAGAAGAAAAGGGAAAGGGATGTTAAATTTTCAGCTATGAGAGGCCAAGACCTGTGGGCTGAAGCACAGTTCTAAAGTTATTTATTGTTGCGCATTGGGTTCTAAGGCATTTCAGAGACTTTGTGATCTACACTTGTGGGAGAAAATAGACAAAAGGCAACCAACATTTGTGTTTGCTAATAACAGAGGGCTTTGATGTTTCACGAGAAAGAGGAAACCAGGAGTTTCAGGAAAAGAAGGGAGTGTTATTAGTGTTGAGCAATGCCGTTTTGATATTCATGTGGTCGTTGTTGATTCAGCAGTAACTAACCTGGGGGTTCGTCTGTTGGCACATTTTAGATATGCAAGGCCTGAAATGTTACACCATGTAAGTGTGGATAAACTCTGTCTCAGTACATAAGAAACTCTTCTACTAACACTCAAGCAGAAGGCTGCTAAGGTAACTGCTGTTTCTCCATGTCAACATGTAAATTAAACAGAGACCATTCATCACATTTCCAGGTTTTGATTCCTTCAGTTATTTTGAGAATGAGCAACTCTCACACACTTCACCTGAGCTCCTCTTAGAACCCGTACATCGTACTGAAACTACTACTGCCTATGGCAAATACATTACATACTATGCATACAAAAAACGTTTGCGATTAATTACTAATTGGTGCTTACCTGGGGTACACAGCACATCAAAGATAAAGCTGGCCAACATGAGAGGCAGCACAGGTCTGTAATCGCACAAGTTTCCGTCTCTGAGCTGCTCAGCTCTCTCTCTTATGGCTGACATCTCCACCAGGCCTAGGGGGATTTTCTTCAACAGAGCCACCACCTCTGACTCCTGGTATGCCAACTTCACCTATTCAGCCCAGACACACACGTTCCTTTCTCTATTCTATAACATGTCTACCAATTCATGGACAAACGTTTTACAGTATAATCATTTGATTTCAGATGCAAAAGAACTACAATTAGCTCGTGTGCATTTTCATGTGTGTGTGTGAGAGAGAGAGACCTCTAGGGCCTTGGTAGATGCTGGGGGTCTCTGCAGCTCCAGAGAGAACATGCCAGTGTTGAAGGCCAGATTGTGGAGCTCCATTCGTTCACTGAGCACAGTGAGGAGGAAGGCAGCTTTTGACAGTGTGTTGGTGGCAACAAGCGTCTGCCGGCTCGTTGACACCTTGCTCTTCTTACCCTGAATCCACCCACAGGAGAAATTGACAGGAATGAACTTTTATAAACATTTATATTTGCAGCTTGTTAACAAATTGGCACAGTAACAAAGCCAGAGTAAAGACAGGGAGAGAATACAGTGTTTTTCCTTTAAGAAATCAATCAATCAATCTCCCACTACTCAAATCAAGATGCTGACTGAGGTGTTTAGAAAATTGAGACAGTACAACACAAGAAAAAGTACATAGAAAAAAAAATGTCTTCCAGCGTGCATCCACCTTAGTCTGCGGTTGCTCCACTTTCAGGTCTGGAGGGTTGGCTAGCAGGTCTCTAGCCAGCTCAACAGCCAGTCGGCACGCTTCATTACTATAGCCATGAGCATGGAGGGCCTCAGCACATGCAAACAGCACCTGCACATACGTCAACAAGAAGAGCAGTGGCTTTATCTCAGTTATTCAAGGCTTTATTATTGTTATTATTATTGTGCATTGTCACAAGTTATTGGTTAACAACATAATGTGATGTTTTTCACCTTTGGGGTTTTGTCTAAAACCAATTATTTATAAAATTTAAAACACACTTTTAGAAATTAAACATTTAGTGTTTGACCTCCAGTGTGCCAGTGCCACGTCCACAGACACTACTGAGGAGCACTGCTGCCACTTGACCTAATAGGTTTTAACTGTCTAGACCTAAACCGTCTCGTCCCAAGTTGTGAAAGATGTTTCCAACATATACTCTTTCTTCCTTACCTCCATGCGTCCTTCCTGCTCCAGAGGTTTGATCCCTGCAAAGATGTCTGGCTCCTCTTCCTGGTGGTTCTCAGTCAGCTGTCTGTCTGCTCCCTCCTCTGAGGCTGCACTTAAGTAGTACGCCTGATAGTCATCCTCACCTACACCATCACCTCTGTCTCCCTCTGCAGCTCCAGCTGCTACCTCAGCTCCTTGGTTGGGTGGTCCACCTGCAGCTGTTCCAGCAGATGCTGCCTCTCTTTGGCACCGTTGTGGCTTGCCAGATGTTTGAGCGGTGCTTGATCTTGAAGTAGAAGCAGACGTGGAAGGCTGGTTGCTGCCATTTGATTCTACATCTTCATCTCTGTTCTGGCCAGGAGCCACCTGAAGCTCTACCTCCTTTTCTGGTGCAGCTGGCACATCCATGACAACCAACACTGTTTCTTTAGTAGGAAAGCAAGCTGGAGCAGGCTCTGCAGAGGGAAGTGAAGAGAAGGAATGGTTGACCCGCTTTGTTTCAAACAACTTGCTCCCTCCATTGTTGTACTTGCGTGAGTCTCGCAGCAATGGGCTTGGGGAAGGCAGCATTTCTGGTGGCGGAGGAAGAAACTCAAAAGTGTTGCTGGCTTCCGCCCCCAGAGCTAGATTGCACCCATCGTCCAAGCTGAGCTCAGCCAAGTCTGGCTCCAGGGAGCTGTCTTCACTACTGGTTCTCCGCTTGGCACTGGCATGCTTACCACCTCCTAACCCTCCACTTCCTCCGGAACCTCCTACAGATGTCCCTTTCCCAGTTCCCTGTGTTAGTTTCAGTTTGCCTCCTGAGGAGGAGCCTGGACCTTTGTACATGTGCTTTCCTCCTCCCTCTTCCAGGGACAGAGAGACGCCCCCACCTAGACGAACCAGCACTCCGCCCCCTCCACTCACTGACAGACCCTTCCTCTTGGTAAGAATGGTCTCCTTGGGCCGTACTGCCACCTCTTGTTGGGATGAGTGACCACTTGCTCTTCCTTTATAATCTCCCCCAGCTCCACCTTCAGCTCTCCCTCCTCCTGGTTCAGGAGGGTCGCCACTTCCTCCCGCAGTAGCTTTGACTCCTCTTTGGTGCTGCACTGCTCTG
Source organism: Macropodus opercularis (assembly GCA_030770545.1). Taxonomy (NCBI): domain Eukaryota; kingdom Metazoa; phylum Chordata; class Actinopteri; order Anabantiformes; family Osphronemidae; genus Macropodus; species Macropodus opercularis. The sequence goes on from CM061103.1 coordinate 15,925,178, forward strand.
GACCAGCAGAATGTGGCACTCTTCTTATCAGCACTACAGTAGGTGATGCCTTCAAGCGGGTAGGCCACCTCCCAGTTGAAGTAGCACGACTCCACAGCGGGTTTGAAGCCCTGAAAAAGTTTATCAAGGGATTTGCGATGTTGTCCCCGCTTCACTATCTCTATAACTTTCAGGTGCCACTGCTTCAGCTGGCCCGCTAGTTCCAGGCGCCTGCAAGAGAGAATCAAATGTTTTGAATCCCAAACTATCTGATAAAATAACAAAGTCGACAGTCCTAATGAATTTATTAATTTCCAGTTTAATTAATGTGTCAGTGGTCAGACCTGCAGGGGCTCATTGTGGGGTCAAGCACTGCCAACCTCCAGAGCACCACCATCTCGTCACACATGCTGGCACACGCATGAGCCGCCACCTCCGATTGGCCGTTGCTGCGACCTGTGTGACCACTGGCACTGCTGTGGGACGCTGACGTCCGGACACTGTACCACCAACTGATGATCTGAACACACAGGAAGATGACTCAATGTGTGCGTGCTTGTGGTAGTGTCTTAATACAATTAAATATGCAGGAAATCTGTAAATATAGACCTTGCATTTGTTTGCATTCAAGTCTTCAGTAATGCTAGCTGTCTACCAGCAGCTAGTTCTGTGCACTGTGAGTAGGATTCATTTGTGCTTTTAGGTACAGTACTTAAAGTACACTTTAGAGCAAGTACCTGGTATAAATAAAGAGGTAGGAGACATCCACAGGAAAATTACTGCACTTAGTGACAGGTTTTCTGCCTTTCTAAATAAATGGAATCAGCAAAATAATTCAAGAAAACAAGCTGTAGCTGTGAACTCATTACTCTCCCTGGCTGAACTACATGAAGCCCTACAGTAGATCACAAATTTAAAAGCTCTGAGGCAGGATTGGTCAGATGCCGACTTCCATCAAAAAAAGACACATTTCATTAAATCAGTGTAAACCTGGAAATACTCTGTAAAGCTGTAAAGACTTGAAAATCTACTCCACACAGCATTAGGCAGAAAGTCAAACAACATGTACAAACTAATTAACTTAACTGATTATGCTGCCACCCATAAACTAGAGGTCACCTGTTTATGGGTGTCACCTTAGATACAGAAAAGGTTTAGTCAGGGTTAACTGGAAAGTCAACACTACATAAATCTGGTACTGCAAGTTCCTTCATAAACTTGCATCCAAATATTGTGGATTTCTGCAAAGCCTTAACAGTTTCAAAATCAGAAGACTCTTGGTAATATTTATGGAACCTTTGCCTGCAGCAATGACTAACAACAAAAAAGTTTATACATTATAAAATAATGTATAAAAATATGTGGTGTGTTTTTCCTGAAAATCTCTCCCTACAGCTTTCACGCTTATAGCCTACTTCAGCTCTTTCTAAATTACTTCGATTACATATAATAATACTATATAATAGTTCAATTTTGATTTCCGTAGAGCCTCTTCTTCCACACTCCAGTCAGGGAACATTAGATACTTAGGGAATTAATTGTCTGCATTGTCCAAGCTGATAGAACTAGAGGTAGAATAAAGGTAATAGAGGATGACCTCAAACAATTACAGTCCTTGCCCATTTTACTCAAAATTACTGTCCCCAACTACTTGTTCTCAATAATCCCAAACCAGCCATGTCACCTTTTAAGATGCTGGACTTATTGTTCTTAAATTTTTTTATGGAAAAACAAAATGGTGTACATAAAGCTTCAAAATTCTAAAGGTTGGCCCTGGGGGCAGGTGGGTGTCTCAGATCCTAGGTCTCCCCTTGCTGTCTGCTGGAGCGAATGTGGGATTGCAGCCAAATCCTACTTATCACTTTGGCTTCACTGGTGGCACTTGTCGGCATATTTGCAAGCACCATCACACACATAATCGTATTCATGACCTTTGTGGTGGATTATGTTTTGCTGCACCACTAACGTGTTCGTGGTGCAGGCTTAAACTTGTCAGTATGTGTTGTATGTTTACCTTGTGCTATTATTACTGTCATTGTTGTTATTATTCAATATTTTTTATAGTTTTACTTCTACTATTGGTTCTTCTGGTGTTTTTTGGCTGTTTGCTGCATTCTTTTTAGCTCTGTGTATGTATCTCTCTCTCTCTGTCCCTCCCCTAACATACAGTAACTCCACATGAAAAAGCAAAACATCCAGCATGCAAGGCATGGAGCTCAGTACACGATGCTGGAGAATTTCACAAACACTTAGTACATTACCTATACTGCTGACATAAGATTTTTTACTTACATAAGAAGACTTCTGATATTGTTGTACAACAATACATACTGTTTAAATGTACCCCCACCCCCAATCATGCAGAAAACAACAAGCCCTGTCTGTTCACATTCAACGTTAGGGTGAAAGTAACGGAACTATGAAAGTATTTTTATTCATTTGACTGCTGTATCTGATAAGTCGTTCACTCCCTCTCTCTCTACTACAATGAGTAACATCAGCTGGTAGAGTCTGTGTGGTAAGGGTGTACCTGTTCATAGGTGAGGCACTGCTCAGTAAGGATCTCAAGTAGTGGAGCAGCATTGCTGTCTCGTCTTTTGAACATCTCCCTGACGATAGAAAGGAGGTTCCAGATGCCTTCCGGCTCTCTGCCCCTCAGAGGTCGCAGCAGACATGCCCACTCAGCAGCGGCCGGTGGCTCCGTTGATGATAGATACATGGAGTTTACATCACTGTGCAGAACACATCAACATAAAACACTAGATTTAGACAATTAACATAGATGTGTTGAAGTGATGAAAAAAGAAGGACGATAAGCTAAATTAAGAAAGATAAAACATTCCCACTTTTGCTGATTATAATAGAATATTTCACCCAAAGCCAAGATAAACCTATTTTTACAGTATCTATTCTAAACACTACACAAAGTCGAGGGCACAGAAATACACAACCATGACACATATGAGTAGCCTTCAATAAAAGTGTAAGTTGTAGAAAGAACGTTAAGACAGACAAGTAGTGTGTACCTGAACACGACTGGTGAGGGCCCACAGAACTTGTGTAGAGTCTTTTTGATGTTGTCACTAAGTGTTGACTCATCCAAATACCAGGTACTCTGGTCAGATGCTGAAGGTCCAGCTGTTGGATCTGAACGTTCAAAGAAAACCTGTCCTGCATGATCTGCTTATATTTCAGTAAGGGGCCTCAACTATTTGACAGTAAAGTAGGTAAACATACTGTAAAGCAGATGAGTTTTTTACTTTAAATAGTCTAGAAAGAACAGCACCTTCATGACTTAGTGCTCTGTTCTATAGACACATGTTAGCTCAAATGGATCATATACTTTTTCTTGCCACTGTATGCATTACAGAAGGATTAAGGTGAAATGATAAAAACCTTCTGTTGTAATATCAGAGTGCGTATTTAATTTGTTCTCCTAAGGAATGACTGGTACTGTACCTGGAGCTCCACACACTGTGTTGATGGCAGTAGACTGAGAGGACAACAGCTCATCCAGCAGCCGCTGGGCTGTGGGGAGAATCTAGACACAACAAAACTTGTAAGAACTAACTTGCACAAACTAACCAAACAAATCCCATATAATACATAGAAATCTGATATTATATATTCATTTGTATTTTTCTTAGTTTGGTTTACAAACAAAAGACCTGGTTGAATCAATGAATATTACCTGTTGAGGAAGCTCACTAATGAGGTACTGGGCAAACTTTTGGAGTTGGTCCCGTTGCAGCCTGGACAAAGATTCAGAGACTGGAGCCCTCAAGCACACTGCTGATGCCTGCACACACATATACACAAAGTGCGTTTTTGTTGCATCTTCACACTTTTCCTCTTTTACTGTGTAGATTGTTTGTTGCCTATAGACCCACCTAGCTGTTGAGTGGTAAATATTATCCTTTAACCTTCTTTATTAAATAAATATACTTTTCCTGTGTCCTAAAATTCTATTCTGTGAATGAATGGGATATTGTGAATAAATGGTTGTCCTACATTTAGGTACACTGACACATGGCTTTCTCTGATAGCCCAGTGGTTATCATGCTCAACTGCTGTGGCAGCAAAGCTCCTGGAGTACCTCTTAGAGTTTAATCTGAAAAACAGTGCTGGTATCTAATAAATATATTTACTTCACTACAAAGTTATAATTGCTGTTGGCGTACAAAAGTCAAACAAACATTTTCTTCCGCTCTTTCAATGCGTGTCCTGAAGGTTTGCATGCTTACAGACGACAAAGAAAGACGGCAGGCACCTCACAAAAACATGGCTCTTTGGTACATCAGTTTCTATATGCATGTGTCAAAGTAGGGCTACACATGATGCGCAAAGGGTCGTAAGCTGGTTGACACCTACATGTCATTATAATGTAACACATGCTATGTCTTCAAAAATGATGAGCAACTGTGGCGGGGAATGGGCCAAAGACACGGAACACACTAAAGGTTGTTACCACTGTATCTCATATTGTACCAGATAAATAATTTGGTCTATATCCTGGAATAGAATTTCATAGGAAACAAACTTACATTGTGGATCCTAAAGAGGCAAAGAGCCACTACATGGGCACACCATTTGGCCCCAGCTCCACATGTGCAGCTGCAGGAAGTGATGCGGCAACGATCAAACATGACGGCCACATTGTAGGCTCCTTTAGACTGACCGGCCTGACTGGTCACCACTGTAGCACTGAGATGGAAGCCTGGCAAGAGGATGATAAAATAAAAAATAAAAAACATCTGAGGTTAATAATGCATTGTAATGTATCTCTTAATAAATGACTGCATACATCAGATCAGTCTAGATGACTAGTATGGTATGGGTGTGGGAAATTCTGGTACAGAACTTGGGTATTGGTGGGTGCTGTTTATGCTGTGTCGTGCCTGTTGGCTGCATTGCACTGGTCATCGTCTGGTTACTGTTCTTATGATTTAAGATGTAAGAGAGCTTAAGAAAACAAATGGTTTATTTGTGTTATCAACGACCATTCATCAATGTCAGAGTGGGGTTAGCTTTTTTCTCAGTATCTGTCACGCGAGTGTTGTGTGACTGGACATCTCACGTTACAAGGTGTATGAGTAGGGTTTGTGTTAACATTGATCAAAGAACGCTGGTCTTCTCTCTAGTTTGCAAAAATTAAACAGAGTCGATCACCCTTCAGGTTCTATCCTTTCCCATTCTGGGCGCTTTGTATTTGAAGAGTGGCGAATCAACTCACCAATCTGCAGAGGGTCCTTGACAGCTCGGATCCTGTAGAGCTGCTCTCCACGCTGGAATTCGTCTGGACTCCCATTAGCAAGGCAGGAATATAACCTGCAATAATAAGCGATTGATAGAAACTGTAAGACACTACGGACACAGAAGAAGTCAGAATAAGTTAGGACATAAGATGATGCCAGAATGTAAAGATGGTGGGTACCTTTGTTCTTAAGCCACTTGGTATGTAATTTTTAAGGATGTACAGTTCCATCACAAAAGGCCTAAAGTTTTTCATCCTTTGAGCATTTCAAAGTTATAACAGCTAAGAGACATGTCTATAACTGACTGGCAATTTAACCACTACCACATAATACCACATACAGATAGTCCTCAGGTTATGTTGGACGGGACGTACGGCGTTTGTAACATTAAAACTATAGGAACTAGCCAGTTGGCAGATGAATACGGGAAAGACGGGGCTGTCTGTACTGTGTATATGCTCCATGTGAGTGACGTGGGTGCTTATAGGTGGGTTCCGACTTACGGCAAAAATCGACCGCAGGAACAGATCTCCGTTGTAAGTTGAGGACTACTGTGCCTGTACTAACATTCATCATTCATACAATCCAGTCTGTAGGAAACTCACTCTATCGACTATGAAAAACAAAAAAGGCCACGATGATACTGTTGACCACTACATCTTCATTAACACACGTCTTGGTTTCTATGTGGTGAGTTTGTGCATCTGTAGATTGTTTTCCCCATTAATCTCTTTCTTCATGTTTTGATTTTAGGCACTTCATATTTATTTAGTCTCTTGACTTAGATGAAGATCAGTTACTTTAAAATATTCCTATGTTGAAAGTGATAAAAATCTGTTTCATTAACATAAATAACATTAAATTCATAAATAAAAAAATTATCCTGTCTAATGTGTGTAAATGGAGACACTCAAAGCTGACAAGGCATGAGGCCATTGTACTGCTCTCAGGTCAGCCCCTAAATGTATTGTCATAAACATAACATTAATCTGAATATAGTTTATCCTTGCTCTCACCTGATGTCCTCCTCATTTTCTGGGAAGCTCCAGTAGGCGATGCGGAGCTGAAGCTGTTCTGGGACCGGAGGGTAGACCTTTTCCACAACTTCGAATGGAATGTGGAACGCTACCTGCTTTGCTGATAACTCAACCAGAGGAATCACCTGACCATCTGAGGAAAACATCACAAAAGCTCAGTCAATGACAATAAATACTTTATACAGAATTACGGGTTGTGTGGGCTCTATATTCGATTTATTGAAGATGGATGATGCTAAAAAATCCACATTTAAAGCCTGACATGCTGGTTGATCAGAAATGTTCACTGTGGTCAAAATTCACAAACTACAGTATGTCACAGAAGTGAGTACACCCCTCACATTTCTTCAGTGTTATAAAAGATATATTAAATATTTACAAGAAATGTGAGGGGTGGACTCACTTCTGTGACATACTGTAATTTGTTTGGTTGGCTGTAAGAAACAACTGTTTGTTGCACTAAAACATCAATTAGTACTGCATTGACATTGAATGAACTCTTTCCAGCGAGAGCCTTGTTCATCACAATATTTGTGCTACTTTCACTGAAAATAAGTTCGATAATTCAGATCTGCACACATGCAACGAGGTGATTCCAGTTCACCGTTACATGTTCTGATTCAATAAAGAGCTTTATTTCCTCTAAAAATGACACCATAGAACTCGTTTAGATAATGTAGCAGTTGTTTTAGGTTGAACTCACAATTTTCCTGTTGTGAGTGTTAAATTATGAACTGAAGCAACTCTGAAAGTTCGACATTCACTGACCTACAGACGACAGTGGACTGTGCTTTGGCCAGTCCTGTTCAGCATGTAGCTATTGGACCTCCAGTACAACTCTGAGCCCTGCCACTTGCAAAGGTTTGTAGGTGACACTGCTATTGTGAACTGTATCAGGAGTGGACGGAAGGAGGATTAAAGGAAAGAAGTCAAAGGCCAGAGGTGGTGGACTCTAGGAGGCCGGGGCCTCATCCGGATCCAGTCATCATTAGCAGTGACTGGGTGAACTTGGTCCGGACCTACAAATACCTGGGAGTGCAGCTGGATGACGAACTGAACACTGAATTGAGCTGAACAACCTGTGATACGCAGCAGAGAAAAAATGGGTGCTGTGCAGGCTCCTATCACTCCAATCAATCCACAGTTTCCACTGCACAGGACCTGACCTGTAACCTGTCTTACCATTTACTTAATTTTATGACATGGATTATGTCCTAAAAGTGTGGATATTGGTGGATTGTGTGAATTTCCCTTTGGGATGAATAAAGTACACTATCTATCTATCAATGACAAGAGCCCAGACTCTGAGAGAAGAAAACCTGATGTCTCAGATTACTGCACTCATTTCCAAGCCACTGCTTGTGCTGCAGTTTACCATATATGGATGAAAGTGCTCTGTTCATATAATGCCAACCTCTGTGTAAAAGCTCAGGGGCTTGTGGTTACAGGCCATGGGAAACACATCAAAACCAGCATCACTCCTGTTACTGTATGTGAATTTAAATCAGTATGCTACATTCTAAAAGGGACAAGCTCATACCATTTTTGAAAAATGTATTCTATCAATTATCTCTTTGACTAATATGCTAAAAACACATCTTGATGCAATTGATCCTGTAGATTTGGTTCATTAACACACTAATTGTTTGAAAGACAGAAATAGATTAGAACAACCTTAGCATTAATATAATATAATAGGAGATTTCTAACTGTACAGTCTGTGAAATACCCTATGAAAAATGAACTAAATGCTGGGAAGAACTTAAGGGGTACTTAATGTACTGCTATAATTATGTAAAATAGTCATCATGTTAAGCATAAGTATTTTCAAGCATCCACAAAGAAGTGACTCCTACTACTTATATATTAGTATAGTACCACTACTATTGCAATCATAAAAAATATGAATAATTTTAACATATTAGTTTATTTCTGTTGCTATCAACACTTGACAGTATTGCTGGAAAGCCTGACTTTCTGACAGCAAAGTACTAGGATGCAAAGACAGACGAGCAGCTGGATAGCAACAGGACTTTAAGCTGCCTGTCTGAGATTGGCTGACACAGGCCGTCCCCTAATCATATCCAAACTCCCAGCTGCTGTCTGTCAACTAAATTCTCTGTTACACCCATTATTTCAAGTGTCAAAATTGCATTGGTGTCTTTATTTCCATCCCTCTTTTTATTTTATCTTGAACACCATCTGCTAGTATTAAGCCCATTTATGTTTATATGCAGTTTCAACATAGTTAATAGGCCACCTTTTACATCATATTGATAATAAATCATTGAAGATACATCATTATTGAGGCCACATCAGGATCACTTGTTAAGCAGCTCATAAAAAACTGTATAATGTATTATATTGCCAGTACTTTGAGTCAGTGTCAGTATCCTGTCTTTTTAAAGGCATTTAACAAAACCTATTCATGAGTGGCTACCTCAGCTACATATAATGTACCTCTCTTCCACTGTGTTTGAACCATGGACATTTCAATAAAGAAAAACTGTGTAGATTGCCTCCCTGGCCTGACGGAATGTGTCCTCAAGCCCTCTGACAGAACAGCCATTTTTGGGATCTGTCACTTAGTAGGTGAATGAGACATGATCCTCAAACCTCTTTGCAGAAACAGGTCAGGTCATAGTGTCCTTATTGTCGTCCCGGTAAAGGCAATCATTGACATACAGTACAGTGCAAACGTTTTAGGCAGGTGTGGAAAAAATGCTGTAAACAAAGAATGCTTTCAGAAATATAAACAATGATTGTTTATTTTTACCAATTACAAAATGCAAAGTGAGCGAACAATGACAAATCTAAATCAAATCAATATTTGTTGTTACTACATCAGTACTGGAAGTACTGGAAGTGATGCTTGGCCCCACAGAGCCCTGATCTCAGCATCATGGAGTGTGTCTGGGATCACTTGAAGAGACAGATGATGTAGAAACCCTACATCCACAGAAGATCTGTGGTTAGTTCTCTTGATGTTTGGAACAACCTACAGCCCAGTTCCTTCAAACACTGTAAGCAAGTGAACCTGGAAGAACTGCTGCTGTTTGAAGGCAAAGGGTGGTCACAGCAAATACTGATGTGGTTTCTCTGTTGTTCATTCACTGCATTTTGTTCATTTATGAAAATAAATGTTTAACACTTCCATTTCTGAAAGCAGTCTTTGTTTACAGCATTTTTTCACACCTGCCTAAAACTTTTGCACAGTACTGTAAGTCAGTGACAATGTATGTTATGTACTGGAGTACAACCAGATCTCACTGATCCCAATTACATTTTTTCCTTGAGAGTAGTAGCTATGCCATATTGATTTTTTTGCAGTTGATGACCTCTTAAATGTGAGTGATCGGCAATGGCGGAAATACAGCTTTGAGTTGAGTTGGTCTTGGGCGAAGCCTGAAGTGTAGCTGTGTACTCATCTACATTAACAGTGTACACTTCTGAATGGACCGTTCTGGGAATGGATCAGACTAAATAACACTACCCAAAGTACGTGGTCCTGTGGGAGAAACTACCCTCGACCTGAAGCTAAAGAAAGCGTTGGTAAAAGATGTAAGTCTGTCCATTTTAGATATGATTTGAATGCTGCTCTAGTTCCTCAGATAACTGGGTAATGCGTTCATATGGATTTAAGAAACCTGATTACTGGACGTCTTCATTTGGCTATGTGCAGCACATGAGACTTTAAGTTCACCTTAAAGAAGCAAAGTAAAAAAGTGACAGAATATCAGGTATTAATAATAGTAATAACACTATGTTTAAATTTCGAAGCGTGTTTCTGGACAATTAAGGTGGCTGTACAAGAATAACAATCGACCTTACCCCTGTCCCATAACACTAAAACTAAGTGAAACAATAAATGAAACAATAAATAAATGCTTAGATGAAAGAATAGATAAATATTATTTACCATACAATAAAATTAAACAATTCTGTACTTATACAGTTTTGAGACTTGGATTCAAAGAGGATAAGTGCCAATGTTTTAAAGTCACATGGTCAGCAGTCAACTTTGGATAGTGTGGATTGTGTGCCAATGAGAAGGAGTTCTGATTTATCAATATTTATTTTTAATTATTTTGACTTCAGAGTCAAGTAAGGTCAGTTCGTAAGGAAGCAAGGTGGGAGGTGTTGTGTTTGGTTTGCTAGATAGACAAGGCTAGTTGTCATCTCCAAAGAAATGGAAACAGAGTGGCAATCAGTGAAGGGTCATAGTAAATCCCATCCACCATCTCAGTCCACTCAATTAAGTTGGAGAGAATGTATCCCTGGCTTTGCTTATTATACTTTATGTTCCTGTAGCTGCAGATCAGACCTGTTCAGCGGTCTGGAGGAATTTTGGACCAATCCTCTTTACTAAACTGTTTCAGTGCAGCAATATGTTTGGGATGTCTGGTGTCAATCGCTCTCTTGAGGTCACTGACTCTGACTGGGTCAGTCCAGAAGGTGTATTTTCTTGTGATAAATCCATTCTGTTGTTGATTTGCTTCTATGCTTTGGGTCATTGTCCTGTTGCATCACCATACTCTGTGGCGCTTCAGTTGACGAACAAATGGTCTTAAGTTTCCCTGCAAAATGTCTTGATAAACTTTGGAATTATTTTTCCATCAGTGACAGCAATCTATCCATGCCCTGAGGCAGAAAAGCCCCAAACCATGATGCCCCCTCCACCATGTTTTACACTGGGGATGTGGTGTTGATGTTGGTGAGCTGGGCCTTTTTCTCCACACATAGTGTGGGTGTTCTTTCCAAACAACTCAGTTTTGGTTTCATCTAGTGCTGTGGAACATCCAGCTGCTCTTTTGCAAACTTTAAACGTGCTGCATTATTTTTTCCTCCATGGTTCCTCCCATATTCTCCATTTTTGTTTAATGTTACATTTATTGTAGATTTGTCAATTAAAATGTGCCAGAGATTCCTGTAAGTTGACACTCTAGGCTTCTTCTTCCCCTCATTCTGTGCTGTGCTCGCAGTCATCTTCCCAGGATGACCAGGCCCAGGGAGAGTAGCTACAGAGCTGAGCTTCCTCCATTTGTAGACAGTCTGCAGTCTTTAGTGCGAGGCATGGTTCACATCAATGCTTCTAGAGAACAGTAAACTCCAAACTGGTGTGTATTTATAGGGCAGGACAACTTAACTCTCATCACATTGATTGGACTCCAGGTTGGTTGACTCCTGGCTCTAATTAGCTCTTGGAGAGTCATTAGATGAGGGTTCACATACTTTTTCCACCCTGCACTGTGAATGTTTCCATGTTCAATAAAAACTGGAAGACATATAATGTTTGTGCAGTATTAGATTAAGCAGACTGCGATTTTGTGACTTAGATGAAAATCAGAACGCATTGTATGACCAATTTATCCAGAAATCCATGAAATCCCAAAAGGTTCACATACTTTTTCTTGCAACTGTATATACCAGAACCATCAACTATTTGTGGGTTTCCTAATGTGTGAGCTACCCATGTTTAAAGTGATCATCAGCTGACAGCCTGCTTCATCGTGTTAGTAGAGAACTTAATCAGCAGAAATAATAATAACAACAATGAATTACTTAACAACAAATAAGAGTAGGTGCAAGTTTCAGATTCTGTCTGAAGACACATTATCTTTTATGATTATGCTTTCTACTGCGCTAACCTCCCTGTCTTTTATAAGCAAATTAGTTAAAGCATAATAACAAGTGTAATTTCCTTTCCTGACAGCAACACCACATCAAAGCATGATTAAACATTTTCTAGTCATTAAAATTTTTATACATGTCAATTCAGCTTTCTACAGCCCAACTGAATCTTTGAAAGTAGCCCAGTCAGATTCATGTACAAAGCTTTAAAGTTTTTTGCAGATGTCTAAAACTATTCTTATTCTAGAAGGGTAGTGTTGACTCCCCCGCAATACAACAACACTGACAGCAGCGAGATAAGCTTTTGAGTGAGGCTCGCCCTTTTAACTGATCAGAGATTTTTCTCATTTCAGTTTAAACAGTAGAGTTCACAACTTCATTTATATTGCAATTAGCAATATCTGAGTGGCTTGACGACCCCACTAAAGTAGCAGAAGAAAGAGTGTGGTGGAGCAGGTACAGGGAGCACTGGAGGGAGAGGGATGGATTGCTGTAGAGTTTCATACTAGGCTCAGCTAGGGGTAAGGAATTATTTTTAGTAAACATGTTTTACCTGGAGTGAATGGGTTTTTACACCTTGTCCACAATCAAAACCTCTGGTGGTTTGCTTAACACTGTTTCAAACATATATCTTGAACACAAATCCTTATATTCAAAAATTCAATGTTTCCAAAAGGTACTAAACCTTTCGGAAACATAGAATTTTTCAGTTAAACAGTCAAAATAAAACTTTGGCCTCCTACAGGATGCATACAACAAGACTGAGCAAGTTAGCTCCAAAAAAAGGAGACAAACTACACTATAACTATAAAGCTCTTTCAAGCACCTGGCCCTACTGTGACAATGCTTCAACCAGGAAGTGTCATTGCATTTTGTCATGAAAACGTTACCCAAGCCACACATACCACACTTCAGGAGTTTATATCATAAGCATAATGCAAATAAACTTTGTTTGAGCACTCAAAAGAAACTGAATTAATTCAAAGAAAATCACTTTCTTCAGACTGAGTTTGTATCACGATTGTCTAAAAGAATAAAGGCTAAATATTAAGGATGTAAATATTATTCACTAGTACTTATTCCCATCTGTTTGATGACAGTTGTTAGGATTACCCCAGAGACAGGCAAAGAGTTGCTATGAGAACACATGCACACACACACACTTATTTTCTAGCTCTGACATTTGGGATCTTTTTTTGAGGTTTTCTTTCTGAGGATACTCACTGACATAACAAATTCCCTACCCTTTTCCCTAAACATCATAACTAAATGCATAACATTAACAAACTTAATTCTAACCCTATTTTAGAATAGCCATTGAAGAAGCTGAGAAGTGGCTAAATGTCCTCACTAAGGTGGGAAAATACTTAGTTTTGGTTTTCACAAGTACCAGAACACACAAAAACACTATATGATTAGCGATGGATTGTTCAGGAAACACGTGCACTGTGGCGAGATCCATGTTCCCATGACGCTGTGACATTACAAACTGGTATGATATTTTCATGGTGGTTCAAAGTTCCCTTTCTCACACTATGTGTACTGCTGCAGACGATACAGCCGTACATTCAGCAGTCCAGTAACACAACAGAATGCTATAGTAGTTCTACACAAACTTCAGATGTGCAGCACAGTGTGACAATAAATGTAAACATATGTGAAACCGTGGCTGTTTGCATCTGAAGAAGGGAAAATTAATTCCCAAGTGCAGAAGGCATCGTGATAATGTCAGGGTGAATGTCCACCAGCTAAAGCTCATGTTGTATGTTTAACAAAGACATTAATGATGGGTCCTTGAACAACTGAAAAATAATGTGTTTGCTAATATTTGTGACTTTGGAGATCAGATGAAATTTTACGAGCAATTTATGCATAAATCAGGGAAATGCAAGCTTGCTTTCTTGTGGTTTCACACGGTTTTTCACACAATGAAAAGTTCACCAACTCAACTGTCTGGTTTTCAAACATAGTAACCACAAACAGACAAGGCTACAAAGCTAAGTGGAGCAGATGGACTTTATGACTGACTGCAGAAGGATCAGGTAAAGCATAAGACTATTTAGAAAATGACGTCAACTTGTTTTTCTGCTGTATCATAACAGACCTATCAATATGACCTATATGTTATAAAAACCTCACACAGCCTATTTTACATTAAGATAAGTTTCCCAGCAACAGGTAACACTGCTTATGTCCCCCATCCCTGCTTTATTACAACTTTTCACCGGCCATGAAAATGCAGTGTATATTTCCAAGTGTTTACACTGAATGGGAATGTAGGTGTGTGCGTGTGTCCTTCTCCAACCTTTAATCTTGACAGTTGGAGAGTTGGGTCCCGCAGACTGCTTCCTCCATCCCCTCCAATTCTGGCAGAGGCTTTCGGCCTCTGAGATGAAGGAGCACAGAGAGTCCTCCTCGAACCGGTCCGAGTCTTCGAAGGAGAACCTCTCTCCATCCTCCCACTCCGCGAACATCAATTCCATTACATTCACTTTTAACAGTTTTGGAGTCCAGATGACTTCGATTCGAGGCCACGGCCTCCCGCCAGTGACTAAAATTCAAGTGGAAAACAGGCGAACACTCAATGAGAATCGAGAGTCTGAAGACTGGGGGAGGGGAGACCACTAGCAACCAAAACACAGCTGAGAGGCTTACCGCTGGGCCCTTAGACAGAAACTCTGAGGCGGCGGGGCTCTCCTTTAAACTGTCTGTGGGCAATCACACACAACAAAAATACGGTTACTACGTGTGTGCGCGTAACCGGCACGTTTCTAGCTGCATCCCTAAACCACACGATTAGTTACTTAAATCGACTGAACAAAGTAGTTTACGCTGCCGGGCTGAGTTGTGGATCGGTTCTTATTACTCTGAGCCACTGGTTCTGCTGAGGAGTCAAACTAGCCAACATCAGCGGCAAAGTATGATTTCCAAACTGCCCGAAAGGCGCACAGTATAACTCTTAAAACGCCATCTCACGCATGCAATACGTACCTTTGCAACCAGACTGGCGCGGGGGAAGCGAAGCGATTTAATCTTCAAGAAGACCTGAAGTTGTTTTTCTTCATCCCGACGTCTTGCTCTGTTCAGCCAATCAGCTGGACGACACCGGGGAACGTTAGCTGGATTATTTAACGCTACTGTAGCATTACACCAGTCTAAAAGGGCTCAAACTGCCGCACAGATAAATGTCACAAACACGGACAGTGTCAGTATTGACAAATGACTTCTTAATCTCAATCTAGTATTACGTGTCGGTTGTTATTAGGCTCGACAGCCAATGCTACAGCAAATAACATTTGCCGATCCGATGTTAGCTGAATGGCTAAATGTGCTAATAACTGAATACAGAGACAACCCTAACCACTTGTCATACGCTGCAGACAATAATATTTAGGTTAAAATTAGCTTTTAACCGGACGACAGACGTCTTAAACTGTGTTTTTCTAATCCTGTTTAGTTTTGCTTCCGTCTTAATATCGTATGTTAGCTATATGGAATAGCATAGAACAGCTAAGTTAACCACCAACTGGCTAACTTCAGCTAGCAGGAATAGCTGTTTGTTTACATTTACCGATGATGCTACACTTCGTCGCACTGCCAGGACTACATGCTTATTGTGTGGTCGATCTTCTGCACTTACAAACGGTTCATATTTCGATATTTATCCCCGCTGCTATCTCGGTGTTTTTCCGGTCTTTGTATTAGTATTTAAGCCTTGTGTCTAACGTTAAAAGCTGGTATATTCCTCCGTTAGCTCGGATGTACAAATTCTCATAGGTCCCGTTGAAAACTTCCTTCCTGCTGACAGCGGCTTTAGCAGCGCCTTATAATAATCTGTGCCTCCAAATGACACCCGAATTCCCAGATGAATTCCCGTGTCCCTCTCGTCCAGGCTTTATCAGAGTGTATTAATCTGCCGGGGAAAGATGGCTCACCTCTCCACCAGCTCCTCCTCCATCAGCTGATCATAGCTTCCGGCTGCCAGATCCGCTCAGGCAGCGTGTCAGACGGGGCCCGTTCGAGATCAACTGCGCGACGCTTGGAAAACAGAAGAGAGCAGCCGGTGTTTCAAATTTACGAGTGACCACATTAACTGGAGACAGACGTCCGAATGCCGCATTGTGTGATAGCCGTAGTGGTCAGTGCCGATTGAGTTTGTCCTTCCAAGGTTTGAAGAAATAGATGTAAACAGTTTTTGAGCGTCACAGAAATAATCTGACGTAGTTACATAAGTAGCTGAAAGGAAATGAGGACTGTTTTCTTTAAAATGACAACTCTCTGTATGTGTTCTTTGTTTATTTTAGTTTAACAAGTATCACTTAAAAATAAAAAAATATTCTGAATCGTGAAATTACCAAACATTGCTCCTTGTGGGGTGGAGGTGGGTCCCTTGGTCCCTCTTTTGTTGAAAGAGAGCCCACACTGAGATCATAATATCCAGCAAATGTGGACAGAGATGACCAGTGTACTGTTTTGCAAACTTCGGCAAGGGATGCCACACTCATTCTTGCCTTCTTCACGTAATCTTGATTGTTTTTGTGCTCTCTCCCGCTGAGTATTTGAGGCCTTGTCAAGATTAAGGTGATTGCCAGATCATTTGTTTGCCAAGCTGTGCTGAGCCGTACTCAAGCCTTGTAACCAGTTAAGTTCACATCTGTAAACTTCAAGGATAACAGAGAGCTGCAGGAAAGCAGAGTGAGGATGAAGATCTACACTTGAGCTGTCAGGGAGACAGACTTTTCAAGTTTGCAAGCAAAAAATAATTAATATACGTATAAAATGTTGCGAAAATGTTAATTATTTGACTTACAGATGAATGAAATAGATTTACATCTTATTAGTTATAAACATAGTAGTGGTTATTGTAAAACATACTTTGCCATTGTCATTGTTTATGAACACAACTACATAAAACCATAATGCTAGAAGCACTGTCTGTTTACTGTGAACAATAATCCAGATTTGGGTATAGGGCACTAAAGTATTATAGCATACATGTCTGCAAAATGGAAGTAGTTCAAGATGGTGGTTATCTGCTGTTCCTTCCATGGTTTACCTTACTTAAATATCTAGGATATTCATATTATGTAATGGATCAGATTTTTTATTTGCTAATGTTCGTAGTATTTAATTCAGTTCAATTCAATTTGATTTATGTAGCACCAATTCAATAATAAAAAAAGTAAGTAATAACTAATGTGGTACTGAAGACGAAATTAAGCATCACATGGGTGATGAAGCTTTTATGCCAATAATTTCACCACAAGGTTTATGTCATGAAACCTTGTTTAAAAGCGATTTCACTGACATCTAGTGTTCATATTCTGCATAGTAAACAGACTCTAAAGTTCTATGTTCCACAACTATGATTATGACAAAGGTGTAGAGGCTAGTCATGTTCCCATCGCCATTGAGATTTATCTGTGATGTTACAATTAAACTACACTTTCTTTTGATACATTTTTGTTTTGTGCTCATGTGACAGTGCTTGTGCTAATGATGAGGATATTCTACTACAATAACATGTTACAACCAGTGATTCACAGCTTATATAAATAAAACCTCAGTTCCTCATTGGACATGTTAAAGTTGAAATTGTACCAGGCCTGTAGGCATGTGTTCTCGGATTTCACAAATGCTTTCTCATTTCTGCTAAATGTTGGTGTTTAAATGGAAGCAAAGCTATTATGACGACTGTGTTTCCTGTGAATTTTAACTTATTTGATGGAAGATATTTATGATATGTCCCAGAAAATATCATGGCGAATCGACCTATCCAGCGGGAGATGGAACAGACCCCTGGGGAAACAGAATGCTCCATAGGTATCGGTTGGAACCATGACTGACAGCAGTGGTGACTCGCTGATCGATGACACAGACTTCAATCCAAAACGGGTGGGATGCATCAAGGGAAGGCCTGACCAGGAAGCATCTTAACGAAACTCCAGTGGTGGGTGAATCAATGACTTTCTATAAATCGACAACAATCGACAGAGTTAGAAGAAGTTGTGCATACCCCACAGCCTGCTACAGCCGATGGAGGGGACATGGAGAATGTTGAAACTGGCAATGACGGGGAAACCTCGGGTGATGCAGTGCCAGGGAAAGTATACAGGGCGATGCAGAGCAGTTCCTGATTCGAAGCTCCAACGCTCTTCCTAATGTAGAAGAGCAAATGACGTTTGAACTCTGTCAAGCATATTTTAGGGCACAGGTTGGCCTCACGCAGCGGAGTACAACTGGGAAAAGGGTTGAACCGCCAGACAACTGAGGGAGGTACGTGGGGGACGTACGTGGCATGTTCACATATTATGGGACAGAGGCCATGGGTACAAGGAAGCAGGTTCACATTTGCCTTTGACGCGCTACAGGCGTCTGCAGCGGAAAAGGTAGCCCACTATCAACCTATTGCATCTCAGGTAGGTGAGACGGTTGGAGCAAGCCAGTTGAAGGTCATGGGATTTCCTGGTAGGAGCCCGGGGGAAATGGCCCTCAAGCAACAACGAAGTCTTGGCTGAACTGGATGTTGACAGTAGGCCGAAGGGCGCAGTTTGCAAAGTTGGTGAGCTGGAAAGCTCCACTGTACTCACTAGATGTGCTGCAGGACTTTGTAGGTTTGTCTCACCCTCTGGCTGGTGGTCAGCTGGTACACGAGGGGGCTATGAAATCAGGGTCTCGTAATGATTACAACCCGACAGCCCCAGTGAAAATGTTCGAGTAATTCATCCTGGCTCTGATGATTACCTGACAGCAGGATAAGCCGGAACGGTGAATGAAATGGCCCTATATGGGCTGGCAACCTGTCCAGGGTAAACCCCACCTCTCACCTAATGGGCAACTGTGATGGGCTTCATCATGCCCACACCCCTGGCAAGGACTAAGAGGTAGAAAGTGAATGATTAAGAGGGCAATGAAAAATTCCATTGGTAGTGTTATCATCAGGATCTCCTTTCTGTTGGTGTGTTTGTCTATTTAGGCATGTCATAATCTTGAAAAAACTATTTAAAATACAGTTGAAGAAACAGTTGAGAAAATGTTTGTAATGCGATTTGCATAAATGTGAACTGATCTTCACAGAGTCACAGCCATAACCTTTTATGCCTTTATGGAACACATGTAATAGACAGCTGGGTGATGCAGCAGGACAAAGTTTTTCAAATGGCTTTAGGTTGAGAGTGTTGGGTCAATTGTCAACACCTATCATAAAGTTCCCAATGACATTTCCAGCAACCTTATTGCTTTACTCTAAGAGGAAATAACTTTGTTTTTTAAATTGAAACTGAAAAGCTCAAATACTTGTTGAAAATTAGGCCCATAGGTACTGTACATATTACATGTTTCATTTGACCATTAGAAAACAAAAAAGCAGGCAATGCCTTAAATCTAAAAGGTCATGAAAAACTAAAACCTTCATAAATTTTGCGTCTGAGGACAAAAAATAAGAGCACTTCAGATTTAAAAGCTCATAGGCCAAGAAATATAACGCCACATTAGAAATGGCTGTGGTTTAAAAAAAAGTTCACTTCAAGATAAAGTCATGGCTCAAATTTAAAAGGCTAGAAACAAATGAACTTGCACTTATTTCAGCTACCTACACCTGGCCTGACTTTCCAAACCTTGTCAAATGTGCAATGTGATGAGCCAGGAACTTTTGCTCTTCAGGAAGCGAAACTGTGACACAGCTAAGTTGACATCTTAAGAGTTTAAGTGTTAACAGTAAGCTCCTGGGTGAGGAGCCCAAGATCAATAACTCCATCTCAACCACTAATAACCATTTTGTTAAATTGGATTTAGATAAAATGCATCATTCACATCAGAACCAATTTAGGACCCACAATGAAATGTGTTTTGAACAAAGTATCGATATTAGCAGGCAGGAATGAAAATATTTAATAACTTATAGAAGCCACAAGTTATACATCAAAAGAGCAGAGCAGTGTATTGAAAAGCAATGTTTTCAAAACTCTTTTAGAGTGAGCCATAAGATATGACTGAATCCCAGTCCAACTGCTGGATGCTCGTTTTGTCAACGTTCATATTTTAGGTCCATATAAGAAATGTGTTAAATGGTTAGTTTTCTAGATCTCAGTGCACAGGTTGGGGTATCTCTTCAGGAGGGTTGTGGCTTGTTTTGGTGGCAGGCGACCTCCCTGAAGGCTGTTCTGCTCCGATTTATTCTTCATAGCAGCCTGTAAAATCAGAACATGAACTGTTATTAATGAGTTTGTTAGTATAACAGCACATAACCTGAAATGTTAGCTCGCTTCTGTACTTAGAAACACAGCAGAAAAAAGAAAGACAGTAAAGATGAGATGTTAATGTGTTCTTATGTAGACTGAGCTCATACGCCTAAGAATCGTGTTTGTCGTAACTGTTGACCCCTTGGCCTGAAAGGATGGAAAAACAGTTAAAACTTTTCCACTTTAGTTGTGATTAGAGTCCTTTACAACGTGTCTTTTTTTGGTCTAGGTTACAGAACTTACACCACCAGTACATTTATTTGTAACTTTGTGTACTATAATAATTTTGTGTGTATAAAGTTCCTGTATGCATAGAAACATACCTGAGCCTTCTCAACACAAGTGTAGAAAGTGTTCACCTCGCTGGAGCACAAACTGTCCACAAAGTTGTTTTGCTTCCAACAGGCCATGAGGACTGACATCTCTGTGATACAGGTGGCCTCTGAGGACAAAAAGGTTCAAGCAGATTATAGATCTTCGATAAGCAACTGTGTCCCAACAACAGCACCCAAAGGCTGAGCTCACTGCAATTTATCAAGCCATTAGCAGGCTGTTGGTGTCACAGTAGTGCTTCTTTTAGTGGAATTCTTCATGTTTTGAATACAGGAATTAAAATTTCAAAACAAAAGCCTATATTATGCAATAATAATATATTTTTATTATTTGGACATTTTTGTGAGAATGGCCCAATTTGTGAGAACCAGAATGAAAATAGGTCAAAGGCATACCACTGAAGTCCAGCAAGTGTCAATCGAAGCTACTCTTTACAATATGTACAGTAGGCACCATGATACGAGAACAGCAACACAGTGTTTTACATTAAGTAATCATGTTACTGTAGCAATTAAGGACTCTGGGAGCTGATCTTTTGTTTCTCTTCTTGTCTTAGATATTCTGGTGCATTTCTATGACTCTGGGTACCTGCTCTTACCAACACAGTGGACCCTACAGCCTGGGAATCGCTACAGTAGTGAGCTGCACAAACACATTGTTATATTTCTTACAACCACTGAGTCTGTTGTATACAAACATATGTCACAGTCGAGGTAGGCTGGTGGATTTGAGTTAGGTTGAGTGAAAATCTAACATCTTTGCTAACTGTTTTTACAATGACAATATCAGTTATTTTGTGTCCTTTAATGAGTGTTGCTTGTCTAAGGCGGGTTTTAAATCATTAAGCAGATTTAGCTAAACTCACATAAAACAATCAGAAGAAAATCGTTTAACGTTGCCGAACCCGACGGTGTGTTGGGGTCGTGTCTCAGCTGCTCACCTCCATCACATACTGGCTGAGTAACCACATACATTAGACCAACAGTCCACCTCTGCCTCTTACCTCCTTTCTTCAGTTTGCGGTTTGCTACAGCATCTCTCAGAACCAGGGGCCTGTTGGGCTTCAGGACAGGTTTTCCGTCCTTTTTGCTGAGCAGCCTGCTGACCTTCTCCTGGAACAGAACGCCTCCTTGCGCCGCCATTTCTCCAAAAAACGACACTTATTCCTTATTAATTTAGGCGGCACACAGCGCAGATCTGTGGCTATGGTCACAGACGGGCCAATGAGAAGACTACACAGCGATATTCACTTAATTTGTCACCCCCTTCACAAAGCCTGTCAGCGTAACGCCATGTTTTACCGTAAAATGCATTTCTGCGTCGTAAAACGCCATGTTGCCGTATAGCAGCCAGTGTCACATTCAAGTACTGTAGTAATTTTCATCACCGGATATGAAAGTACTATATATACAGTAATGAGCAGCAGTCAGACTTATACCCAGCAATCAATCGGCGGTTCGATCGCTCATGCGTCGTCGAAATGTAAGTCCCAGTATCGACAGGAACACAGGTCACAGTGCTTACCCTGAGCTGGTGTAGTAAATGCACATCTCTCGTAAATTACACGCGTTACATTAACACATGAAAAAAACCCAAAAACAAAACAAGTGTGATGCTTAAATGTAAAAAGTAGTGTCTGAAAAAGAAGAAGTCCAGTTGTCATGACTCAACTTACAGACAGTTTAAGCACATACATTTACTCTACTGTACTTAACTACAGTTTTGAGGTGCTTCACAGGACTATTAGAAATTTATACATATTTCAATTTTTACATATTTATACTTACTACATATACATTCATACTTTTACACTACTGTAACCAAGGATTAAATACTATAATTATATATAATATAACATAAGATAATTCTTTATTGATCCCACAGTGGGAAAATTCAATTGTTACAACAGCCACAGTAGGTGCAAAAGAATTAAAGTGGAGCGTGTGCAAAGAACAAGATCCATCATAGAAATGTCCAATTTACAATTGGAGGACCCGAAAAGCAGAACTGAAAACTAAGTTTTAGCTCTTTATTAATAAATAACAAGCAAGATGGTAGTGGAGGTGAGTGTATGGATTTTCTGGTGTTACTGGAGACTTCATGAGTTTGGAGACGCCCGTCCACTTCAAGCTGCAGCTACTCCCGTTCTAATTTCTCTCCAAATTATTAGCTGTGTTTTTCTGCTCTTGCATCGATTTTGATTTCCTAGATAATTAAGCTTTTGTTTGTATTATGATCGTTAGTTCCTGCGTTGCAGTGATTTTGTTTTCTATTAGGATTCTAAATTTAGCATTTTTGCATTGCCAGCTCTTCTCTGATGTTTTTGTTCTTGTTAAAATAAATCTTCATTTCAAAACCTAGTGGTATCTCTCTGGTGGTATTTGCACGTTGGACCAAGTCCTGATTAGTGAGATTGTATTGTAGTGTTTAAGTACGTGGCTGCTATGGACGTGATGCTCTGCCAGATGTGCTACATTAAATGGCAGCTCAGTGCGATGTGTCTGCATATGTAACATAGTCATAATATATTAATGTGAGACCCCCTAAATGGGGAAACTACGCTATCTGCTGTTGGAATAATATACCTGCACTCAATGGTACATCTACTCAAAAGTGAATGTGTCAGTGGGCAAAGAATATTAACTCCATTAAAGGGCATATAAAAGTTCAATTAACAGCACAGGGCAAATAAGCATATGTTTACATTTGTGTCACTGTGGTTTTATTTACCTACTAATTAGTCTTCTGTGTATTTTTTAATAAATGAAATGTCAATGCTCCAGCTGTAGTCTGCTGATTGTAACATGGTGCCATATCTAAACGCAGATAATGTATGAGCTCATTGCCCACAACTGATGATCACCCTTACGTTTGTATACCTGGATGGTTACTTAGGGAGAAAAGACTCAAACAATCAAATACCCAAGTGTTACACATACTCAAAGGGAGGTTCAGAAAGGCAAAGAAGAAAAGAATAATAAACCACAGATTAAAACAACCAACTTGTCCTCACAGGCAGATTAAGCTGATGTTTCACAGCTGGGCAGCTTTGTAGCTTTGTGTGCATTAATGGTGAACTAATTGAAACAGACAGCAGGAGATTTACATATGCACTCATCATAGCGCTGACAGTGAGTCACAAGCAGCTGATCACAACAATCACAATTTATAGTCAGTATAATCTAATGATCACCAAAACATCCCAAATAAAAAACATACAATTAGATATTCTCTGCTAAGATGCTACCATGGGTTTTGCATGGCTCTTTGTCTGTGGTCAGTCCTATCAGGCTTGTTTAGTTACATGAAGGCTACAGAGATCCCAACCTCTCCATTCTACTGGTCATCGCTTTTAGTCATTGCCTTCATGTGAGTCTACTGGTAGTTACTGAATGCGCTTTGCAATGTGGCTTGAAAAGTGTGTGTCTTGTGTTCCCCTCTAGCTCTGCCCCAAAAGGTTTATAAGGTTTATAAATCTTCCACTGTATATCATTGAATTATTTTTCAATCATCTATCTATTTTTAGTAATTGTGTCTTGGTAAACAGCATTACATAAATTCAAGAATATTATGTGATGTTATGTCAATTCAGAATGACAATTAATGAAAAATGTGAATTTGCACTGTAGAGTAGGATTTATATTACATACATATTTTCAAATGTATTGAATTATTTTTTATTGCTTGTCATGTTTGTGTATATAGCAAATGTGTTGTAATACAAGCAACAAAGATTTTTTGTGTCTGAATGTGTGAATTACTGTAAGAAAGAGAGAGAGAGAAAATAGAACAAAATGGGAACAGAGAGAGAGAGAGAGAGAGAGAGAACGCAAGCGCAGTGGATGCAGTAATAGGAGGGTGGGGTGGTCTGGATCACGGGATTGAAACAACGAGAGTGAGGAGTATTAAGAAACAGACTTACAGAGTCAGGTCACACCTGACCGTACGAACGGAAGGAAGCTCCTCCGCTTGCACATTGCACGCACATTTTCTCACACACACACACACACACAGACACACAAACATACGGTGTATACAGGCAGAGGCAGTGAGCCAGCAAGCAGAGAGCCTGCAAACCAGCAGCCATGACAGACACCGGTGAGTAACTACATATTTCTCACATTCTAACTAACATCTCTGGTTTGTGTGGGCTTCTGTGCTTACCAGCATGTTCTTACACCAGATCTAAATCTGTGATGTCATGCGTAACACTCTCAGAATTCTAGATTTCATACTCACAGCCTCATCTGCAGCTACTACTGCTGCTGACTGCTACATGCATGAACCCATAGGCAGCATAGTGAAAGGGTACATTTAAGCATGATTATGGTGGTGAATTTATATGAAGCTTTGCCGTGAGTTCATTTGCTCCTGGAGTGTTGTATCTGATCTGATTGTGCCATTTGTTTCATTGTATCAACCCTTGCATCAGTGTATGTTAATGCAAGTATAAGTGAAGCAGCTGTGATCAGCACCCTGGGGACGCCCCCTGACTGATTGTGAATTGCTTGTGTGTTTCTTGTCAAACACACAAGGAGACACATATAAACATGCATATGGTCCCACACACATGCAGGCACACAAACACACAAGAGGACATGGGGATTAGGTCCTGACTTACAGTAGGTGGCTTCGTATAAGCCTGATAGCCCCCTAGTCAGGCTATTTTCACTTGACTTACAGGGGATTAGCTGAGGTGATTACCATCTGCAGGTCTCTGCTCACCGTGTCACTATGTGCATCTGTTTGTGTGCTTATTTGTATGTCATATGTTGTATTATTTAAGTAGTTTTTAATGCTTGTCCTTGTGCTTTTATCCCTAATGCTCTAAAATTTGCACACACTGTCATCTAGAAATTGTTTGTATAATAGTGAATAAATGGTGGAAGAGTCACAATATTCATCCATTATTTATAAATACAGACTGCAAAGGTATTTACCTGCTAGACTTGTGTAGCCTATTGAATCACACTGCTGTATAGCGAAATATTGGAGATGTGTACGTTTTCATCTACTGTACTAGAATGGTTGAATACCACAGTCATCAGGATACAATGCTTTGGTTGAACACGCTTTGCTGTTGTTGACAGATTTTGGGCTTTGGGCTAATGATCATTAACCACATACGCCGCCGTGACGGAGGCGCTTTTGTTTTGTTTGTTTTGTTCTCTCACCTTCTGCCATTATGTCCTACCTCCTGTTTCTTGTCTGGCCTGATCATTGAAGCGATCCTCAGTTCGGTTTGGTCACTTGCTGATTGAACTGGAGGTCTGTGTTGTATGTGGCTGTTGATCAGCTGATCAAGGCGTCTTTCGTTTTGAAGGTTCAGAGACGGCTTTCGTTCTCTATGGAGGGGAGCAGGGTTGGTGATGCAGGCGAGTCTCTCAGAGCAGAGTGTGGTCAGGCCCTTTCCCAGCATCCTGTAGATGTTGACTAGATTCGGGCACAGATGGAAGAGAGGCACGGCTGCTCTCACAGCTCAGTCCTGGGGTAATGTGTAATGTGGCGTTACTGTGTGAGTCACGTTCTCTCGTGACTTCCATCACATGTAAATCTACATTCTCATTATTTAGGGGCATCCTGAGCACATGAGATCTCCAACAGAATATAAGGACTTATCATCACACACTTTTTGTTGCCTGGTTGGTTGGTTTTTATTAATGTATATCGTGCCACGTTTGTTTCCAGTTCATTCGTTTGGTTTGTATTTTGTTTTCTCACACATACATACAAACATTTTACCGTGTAAGTTTGCATTTGGTTTGCCATTCCAGCAATGCAGCACCTTGGTGAAGGCGTGTGTCAACTGCTCCAAGCAGATGTCTGGTGAAGGGGATGCTGCATGTGAGAAGGGTTCCCCCCTGCGCCACTGATTGTTTCTGCTCCTAATGTTCCTGTTTCTGCACCAAGACGCACGTCTGTGGGTCAGCTGAGCGTGCCTCACCCCTCTCTATGGTCCCTGTTCCTGAGCACTGCATCACAGAGGCATGCGATTCATGTTCCTGCTCCATGTTACACATCAGCTTCGAGTTGACTCAGCTCGGGGGAACCTCATCCGCACCTACGGTTCCTATTCCTGTACTCGGTGCTCATCTGTTGATCAGCTGCGTGGTGCTACCCACCCACCTATGGCTGCTGTTCCTGTCTCCAGCAGACGGGTGATGACTGCCCCATCTGTTCCTGTTCCAAGGCGCACACCAGAGGTGTAGCTGCCATGGTCCCAATACCTGACCCAGTCCGTGCTCCACAATTTTTGCATGACCTTGTCTTCCGAATCTGTGTCATCCAAGAGGTGGCTGTTGTTTCTGTCCTCCTCACCCTAACCCCTCTTGATGGGGTTCCATGGGACGGACTTGTTCGTGGACTCATTTAGTTTGTTAGTTTTGTTTGTGTTTGGTCATGTTTGTATTATCACACTGTCTAGTTGGGTTTGTGTTGGGTCTCTGTACTATTTTTTTGACTATAGTTTGTCTAGTTTGTTCATTTCAGTTAGTGTGTTTCTTTCTTTTGGTTCTGGTTATCAGAGGATTACGAAGATGTAGTTGACACTGTTGCCCTGTGCTTTGTGCCATTTTGTTTGGTCTTTGTTTATGTGGTTATTGAACTTGTTTCTGTGTATGTTAAGGTTTTCTGTCTGCTAAATTCAGTCAGCTGGTCCTGTCTACTGTCCTGTCAGTCAGGGCTGGTTATATTTTGTCTTAGTCTGTGTCTGAGTGTGGACTACTTGTCTGTTTGATTGGTCATGCTGTATGTCTGTCTTGGTTTGGCCCCTAATCACCCCTCCACACCACAGGCACTTTGCCAGTTCGCACACGTTGTTATAGCTTTGTTTGTATTTACCTCGGAGTCACTATTTACTTGGTTTAATGTCTTTGTAAATTTGTTGTTTTTACACGTCATATTTTGCTTTTTTTGCTCTTGTCTTATTTGAACGCCTGTTGGTTTCAACCCATTGCCAGTTCCTGTTGTTCACTGCTGTACTCTAGTCTATCCAGTTTTAGGTTACACACCAAATTAAAGTTTCCTATTATAAGCTTTGCAGCAGAGTAAAGAAGATGTGAGGAATGGTTGTCAGCATTAGGGCCAAATATACTAGCATGCCTGTCATTTGGTAATCAGTCTGTCTTGCATTTATACTCACCACTCACAAGCACTCATCACTATTGAGTCATTCCTGATTCTTCAGCGCACCTGTTTGTTTCCACTTCCCTGACCTCTAGCTTTGGTAAACCTTTGTCAGTAAGTTCGTCAGTTAGTGTTTCCCATAGTGATTGTTATTTGCTGCATTGCAGTGATCTTGTTTTCTAGTTTTCTAAATTGATAATCCATTTTTCTCTGGCCTAGGTGCAGCGTTTTGTTTTCTAGTCATTTCAAGTTTATGTTACATGTTACAGAATCCTGTAGCTTACGTCTCAGTATCCTTTGCACTTGAGTCCTGGCACCTGGTCTGGTCAGTCCACTTGTAACAATTTGTTAAAATGGTTAAATTATTATTTTTTTAAATATTAAAAAAAATAAATTGTTTAATGGCAACGATGATAAACCTGAATTGACTGGTTTAAATGATTATTGTTTGTTTGTGTATTTGTTTGTGTCCAGAGTACACTGGTGTGAAATTATATAAGAGCTGTGCTGTAAATCAGGAAACCTTCCAATGATGTGTGGTTTTACAACATGGTTTGGTGGTGATGATGTTCATGTGTTTCTGTGTTGCAGACTCTCTAAGCGAGGCCTTAAAGGCTATCAGTGTGAGTACAGAGCTGATTGAGGAGGAGCTCAAGCCTCATTTGGACACTTTGCTGGCTGCCCTGCTGGAAAAGAGTGAGTTGTGACCAGTGGTTCCATTTGTTGGTGTGTTGTTTTTACATTCATTGCTCATCAGTTCAGAGTGTCTTCTTCCTTTAGGCTTTTCCCTTTTAGGCCACAGCGAGTCATCTTCCTCCATTTAACTCTGTCTTCTGCCTCCTCTTCTCTCTCACCAACAAGCTTCATGTCCTCTTCCACTACATCCATATACTGTATCTCATCTTGGTCTTCTCCTAGACCTCCTGCCTGGCAGCTCCAACCTCAGCATCTGTTTACAGATATCTTCTCAATCTCTCCTCTGAACATGTCCAAACACCTCAATCTGGCTTCTCTGCCTTTATCTCAACATTCAACATGAGCTGAGCCTCTGATGTCCTCATTCCCTCTTTGTCCTCGTCCTCCCAGGGAGAACTTCCACATCTGGATCTCTTCTGCCTCCAGCTCTGCCTCCTGTCTTTTCTTCTCCTGTCTCTAAGATGCACAGCATCACTGGTCTCACCAGTCTTAAAACCTTCCCTTTGATTCTCACAGATTCTCTTTCATCAAACAACACACCTGATGCTTTTCTCCACCGTTACATCCTGATTGGAGACGTCTCTTCACACCCTCCGCTGCTCTGGACCGTTGCCCATAACCTCACGCTTCCACTTGGTTCCTTCTCATTTACACACAAGTTTTCAGTCTTGCTGTGGCTGACCTTCATTCCTCTGCTTCCAGAGCACCTCCACCTCTCTAGATGTTCCTCCACCTGCTCTCTGCTCTCACCACAGAGCACAGTCATCTGCAAACATCATAGCCCATGGAGATTCCTGTCGGACCTCGTTTGTCCAGAGCAAACGACCCCTGATGCAGACCCAGCTCCAGCTTGGGCTCCTCTGTCACCTACAGTTCACCTCACCACTGTCTAACAGCTGTCACACATGTCCTGCTCTACTCTAACATACTTCCTCATACAACACCACAGCTCCGCTCTCCTTTTCCCATTTTACTGCATCTGTCATGTTGTTTCTAGGCATGAAACCACATTGCTGCTCTCAGATGCCCCCCTCTGCTCTTAGCCTCGCTTCCACTACTCTGTCCCACAACTCCATTGTGTGGCCCATCAGCTTTATTCCTCTGTAGTTGCCACAGTTCTGCACGTCTCCCTTCTTGTTCTTGAAAACAAGCAACTGACCACTTCTCCTACATTCCTCAGGCATCCTTGCACTCTTGTTGAACAGACTAGTCAGAAACTCTACTGCCACCTCTCCTGGACACTTCCACACCTCCACAGGTTTATCATCAGGACCAACAGTCATCTCTTTACTCTTCGTTCTCTTTCATTTTCCTCAATCATCAACTCTTCAAAGTTCTCCTTCCATCTTTCCATCACACTCCTGGCTCCTGTCAACACATTTCCATCCCTTTCTGTGATCATCCTAACCTGCTGTCCAACCTTCTCTTTTCTATCTATATGTAACGACCTCACCTGTAACGATTCGGCCCTCCAACCACTGGAGGGCGCTCTTGTCCCCCTTTCGTCTTTGGTGGTTTTTGTTTCGTTCACTTCCTGTTTCTGTTTATCATTGTTTTCACCTGTTGTTGATTTCCTGTGAGTCTGTATTTAAGTTCACCCTTGTCCCTCCTTTAGTTGCTGGCTGGTATGTATCTGTTACTTAGGGCCACAGTTAGTGTTACCTGGTTTTTGTACGTCTGTATTATTGTTACTGCGTATGTATTGGTGTTACAATTTTGTAGTGTTACTTGGAATCTGGTGTTAGTGTTGTGTGAGTATTTGGTATTTGTTGTCAGTGCACGTTCTTTGTTCTTGAGTCCTGTCTATGTTAAAGTTTTGTAGCCTCAGGTTTTGTTTTTAGATAGATAGATAGGACTTTATTTATCCCGCAGTGGGGAAATTCTGGTGACCCAGCAGCAGCATAATTGCAGTCAGAGAAAGATTACAGTACAAGAGTAAAAGAGTAAAATTTGTTTTTGACAGTATGTACATGTCTAGACATAAAGTGCGAAGTTCCAAAAGCAAAAATAAAATAACATACATGTACATGGACACCGCACGGCACACATCACACTATGAAACATGCTTTACAGTCATGTTGATGTGTTGTAGAGTCTTATTGCCGTGGGTATGAAGGACCTCCGGTGGCTCAGTCCTGCATTTCAGGTGCAGCAGTCTCGCGCTGTGTGAGCTGCGTTGGTCCTCCACGGTTTGGTGCAGGGGGTGGGAGGGGTTGGCCATGATGGACGACAGTTTCGCCCGCGTCCTTCTGTTGGCCACCACCTCGATGGACTCCAGTGGGCAGCCCAGGACAGAGCCAGCTTTCTTAACTTTCCGTTATTCAGTAATTTTGTGTTTGTCCATAGTGTTTTATAGTGTCCGGGTCAGTTTGGTATTTGTTTAGGTTCACATTTAGTTCTAGTCACCTGTGTTTATGTTTTGTTCATGTTTGTTTTCTTTTCTTAAATTAAATTATTATTTAATAGTGCTCCTGTGTCTGTGGTCGTGCAATTGGGTCCTCCCTCGTCAGTTTGTTAGTGTGGACACAGGCTCTAGGTCGAGCAGCCCTTTTGTATTTTCGTGTCTTGTGATCATGGGATTAGGCTCTAGGTTGAGCTCCTCCCTTTAGTTAGTTTTGGCGTCACCCAGTGGTGAATGAAGGTAGTACCAGGGGCTCA
This sequence comes from Macropodus opercularis, assembly GCA_030770545.1. NCBI lineage: Eukaryota > Metazoa > Chordata > Actinopteri > Anabantiformes > Osphronemidae > Macropodus > Macropodus opercularis. The sequence continues at coordinate 15,956,132 of CM061103.1, forward strand.
GGTGCTCCTACCCCTGGTACTCTAGTGCGTTTCGTAACATCACCGACTTGTACAGATCCACCTCTCCCTCCTTACTGTCCAAGTCCTCATATGGCCTTTGTTTGGCCTTAGCCTCCTCTGTCTTCACCCTACGCTGCATCTCCGTGTCTGCTGTCATCTGTTCTGTGTCTCACTTCACTAACCTCTTTCTCTGTATCCCCCTGGACTTCCTCATTCCACCACCAAGTCTCCGTGTCCACTTTCTTCTTCCCTGATGATGCACCAAGTGCCCTCCTACCGTCTCCCTGATCACATTAGCTGTGGTTGTCCAGTCATCTCAAACCACCTCCTGGCCACCCAGTGCCTTTCTCACCCCCTTCCTATAAACTACACAGCATTCTTCCTTGTCCTCTGTTCGGCCTTTGGCCTCTTTGGGCGGCATTGGCTCAGAGGTAGAGCCGTCACCCACCAATCGTCGGTTCGATTCCTGGTTTCCCCATTTACTATTTGTTTTCCCCACCACCATGGCCATCTTACCCACCACCATCCTGTGTTGCCTGGCTACACTCTCCCCTTCACATTACTATGCCTGCACAAGATGAAGTGCTTCTACCTCCTGTGTTCTTGCCTTTTCTGCCGGAAGGTATTCACTATGGCCATTTCCATCCTTTTTGCAAAGTCTACCACCATCTGTCCTTCTGCGTTCCTGTCCTGAAGACCAAACCTGCTCATCACAGTCTCATCACCTCCCCTTCACCAACATGTCCATTAAAATCTGCACCAATCTCCACTCTCCCACCTCTGGGGATGCTCTGCATCACATCATCGAACTCATTCCAGAATCCTTTTCTTCTAGCTCACATCCTGCCTGTGGGGCTTAACCACTGACAACATACAGAACATTCCTGACTAACTCCTCTTTCAGAATCACTCTTGCCCCGTTTCTCTTCCCATCCACACCTAGTAAAACAACTTCAACCCTGATCCTAAGCGTCTAACCTTGCTATCTTTCCATCTGGCCTCCTGTTGGCTACAATTAAAAGCTTGCACTATGTGGGAATTGTTGGGTTTAGTTGTGTAAGGTCTTAAACCTTACTTGTAAAGTGCCTTGAGATAACTGATGTTGTGAATTGGCGCTATATAAATAAAGTTGAGTTGAATTGAATTGAATTGAACTGTACACACAGCATGTCCACCTTCTATCTCTGCATCATGTCAGCCAACTCTCTAGCCTTCCCTGTCATTGTCCCAACATTCAAAATCCCTACAATCAGAACTTTCCTCTGCTGTCTCTGCCTACAAACGCGCCTTCCTCCTCTCCTTCGATCAACAGTAGCCCAGTATAATTTTAGATACCTAATTTTAACACACGTTAAGACATAATTTTATTTTAGACTATGTTGATATCAGTTCAGATTGTCACATCTCAATGATGATTAAAGTCCACAGCTGGGCTGCTGTTATCAGGAAGAGAAACTGGAAGCTCAACGACTGGAAGATGTATTTTGGTGGGTGGTTAATCAAAAACTGGAAGTTCCTTGAACCGAAGGCCGTAGATGTGTCTCAATATTCATATCAAATGGGACCAATAACCAAATATTTATTAGTGGCAATATTATTGTAAAATATTATAAAAGTGTAAATTAGTGATAACTGAAGGAATGAGTTCAGCGTTGTCTGATTGAAATCAGCATAGTTTCCTCGCTGTACACAAATACTGACAGAAAAGTACCATTTAAACTATAATAAACCTTTTAATTTCAATAAAACAAGGCTCATTACAACAATTTCATCTTAGATGTTCACATCCGGGTGTCTCTGTTGACCTTTCTCGATAAACCTTCCTCCCATTTTGAATACGATGAATTTCTCGTATATGTTTCATTATCTTTGATTGAACTTAAGAAGATATTTTTAATGAACTAACAACATATAAAAAACTTATATGGTGGTGTTGAAACAGTGAATGTCTGTTTACCTGAGAACCTGACAAGCATCTCCCACCGTTACAGCAGTAATGAAACTGTTACAACTGTTACGAACTAACACTAGTTTCAGTTACAGAAACCTATGACAGACAGGTTAAAAACGAACTGCTTGTTTGATTGTTAGTGTTATGATTCGCTATGTGTGTCTCTTACCTTGACCATACCCCCTCCATTGTCAATTCCCACTTCCTGCTTTTTTCTTTCCCATCTTTAGCTTTGCTAATGACTGCTCATTACTTTCACCTGTGGCTTGTTCCTCTTTTGTAGTTATATTCCACTTCTCCATAGTCCGATCTCTAGATCTTCTGCTCTGAGATGTCAGCATCCAGCCATCACTTCTTGTTTTTGCAGGAACTGTTCCTGTTACAGCCGTTTTCTTCAAGTCAAGTGAATTTGGTGATGTCATGTTTTTCTGAAGCAGAGTTTATATCTTGTTACCTGTCTGCCTGGTAATGGGGTGATTCTGGCCAAGTCACACTGGCTGAATTTAAATGATAGTTTCCACTGAAGCAGAGACGATTCATATAGAAGGACTCTATGTTATGACAAGGGTCATCAGCCTGCCAGTACATATTCACACGCGTCTGCAGACATTGCTCCGAGCATGTCGCCCTGCTGACTCTCTCCAAGTTCAGTCCCATGAGTGGAGGAACCAAACCAACACTAGTTTTGTTAAAGCCTTTCTTTCAAGTATCTAAGCTGTTTATATTTTCAAAAAAACCTTTAAAAAAAACAAAGCAAACGCATTCCCCAATTCTGACACCAGGAGGGTTTAATCACAGACTCTCTTCTACTGTATATCTGAAATATGCCGTAAATACTATTTTGTTTTCCGGCAAAGTATCTCTTACTATTTCTTGAAGTTTTGGTAGACGACTTAAATGCTTAGTCGATAGTAAATGCCATGTGGTTCTGGTCAGTGAGTCCCAACCCTGGAACAGTCCTGGAACAGATGTTCCATGTCGTAATCATGCCTAGTAACATATTATGAACCTTGGTACTCTGTTTACATTAGATCTTCTTCATGAAGTTTTCAATATGTGAAATGTGCCTCTATGAATGTTTTGTTTTTTATTTAGGTCAACTTTTTAATTTCTTCCCACTGTTTCCCTCTGGCTCTGCTCTTGGTCCAGCTTAAGACACGTGTTCTTAAGCTTCATCATGTTATCATATACCTATGTGCAGTACAAGTACACAAATACTGTGTACATGTCATTACAGTAAAGATGCTCTTTACATTACACAGTACACTGCACGCTGTAATGTAAAAAGAGAGAATGTTTAAGAGGTTGATTTAAGTTTGAGTGCTTATGTTACTGAACTTATTGTGTTCACCTGAAGTGTCTTTCAGGTCAAGGATTCTTCCCACTGGTCACTGAGCCTGATTCCCATTAATCGTGGCTTTTTAAAATTAACCTCCTAAAATCCTCCTCCTTTCTGACCTAATTGCATAAATCTAACCCACACATTTAAATATCTCACCTTAATCTCAAACTTTAGCTTAACTTTACCACCAAACTGAATTCAACGTGAACCTATTGTTTTGATTTGGAACTAGTGACTTTGTGTGTTCACAGAGGAAGATGCTGCTGTTGATATAGCCAGGAGTGGGATTCTACCCACATTTGCTCAGACCTTACAGAATAAAAGCAGTCTGAGCTGCCAGGTGGCTCTGGTGGTGGCAGAGATGGCGCGTGAAGGTAGGTTTGTGCCTGTCTGTTGTAAGTTATGCTCTTATGGTTAAAACGCAATTTATCCTTAAGGGATAGTTTTTCGTAGAGCTCACTCAACTGTCATAGAGTCAACATGGCACAGTTAGTGAAAAATCTAAATCGGGATGAAGAAGATGTGGTTGGACTGAAGTAATAAGGTCTTCTAATTGTGTGTGCTGTAGCTGCAGTCAGGGAGCCATGCATTGAGGCAGGTCTGGTGAATATGCTGGTGCCACATCTGAACAGTAACAACCAGGAGATGCTGCTCAACACCGGCCGAGCCATCGGACGTATCTGCTTTGACAACTGTGAGTGTGACAGTGCTGGTCTCCACAGGACTGTGTTCTGGTCAGTCTTCATTTTGCTCTCTTGCTCTCTCGCTCTCAGCTTACCAACAGGACCAGTTAGTCAAGAGTGGTGTAATCCCCAGACTGGTGTCTATAATGAAGGAGTATCCAGAGAATGACCCGCTGGTCAACGTTTGCCTGCTCGCTCTGTGTAATCTGGCTGACATGGGTAATTATCCAAACATTGTGCTTTATTGTATTTGTATATTTTGGTTAACTGGAAGCTGGGTTAGAGTATTTAGACCTCTCCTGCACAGCGCTGGGGGCTGCTTTGTGAATGTTAGTTGTGTGTCACTGTGCTCATCTGGCTTTTTGTAAAACAAAGATCCAGAAACACAGTGTGAAGTGAAACCCTCATCAAGAGACATAGAAACAGTAGATGTCAGGTTATAATTGCTGCTAGTTGGAATAATTGGTTAGCTCAACACTGTTTATGGTTATAGACTCTTATGTTTGCAGACTCAGCAAGAGAAGCCCTGGCAGAGGTGGATGTGGCAAATGTACTGATATTTCAACTGAAACGGGCGCCTGATGCTGAACGCAGACATGTCATCCTGGAAATACTCGGCTCACTGGGGGAGAGTGGTAAGACCTTCAGCAACAACACTATGAAAGAGACCCAAAGCTTTATGAAATGTCGTGTCTGCCTTACAACAACAATCACATAAAGGCAACATGATTGAGTGTCAGCAATTATGATGGGTCTTTACTGTCCATCCATGTTAGTCCTGCCCTCTGAGACAGTACAAAAACCATGTGGTCCATGTTCCATTCCAACCAGGTAAACCTCGCCATACAAACAGTTATGGTCATATAGACAGTTTTGCCTTTTATGTAACTCTTGTAAATCTTGTTATTCTGGTAAACCCAATCAATTCTCCACTGTTCTGCTTTGTGATTTTGGCTGCGTTAGTACAACGTCTGGTTGCACCTGCTGGGGGTGTCTTAAAGTTGGATAATCTATAATTGGCTTTGGACAGTTCGGTGGATCAGCTCGTTACAGTAACCTGTGGTTAGGTTTCAGACACGATCATTCACAGCACAGGCATCTTTGGGAGGGATGGCCTTAAGACCAGCATGGACGGCAAGTTAATGTTCATGGGTCAAGACAGACTCAAAATCTAGCCCCCTGTTGATTATAAAGGTATAAACTTTGATCCAACACAACTTCATTGCACAGCATTTATATAACCAATATGAAACATCATTCAGTCATCTAATGCTACAATGTGATGTTTTTCAACAAAAATAAATGAACACTACTACTGTAAGTAGAGAAAACTTTTAAACCTTGCTTTTTTTCCTGTTGTGTAATTATTGGAAGATGATGCCAGCTTAATATTTCAAGAAGACTTCAGTAAAGATGGCCTGGTTGTGTTGTGTTACTAGATACACTGAAAGTGCAGTTTGCAGAGTCTGGAGTACCAGAAGCTTTATCAGAGATGATTCAAGTTCTTCAGGGAGGTTCTGACCCCCACGACCTCTGCAGCATCAAGATCGCTTCCAACCTCATAGTGTCACTGCTTTTAGGAGGTAAGTGATGCAGGCGCTGTGTACAACAAGAGTGTTTGTGAATTTGGAATTGCAATAGCAGTAGTGCTCATTTGAAAAACGAATGAAATGCTTAATATTTAATTATGTATGTCTTGTATCAGATGAATCTATGCAGAAGTGTTTTGGTGAGGGGTCAGGTCTGGTGTATCAGGACATTCTGTCCTGGCTGCAGAGCTCCAACACCCAGCTGCAGCTGTCTGGGGCCTTGGCCATTGCCAATTTTGCCAGGAACGGTAAGATATTTGAACTGTAAAGATGGTGGCCGGTCAGACAGACGTAATAAAGAGGATTGTGTTGACACTAGGGCCTTTCCTACTGAAGTCAATAAACATTGGTAATTAGCTGCACCTCAATTCAATTCAATTCAACTTTATTTATATAGCGCCAATTCACAACATCAGTTATCTCAAGGCACTTTACAATTAAGGTTTAAGACCATACACAACTAAACCCAACAAATCCCACATAGAGCAGCTTTTAATTGTAGCAAATCGATAAATTGTACATTTTAATAGCAACAGTGGAAAAACTCCCTCTATAGAGGAAGAAACCTCCAGCAGACCCAGGCTCAGTGTGAGGGGATAGAGAAGAAAGAAAAGAACACAACCACAACAAAACAAGCAGCAACAGACACAGGCGGGATGGTTGGACCAGCAACTGAACACTGGAGACACACGACTCTGAGTCTGATGATACCTGTAGATGAGAATAGAGAGAGACAGAAAGAGAGAAACACAACTAGGAGAGAAAAGGGACAAAGTTAGTCACATGTGAACATGGAGGCATGTTAGTGGATAGAAGAAACAGATAAGAGCTCAGTCAATGAAGGACGTCCCCCAGCATCTAAGTCTATAGCAGCTTAACTAAGAGATGGTTCAGGGTGACCAGAACCATCTCTAACTATACGCCTTGTCAAAAAGAAAGGTTTTAAGCCTAGTTTTAAAACTAGAGAGGGTGTCTGCTTCTCAAACCTGAACTGGAAGCTGGTTCCATAGGAGAGGAGCTTGGTAGCTAAATGCTCTGCCTCCCGTTCTACATTTAGAAACTCTAGGAACCACAAGCAGACCAGCGCTCTGAGAACGAAGCGTTCTGTTGGGAGCATAAGGAGCCATGAGGTCTTTAAGATAAGATGGAGCTTTATTATGAAGAGCTTTGTAGGTGAGGAGAAGAATTTTGAATTCTATCCTAGATTTGACAGGGAGCCAATGCAGAGAAGCTAATGTAGGAGAAATGTGATCTCTCTTCCTAAGTCCAGTCAGACTCTGGCTGCAGCATTTTGAATTAATTGGAGGATTTTCAAAGAGTTATTGGGACAACCTATGAGTAGCGAGTTACAGTAGTCAAGCCTAGAGGTAACAAATGCATGGATTAATTTTTCAGCATCAGCCTGTGAGAGGATGCTCCTAATTTTAGCAATATTCCTCAGGTGGAAGTAGGCAGTTCTAGAGATTTCCTTAATATATGGTGTAAAGGACAGATCTTGGTCAAAAATGACACCAAGGTTCCTGACAGTAGAACTTGAAGCTGACGTTATGTCATCCAGAGAAACAATCTGATTCAATAAAGAGTCTCTCTGGTTTTTAGCACCAATTATAATAACCTCAGTTTTATCTGAATTCAGTTGTAGAAAGTTATGGGACATCCAGGATTTGATATCATTGGTTTGTTTCCTCTGGTTTCATGAACAAATATAACTGAGTATCATCTGCATAGCAGTGAAAATTTATAGAATGTTTTCTAATAATATTACCAAGGGGAGACATGTAAAGACTGAAAAGTACCTGGGCACCAAAGCTTAAGATCTGCCTGTAGAGTTTCAATTCTTAGTGTATATTTAGCAAATGTTTAGTTGTGTTACAAACTAAGGCTTTGACTGAACTAAGACTGAGACTAAAACAGTTGATACTGGAGGTGGAGAACCTGACTATGACTGACTGGGACTAATGAGTGGACCCAAATGCATGACCAGTGCATTTATTAAGAACTTTGAAATTTGAACAGATTGACACAGTGATTATCCATACATTGTTTGATGGTGGTTTCGAACTGAAGTATGCTGAAGTAGTAAAACAGTAATCAGGTGTTATGGTTTGTGTTTCTGTCAGACAGCAACTGTGTGAAGATGCTGGACCTTGGTGTGGTCCCTTATATCCTGACCTTGTTGGAACAGCACATCAATGAAGGAGACGTATCAGTCCAACATGCTGGACTGAGCGCGCTCAGAAATCTGGCTATTCCAGGTACTGATCAAGGCAGAACTGTGCCAGCGTCCTTCCAGTGACTAAACAGCAGTTTCACTTTGTGTTTCTATAATGGTCCAAATAAATCATCTGTTTCTTCCAGCCACCAACAAAGTGCGGATGCTGGAGGACGGAGTGACTGAAAGAATAAAGACCCTGCTGCAATCTGACATGCCACCAGTTCAGTTCAAACTGCTGGGTACGCTACGCATGATGGTTGATGGGCAAGGTGAGTGTCATTCAGAAAGACAACCAAATAGTTTGTTTTATGGGTGTGACTCCTGGAACATTTAACCACATTTACTCCTGGAACATCCAGGAGTAAATGTGGATGAAAGTTGAGATCTCTGTAAATCTCTGTAAATCTCTGTGTTGGGGTTTGTTTGAATAGACCATGAAAAGATCAATTGAATTGAAGTAACTAACACACACACAAGGTCCATGTAAAACGCTGCCGCTCTAGGGTCAGACACAAGCGCCATGTAGCCATGTTCCCTACTGTTTTTGAGATTGTTTCCTCCATGAACATTTTTATGAAAAAACTATTTTTCAGAGGAGACAGCCTTGGTGCTGGGGAGAGATACATTACTGCTGGCACGGGTCATAGAGTGGTGTGAAGCCAAGGACCACGCAGGAGTCAGAGGAGAAGCCAGTCGCCTACTGGCTGCCCTCATCAGACACAGCTGTAATCCAGTGAGTCAGTTCATTCTAAGATCTAATCCCACCGGGTAGTTTCTGTTATTTAGACGTGTTGAAGTTGTGGGCTGTGTCTTTAACAGGAAGTTGTCCGTGCTGTAGCCAAAGCTGATGGAGTGCGGCACCTTATCTCAATGGCAGCAAGCGAACATGTCATCATGCAAAACGAGGCCCTGGTTGCCCTGGCGATAGCATCTGCAATTGACATTGGTAAATTACTGAGCTGTGACTGAACTTTTCTTCCTGTGTTCAGGTTTGTTTGGCTATTTTTGTTTTAACTGTCCTCTGATAAAAAGGTAACTTTCTGTAGCACTCAGAATGTGTGGTAGTTCTAAATCAATTTCTGGGAACTTGCAAATTGAGGATGATGTCACCAGCTGTGACAGGTAAGAGCTCCAGGTCCAGTAAGACATGCTTACCTATTTATGGATGTAAACAGCAACTAACACAAAAAGAAAATGAATGAACGCATAGAGGAAATGCAAATCAGTATTCAGCACTGCAGGTAACACAGTTTACTGTAGTATGGACATGCTTATCTACCTGATTAGAGATGTTGATGAATAGGGTAAACATGTAAAGCTACAGCACCTTTAAAGTCACAGACATATTTCTTCAAGCTAAAAGTGATTGCAGGCAATGTGTGTTTAAGTTGTTTGTGACACTGAGGGAAAGGAAGATGAGCTGATGCATGTGAACAGTAACCAGCCAGTAATAACTGGACAGCTCTGCCTCAAGCGGACAAGGTTTATTACGAGCAGATGAATAAAAATAGGCGCATGCATAACCTGCAGCGAGAGTCTGTCGTCAGGGTGCTACATGAAGAAACAACTTTATAATACGGGATAATATAGTAACGGTGTTGAACTTGACAAAGCTAAAAAGAAATGATGTATATAAAAAAAAAACAGGTGCGTGTGTGTGTGTGTGTGTGCGTGTGCGTGTGCGCGTGTCATTCAGAGTCCATGCAGGGTCCGTTTAGGGAGGCAGACTTACTGACAGTGCTGAAGAAGATGCTGGAGGATCCTGTAGGTGCTGTTGAAGTGAAGTTCAGTGCTTTAGGACTCATCTGCAGCTTGGCTAACTCCGGTATGTGTACAACACACATTTTGACATGATTTTGTCACACTTGTAAATGCAACTACACACAATGAAGAATGTTAATTCTCAATTGAAGGGAATTAACCAGGATGATGTGCTGATTCTTAAACTTCTGCAATGGAACGCTTCCTGCAGCTTCCACCTCTAGTTTTGCAGTGTTTGCAAAAAAACTGTAAATAACAATCAGCTTTCGTAAAAAGTCTGATTCTTCTCCAACACCATCATCAAGATTTTGGACCAGATGTGTGCCAGCTGTTCTAGCGTGGCATTAAAATTGACTTTCCATTAACATTTCCATGTCAGTGTCATTATAATAAAATGCATGAGGCTTATATGCATGTGTAGGTTTGCTTTAACTAAAGCTAAACCTCATTTCAGGGCCTACAGACCCTACTTGCATGGTTTTCACCCTATCCCTGACCTGCACACTGCCCTGATAACCTGGATCTGACCTGTTTAACATTTGTCTTTCTTTTTCTTTCCTTCCTTGTCTACTAACAGGTGAGATGAAGGAGGAGTTGAACTCTGTAAATATGAAGGAAAGCCTCAATAAACTGACAGATCACAGCAGCAGCAAACTTGCCTCACAGGCCAAAACCCTACAGGCCCTTCTCAGTGACAGCAGCTAGACCAGCACAGTGACACAGGGTCTCATCTGCTCTATGGATTTTTTTTTATCTTATTCAGTGACATACTTTGATTAATCACTGGCTTTTAAAATGTTGCTTGTTTTGTTGCAGTAATTAATAATTACACATTAAAATGTAGTTTTCACACCAGGAATACTATTAGTAAAAGTGTCAGAGTCAATCAATATCGTAACTGAGGAAATGAAAAGTGGCGTGTGAAGGTATCATTTAAGTAAAGGTATATATTTGCATTTTATAGACAAAACACCTTTTTCCAAAGTCAGTGGGTGTTTTAACGTGATGGTAGCAGGCCATCAGGAGTGTCTGTCTGTCTGTCCCTGATAATGTACTATATGGTTCACAGTGACAGAATCAGACAGCAGTGACCACTAACTGCTGAGTCATAAGATTAAAAATGACAAGTCAGTTGTATAAGTTGTATAAGTTTGTGTGGGCACCACACTGGCGTAGGTTAGCACTGTTGCGTCACAGCGAGTAGGTCCTGGGTTCAATTCCAGGGATGCAGAGGAGTTCTGAAGTTCTGCCCTTGTCTGCGTGGGTTTTTTTGCTGGGTGCTTCGGTTTCCTCCCACAGTCCAAAGACGTGCAGTTAGGCAGTTAAGCTGATGACATCGCTCCCAGAAAAAGATTAATTCATGCTGAAAATATTTTTATATGAATTGCTCCAACTGGAAATAGCACAAATATTATTATATGTAATCTTCACATAATAAAACAACTGCAATGTCAACAAAATGTTGAAAATAATTGTAACAAGCTGAAAGCGACCTGTGATGATGGCTTCCACCACCGCAGCACCACATCCAGTAACCACCTCATCAACCACCATCCAATCACCTCCAAGCACTGCCATCCAGCAGAGTCCAACAAAACAAATGACGTCACCTCAATGAGAAATAAAGCTGCATGGCATGGTCTGCTGTAGTCTGTGAACTTTATGGTACAGTGGGTGGATTTAGGACAGGTAAGTAGACAGGTTTTGATACTGACAGATTTGGAAATACTATATAATAAGTATGAAACTTGCAGGACAGGATGGATGGATGAATGTAGAATTGAGAGATGCGGTTCATTAGCAATGTAGCACTGCTTCCTTTCTTTGTTTTCTGACTTTTCCTTTTTAGAAAATTAAGTTTGCATATTGTCTTTATGACTCATAGGTTGATAGGAGTGACCCATGACTATAATCTTAGTTGTGTGTTAGGTATAGGTAATCTATCGTGACATGAAACAGGGCTATGATCATGGTGCCATGATGTAAAATTAGTATATAGTATCACTCTTCAATCTTGTTGTGGAGAACACAACAGCATTAGTTTGCTATTGGCGCAGGCACAATCACATTCAAAGCAGCTGTGGTGTGTTGCATGTCCACTAGGAGGGTGCTTATCATTAGTGTTCGCCTGATTTAAACCCATCGTGTGATCACCATGTCTATGTGTTACAGTATAGACCAACCAGCCACAATGATTAGTATCATGCTTGTTGCACAACATGTTTGGTCTCACTGTTATGCTGATATGTTATTGTTATATATTAACAACAATCCTTTTAACCAAGTCAAATAGCAAAGACGCAGAATGGATGAATTAATGACAACAGATGAGTTAAACACATCCAGCACATTGTACAGTAATGGAGCCAGTCAGGAATAACACAGCATCCATGTGAGACAGGAATATGACTCTTTGTCCTATTACCTTCATATTTATGTGATAGAACAAATATAAAGGAAAACAATGTGAAGTGAAAATGTCAAATGGACATGTTGAACTGCAGCCATTACACAGTACACCAGTAGCAAGTGTGCAACAATGCTCTAAAACGTTATTGTGCCGTTATAGTTGCAAATTGTCTCTATAGTAGCAATAAGCAAAGGGTGCATATATGTGTGAACAACATCAAGTGGAACATACCTACTGCAAGGAGACACCTCTGCTGTCATGTTTCAGGCATTCTGTATTTCTAGACATCACTTTATTTCATAAAGTATTTCAGAGCTTTGTTGTGCAGAACTGTGCAAAATAAAATTAGACCGTGTCTTCCCTCAAAATGTCTACAGTTTCTTCTAATTAAAAGGAACATGAACTAGAAATGCTCCAGGTTAAAATAAAATGTATGTAGGTATAATGGACCACTTGAATATAAGTGCATATCTCACATAGCAATACTCTGTTGTGATGTTACAAAACAATACTATTTTAATACTGGTTAAATAAATCCGGCTATTTAAAAGACTTCATTCATTCATTGAACGGGCCTGACTTCAGCCTGTGAGGCAGCGCTGAGGGAAACATCCAGACTCAGGAAAGTAGGAAGTAAACATGTCTTCGTGCTGAGTCTCTGGAGCAGATCACGAGCTCGAGGTGAGCGGTCGCAGTAAGTAAGTGCTTGTTTTTGCTATAGTTACTGTGCTGCATAATAATTCGTAAACGGTCGAAGTTCGTTGTGCTCAGTTACCATAAAAATGACGACTGGCTGCGGTGCACGTCAGAGTCCAGTGGGGTCGATAACCTTTCAAAGCCGCGGTGCTCGGACCGAGACTTCAGGTGTGAAGTCCAGCTGTTTCCGGCTGAGCTGAGTAAAGACAGGCCATTTTTTCTGTAGAGTCGTTTCAAATTTCAGGTCACACATCAAACCCCAGTGAAGGCTGAAGTTCTCTGGCTTCCTTTCGCTTTCCGACAGCATTTAAGCTGTTGATCTTTGGTTTTTGGTCACTCAGGTCAGCAACAACATTTAACTCATTAGTGAACTCTGTTTTGAATATATATGTATTTTTGAATATATTTATAATATATCAAGGGTTAATGCTAAAGTGTATAGGTATGTGTAACATGAAGACGTTTTAGACAATGTTTCGGTTTTCCATGATGCCTTTTGCCTTTACAGTAACTATCAACAAGCTACGAGTCTTAAAGATGTAACGGTGATGGTCTTATGGTTGTTGGAAGGTGTGAGATGACGGAGGTGAGCCATCAGCGGTGGGGCGAGGTGCCTGGTCATGGCAGGGTGGACCTGTGGGTTCTGCAGTCCGCCCAGGTTCGGGTGGAGATTCTAAGCTTAGGTGCCATCATAAGATCTGTGTGGAGCAGAGGGAAGAATGGCCAGATGGAGGACATAGTGTTAGGCTATGATGAGCCAGAAGGTAGGACTAAAGATAACTGGACATGTATAGAACAAGGAGAGGAACATTTACTAACTAACGTAACTGTTGTTGTGAACAAATTTTTACATCAGATCAATTTTTAGTATCAAGTATACATTTACTTTGAATGTTCTGTTATTGTGGAAATGTATTAGTTTTAATGACTTTAATATCCTTTTTTCTTTAGGAGTGTGAACAATCAATACATTAGCTTCATTTAACCAGCGTTTTGTTCATAGTCTACAGTGTTTCTCATTATTACGTTAAATGATAACTAACCATCTACTTGCTTTTATCATCACTTTAAAACCTCAATATCAGTAATGATATTGAGATCCAAAATCAAACATTTATAATTTTATTTCATTTAAAGTTTTCTTTCTTGTTATGAAGGTTTTATTTTTCATAAATGGTAAGCTTTTAAATATAAAGTTTTTTTTTTTTTCTAAATAAAAAAAAGGTTGCTGTGTTGTCAGGCTACGTTTCAGATAAGCGCTACTTTGGAGCTGTGGTGGGCCGTGTGGCCAATAGGATCGCACTAGGACGCTTTGCAGTAGAGGGAAAAGTTTACCAACTAGATATCAACAATGGGCCTAATGCACTGCATGGAGGCCTGCGCGGCTTTAACAAGGTAAGCCTGAGTAAATGCCTAAAAGCTGAGTGGAAAAATAATACTGGTTTTCCTTCTTTATAAGTAATGACGAGTCACACATTCCAGCTGCAGCATAGGTTCAAAAGGGTTTGTTAAGGGTCACAATCGCGATTACACACTTAGCTAATTGCGTTTGGGGACTTTATTAGCGGTGATACTACACACAGGTACCTCTGTTGATTTCTCCTCATTGTCTGTGGATACCTCTGCGTACACAAAACACACACACTTACGGTTGATACCAATCACTGCGCTGCTTTAACTAGGCCCTGTTTGTTAACTGAACTCTGTACATTACACAAGCTTCAAGTATCCAAAGGAACATCTGTCCCTGTATTCAGGGACCAAAAACAAAATTAGGAAAATACAATCTCAAAACTTGTAAAAAATGATTTTAAGGAATGAGCTTGGCACTAGCACTAGTCAGCTGGTGTTGCTCCACTGTACACCAATAGTCACAGGCATCAGAAAAAGTCATCAGTTGGAACTCATTTGACTACAAAACCTGGTCAAAGATGGGCAGATGTTCACCAATCTGTGACAAACTGCGTCAAAACACAATTTCAGAAAAATGTTCTTTAATGTAAAATGATGAAGATACTACCATCTACACCCCCATGAACACAGTCCAGAAATGGGCCACATCTTGTTCGTCGTTCGTTTTGGAAATCATGGTATTGTTACCTGCAGACTAGATCAGAGAGAACAGCTTGCTATTGGTATGGGGAGCTGACAGTGTTGAAAGGTACATACTGTAGCGTTTTAGAGCAACATAGACATCCACCACGCAGCCTGGCTTCACAGGAGAAGAGTCCTGGTGCTGAGCTGCTCTTTCTGCTGTCCAGAAAATACGTGGTCATCATAAAACAAAAGATTCAGCAACAAAGGCCCAGGACTGTTGAGCAGCTCGAATCATCCTGATCAGACTAAAAGCGCTGCAACTGGTCACCTCACTTCCCAGACATTTCAAGAAACGAGGGTTTTACCATGGTAAACATTGCATTGGTGCTTCTAATTTTCGATGGGTTTTTCTTGCAGTCAAATTCAATATAAGCTAATATTTTCCACAACATAGCTAAATGTTTCAACCTTTCATATAAATAAAATGAGATTGGTAAGTTATTTACTTCTGTTGTACACAAAATTATATAACATGAGGACATTGTGTGCTCAGATAAATCTCAGAGATCCGTGAACCTTTTCCTTATTAAACTTATTTTGATCTAGTCTGTCTCATGATTCAGAATCTATGGCAGTGTTCTTGAAAATGAACCTGGCTTTGTGTACTGTCACTGCAACACTGTGCCGCATGCATGTGTTTACTATCCAGGCTATTTGGCAAGCTGCACCAGTGGAAGGCGGTGTGCGGCTGAGTCTCACCAGTCCAGATGGAGACCAGGGTTATCCTGGAGAAGTTCAGGTCTCTGTCACCTACACCCTACAGGTACAGCCATCTGGATTTCAAGCTGCATACATAAACATTGTGGTTTACAGATGTGAGTTGAGCTAAATGGAATTTATGTTTTCAGGGTGAAACACTAACAGCTGAATACCAGGCCCAGTCTACCAAAATCACCCCCATCAACCTTACAAACCACTCTTACTTCAACCTGGCTGGACAGGTAAAGGGCACATGAGCTGAGTGACCAAAGGGGTTCAAAGCCTCTAGTTCTATTTATAGAATGAAGTGAAATTTAATACCAAGCGAACATAGGATCAGTGCTTACAGTAGGACAATGCTCCCAACTCAATAAATGCCAAGGTGGGACAGTAAGAGAGCTACTCATACTGTACAGTAGGTGAATATCCGAAACACTCAATATAATGAACAATAAACATTTGTAAAAAAAAAAAAAAAAAGCAAACATTCTAACAAAACTTTGTAAGAGACTGTTAAAATCATACAAGAAACAATTAGTTTCAAAAGAAAGTTTAGTATTGCGTATTCCTTTGGACAAAGCTGTACTAGAGTAAAACTGAAGTGAGTGTGTGTGTGTGTGTGCACGTGTGCAGGCTGCAGCAGACATCTTTGACCATCAAGTGTCGATCAGTGCTCAGTATTACCTGCCTGTGGACAACACATCGATTCCAACAGGTAAAATATGTAAATCACTTTCATACAACACAATAATGCAGCAAGAGGTGATTTCTTTAAATGAATTTTAATAAATGATCTTTCGGATTCATACATGTGGTAAACAACACCTCACACATCATTGATTCCATCTGGAACATCTCCTGCAAGTAGCCACAAAAGCAAATGAAAATCTTATTATCTTGCATAGAGAACTGGTCCAAGCTGCATTTTGTCTCATTTGTGTCTTCTGCCTGTGAACTGCACAGCCACTGTCTTCCCTGTCCCGCCCCCCGTCTTTGTGTCGGTGTTAAGGTCGTGTTGTTTCGGTTACAGTTTGAAATAACAGTTTAAGCCCTCGTTTACTTTTCACTAAATGATTTGCACAATGTGTACTTTAATTATTGTGTCTATTGTTCCACGGTTCATACAGAAGCGTAAAAGCAAGAACACTTGTCATAGTTTGGGAGTTTCTCTTCATGCTCTGTTAAACATTCTCACTGCTCTGCAATTATTGTCAGTGTCCCATGGAGAAGCTAATGAGTGTTTATTTATATCACAGTATCTGTGTTGCAATTGAAATCTTCTTAGGTTGAAAGAGTGTTAAGAATATGGACACAGTTACAGTTACAGCATTGTTCCTCGTTCAGCTGTTTCTCTCTGTTTTCTTTCTATTTAAGGATAGAACATTGCCCTAATTGGTTTTGTCTGTAAACATTTTAGTGCCATATTATGACCATTCCACTTCAATAAGTGCCAAAAAATAACTAATAAGCCTTCCATAGGGGAGATCAGAGCAGTGGAGGACACGCCCTTTGACCTCAGGAAGCCTGTTCTAATTGGTAGTCGGCTGAAGGAAGTATCAGGTCCTGGCTTTGACCACAATTTCTGTCTGTCGTTACCTGGAGATGCCTGCTCAGAGAGACATGCTGCCAGGTTTGCTGTTGTCCCCACCACACACACACACACACACAACATACAGTACACAACATGCACATGAGCCTGACAGGAAAACCTCTCTTTGGCTAGAGTGTGTCACTCAACCAGTGGGCGGGTCCTTGAGGTTTCTACCACCCAACCAGGACTTCAGTTCTACACTGCCCACCTCTTAGATGGCTCCATGACCGGAAAGGGTGGGGCGAGGTACGGGAAGCACAGCTCCTTCTGTCTGGAGACACAGAACTGGCCTGATGCAGTCAACCAGGTGCTGATTTATGATTTATTGACATTAATGAAGCTTTAATTAGAATTTTAAAAAGGCTTGTATTTTAGAACGTAGTAGCCCTTGCATGTGTGTGAGTGTTGTTAAGCTATAAAATGACACTAGAGGTCAGTTTCCCATTGACTTTTATTAACATATAATTGTGATGAAATTCAACTTCAGATCAAAGTTTCTGAAAAGCTTTTTATCTAAAATGCAGTAAAGGAAACTATTTGTTCTTTGTTAACTGCCCTGAGTTTGTCTGGAAAGAAAGTACAGAACATGATTTTCCTCCTCCTGATGCATCCCTGATTTTCATTCGGAGGCAGATCTGGATTGCAGGCACACAAAGTGACACCTGGCAATTTGCTGTTGAAATGTCTAGTGACGTTCTCGTTCACCTTCACTGATCAGGCCTAACATTCCAACCACTGACAGTGGTGAATGGTGAGAGGGTTATGGATGGCCAAGGCTCATCCAAGTGGAGAAGGAGGGTTTGGTTTGTTCCAAAAGCCTAGAATTGCTGCGTGAATCATGGCGGAGCCCGGGCAATTCAAAGGCCGGTGCGGAATGTGACATAGTGAATGCGTGGCCGCCTTGTCACTGCCCCTTAAGCGCCTCCTGCTGCAGTGCCACATTGATCCAGCAGGTGGAGCAGAGATCAGTGCCACAGCCTGCTGGCTGGGATGGGACCATTAAAATCAGGAGGCGTGGTTGTGTTTGTTGCTTTGGAAATCTCCTGTTTTGTCAGATTCAGTTATTGTAGAGGTTGTGGTTAAGGTTGCTCCTTCTCTGAATATATGCAGACACGTACATTGCTTCCGCTTACAGCCCAACTGGCTAAGTTCAATAAATACATAATAAAAAGTCCAATCTTAGTGTATATATATATATGTACTGTGCAAATGCACATATATATATATTCAGTGACACTACATAGTAGTATAGAGACAACGAGAGATCATACACAGTGTCTTGTTAGTCAGATATAAGTATAACTATGACACTGTGTTAGATTCAGATCAGTTATGTTGATTAAAAAAGCAGAAAAGAGAAACTAGCATTAAATATGCATAATAACGTACTGTTGCTATTTTCTGTAGGCTTTGTAGTTTCCTGCCTCTGACGCGTCGTTGCTTATCTCTTAATAGCTGAAGATAAACAGTTGAGGTTTGTTGAGATAGAACAGAGGCATGTGGTTGTTGTTACCCTAATAAAATAAACATAACGAGCAATAGATATGACTAAACTCGCTTTAAAATATAAACTTAAATATAAACTTAAATTATCATATATATATATATTTATAAACCACAACATTAAATAAATACATAGTAGCAACTGAATCATTTATACGTCTACTGTGCATTTATGTGTTAGGGAAAAGTGCAAAACAAACAAAAGCAGTTCTGAGTTGGCAAGTAGAGTAAAGTTAAAGTTACCAGTCCACAGAGCAAAATCTGATTTGTAAGCTGCAACAGTTCAACTCTATAGAGCATCTTAGCATGTGATATACAAGGCAAGCATTCCAAGATACCGGTGAAAACCAGTCCCCTTGTGATGAATAAGAAACAAAAATAAACCTAAACCTCCAAAGCTGGACGGCACACAAAAGGCAAAGCATGGAGACTTTTCTTAACCTAATACAGGTAACGATACTTCATCTGGTGATCTGTTCCTGGCAGGGGCGTTGTTACAGACCATTCCTATCATTCCCTGGTGACTTTGTTGACTTGGTTTCCAAAATCCCCAGCTCTCAGTTTTGCATGTCTGGGATGTGCTGGACAAACGACTCTTATTCCTGGAGGCCCCACCTGTTAACGTAAAGATCTGCTGCTGGGATCTGCTACTAACATCTTAGTGCACAGCACTAACCCAGGGGTCTAGTCTCTGCCTCAGTGGGTCAAGGCTGTTTTGACAGTAAAAGGGAAATCAACACAATATTAGCAGGTGGTAATAATGTTATGGCTGGTGTATATGCAGTCTTGCATACATATACAGTCACACACTTTACTGTATACGTATGCAAGTCACTAGTGCCAGTGTAAAACAATATCCAGTCTATTAACTACAATAGCAGTTACATATGCAGCGCCGCATTCAGATATCATGTCCAAGAAATGTTTAATGGTATTCTTATGTGTTTATATTCCTGAATAGAAGCTCAGATATCTGGTTGCTTATAGAAGACAAGGTTCTGACGTCAGCGTTTACTGTGAATGTAAATGTAAATGTAGTCTGTGTGTGTGTCTGCAGGCTTCATTCCCTGACTGTCTCCTGCGTCCTGGTGAGGACTACTACCATGTCACCCGCTTCACCTTCACTACTGTCTGATGAGTCCTCTAATGTTTTTAATTGTACCTTATCTCATTCATTTGCCTTTTCAGCGCAAACCTAGTTCCTAACTGTAATTACGTCATTTGATATAGATTGTTTTTGACATACTACAGTGTGATTTATGAGCTTGAGCAGTACTTCCACTATTAAAAAGTTCAATCTGTCTGACTTCAGTTGGTTATTGCTGTTTGTCTGTTGGCTCCCGTCCACTGAAGAATTGCTGTCCCTCTGTGCACACACTCACGTTTACACACTCACGAGGCTGCAGCCTTTACAGTATATGTTACGGACGAAGGCACCATGTTCGTGTTTTGGTGTGCACAGTGTACTTTCACAAGCTGAACTATTGCTGGAGCATTAGGTGAGGAGGCGGCTTTGGGTGAAAGGGCATCCTACTACTCTACCAAGAGATGTACTGTTTCTATGGCAACTACTCATCCATAACGTAGAGAGGTTTTTAACAGCTGAGATGTCATCAAATGTGACATTGCCCAAGAGCTGCAGTAACAAAACTGCAGAACTCCTATGTTTTCTCACAGTGTCAGAGTAGAGTGTGAAAAACCACTTCATGACACAGTTTCCTATAGGAGATCAGATTCACAGGAAGGAAGAGGCACATACATTGACAGCACCTGCCTTTCAGTGTAACTGCTTCATGTTCTTTTCATGTTCTGTTAGTACACAATGATAACATGAAGGATTGTCCTATTTCTTAAATCACTTCGAGCACAACTGTTTTACCCCGCAGGTCCATGATGATCTGAATAACTCAAATCACATCAACCTGTCTCTTATCTTAAGAATCCTTTTGAAAAACTGTTCACTGGTTAGAGTCACTAACCATCTTTTCACAACAATCTAATTTCTATACACGTCCTGTTGGATCTTAGTGCTGCATTTGACCTAGATCACAACATTCTACTACAGAGACTGGAACATTAGGATGAAAGAACAGCAGTTGGATGATTAAATCTTACTTTTTAGCCTGGCCAGAGAGCTGATAAAAACATGAGGTTGTTTATATTTTCTAGCAACACAAAGTGCTTTTTATATAGTATTAAACTGTCTTTCCATGCTAGGCAGGCTTCGGGTCTAAAATTGTAGCATCGTCAACGTCAGCAAATCGTCAAGACTCATCTGTGGCTGGTTCTGGACCCGGTGTTGTTCCTGTGGCTGCTGCAGCTCTGCCTGGTGAGTGGGGTGTGGGCACCTCGGTTCACGACATCTGCCCTCCTGAACCTGGTGTGTGTTACTGGGTCTTTTCTTACCACCCGTTGGACCGGGCATGGCGGTAAGGCCACGCTCATCACCTTGCTCCATCATCTTGGTTTCTACAAGTGGCACTGTGCCTGCACCAATACCTGAATCATCACATCGGTGAATGATGTACTTGCATGCGCGTCAAGCTTAGCTGTAAGTGCTGATGTCACTTATTACTTTCAATAATGTTGTTATGGTATTTGTGGTTAATTGTATATATGGATGAAAGAAATATTATAATTGATAACATTATTATTGCTGTTACTCATTACTTAATTATTCTTAATTAATTAGCTCTTTTTTCTCTTTTTCTTCTATCCGCCAACATGCCTCCATTTCCACATGTGACTAACTTTGTCCCTTTTCTCTCCTAGTTGTGCTTCTCCCCTTCTGTCTCTCTCTATCCTCATCTACAGGTATCATCAGACTCAGAGCCATGTGTCTCCAGTGTTCAGTTGCTGGTCCAACCATCCTGCCTGTGTTCTGTTGCTGCTTGTTTTGTTGTTGTGGTTGTGTTCTTTTCTCTCTTCTCTATCCCCTCACCCCAACCGGTCAAGGCAGATGGCCGCCCACACTGAGCCTGGGTCTGCTGGAGGTTTTCTTCCTCGTTCCACTGTTGCTATTTAAATGTACAATTTATCGATTGGCTACAATTAAAAGCTTGCTCTATGTGGGAATTGTTGGACTTAGTTGTGTAAGGTCTTACAACCTTACTTGTAAAGTGTTTTGAGATAACTGATGTTGTGAATTGGCGCTATATAAATAAAGTTGAATTGAATTGAATTGTTTCATTGATGTTTTCTTTTATCACTGTTGGTTGTGTTCTGTTCTGTTATTTCTGTCTTTGTATTTCTTTTTTCCTGACTCCCTGCCTAAATCTAACAACAGCATCATCAGATAAATATCTGCTGTAATAGAACTTCTGAACTGTTGTCAGGTCTGTTCTGGTCAATTCAACAGTTAGTGAGAAATGGTCAGATAACAGAGGGTTTTGGAGGAGAACTGTTAAATTATCAATCTCAACTCTCTCAAGTCAGGACCAGATCCAGAGGATGATGAAGACAGTGAGTGGGTTCATTCACACGATGACTAAAACCAGTAGAGTCCAGTAGTGAGTTAAACGTCAACATCTACATGAATGTTAAAGTTGTTGTAGCGCTCGTCCACGTGCTTCCTAGAGTTCGTACATGTAGAATGGGAGGCAGAGCCTGTAGCTACCAAGCTCCTCTCCTGGCTCAGGTCAATCTGAACCGTCACTTAGACTTAGATTAAAATTAATTCATTATAGTTATCTTTTGGAATTCTGTAAAGTCTCAAACCTTATTTCTACCTTGAGATAACCTTTGATGTGAATCGGTGCTATGTAAATTCTAACTCTGTAGTTATTGCAGATGTAGGCCTCTACCAACTAGTGACATTCAGGCTTGTGACTCAAATGTGTGAGTAATGTTTGTGGTAAGTGTAATGAAATTACACATACTTTAAGGAACTCGGTTGAAGAATTATAGAAACACTGAAGAATATATTAAAATGACATGAGAAAAATACTAATTCATTAGTTAAGCTCCATGGCTGTGGTGCCTTGATTCTTATGCTACAATGTATTTTTGTAGTTCCTCCTACTGACAGTGAGTGTGTTGGTCTCATGCAGTTTGAATGGAAGGAACAGGTGATGCTAGAGCCCTCTCTTCAGATGGCTATAGCCACTGGCTGTGAGCTGCAGCTTCCTGTGGGGCTGTTCTAGCTGGAACTGTGATGTAAAGTGTTGTTGGTGGGGTGAATTGGTGGTTGTCTCACAGCCAGAAGGACAGAGGACAAAATCATTCACTCATTGGCAACATGAAAATTATTATACTGCATCACAGTATCACGGAAAACAGTATGGTAAGGCTAGAGTTGGGTATGAAACAGTGTTATACTACAATACAACGCACAGCAGTTCTATAAAAACAGTTTAAGGAAGCTGCTCTGTAAAGGCTGTTCTGAAAGAGCGTGTGGTGGTTTTCAGTGTGTGTGTGCACGTGGATTTTGTTCCCTGTCAGGAAGCAACAACCGAATGTTCTCAGGAGGAAGTGCAACCATAGTGTACATGACCTCACAGTTAGTGGCCTCAGTGCCAACTCTGTACATTGAGAAAGAGCAGAATGTGCATTGACAAAGACAAGAACAGGTTTTTCATACAGGGGTTTCTGCTTTTTAAGATGGCATTAATAATGATTCTGTAAAAACATCACTTCCACTTGGCCCTGCTGACAGACATAACTACATACGTACATGCAAGTAGGTGTTTAATAAAATAAAGATTTTTAAGGTACATGTTTTTTTAAAAACAAATTTAAAAAGACAAATGAATCAAGTCCAAGGGGAAACTGACGAGCTGGTGAGCAAAGAGGGAGAATCAGGCCTTGAGCTGCGTTCTGTAGCAGTGAGAGAAAGAGTAGGTCTGCATGGAAACCATGTGATACGATTTTTTTTCAATCCAGCTGTTTATTCATTACATTACAACACAAATCCAATGATAAGCTAATGGTACAGTAACCAATGTCTCCAGTATCAAAGTTGAGATGTTGAAGTGTTAAATAGACTTTGAATTTGATTTCCAAAAATAGCTGAAAGAAGAAAAGAATTTGACATTAAGATGGCAAAGCTTTTAAATGAAATGTTGACATTACAGATATAATGGATTTTTTATGTAATATAATGATAATAGTTTAATGTCTTGAGAATTCTTTAAACTTCAAATGGTGTCAGCATCTTGAAGTAGCATGTATGCAGCAGTATGTAGCAGTATGTTACAACATTTTCTAGGAAATGCCATTAAAAAGTATGAATACCTACCTCATAGCACCTTATACTCCCAACAGAACGCTTCGTTCTCAGAGCGCTGGTCTACTTGTGGTTCCTAGAGTTTCTAAATGTAGAACGGGAGGCAGAGCCTTTAGCTACCGAGCTTCCAGTTCAGGTTCGAGAAGCAGTTTTACAACTGGGCTTAAAACCTTTCTTTTTGAC
Organism: Macropodus opercularis; assembly: GCA_030770545.1. Lineage (NCBI taxonomy): Eukaryota > Metazoa > Chordata > Actinopteri > Anabantiformes > Osphronemidae > Macropodus > Macropodus opercularis. Next base: position 15,980,076 of record CM061103.1, read on the forward strand.
AAAGCGTATAGTTAGAGATGGTTCTGGTCACCCTGAACCATCTCTTAGTTATGCTGCTATAGACTTAGATGCTGGGGGACGTCCTTCATTGACTGAGCTCTTTTTTCTCTTTTTCTTCTATCCACTAACATGCCTCCATGTTCACATGTGACTAACTTTGTCCCTTTTCTCTCCTAGTTGTGCTTCTCCCCTTCTGTCTCTCTCTCTATTCTTATCTACAGGTATCATCAGAATCAGAGTTGTGTGTCTCCAGTGTTCAGTTGCTGGTCCAACCATCCCGCCTGTGTTCTGTTGCTGCTTGTTATGTGGTGGTTGTGTCATTTTCTCTCTTCTCTATCCCCTCACCCCAACCGGTCAAGGCAGATGTTCTCCCACACTGAGCCTGGGTCTGCTGGAGGTTTCTTCCTCGTTAGAGAGGGAGTTTTTCCACTGTTGCTATTTAAATGTACAATTTATCGATTGGCTATAATTAAAAGCTGCTCTATGTGGGAATTGTTGGGTTTAGTTGTGTATGGTCTTAAAACCTTACTTGTAAAGTGCCTTGAGATAACTGATGTTGTGAATTGGCGCTATATAAATAAAGTTGAATTGAATTGAATTGAATAAATGTTAAAAACAAAACTTTCGGCCACACTTAATGCCTCCTTCACTTGCACTGAGATCTCCTTGACTTAATATTAGTAGCTGCCAAATGCTCAATACTTGGAATCAAATCCAGGCCTTTTATCTGCTTATTCTGTCAGGTCCAAGTGACGAGGGAATGAACCTGAATGCGTATCTCAGCTGTCGTTCTGGTGAGAGGCAGGGTACGGCCTGGGCAGGCTGTCATCTTTTCATTGTTTCATCTCAAATAGATTGTGTTGATAGATTTTTGAAGGCAAATTCATAAAACTCCATGTTTGTGCTTCTGAGCCTTACAGTAGCTGCTGTAAGATCTCTGGTCACAGATAGAGATCTGGGTTCAAAGATGAAGATGAATTAACTTGACCTCAAACTGACCTATCTGTCCCAAAGCCTCAACCTCACAAGTCATCGGGTCTTCAACATGCCTTGTAGAAAATTCTTTACACTTGGCACAAGCATGTACCTAAACTGATAAATGAAGTGATTATAGTTTGGTTGTCATAAGTCAAAGGCTGAGGTTACTATGACCCTTGAGTAATGAACTGATTAGATTTTGCTGATTAAAGGTCATGATCATTGTGGACCTAAGCATGTCCCATTCTACTCTACTCTAGATCAGAAATCCCAAGTGGGAATATTATGACATCTAGCACACAGATCCATGGGAACCTCTGAATGGATTTACCAGAATAGGAGTCTATTAATGCATGACTATTTTTAAGCTTATTTGAAAGTAAAGCACCTCCCTGGAGCCCATTGATTAACAAGAAAAAATTAGCAGACTACTGGAAAAAACACAGAGGCTGAAAATCCCTGAACTGACAGGGCTATTTCAAGGCTGCCTTCATCCAGTTTGCAGCTGATGATGGTCAGCATGCTAGAGGCCATCGACTAACATTGGTGCACTTGAAACCTCCACTAGCTGTTGTTAGGATGCCTGCCCTGTGTGTCCCCTGCATCCTCGTGCTCTCATTCTAGCCAAGCCCCCTCCCTGCAGCCCCACTCACCTGTTTCTTGTGCCCATGTTAGTTAGTGTAGTCTTGTTGGTGCTGTTGCCTTCCTTAGCCTTTGGTGATGTACCTTTGTTTGGAGGAGTTTTTTGCTTTTTGTTTATTCCAGTGTTTTAGACTTTCATTAAAACATCTCTACCCTCTGGTTTGCACCTTGGGTCCTGAACACACATACCACAAATTCATTCTGCCTTTTTGTAGTGGGACATATCCACTGTTGCCGATTACTCACAACCTTTGCACTGGGAGCCACTTTAACACATAAGCTCCAAATCTTTATCACTGGATAACACCACCAACACCCTGGGAATGTGTTCCACCATTATAGCTTCACATGCACTTTACCTCTAAACGCTGGCATGTTCTGTAGATCTTAGCTAAAGATACAGATGAAAAATACAAAAAGCAGGGTTTCTCCAAAAACCTGTATTAAAAGAATCAAGTCTAATGTAATCAGAGTTTCATCACTGTCATAACAAGATGAAAGGATGAAAGACCTGTTGGATTTTTGAATGCAGGCAATCTGGAGAAAGAGTTTGTGGATAAAATTGAAATAGCTTTGCAACGTTGCTACTGCAGCTTTTACAAATTGCAGTCTGCTGATATACAGTCGCAGTCCAGATACATATGACTAGAACACTACAACTGGGTCTAGTTAAACATTACACACAATGGACCAAAAGAAAATCGCTTGTCTTTAATGTTTCCTTACCTCAGTGCACACAATAATTTATTAAGAAGCATTCAGTATGCACTGCTGTGCAAGGTGTCACTGTGGAGGGCAGTGACTGGTCCTTCACATATGTGAAGAATGATCAGATATAATATTCTGACGTCGATTGTTGCCTTATTCGAGCACAAACAATTTCCACCAAATGTTTTGATTCCTCTAAGGCCAGTGACTTTGGTCTCCTGTTTCACTTAGCTTAGTACCGTATCCAAACTGGTTAAGTTAATAACCCTGTGCTTTCAGCGAATGATAATTCACTACCTTTAATTAAAAGTTGATTTGATTAAGTGTGTCACCCTCTACCATTATTAATGCAAGTGTGAATCACACCCTTTGAATGCATTAAGTAACAGGTTCAATTGAACCGTCTCATCTTTCAGCTACAGGCTTGTCCAGCTGGCTGAGCTGCTTGGAAACTGATCTCAAGCAGTGTGAAAACAGGCTGCATGAAAGACCAGAAGCAGAGGAAAATGAAGTGCTTTAGCAGAGAGGAACAGGAAATGACTCTACTGTATTGCATTATTCTATTTGTGACATTCCACACATACAAAACAACAAGCTTGTTCAGAGGTTGTGGTCTTGTGACACAGTCACAGAAACACTGACTACATTGAAAGGTTTTATCATTGACACATTTTAACCTTGCGATATTTTTCTGCAAGGGTTATGTGAAGTTGTGAAGCTGTTTACAGTTAATTAATCCACACCAGGTGGTGTTAAATCAAAACAATCTACGTCCATATTAATAGTAATAAGAGAAAATGAGCTAAATCAATGGAGAGTGAAGTTACTTTGTCTATTTTTTAAGGCTACTACTCTTTGGGGTCATTTAACAACACCCACAGCCTGCACATGGCTAAAGGCCCAAACCATATCCACACGTCAGTGTTCTTCACCAGAGAAGCTAAGCAACTGATTTATACTAGATTTATAGTAGTTACAGTCATTTTATAGTGGCCTAGACAGCATGTTAAAAGCAGTTATTTTGTCTGTGCTGCACATAATGAGAAATGTCATCATTTGGCAGAAGTCTGTGGCGTTTCCAGGGGACTTTGGAATTTAATGTTAAAATATGTTCTCTCAATGTGACGGACTGATGATCTGACCAGGGTGAACCCGCCTCTCGCCTGATTGACAGCTGGGATAGGCTCCATCATTCCCGCGGCCCTGGCGAGGACTGAGAGGTATAAAGTGAGTGAAGACGCAGCATCGACAATTTAAGACATTGGAAGAGCTTTCAGAAACACTGCTGTCCATCTTCAGCAATACTGACTATACGTCCCTTAAATAACGCATCACACGAAAGCTCACACTTCTTTCCTATACCCCGCATTCAAAAATGCGGGGTATAGGACACGGTTCGCATCTCTGCGCAATACTCCGCAGAGCATGAAGCGCTGTGTTGACGCATCTACACCAACCAATCAACTGTCGTATCCAGAAACCTCAGGACCAAAAGGACCAATAGAAAACACGAGGCGGGATGCGTTCAGTGCCCTCACACCTTTACATAGAAAATCAGTGGCGTAGCAGAACGGTGGAGAAATAGAAGGACAGGAGAGAAGCCTCCGGACACGGGGACGACAGATAGACACGGAGGCTGCATGTCAAGGAGATGTCCACGCACTGCCGCTGACATGGACGTGTCAGTCTGACGTGTCCGCTCCAGACAAGGTTCCGCTCTCTAACAGATCCACCGCAGCTGCGATGATGTCGACGGCGGACGCAGCCGGCCCGCGCGAGGAAGGGGAGTACGGAAGGGCGGCAAAGAGGCTGAAAACTGAAGAAAGGGAGACGGAGGCAGACGAGCGGGAGGAGGGGGAAGAGGAGCTGGAGGAGGGGGAGGACTCGGACTCCGGCTCGCTGCCCGGTAACGGGGAGACTGCGACGAACAACCGGGCTCGGTGGAGCGCCAGCCACTACGGAGCAGGACGGAGGGTAAGAATAACAAAACGTTATCCTACGACACTGCAGCGCAGCGGCACAGGCTGCCGCGTGCGCCGCTCTGTTGCGCGCGTGCGCCAGTGAGTAAGCATCTCCTGTCACTCGTCAGTTTCCAGCCTCGTGGAGACTACGCTGATTTGCATTCATTTCGTGGAGCATTCAACCACAGCTGCTGAAGCCTAACGAACCCAAACCAACCGCACTAGTGAACCAGGTCGTTACGCAGGGAGCTGGGCGTGTTGTGGCTACACATTAATGAAGTAGAGCCGTTAAGGCATTCACGCTCAGTTAACCTGAATCAGAGCCTGTGTCCGTAGCAGCTTCCGTTCTTACTTTTCTCCTTGGAAACTGACAGCACTGAGCGGGACAAGGCTTAACGTGGTGTGTGCTCACCTACACGAAGAAATCATCTTGAAAACAATCTTTGGGTTTCTACTGAGTGAATGAAGACATTACATCACGTTCACATCAGATTGGATAATTCAAACAGTGTTGAATGCTTTGATAGTTTGGGTAATGAATATTTATAACTTTAATATTGAAATTATTTAAGATAATTGTGACCACTGTATTTAGATAAGGTGCACATCAGGCTAGTGACATGTTAGCATTTTTTTTAATCAGTGAAGAGATATGTCACAGGAAACACAACAGGAAAGCGACACAATAACACTTCAACCAGCACCAACCTGTGTTTGTGTGTGAAAACTAACCTTATCACCCACATAGTGTTTTTTGCACGACAAGGACATTAAGACAGTATTAAAAGATGTACAGGACATTAAAGGTCACAATTATAACTTTTCTCAGCTGTTATTAACTTCTAGATACATGCAGACAATAAAATCTGACAGAAAAGCTGAGGAGATTTGGACAGATCTGAACCAATTATTCTGTTGTTTGTAGTATTTTTTAAATAGTAGAATGGAGAGGGTCTGTTTTTAGCAGGCTGCGGAGATAGTGACATGCTGCATCAAAAACTGACTGTGCTAGCAGTGCTCAGTGCTAATGCGTCAGTGCTTGCATGTACCACTCTTTACGGATAACCATAGCCACTGTGGTTTAGTGAGCACCAGCCTGAACACACTTACCAACAACAACACTGCTCAGACAGTTAAGTAATTTGTTGCTATTACACAGAGTTGTAAAATGAAGGTATATAGAGCCACAAACACAGGGCGCATACAGTTCTCTGGAAGCCAAACATACGGCAAAGCTCACTTTGAAAACAGGAAATGATTAGGTGTTAAAATGTCAATGCCACATTAACATTATAATGCCACAATGGCACAACAATGGTTTTATTACAACTCAAGATGTACTGTTATAACTTCTTTATATCGTTATTGTTGTTTGAACATTATAGTTCAGACAAGGGCGTTTGTGCATTGTCATTAATAATAAAGTAGAGGAAGAACAAAGGTCAAAGGCGTAGTGCCAAGCTACTATGAATGTACTTAGACTACTACACTGGGGTTCATCTTGTTTTAGAAAAAGATGAACCCATGGTGTCAAACTCACATTTCATATGAAATAATGCATAGAAAAGTGTCACAATACTAAGATCAGAATTTTATTGTGGAGAACCAGATTCCTATTTTTTAAATGGCAGTATTATACCCCACATTATATATATGTGCAAACCTTGCCTCAGCTACACATTGCAGACGCTCAGCAATGTAATGAGGTATAATGGATGTGCTGCCTGTGTAATGGAGGCTCTGAACCCGAAAAACATTGCAGACACTTGGCAAAGCTTACAGGAGCCTCTCCTGGTGTGACAGAGGTTCTCAGCCTGACAGACAGCCCACACTATTTACCCACCAATATTATATGAACAATAATGACTTGTAGGTTTACAGCAACTCACAGCTTGAGGAGTTAACACTATTTCACTTAATGTCGAAACTGATCCACTTAGCCTTATATGTGAGGAAAGTCCAGCACAGAATGATCCCTGTTTTCAAAGCCGTCTATATGACCATTGCACTTTCTTGTCTTGTGACTGCGGTAGTAGGAAAATACTTCTGTGTTAAACTCTACAACTACGTTGCAATCATTATGCTTAGCTTTATTAGCTACCATGTTGTGAGATTCAGTATCTACCGATCTACTACTGTAGTTACTGTAGCCAAAAGCAAAGCTGAGGCGAGTTTGGGGGGAACTGGAATAGGAAGTAAGTGTGATTGCTGAACCTCATTAGTATGTCACCCTGAGATTTTTCTCAGTTTTACCTGCTCTACCTGTTTTAACAGCTTATTTCACAAAATTAAGTAATTTCACACATTTCTCACAAAACTGGAAAATGTAAAATAATGACTCAGTGTACTTATATCTTCCTTTCTGTCTCTACGCACCCCTTATAGTGTAAAGTCATGTAAAATGCCCCAAAAAGGCAGATTCTGCGTAACAACGTAGGGGCAGTGCCTATCAAGCACACACATCTAACTCTACAGTAATTTAGCCTTCAATTGAACTGATAATATTAGAGTTTAACATACGTTTGGCAATTTGGATAAAGAAATTATTCATATACTGTAGTTATAGGCTTTCCCTCATTTGACTGCGTACTTTGTTTTTAGAATGGAAAATCTCATTATTTTAACAGAACTAGAGAAATGTCATTAGAGATTAATGTGTATTGCCTTTGCACCCATGTACTGAGATACAAAAACCAGCGGAGTAAACAGAGAAGTGGCCAGTCGAAGGTTGTAACGTTATACGAGTAGCTATCGTTATCAACCACACTGTTAGTTGACTGTGTTTCCCTTCTCGGCATCTCACCATTACAGGATGCAGGGGTACTGGAGGAGCACATTCTTGCGTGCACACACATGTGCACACACAGGTTCTAGAGTGAAAATGATCTCGCATTACGAGCATGTAGTCATTAACATTACATGTGTGCAGTTTCCACACACATGCATGGTCCCCACATACACACGTTATCTGATCATTTGAAGGTGTTTAAGCTGATGGATGGTGCATTAAAGGGCTACATTCCTACAGCCATTATTTACAGTCAGAAAGCTGCATTGACACATTGCAGTCCTATTTACTTCTGCACAGTTCTTCAACAAGATACAAAACATATTACCGGATATGGACAAAAATATGTTGTTGTATGTTTATTTTTGGCTCTTCATATACACACCTCTGCAGTGCTGACTGGCATTGATTATATCTATTAGCCTATGTTGATAGTATTTAGTGTTTTACATCTGGACGCAATTTTTATTTTTCTTCTTTGCATTTTGCAGTGGTAGCAGTTAAAAGTGTTCATCATAGTCAGACTAATGCACCTTTGTGGATTTTCTCAGTGTCTTGCATAGTGTATTGGTTAGTATGTGCGTTCCTCATTTTGGTCATTTCTGTCTGTGACCTGAAGTGAGCTACTGCAGCCATCAGCACCCACTCCACACAGACAGAACTCACATTCACGCTGCTGTGCCGCACTTTCAGTCGCATCAGCTTCTATCCTGACAATACGTGAGCGATCATGTGATGAGTCCAGTGGAGACAGAACCTGACCAATACACAGAAGTGTGTGTGTATTGAACTCTACACAACAACCCGCTTTACATACGTTGTAGCAGACACATGTAAAAGGTGGTGCATGTTGTGCATTAAGGTTCCTTGTTAACGCAGCATCTACTCCACATGCCAGACAGTCCTGTGGTTTTTCCCTTCACTCTGATCCTTGCTGCCTGGTTTCAAATCCTAGTACCCTATGGGTACTGAACGGCCAGTTGAAAACCACACTAAACCTTTACGCAGCAGTTCTTTAATTGTAGGTTACAGTTCATTCAAACTTTTTGCCCACAGCAGGAATTAAAATACTTAGTCGCAGATGCCCCGTCGACGTAGTGGCCACATAAACATACTGCAGTGAAAACGGATGATAGTTTGAGGTGCTGCCGCTGTACTTAAGTTCTGTTGGTTTTTTAACGGACTATAGTCTGGGCTCTGACTCAGTTACTATAGAACATTCATCTACCCATTATCCTAACTGCTTGTCCTTGTAGCAGTTGCAGGGGGCTTGGAGACACTCCAAGAGAGGGTACACCTTATTCCTGTGGCTTTGAACTATGGGACCGCTGTTCTGGTTCTGCCTCAGACTCTGATTCGGATTTAAGGCACATCTGACGACTTGGGGCCGCGAGACGGTCCCTGCTTCGTTGTCCTGATGTGGACCGGATCCTATTAGTTTATCGCGTTTAGTAGATCTTTTAACTGAATTGACATTGGAATTGGTTTGGTTTATTTTTTTATTTGCTTTAAATTAACACAAGCATGGTGTGTTCTGTTTATTTATTTTGTTTGCATTGGTTTACTCATGAACATTGTTGCATGTTCTTTTTTAATTTGAAAGTGTCATAAAATAAAAGTTTTATAAGCCACAAACTCTGCTCTCTGGTGCTATCCTTGCGTTTTAAGTTGGCAGACCTGCTTGGGTTACGTAAAGGGAAATACCTTGCTGACTATCACATTAGCAATGGTTTTATTGGATGTTAAAGTAGCATGTTAGCGGTAAGGCTATTAGCATGTTGATTGTGAAGGTGCGGTTAGCACGTTGTCATTCACCGCCGTGACTAAATGTAATAGTTTTTCATCAGGCCGCATAAGTTTACCAACGTGAATAAAAGCCTTGCAGGTAATACAGTCACTGTCAAGTCTGTCTCGTCATTAAATATAATTACTCCGTGGGTTTATTGGCGGTCACCGCTTATCGCTGTGTCTTCACCTTTCAGGACCAGTAGTGCTTCGCTAAAGGACTGCGACAGCCTGCTTGGTGATTGGGTTTCATTAGCCAATCAAATTCAAGCGTCAAATCAGAGTCACCGTTTTATACTCGTAAATTTAGTGTCACATTTTGTGCGTAACTTAGAGGCTTGATTTGTGTGTGTGAATATTGGTACAGCTCTAGTTAAATCTACAAGTTCAAATCTTTTTACAGACACACAAAGTCTATTACAAGTACAAATCTGGTTTACACATGCACAAATCATTTTACGGGTACAAATTTTATTTGACCGTAATTTGATCCCATAAAGAACCGACACAGACAAAGCGCAATGTGCAAACTGCAAACACAAACAACTGGTCAAACCAAGGATTCAAACACAACTACACACATAGTGTGTGGTGACAGTGCTCAGTGTGTTTAAAACTGAAACAACTAAAATTGGGGATAGCTTTGGTTTTATGGTGGAAACAAATCGCCTGTTGTAAGTTTCAGTTCTCTTGCAGATTTTTTTTGACACCCATATCTTGCTGCTATCATATTACTCTCTTTACCTGCCTTTCAAGGCCTGGTGCTGAGAAGCAACCTCATTGCAAGATGCTGCCACCACTCTGATCACAATGGGAAGTTTTTGTTTTGTGGGGTTTATAGCTATATTTTATATTTTGTGTAACTTATAACATTCAACTCTTGTCGGACCATAGAACCTCTTTGCAAGCAGTTGCGAACAGTTGATCTCAGTCTGTGAAGCATGTCATTCCTTGAGCATGTCATGCTGTAGGCAGATTTACATATGGGCTGTAGTTTTAGCATAATGGCATTAACTGTACTGTATATTTATAGTAGTAGTAGTAGTAAATATCTTTGTTTCTTCCATGCTCTTATTTGTGTTGCATAGTTAAACTACTTTTAAATTAACTAATTTAAAAACTACAGAGCACTTATGAGCTACTTATATATATGTAGCTGTGGTCCAGGTGGAGTGTCCATGTGAACTTTACAACCACCAGGTGATGACATATCGGTGTAAATACAGTATATAACAGGTATTGTAATGATTGCTTTGAAGAACGAAAGCGTCCATACAAACTGTATATAGTAATTAAGTCTGTAATGTCATTGTACATCCACCCCAAGGCATTCCAAGGCCAGCCTAGGGGCAGAGTCCCTACTGCATGTCCTGGGTTTTTCTCCCACTGGGTTAACCTGGAGGCATCTAGAACAGATGCCCACTTCAGCTGGCTTCTCTATATGTGGCAGATTGGCAGCTTTACTCCGAGCTCCTCCCTCGGTGATCACCCCATCTATAATAGTGCCCTGCCATTCGGCTACTTGTATCCTGGATGTTGTCCTTTCAGTCATGACCCAAAGCATATGACCATAGGTGAGAATAGGAATGTCAACTGGTAAATGAAGAGCTTTGTTTTTTTCACCACATTGAACAGGTACATCAACAAGCATTACTGCTGCCAAGCTGTCTGTTGATCTCACGTTTCCTCACTGGTGAACAGGACCCAAAGATACTGCACTTGAAGCTCTCCCCCAACCTGGAGAAAGCATGCCACCCTTTTGCAGTCGAGAACCATGGCCTCAGACTTAGAGATAAGATAAGATAAATATTTATTGAAACCAATAGGGCAACATATAGAGAATGAATGGAACTTCACAGAGAAAGAGAAACCGTCACCCACCAAAGATGGACACCTTGGCTGTAGCACCAACAAACACCTTGTTTGGTCTCTAAACTGCAACGGTTACTTTAGTTGTTTGTGATTATAATTGTAACCAGTGCAAATCATTGTCAGTATAAGTCAGAATAAGCAGATCTTATTATTAGTTTGTGTAATTGTGTTGCCGTATCTGTGGCCTTAACATTATTGTGCGCATAGGTCTGACACAACTTGTGGAAGAAGTCATATTTAAATAGGGATTTGTAGGATGTAGGGAAACAGGTTGGAGAGACAGAGTTTAAAGGTGGTGTGCATTTTACTGCTACATGTAATGAGAATAACACTACATATTTATAAATGCAAAGTACAGGATGTACAAACGGAAATAAAACTAGCCTCTAAGAAACTTCAAAACCAGTAGCCTGGTACACAGAGAAAGTTAGTCTAATGCCCTATTTTTTCTCTCGAAACACTCAGATGAGCCATCTGCCTCTATAAATAGACTAAAGGGAATGTCAATGTGACAGAGGAGGACAAAAAGAAGAAAGATGGGGTGATGCTGGTGACAGTAGTGGAAGAAAGACATATGGGGCGGCAGAGTGTGGTGGAGGCGACCGGGGTCCTTTCTGTGTGGAGTCTGCATGTTCGCCCCGTGTCTGCATGGGTTCTGTCCGGGGTCTCCGTCTTCCTCCCACAGTCCAAAGACATGCAGTTAGGCTGAGTGGAAACTGGCAACCTGTCCAGGGTGAACCCTGCCTTCTCGTCCATAGACAGCTGAGATAGGCTCCAGTATGCCCGCTTCTATCGCAGAGGTCGTGGGTAGAAGCGGTAGAAGATAAGTGAATGAAGTCCAAATGAAAATGAACAAGGTATTGGTACTGTTCTGAGTTCTTATACATGAATACTTCATATGACTGGCAGTGAAAAATAGCCTTATTATGTTGCAACAGTGCAGTGCTGCTCTCTGTTGATTGTCCTGATACTTTACAGCATTCTGGCTGAAACACTGTTTGGATCCACTTGTAGTCATGTTTTTTCCTACACAGAGGTCAGTTTACGATTACTGAACATGTATCTATCCCTTTCACACTAACCAGGGAGGCTCTTCACTTCCTCAACATCTTTGAACTTCCATCTTGTCTCCTGCAGTCACTGTTAGCAATCAGACTGACTGTTTTTCTGAGATTTCCTCATCAAACACTGTTTCACAATATTGGTACATCTTTCGATTATAATGGAATCAACTCCAGAACAGGTTGAGTTATTGCATTAGATTTTGATGGCAGATTTACACAAGAGCATAATACAGTAGCTGCAGCTTGTTGGCTACACATTTATGCAGTGAATTTTCTTTTCTGCTGCTACAGGTGCAGATATTGTTACGAATTGCAGGTCAGACAGACTAAGACTGAGCTTTGGGATACACCCTGAAGCTCACTGTGTGGCCGCTCGACGGTGTCAGAGAACACTAAGCAAGATGACGGCACACACAGTTGCAGCAGCTAAGTGCCTCGGTGGTTGGTGCTATGTTTGTATGTTTTTGTATGTTTTGTGTACATTCAGTCTGGCGAAAAACATCCAGCAGCCAACATGAGCAAGATCGGAGTATGTTACGAAAAGAACGAGTCGCTGTCGATATACCTGCAAATACATCTGAGCTGCTGAAAAAGGCCCAGCAGAGACTGAGTAACATCACACAAAGACTGTTGGTGTCCTTCTACCGAGGCACCATAGAAAGCATTCTAACGTACTGCATATGCGTCTTAACCAGCTGCACAATGGCTCAGAGGAAAGCTCCAAAGGCACGTCAACACCGCTCAAAAGATTGTTGGCTGCTCTCTCCCCACTCTGAAAAACCTACACAGCTCCTATTGCCTGTAAAAAGCACAGAACATTATAAAAGACACTTCACACCCGGGCCACCCCCTGTTTGAACTGTTGCCTTCAGGCAGGCGGTGCAGGTTAAATAAAGCAAAGACAAGCAGACTCAGACTGTAATAACCGCTCTGAATACTGCTAAGAAGTAATGCACAAAACTCAACTCTGTAGCTGGATGGATGCAATGTTGGATGTATGTGTGGGTACGAATGCATGTTAATACCCTAATACCCCCTGCGTGTGTATGCTCATGCGACGTTTTTAGGTGCATTCATTCTTATTATTGTTTTAGTAATTTTAGCAATTTATTATTAGTATTATTTTGACTTTTTATGGCTCTGACTGGAGAGCACTCTAAATTTTCGTTGTGCATGTGACAATGACATTAAAGAATTATTCTATTCACCAACCCCCGTTCTAGGGGAATAACTAAAGTAGAGGCCTATCACTAGACGACCTCGGACTAACAGGACAGAATTGGGACCTATACACACAACCCTGACTAGACTTCAGCACTTCTTTCTTCTTTTCCTTTCGGTTTTTCCCTTTAAGGGCTTAGGGGAGTCATCTTTCTCCATTTAACCCTGTCCTCTGCCTCCTCTCACACCAACAAACCTTTCCTTTGATTCTCACAGATTCTCTTTTATCAAACAACACACCTGATGCTTTTTTCCACCGTTCCATCCTGATTGGAGACGTCTCTTCACCTATTTTCCACACCCTCCGCTGCTCTGGACCGTTGCCCATAAATACTTACATCCTGCACTTTCTTTACTTCTGCTCGCTGTAACCTCACGCTTCCACTTGGTTCCTTCTCGTTTACACATGAGTTTTCAGTCTTGCTGTGGCTGACCTTCATTCCTCTGCTTCCAGAGCACCTCCACCTCTCTAGATGTTCCTCCACCTGCTCTTGCCACAGATCACAATATCATCTGCAAACATCATAGCCCATGGAGATTTCTGTCTGACCTCGTCTGTCCAGAGCAAACAACCCCTGACGCAGACCCAGCTCCAGCTTGAACTCCTCTGTCACCTACAGTTCACCTCACCACTGTCTAACAGCTGTCACACATGTCCTGCTCTACTGTAACGTACTTCTCTGTCGCTCCAGATGTCCTCATACAATGCCACAGCGTTGTCACACACTTTCTCTTAGATCTATGAAGACAGTGCAGCTCCCTTTGCCCATCTCTGCACTTCTCCATCAGAATCCTCAGGGCAAATAGTGCATCTGTTGTGCTCCTTCTAGACGTGAAACCTAGGCATCCCCTCTGCTCTTAGCCTCGCTTCCACTACTCTGTCCCACAACTCCATTGTGTGGCCCATCAGCTTTGTTCCTCTGTAGCTGCCACAGTTCTGCGCGTCTACCTTGTTCATGAAACAGGCACCAGACCACTTGTCCTCTGTTCCTCAGGCATCCTTTCACTCTCCAAGATCTTGTTGAACAGACTAGTCAGAAACTCTACTGCCACCTCTCCTAGACACTTCCACACCTCCACAGGTTTTCCATCCTCTTCAGTGCCCTCCTCACCTCACTCTTACTAATCATTGCTACTTCTTGCTCCACAACAGTCATCTCTCTACTCTTCGTTCTCCTTCCATCTTCCCATCACACTCCTGGCACTGTCAGTTCATTTCCATCCCTATCTTTAATCACGCTACCCTGCTGTCCATCCTTCCCATCTGTAACTCTTTGCCTCGCCAACCTGTACAGATCCTCCTCTCCCTCCTTACTGTCCAACCTAGCATACAAGTCCGCATATGGCCTTTTTTTGGCCTTAACCTCCTCTACCTTCACCCTACGCTGCATCTCCCTGTCTGCTCTCATGTGTTCTCTGTGTCCCACTTCTTCTTAGCTGTATGCACACCTGGACTTTCTCATTCCACCGCCAAGCCTCCTTGTCCACTTTCTCCTTCAATGATGATGCACCAAGTGCCCTCCTACTGTTTCCCTGATCACATTAACTGTGGTTGTCCAGTCATCTCAAAGCGCCTCCTGGCCACCTTCCTTTCTCACCGCCTTCCTGAAAACTACACAGCATTCTTCCTTTTTCAATTTCTTTCATCATCACAGTCTCATCACCTCTGTTCCCTTCACCAACATGTCCATTAAAATCTCCACCAATCTCCACTCTCAGGGTACTCTACTGGTACCCTGTAGTTTAACAGCACCGGTGGCGGTCGTTGTTAACCGGGGCCCCAACCGATTCGGTATGGAAGTCGTATTAGTAGACTTTAGGACTTATGTGTTTCTTATATATGTTTCATTGACTCAAGTGCAAAAAACATACAGACGTCACAGAAACCAAGAGCAGCTAAGGGTCATTGCGAGAGCCGATAGGACCTATAGGCTGCTGATAGTACAGAGATTGCTAATAGGCAGACACAGATATTGAACAAGTGCCACAAACAGAGGAACATACTTCCATTCACTAACACACCAGAGTACATTATCATGAATTCATTTACCGACAGATCGTATATCAGGAATTCATTTACTGACAGATCAGAGTAAAAGCACGGCAAAGCACAACCCAGACTGACAATGGAACTGCAACACAAGAAGAACCTGCAAGACAAGAAGTGAAACAAACTGACAAAGACAGGCACACATGAAGCAACTTAAATACTAACAGAAACAGGAAATAAGAAACAGGTGGAACTAATAATCACAATTACAGGAACACAAACCCAGGAAGTGATAGAACAACAGACCAAGACAAACAGAAACATAGAGCCCTCCCGGGGTCAGAGGGCCAGACTGTGACATATTATTTGACAACGTTACTGTGCTGGAAAAAGATGTTAAATGATTATAGACTCTAAAGATATAGATTTAACATGTTATACCCCCTTGTCACATATTTAAATAGGTACTGGGCATTAATGTGTTTTATTCACGTTCAATATGAAATAGTCTGATCAGCTTTTTTTAGCCTAAGCGAATGAACCCATATATTTCACCCCTCAAAAATGCTTTGTTTTGGTGTCAGTAGAAGGAGCATAGCCTCTTGGCAATCTGAAAACTTTAACAATAAGTTAACAACAATAACAAACAATAACAATATTGAATTATCTGGCTAGACATAGTGACTGCTTAGAGATCATTTGCTTAGTAGTTTTTGATTTATATACTCTGGCGCTTGTCGCTCTGTTATAAACAAACATTCCCACAGCGAAGCATAAGGCCGACTTGTCTGGCATTTGTCACACTAGATCTACAGGGTGCATCTCGCAACCTAAAGGTAGCTCTCAGCCCTCCATCTTGCTGGAGATACACAGTTCATCTCCCAGCACGATGGTGGAACTGAGCCACTGGTGCACACGTCCTCTTCGGTATTCTACATGTGCATGACATTCAGCAATGCTTTTCTTCTCTTCTGCTCATTTAATGTCATGATTTGCTGTTCATTCACTTGCTGTTCACTGGATGTGGTCTCATCATTCTTGTAAATAGATGAACGT
Source organism: Macropodus opercularis (assembly GCA_030770545.1). NCBI lineage: Eukaryota > Metazoa > Chordata > Actinopteri > Anabantiformes > Osphronemidae > Macropodus > Macropodus opercularis. The sequence continues at coordinate 15,996,141 of CM061103.1, forward strand.
GGACCAAGATCAGCATTTTATCATATGAAATTCAACCATAATCATTACACACTGAAACAGAATCATATCTTATTTAGATTAACCTACATGCTTTTTACATTGTTTTTGCTTTTTTAAACAATGGCTAAATCTAAATGACTAATTGTTAATGTACAACAAGTTGTGTTTATAATAACAATATAAGATAAGCAATACTGTCACATTGTAATTCTAATAATAGAAAATGTGACATAGCTACTGATATTTAACTGAAAATTTAACTATAGATCATAACTGTAATAATATATATACAAATCAAAATTACATACAGTGTATTTGAATTTATTCATAAAACACAACTCTATATAGGTTTATAAGGTTTGTTAGGTGATGTATAGAAGTCTGCTGTAATAATGTTGAGAGGATAGAATAATATGTATGACACCAAATAACACTTGTTTGGAACCCCCTCTGTGTGACATCACATTTTACTGTCTCTGTCGCAACATGCTGTTTAATGTCAGCACAAGTGTAATGTGTGAGTTGTGTGTTGCAGGATAATGTTGAGGACTCTCATCGTATCTCTCCAAGTCCTGTGGTCCATGTGCGGGGTTTGTGTGAGGCTGTGGTGGAGGCAGACCTGATAGATGCCTTGGAGAAGTTTGGATCCATATGGTGAGACTGCTTTGTTTGTGTCTAAATTTGAAAGATGCTGCATGTCCACCCATTTTCAAACTATAGTGGCCGTGACAAGTATTCAAATCTAATTTTCAAACCGGAAAATGTGACATTGTGGTTTCCTGGCAGATGAACAGCCGTATTATATAGTAATACAAGAGGGGTTATCTGCCTCCATTGGCCAATATACTAAGTACCATAAGCAAAGCAATGGAAAACAATTCCATAACTGCAGACAGGTGAAATATAGGGAGAGAAGAGCAGAATAGTCTAATAGTCAGGTGAAACCTGCTTTTTAACAAGGAACACATTGCATTGATCCTCTGCACACACAGTGAGGAACACACAGAGATCTGTGAAGGCAAAGCTGCATAAAGATCAGTGAGAGACGACTCTGAATCCATATTAATTATTAATTACTGATACATAACTTCTGTTAATAGTAAAAAGTTTAAGACCAATTATTATTTATGGCTGAGCAAGCTGGATAAACCTTAAGTGAAGGTTACATCCAGTCTATAAGCTGGTAGGGAAGGGATCACACGCAGGTTAGAACAATACTATATAAACTGTGTTTAAGAGCAAACACAGTTTAACCCTCTGTCTTCTATGCTGACCATATCACTGGCCATTTCACCAACGCTATACACAATTATAGCCTTTAGCCTTGTTACAGTATTGAAAACCTGTGGTTGTTTTTATTTTCCTCTATCAATGATTAATAATATGTGGTTTTAGCAACCCAAAGCACTCTTATTAAACAGTCGTTCCATATTAGGATTGATCTAAACTGTGTCTGAAGTACCTTTTTCTTTCAAGTTCCTTTATAGTTTTCTGTAACATCTTTCATTTTTACTTTCTGTAGGGGGATTATTTTGTAAGGGGATTTTCCGGGTTGAGTTTTCATTCCATATCTGTAGTATTGACATTTATTGATTGTTTTCACCTGTCTGTTCTTTGCTTGGTCCAATATATATTTTTTCGTTAAATGCTTAAAATAATAATTTCTTTTATTACAGGTAATATTATTAGGAAACACTCAATGTATCTGTGAAACCTTATGAAACAAACCAATTTTTTTAAAGACATAAAAGACATAACTGCCTTCAACTAAATTCAGGTCAAACTTAAAAACACCACACAGAAAGCCCTCAGTGATATGTTTTTAAATAAAATACTCAGCAGTGAGCAGCAAATAAAACAGATGTGAGCCCAGATGATTCAGCATGCAGAGACGTGATTATATACATATATCACTGAGGTGGTGATGTGGCAGCAGCAAACCCCGTGAGGTGAGTTCTGGCAGGATTCCTGGATGCGGGGCAAATCAGCTGTGTGTCTGATGGAGTACGTCCATCGCTCACAGGGAAAGCTTGCTTGGATGAGTTCCTACCGATGATTATGGAGCTGACCGGGTCCAGGAAATCAGGAAGCTGTTGAGAACCTCTTCGAGGAAGCATGAGGGTGGCTCGGCAGCAGAGGTTGGGATGTTACAGGTGACTCTCCAAACCGAAACTGCCAGGATGCTGACGTTGGAAGTGACGGCTGAGGACCGAGTCAAGCATGTCAAGAGTGTTCCTTCAACCTGTACCTCTCCCAGTCAATGAAGCACCGGAGCCCCCGGTACATCAAGAAGACGCCAAACAGAGATAACAGGCTGGTCATCTACAAACCGGGTTGGAGGTGGACAAAATTAACTGCAGAAGACACACTGAGACACATGAAAAACAGGATGGATGCGGAGGGAGCAGGGCAGCCTGAGTTTTATGACTACAAGATTCCTGGGGCGGAAGACAATGGCCTGGGACTTTCTCCAGTTTTGAGCATCAGTCCTCACCAGCACCGCTTTGGCCTCCTGCCAGATACTCCGGCATCTGCAGATATGATGTTGCACCGAAGGTACCACCGGGTTGAATTCAGAGAACAGGGAACAGCCACAACTCAGCAGGAGGACATAAAACGAGACATGCCTGTAGCTGATGAAACTAACAAGTTATGCGCATATTCCACTCAAGTTAAAATCTCATTCCAACGCTGGGGGTTGGAATAGGAATAGGTCTGGTAACTTGATAAATAAATAAACTGACAGTAAACGACCTCCACACGTGGGAAATAAACTGCAGTCCACTACTATGTCCAGGGGGATACCATGTAATTGAAACATGTGGGTAATTTTGCCGTTCCCAGCACCCAGGAGCAGGCAGACACAACTTTCTGAACGTCACGGGTAAGGTATGGCCACCAGAATTCTTGCTGAAGAAGGGATCTGGTCCGGGAACCTCCAGGACGAAGCAGGATGGGGAAGGATGAAGTCCGGTTGGTCAGAGGTGAACTGGCATTAACGGCCACAGAGCTTAATGGTTTTAGTGCCGTGTCTGTAAGTGAGGGTGAAATTAAACAGGGACCAGCGAGTCCAAGCGTTTAGCTGAGTGTATGTAAGCTAAGTTTTTATGATCAGTCCAAATCAAAAACGGCTCCTCATCAGCCAATGTCTCCACTGCTCCAGAGCAAGGTTCACGGCCGGTAACTCACAATCTTCCACGTCACAACAAGTCTCAGGAGGTGACGAGAGAAGGCCACTTGATGAAAACTGTAAATGGGACCCCTCCTATGTGACAGCACAGAGCCCACGCTAACCTACCTTCCTACCTGGAGGTAGACGCCTCCACCACGAAACTGGACCTTTGATCCCGTTGGCAGAGGACTGGGGGTGAGGTGAAAGTGAGCTTGATCAGGGGAGCAGCTTCGTGCTACAGTTTATTTACATTTGGTTTTAGCATTTTATGCTTTTATGAGTTTTTCATTTTTATTTTACCTTCTCTTTTATCTTTGTGGGGGGTCTGTAAAGCACTTTGTGCTACATTTTATTGTAAGAAAAGTGCTAAGCTTGATAACACAGCCTCATCATCGTTATTACATCCTTAATAAAAGTAAAAGAGGATGTACTCATGACATAAATGAGTGACATGACATAAGATATTATCAATATGAAGACTCCAACTGGTGAATTTCCATTTCACAATTTCATTAGCTTCAGTGTAACAATACTTACAGATGTTGAATAATTGAGGCAAACATGTTGTGACACTGCAGTTTCCACTCTGCAGAACTCTTCCATTATTTACGCTCCCTGCATGATAAAGTATTACTTAACCTCTTGTCAGCCTGAATGAAGTTGCAGAGAAAAGCATGCCGTGATCATTGTGGACATAACTATAGATGTTTTTTTACCAAGACCTGTCCATCCACATGTTTTGCAAATTGAGTACTGAACATCACCTGTTCTGAGATGCTGCTGTGTGTCTCACAGAGGTGATGTGTCCAGTAAATGGTCATTAGTTGTAAATGCTTTGAATGGACAACATATGCATGATCTGCCTTGGTTTGTGTGTCTTCTCAGTTATGTGATGATGATGCCATTCAAGCGTCAAGCCCTGGTGGAGTTCTCTGCGGTGGAGAGCGCTGATCGCTGTGTGTCCTGTGGAGACAAGGAGCCTGTATACATTGCAGGTTTGGTTTACAGGTTTTTTACTGAGTTACAGTTCTGGTGACATTTAATACTTACACATGCTTGGGCTTTTGTACTGTATAATTGTTCTGTCTTTCTGCTCAGGGCAACAAGCATATTTCAACTACTCTACATCCAAGAGAATCACCAGACCAACCAATGCTGACAACCCCAATAGTGGCAACAAGGTTCTCCTGCTGTCCATTCAGAATCCTCTCTACCCTATAACCACGGTAAACACATAGGTTTCTTTTTGTAACTAAGAGACACTGGTGTAACCTAATTATACCCATAACCACTAAGCCAATTGTTACATCAAACAAACTTGATAATTAGTCTAAAGCAGAGGAGTCCCAGTCCTCAGTGGCCTCATGTTTCTTGCTCTCCCAGGTGATTACCTTGATCAGGTGTGTGAACTGGATTTTCCAGCTGCTGACTGATGAAACGTATTCAAAATTAGCAGGCAGTGTCCCTTAAGCCTCGTGGGGCCTTCGAGGGATCACACTGTAAAATAGGGGTCGCTCAAAACTCAAAAATCACACAAGGGTTGGATAAAACAGCCACAGACAGATGATAAATCACAACACGCTTCATCTAGATGAACGGTTAGATGAACTTGTTCATGAGAAGACCCACACGTGTTCATTGCTTGGATGAAACACCCACGAAGGCTGTTTTATCCAAGTCCTGACTAGACGTGGCTCTATGATACAGAGTTTGTGGCTTGACGTGAGTCTGTGACAAGAATTACATGACTTTGACCAGAACACTTCGGCCTGATTTAATTCCTAGAAGGATCTTGACTGATTTCGATATCATGGTAAAGTCTCAGGATTTCAGAGTGCTTATAATAGAACAGTAGTTGGGTCGGCAGCCTGGCTTCCTGGACACAACAAAACAAAAATGAGACAAACGAACATGGCGAGTGATGATCTGACAATGTGGCAGAAACAGAGGAGGCTTTAAATACTAAAGCAGGAAACACAAAACAGAGGTGAAAGCAATCGAGATAGTGATCCAAGCTAACCAAAATCACATGAAAATAGAACTAGAAACATTTCACCTCTGTTTTTGGCGTTTCAAAACACCAAATCTGGAATTCAAGCTGTCATTGCAACAGTTACTACAGAGTAAATGAGTGGTAAGGCTTGTGTTTTACATATGTTTAAATACAGCTTCTATATAAAGAAAGTACAATAAAGGATGTATAGTGGGTGGTTTTTAATATCATGAAAAGAGCAGTTACATAGTGTCTCTGTCACAACCACTGTCCACCACACCACAGCATTGTTGGCAGTACATAAAGAGACACTGTACAGTACTTACCTTATAGTAAATGCTTTTTATTTTTCACCATAACTGCAAGTCCAGTCTACATGAATCATACTGTAATAAAAGACGTGGAGGTGGGAGCTCTGGTTCAAACAAGTTGTCACAGACACAGGACGGAGCGCCTACAGACAGGCAGTAGCAGAAAGACACATTCTGGGGATGTCAGGGGCATGTTTTATAATACTAAAAAGGAATATAATGAATGAGGAATGTCTTGTTTGTCATTTCAATCCAGGATGTATTGTACACGGTGTGTAACCCCATTGGCAGTGTGTTGAGGATTGTCATCTTTAAACGAAATGGAATCCAGGCCATGGTGGAGTATCCTTACTGAATGTGTTTTACATGCTGTGCATATCTTTACGTGGGATTGTGCGGTATCCTTTCCTTATCGCTGTCTTTAGATTTGAGTCAGTTCAGTGTGCTCAGAAGGCCAAAGCAGCACTGAATGGAGCGGACATCTATGCTGGCTGCTGTACACTCAAGATTGAGTATGCAAGGGTAAGGCATGCCAAACACACTAGCAAGCACAAACCTGGCATTAGTCTGTTTCATGGTCTCTCATGGAGACTCACACTTGATAAAAGTGCGTATTACAACCTGTAATGTTGACCATGCAAATCAATAATAAACTAAATGCAAACTTTGGGAGATAGCGGTTAGCAGTAGCAGGTAAGTGTCTCTCCACTACTCCATACTCCACTACTTTTGTTTGCCATTTTTGCCAACAAACAGCATGTGTTACATCTTAATGGCCTGTAGGTGGCAATGGGCTTACACTCATAGCCGGCAAACCTAGTCCTACAATGACACCATGCGCTTTGAGTACTGTACCAAGGATTTCTGTTCAGTGTTTATTTATTTAGTTATCAGATGTTAGAATATAGGTGTATTATGGCCGATGAAAATAATAAAGGTCACTGAAAGGGGAATTTATGCAGGAAGAGCTCATTCTATGAGGGCTTCTTTCAGTCAGATGTGTCTTGCATAGTGTAGTGGACAGTACACATGCTTTCAATGTTGGTGATGTTGATGTTCTGAGGAGACACCTGTCGTCTTTATCTGCCTTTCAAGACACATAAAAAAGCTGAAGGAAATGAAGAAACGCAACACATTTAGTTGTGGCATAGGTCTTTCTTGGAGACAGCGATTATAACTTCGCAGTGAACAGTATATAATTAGAGAACACAAATGCAGTTTTTTTTCAGATTAAAATTCAAAGTTGCTTCAAAAAAGTGAGAATCAAACTCACTTTGTTGTTGTTAAAGTCAAGTTGTCAAAGCCACTATTTGTAAAGTAATGCTAGATTTCCTACGTGTTCGGCAAGTATTCGCAGACAAAGATCTGAACGCATGAAGCCCAAAACAAGTTATGTCGTTCTAGATATATTCATGTTTTAAATAATAAAAACATCCTCATATCTTTCTTAAGTCAACGATGACAAACTGTTTTAACTCCATTCTGTTACAACACACAAATAAATTAAATTAGCATTTAGAAACTCTGTCACATCAAGTAATAACAGATCAAATTGTGTTTAAAAACACCACACACACTACACTTAGAAGCGTACACTTGTGACCACACAAACACAATCACACTTACACTTGAAATACAGTTTAAACATACAATCTCAAAGCAGTCACAATGTTACTAACAAACTACATGGTGGACTAGGCGACAAACTAACTTACTAAATGGCTGTAAAGGCCTACAAATGTAAATGTTTTTCTAGCTGCTGAAGGCCGACAAACAAACAAGGGGCTGGATCTAATTGCACAGACTATAAAGCAGACATACGAATTTAATGAGGTGAACATCAACTTTACAAATTACAAAGTCAAAACTGGCTGTAAGGCGACAGTGCTAACCACCACACCACCGTGCCGTCCCAATTCAATTCAGCTTTATTTATATAGAGCCAATTCACAATATCAATTGTCTCAAGTCACTTTACAAGTAAGGTTTAAGACCTGACACAACTAAACCCAATAAATCCCACATAGAGCAGCTTTGAATTGTAGCCAATCAATAAATTGTACATGGGGGATAGAGAAGAGAGAAAAGAACGACAACAAGAACAAGCAGCATCAGACACAGGCAGGATGGTTGGACCAGAAGCTGAACACTGGAGACACACAGCTCTGTCTCATGATACCTGGAGATGAGAATAGAGAGAGACAGAAAGAGAGAAGCACAACTAGGAGAGAAAAGAGACAAAGTTAGTCATGTGGACATGGAGGCATGTTAGTGGATAGAAGAAATCAGTGTGGGAAGGAGGTTCCAGCATCTAAGCCTGTAGCAGCTGAACTAAGAGATGGATCAGAGAAACCAGGGGACATGTGCTTAGTTCCTTGTTTGTTCCCATCATGCCTGGCTTCAAGGAGGGTCAAAGATTCCAGTCCTTGGTAACATCACCCAATAACACCGGTTACTCCTTTTTTCCAGAGCTTTTTGTTACTGTTAGGTTCACAATTGTCATGTTATGGATCGCATGTTCATTGTCAAACGTCTAGTTCTTATTCAAGTCATCTTCTCTTGTTTTCCTCCTCCTGATTTACATTAGTTCAGTTTCCCATGGACCCTTTGCCTCTTTCTATGCTTAGACTTTAATTCTAGATTAGATTTATTAATTAATTTCTTAATTCTCTGTGTTAAGTCATTTAGTTTCTCTCAGTAGTCTGGTAGTCTGGTCCCCTTTTTTCTCCCTTAAACATGTTGCTGGTTCCTTTTTTCCCCTACTGTTGTACTTGTGTCAAATTTTCGTCTTACTTAGCTTTTTACTTTTTAAAATTGTATATTAATCTGTTGACATGGCTGGAACTGTGAACACGAAATGAAAAAGTTTACCAATTTTTTCTTTGACAACTTGTTCTTGTTTTGGTCAACATTTAGAAGTTAAAGACCAGTAACCACACCAGTAACAAATCCGAAAATGTGAGAATCATGTACATATCTGTGTGGGTCATCTCTAAAATGGCTATATGCTATAGAGAATAATTTACTAACATAATATACTAGCAGTAACATCAACCCTCTGACATCAGCCAATCTAATAGCCATTTTTTTAGATTCCTTCCTGAAGGGGGTTGTACCAGATACAGTATGGAACTAATAGACACACTACGAACATATACAAACTTCAGTGTTTGGTATTATTGATGTATTTAGAAAAATGTGGATCATGGATGCAGTTTCTACTGTAGCAAGGTCCTAAATATTTCTGTAATTTTTGTGTCAACAGCCAACACGTTTAAATGTGATCAAAAATGACAACGAGAGCTGGGACTACACTAAACCATACCTGGTCAGACGAGGTAAGACACACACTGTCTCGCTGTTTCCTTTGTTTATGTGTTGGTTTGATACCTATACAAAAATGTAAATACTATGACCACTGTCATATGGGAGAGCCTGTGATGTGAAAGCTCCACTACAGCTTACCGTGATTACTGTTACACCAACACAACAAAATGGTCTTTATCCAGAGCTTCATCTTATTGGTTAGATTCCAATCACGGATTAAGAATGTAGTCATTTTGGACCGCACACCTCAGTCACACCAAGACTCCTTCGCCTACTGTTGCTCCATCTCCAATCGAAACACTCACACCAGCCTCTCACAAGCCTGCACCTTCTTCTTACCACGGGGAGAGAAAGCGAGAAAAAACATTGAGGGAGACAGAACAAAACAAAGAACAAAAAGAGGGACGGACGTCAGGCTGACCATGCACAGCAGCTTTCTTCCATCTTCACCTTCTTCAGCCTTGCAAAAAGAGAGGAGATGGATCTCAATCCTGCTGACCACCATGCAGCTGCTGCTTCAACACGCCCAGGAGGCCTCAGTCCCACCTCTGTCTGGAGGACTTTTATCTACTTCACCCTGTTTTAGACTCCTTGTTTTGACTAGAGTAGTAGGCTCAAAGTTGCCCACATGGTGTAAAAAGCGCTTGAAAGGCTATACTATGCCCAGTGGTTCTTTACTGACGCTCTGGCAGAAATTTCTCTTAATGACAGTGTGGCTTAGACATAGCTATTCAAGCATACAGTATAATAGTTTGGCCCAATCTCTGCCACTCTGGCTTTACTTCCTGAATTAGAGCTGTCACAATATTTGATTTTCACAAAGCAGCGTACAGAAAATCAGGTAGGCAAAGTCCTGAGAGCAGTCCAAAGACTGTGTGTACTGTTATGGCAATATATTTCAGGTTGATTTATGTTCTCTTTTAGCTGAGGACTGTATTATCTTTTGCCTTTTTTGCACAAATACAAAACACACTCACTCACACCCATCTATTGAATAAGAAACCCTTAAAGTCAAAGCTAGTGGGACTGTGTAAAATCTAGCATATTGTGGCAACCCTAATCTGAATTCTCCCTATTAAAGTAGTATTAAAGTACAGTCATGCATAGTTATATTTAAAAAACAATAATAAACAATAAACCTTCTGTAACCACTTACTCTCTATGTAAAGTACTGTATTCTTTGTACTGTGTGTGATTGAAACACTGACGGTGTTTTTTGAGTCAGTTTACTGTGATTTTAATCAATTCAGGAACCAACAATAACTTGTATAGTTATATATATATATATATATATATATATATATATATATATATATATTAAAATTAAATTAGTAAATTGATGGAATTAATATATTTTTCATATTTCTTTGTTTTCTAATTATTGTCTTCTTATTGCCACAAACATGTTTACATATTTAGTTTTGTATAATGCGAGTATGGTAGTAAATATTATTCTGAATGATTCCTGAAGTGATCGATAGCACTGTGAACTGGTTCAGCTCTTTTGAAGATTAATATGCATTTCTAAAATGAATAATGCTTTTAGTGGGGGCACATTGCAAGGACACAGACAAGTTCTGAATGACAGGCTGTTGTTTTTTTTTGTTTTTTCTGGTATTTACTTCTTTACCCACTTTCCTCCTTTCCTCTCCTCTGTCTGGTCTTCTTTATGGCCTCATTTCAAGTCTTTTGGGTTGTCAATGTTCAGTGCTGAATCTCATTTCTGATGAGCAGTTGGATTTTTTCTTCAGTCATTGCTTTTTTTGCTTCATTTCCGCGTGTGTGTGTTAGGAATCTGGGCGGCAAATCATGTTGCTTCAGATAGGCTTGCAAAGGGTCACGGCCTAGTGTAGAGAAGCAGCCAGCTATTCTGACACATTGTGCTGTTATATTCTTATGTGTGGGACCCTGCTGTAGTAGACCCACAGCAGGATTTTATGTTATTGCTTTTTAGTTACACTGGAAGTAATTGTTTCATTGCTAAAACTATTCAGTTTTGATTTAATTTGATGACTTTTAATACTGAAACTATATTATATGTAGTTCATATGTAGTTCAAACATGACTTTTAGTTTTTTTCCTACTACTCCTGAAGCATTTAAACCTGGCCCAGTTTTATCAGTAATACACTCTGAATGCTTACTAGTATGCATATTTGCACATCTACTGGAATGCTGACGAAAAGTTAGTTCAGTCTGCAACACACGTTGTACAGTAGACCCCGATGTGAGAAACTGTGGTTCAGAATTTGCAACCTCACTCATTTAAGGATTCTTCGAAAACAAACGAATAATTGCTTTTGCCCCTGAAGTTTTGGGCAAACCGCAATTATCCACCCTCCTTTTACTGTATATAGCAATATATAATCTTTCATGCATTTTAATGCGATATTAATAAGAACAATGTAATTGCCTACTGCAATGCCACAAACCACGTCCAACAATGGAACACATCCCTCATTTGAAATCAGACCCTCCTCTTATATGTGAATAAATTACATGCTCCAAACATATATTATATGTTGCCTAAAGCTTTTGATTTTTGCCAGTTTTAAATCATTCTTTTTTTAGATACCCATTCTGTGTTATTGTTGTGTATACACACAGGTTTATTTGGTTGGGAGGTGAGGACAATGTTTGCTAAGTGTTGGGTGACTCAGCCTATTGGAAAAATGTCAGTGCCATTTCAATGTGCCTTCAATCTAGTTCATGGTTTATGCTTTCACTGTGTTGTGGATGATTTCTGTGGCAGCTGCCAGCATAGGCAGCACTCTTTAAAGTCCCAGTGGGCCTCTGTGTGGTGTTTATTGTCCACATTGCACATATATGATCATTTTAAAGACTTAGTCATTTGTTTCACAACCATGTGGCACTTTATAGTGCCAGAAAAGTATCAAAAGGAGTAGACAGAATAATTAAAGCAATGACATAATAATGACAATAATACTTGTGACCTTTATTATAATTGCAAAATAGACTCCGTTAATGCTTACATCATTACAAACCTATTTATTTGCTTTCTGGATCCAGCTAAAAGCAGTAGGACACATGTAAATTGGTACTAATATCCTGTGCGTTTATCTTAATTAAGTGACATGCAAATGATACCACACTCCTGCAAAATAACCAGATCCACGTTGGATACACTTATACAGTCTTAGCCAAGTGTTTATGTGAGAGTTGTTCCAGGAGCTAGGCACACATTAAAAATCTTCAAGAGGCCCACACGGGCTGTTCACTTGCGCTATATCAATCTTTGCTCACCTCTATTCCTCATTACAATGTTATAGTGTTGCCCAGTGTGTAAATTTGTTGACAACCATAGTGACGATTGTGATGATTTTATTATTATGATGATAATGTAATGCAGGTTGATGTTCTTTCGTGCTGAGGGAGAAAAAAGAGAAAGCTTGATGCCTCACAGGTACTGTCTCTTTCATATCTCTGTTCTCTTTCACTTCTCTGTATCATTTATCTGCTGCTCTGTGAATAAAACCACCTTAAAACAGTTGATTTCTTCTTCACTCACATACATCATTAGAATGCATTGGTGTTTTACTTTTCTGTAGAGTAACTCATAACTCATTTTTAATTAAGTTTTGTAATACTAATATCTGAGTGACAGATGAAAGCAATGAGGTAAAAAGACCAACTTTTTTATGAGCTATGTCAATACGTGTGTTTGAATTTGATTTTCCATGACTGTCTTTTTGCACGTTATCAGTCTTCAGGTTTGCAGTTGCACTGTTCAATGTTCAGCCAAGCCTTTGTAATCTAGTGATAGTGAAGATGCATACATGGTGGATGAATAGGGATGTTCTGTCAGCGTTTCTGTTTACAACCACTGACTTTACACTATGTTTTGTTTGCCTTACAACTACAAAGATGATGTCATTATACTTCTACCTTGTGCTCTTTATTATTGTTTTTTTTAATCAGTTATAGCGAGAACAGATCCAGATTTTTTGTTAAATTTAGATACACATCAACATTGTTCAAGATTTTGTAAGTTCAGTGTCTGTAAACAAAGGAAATTGACCCTTCACAAACTGTTGGTTGAATTAATCTCTCTCTAAAAATAACAGGTTGAGACAGTACATACATATCTGAGAGTTGCTGTGGGAGCTACAATGTTTTGTTTGTGTGTGTCTATTTCAGACCGTGGAAAAGGAAGGCAAAGGCAGGCCATTTTAGGAGAACACCCTTCATCTTACAGTGAAAACGGCTATGGTAAGACTCACACACAAACTCAAAGGTAACTGAATCTACTGCTTCACACAACAATGTTACCTCAGAGGTGAAAATGAACACTCCTGCTCACACAGGTTCACGCTCTCTCAGAGAGAGTGAGCAGTGTTGGTGTGGATTGCCAGTCATGTCTAATGGTCAGTGTTGGACTTCACCATATAAGGTTGGCAAAATTCCATGTGTGCTGGTGCGACTTGAAATGCCTACAGTGACTGAATGTCCTAGAAGTTCAAAGAAGTATGCAAACCTTTTCATTTAAAGGGGAGATTGCAGTTAGGTTTGAGTCTGTCCGTCTGTTTACCTATCTGTCTTGCATGACTGGCAATCCACACCAACTCTAGGATCTCTCTCTCTGTCTGTATATATATATATGACTGTATTAATTGAATTGAATTAGTCCAATCTCAGTCAGGGTCACAGAACTGAGAAGCTCTGCTCCTGCTGTCTCTGCCTGCTCAGGTTCACCCTGCCCTCTGCTGCCTCTACCTGGAAACAGCAGGTACAAGCTGACCTCAGTGGATGCTCCGGACATGGTATCCTACCCTCTCCCCCAGTCATCGTCTTCGTACTCTAGTCATGCTCCTAGCTCTGTTGCCATGGTGAGTGGCCTCCATCCCTCCAAGATGAACTGCACCCGCATTTTCAACCTCTTCTGCCTTTACGGCAACATTGAGAAGGTAAGCATTTTCATTTTTCAAGATGTGTATTCTTGTAAATTTTATCTTTTTTGTCAAATATAGAAACAAAGGAAGCACTTGGAGAGAGAATATGAAACTTGAGAGTCTGCAGCTGAGAATGATAAACTAGACTGGAGTTTAAAAGTGTATTAATCTGTGTGGAATGATGCAGCCAATATAAAAATTCATTTATTCAACTGATTAAAGTGTGAGTCAGTGCGTGGTCGCTGGAACCTGTGTTTCTTGTTCCTAAGTTATACTGTGTTGTAGGTGAAGTTCATGAAGAGTGTTCCTGGTACAGCTTTGGTTGAGATGGGAGACGAGTACGCTGTGGACAGAGCCATCACACACCTCAACAGCATCAAGGTGTTTGGCAAGAGACTCAATGTCTGGTGAGAAACAGATCAATTCACAGGCGAAGCTTGTTCAGCATGGAAGTCAAATGCGACGTTGTTACATTACATCTTCTGTGTGTCAGAGAAATTTAACTGAATTTGACATGTATTACTGGATTACTGCAAGTAACACGGGCGTTATGTTGTGTTGTGTGCAGTGTGTCTAAGCAGCACGCAGTCATCCCCAGCCAGGTTTTTGAGTTAGAGGACGGCAGCAGCAGCTACAAGGACTTTGCAATGACCAGAAACAATCGCTTCAGCAGCGCTGGGCAGGCCTCCAAAAACATCATCCAGCCTCCGTCTGCAGTGCTGCACTATTACAACGTTCCTCCGTGTATATCACAGGACCATTTACTGAGGGTATGCTACTTGTGTCTGATAAAGATCATATGTCACCTGTGATATTTACATTCATTGTGCATTGAAAGCTCCTCCCTCTGTTTACGTCTGTCTTATGCTTGTTTAATTTTCATTGCATGTTGAGTTGATGGAATATTTGCTTATTTGTGTGCCAGTTCCAGACAGGATGCCTGGCAAAGCCTAAGGTTTAATCATGTAGAGACCAGGTCATAGGGCCACTGTCACTTACATAATGTTATGTAATGAAGCTTTCATTATATATTTGCTGCTGTGTGTCTTTTGGCAGCTGTGTAAGGAGCATGATGTGCCTGGCTTTGTTAAATTCAAGATGTTTGATGCCAAACGTAAGTAAATCCTCCTTTGTGACTCTTTACTAAAGTTTACAAATGTTTTTAATGCTACATTAAGCATTAATTTAATACCCAGTATAAATGTTTGGTTTTCAAAGTGAATTAATTCAACAAATTACGAATTCTTCTCTTCTTTTATCTTCCGTGTTGGGCCACTTTTTCACAAACATTCATCTGACATTTTGAATTTTTCTTTCAGCCTCCTCCAAGACCATCTCTGGTTTATTGGAGTTTGACAGCAAGACAGAAGCTGTGGAGGTTCTTACTGTTCTCAACCACTACCAGATCAGGATACCCAGTAAGTGTATCGCCTACTAAATGTCCACACTGGGAAGAAGCAGGCAGCATGGGTCTATTTAAACAAGGACGTTAAACCACACACTTCCTTTTTATGGAAAAACGTGTGGAACATGTTGGTCTCAGGCTATGCTACATATGCTAGTGTCAAGCTGTTGTGTTAAGCAGGTTTAATGCTGGTACATCTGTTAGTTTCATATTATTACATGACTACTACTATTTGAAACCTGAAAGGCACAGTTACTATATATACTGTACTTGTGTATGAGTAAACTGTGTAAAACATAAAAATCAACACACACAACAATACAACACAATTTTATTCAGATTAAATAATATTGGAAAAATAAGACACAAATATTACAATGTAATATTACAGTGTATTTATGTAAGTATAAGCAAAATGTCTACAATAAATCAGGTTGGTAAAATGGATCAATGATGATTTGTTTGATTGTAAGGGTTTTGATCTTTATGTATGTGTTCTGTGTGGTTTCAGATGGATCTAACCCGTACACCCTGAAACTGTGTTTCTCCACCTCATCTCATCTATAAAACGCTGTAGAGCACAAGAAGAGGCTGGTGAGCATTGTGAGGAGAGCGAATTAAGGAGAAATACCCTTTAAAGGAGGACAATGGAAAGTGGAAAGTCTTCACATCTAGTGTACATCATGCGTTATTCAGCCACAGCTGACAGACTAGTGGCAAGTCTGGTGTTTTTAAAGATGTGTTGTCTATCACAGAATATGCACACTACCATTCTATTGACAGTGAATTTGTGGCATACATCATCTGGGACCTCTGCAGACTCCTGTGCAAACATTGTCCCGGTAGACTGACATTTATTTAGCCTTTTCTTCTAGGCAGTGTAGGGGTTTGGTGAAAACACAATCAATAGATCTATAGATCAACACAGTACTGATCTCTTCATGTCTAGCCTAAAGCTGCTGTCAATCAAGCCTGGTGCCACTTCAAGAGTACAGAGGAATGAATAAATTTAGTGCTTTAGCTCCTCTCACGTTTCGCTTTTTTGTGGCTTCCTAATAATTCATTCATCCTTTGGGTGCGCTGGAGCCTATCCCAGCTGTCTATGGGCAAGAGGCGAGGTTCAGGCTGGACAGTCTGCCAGTCTGTCGCAGGACCACACATAGAGACACGCACACCTAGAGTTTCCAATTAGCCTAACTGCAAGAACCCACGCAGACACAGGGAGAACACGCAAACTCCACACAGCACCTCTGGGAATCGAACCCAGGATCTTCTCGCTGTGAGGCTAACCACCACACCACCGTGCTGCCCCTGTCTCAATAGTATCAGATTTATATTGCCTATGTACAGTAAATGTGCTTGATAAGTATTTACTTTAGTATTAAAACATGCTTGTTTTTAAAGAAACATCAGAAGCTCATCCAACTCTCACTATTATAGCAGCCAGCACTTTAGTCTATGATCTAAATCACAGTGTCTAAAGACAGGGTATTTATGTATATTCATATTTCTAAAGAACTTTAATGTTTGAGATCTTATTAGAGAAACAGAATGATTGACATACCGAGCGTATTGGCAGCCTAATAGCGCTTCCTTTTTTTTCTGTGTGAAAACACAGGTCAGATAATTGCTGCATTTTCTCATCAGCTCTTTAATAGCAGGTAATTCCTCTTGAAACAGGACACAGCAATGTCTTTATCAGTGTAAAGCTACAGTAATGTATGTGGTGGACAGTAGACGTGGAAAGGCAGGGTTTTTGGAGTTGTTACCCTGAAGACACTGTTTTCAACCAAGCTGCAGCTTGAGCCATTTCCGAAGAGTTACATTCTTGTGATGAGGATGGATGGAAAGACTTTGCTCATCACTTTACTCGTTGCTGTTTGAGGTTTACTGTGCTCAGTATTAAAATAGATTTTGTGTGAGTTAAACCTTTTAAAAACACAGGTGAATCAAAATGAAACACAAATGTTCTCCATTTAAAAATAAATGTTATGTGTTTTAACTTTTTATTTGATTTTTATAATTAATGCTATTACAAGATTGTTTTGTGGATTTTTACTTTTTATTAAATTTAATTATTTATAGCTAAAATCAGACATGTGCTTATGGTCCTTATGGCATGGATGGATGCCAAATGGCCCTGCAGTATACCTCTGCATTTAGTTTGACAGGTGCATTGAAATGAATCAGTCTAGGGGGTATTGGGTTGTGGGGGCTTTGGTCTGTTTTGATGTCCACTCATACCCAGATACAACATGAATGACTGGACATGGTGGGCTACTTTGGGGCCAAGTTTTTTGGGAAAGCACAGTAAAAATCCTGGCCTTTTTCATATTGAACAGATTTCACTGCTCTGATGCTTTTTTATTAGTGCACTAGGATCCATTAAATGTGAATTAATGGGAATGCGCATTGTACATAATATGTAAATAAGTAAATTAGTAAGTGAAACAGATGAACCCCTCTTAGTCTGTTGTTAAATTATTGCTGTAGATGTTGTGCAGTTTGATGAAATGAACACTGAGATTGGTTTGTCATATCAATGTATTTATGTATGAACATTCTGTACGTCATACAGAATTTACTTTATTCCTGAGAAGGTTCTTCTCATTCTTTTCTTACATTTCTTTTTGATAAATGCAGGCTGTTAATCGCAGGATGAACATCATGAAGCACATCTACAGGTATTCTATGATTGGCGCTGATTGACAAAAGGCTGTGATAATGTAATAATGTTAAAGGTCTGTAATCACTGAAAACATGTACATAAAATGACAATGTTCCATTCATTTAAAAATACTATATGTTGTTGTAACTAATCTGTAGGAACCTAGCTGTTCAACTGGAATAAACTCTGATATGGGGCTGGAAGATCAGTCCACCTCCATTTAACGCAACTGTCTCCCACTTGTGTTCATTTATGGCATGACATGGTGTATTCACTTAACACAGTGTTCCTGTTACATCTGCATCTGTGTTATCATTTTGACATTCACATACATATCACATTATCATTATTATTTGAATCATATATTTTATAGCACTTTCTAACACATTTCAAAATGATAGCCTCCTACAAAACATTACAAAAGCCTGTGATGTCCCTCTCCCATTCCAAACTGTGATTTTGATGGTATGGCCTACAGTACCACGTTGAGGACATCATTAGTATGTCTGTGCCTGTGTGTCAGTGACAATTCACAACAGCAGTTATCTCAAGGCACTTTACAAATACGGTTTAACACAACAAATCCCACATACAGCAAGCTTTTAATTGGAGCCAGTCAATAAATTGTACATTCTTATAGCAACAGTGGAGGAAAAACTCCCTCTCTATAGAGGAAGAAACCTCCATCAGACCCAGGCTCCATGTGCCTTTACCGGTTGGGGTGAAGGGATAGCGAAGAGAGAGAATAACACAACAACAAGCAGCAACAAAACACAGGCAGGATGGTTGGACCAGCAGCTGAACACTGAGACACATGGCTCTGAATCTGACGATACCTGGAGATGAGAATAGAGAGAGACCGAAAGAGAGAAACACAACTAGGAGAGAACAGAGACAAAGTTAGTCACATGTGGACATGGAGGCATGTTAGTGGATGGAATAGATAGAAAACCAGAGGAGCTCAGTGAATGAAGGAGGTTCCAGCATCTGAGCCTGTAGCAGCTGAACTAAGAGATGGATCACAGAGGCTAGAATCTCTATGGTTTTTAGCACCAATTATAATAACCTCAGATTCATCTGAATTTAGTTGAAGGAAATTATGGGACATTTAGGATTTGATGTCTGTTAAACAAGTTTGAAGTTTGACTAATTTGTTTGTTTCATTGTCACGGTTACAACGGGGGTGTGGTGTCGTGGGACGGAACAGGCTGAATCGTAGAGTGAAGTTAAATTAGAACAGAGTTTATTGCAAAACAGAACCAAGGCAGGGCAAAATGGCAGAGGAACACCAGGAGCAGGACGGCTGGCAGGAGAGCAGAAAGTGGGTGGACGTCTGGTGGCTATGGGCAACTGCGGTGTGGTCCAGGAGGGAGAGCTGAGAGGCGTGGCTAGGTCGGGAGTCGCGATGTGGGTAAAATCCACCGGGCCACCGAGGATGGAGTCGAGGGGTTCCGGGTCTGATTCGCAGCGCGGCAACTGACGATGCTGTTTCTTCCTGTGGCTGGGAGAGTTACTGGAGAAGAGCAGGGCAGACAACAAAATCCAAAACGACAGAGAACTAAACCAACAGAACAGCGAACGAGCCGAACTGGCTGGTGAGTGAGGAGAGGACTGCAGTGTTTAGACGGCACCAAAGGCGCTCGTCTCAAAGTCCTGCGAGCAGTGTTCAGAGTCTCGTCCTCTGTAACAGCAGAAGTGGCGCAGCCACCGGGACACAGAGACGAGAGAGTTCTGGTTCAAAGCACTGACCGGGCAGACAGCAGGTCCATAGTTTCATGGGCGTCTAAACGAGGATAATCATAGGTGAACCAAAGAGCGAAAAGACTCACAGCTTTCGTGGCGAGGTCCGCCGGAGGTCTGGCGTCTAGGTGTGACGTTCGACGATCTGACAAGGAGTGAACTGAGCAGAGAGCTTATGAAGGCAGGCACAGAACCAGGTGCGGATAATCAGGCAGGTGTGAGTAATCAGACAGGTGAGAGCTAATGACCGGATGTGTGGTGAGCATCTCCGCTGGGTGGAGTTCCAGGATCCGATCGGCAGCCTTGCCGATCGTGACATTCATATGGTTTCATAGACAAATATAACTGATTATCATCTGAATAGCAGTGAAAATGTATAGAGCGTTTCCTAATAATATTACAGAGAGGAGACATGTATAGACTGAAAAGTACTGGACCAAGCACAGAACCCTGTGGAACAACAAAGCTAATTCCTGTGTGGATTGAAGATTGATCATGAACATGAACAAATTGGAATCTGTTCAACAGATAAGACTTAAACCATCCCAGTGCTTTTCCTTTAATCCCAATGCTATGTTCCAGTCTCTGTAATAGAATCTTGTGATCTATCGTATCAAATGCTGAACTAAGATCTAACAGGACAAGGACAGAAACTAGACCATTGTCTGAAGCTGTGAGAAGATCATTAGTGACTCAGAGCTGTTTCTGTCTGTGATGTATCTGAATCCTGACTGGAAATCTTCATACAGGTTATTCCTACACAGGTGGTCACATAGTTTAGTTTAGTTACAGATACAATAAGAGACAATAAGCTGATTTAGCAGAGTTAATTATTGTTAATTATTATAAGTTAACTCCCCTCTGATCTATGGGGAAAAGCGTCTAAGTAAGACAGAGGTCTAACCAGCAAATCTAAAACTGTTGGATCTGCAGATTGATTGATGACATTTGTTAAAAGACTCTGATAATTTTTTTCTCTAATGCTTTTGATTTTATTAGTAAAGAAAGTCATTGTCAGCAGAAGCCAAGATCGGACCACCCACTGATTGACTGCACTACTAACATACGCACACCCAGACACATCCATACGTGAATATATATAGATCTCCTAAAAGACTCAGTGCAGGTGTTACTGGGATTGGATACCTTAACCAGGTTGATAAGTGTTTGTATATTCCTCGCCAGAAATGTTGCACAGGTGGACATGACCAGAATGCATGTAGGTATCTATCTGCTGTGTTATCTGTGCAGTGTGGTCAAATGTTGGACTTTGTGAGACTTTGGAACATCCTTTGTCCTGTATAAGTGTGTTCTATGAAAAACCCTGCAGGTCCACAGCCTCCGCCACAGCCAGTCTCACAGGTTTGTGGAGGATGATGAAGCCTGACTAAGCCACAGCCAGCCTCACGGCCTGCCTTATCTGTGCCATTTTGCTCCTCCTCACCCTCAATCTACCCCGTCAGTTCTGTTTGTTGGTCAAACGAGCCTCATGGCCATACGGTGCTTCTGAATATACTTCCCACCTCTCTCCATCTGAAGCCAGCCTCATCTGGAAGGAGTTGAAGGCTTAGTCAATGCCACTCTACTCACCGCCTGCTACAGCCCCTTCTATGCCTGACCCCCAGCCTCACCTGTCCTTGGCCTTGCTTCGCCCTGCTCCACTCCCCGCTGTCCCAGCCATAGATCACCTGCCATATCCTTCTCTTGCCTCTGAGCCTGTTCTTGCCCTAAATCTGGGGTGACATTCTCGCCGCTGGCTATCACTTCTCGCCGTATGGAACGGAGAGAAGCTGTGGTATATGGAAGACAGTGCTGGAAAGCCTCTTGGTCTCCCACACACCACCGGGGCTAGAGGACAAGGTCACTGCTGCCATGCTCTCCGACAGCTGTCCCCCGCCCCCCAGTCGTTGCTCCAGCAGCAGCCATCTGGGATCTTCTCACCATCAGACCAGTTCCTGTCTGTGCTGCAGTTTCCACGCCTGTTTCCAGCTGTCCTGTGGAGATTGCCGCTTCCTCACCTACGTCCGGCGATTCAGGGGAGATCGCTGCCTCCTCGTCTGTGTCCAGAGCGCCCTGGAGGCGCCCCCTCAGATGGCTCCGTCTCCAACGCCAACAGCCACCTAGATGGTTACGCCTATGCCGACGATGTCCGCCCAGGGATCCCTGCTGAAGGGGTCAGACCACTTTCGTGTTTCATGCGGCCCTGGTAAAGGGGCCAGACCATGTCACTTTGTTTGTTTAGTGGAGGGTGGACTGTCTATAGTTTGTCTTAAACCACACATGGGATGGCTGAGTTGGAATAATTGAGAACAGTGCTAGGTTGGACAAGTTTAGGTAGGACCATCATTTTTATTGTTGCAATTCTTCCCATGAGTGAAATGGGTAAGGATTGCCATCTGTTGAGGTTAGCTTCTATTTGTTTTAATAATGGAGAATAGTTTAATTATATGAGGTCTGATAGCCTAGAGGAGAATTCAGTGCCCGAGTATCTAATGTTCCCTGACTGGAGTGTGGTAGAAAAAGCACTATGGTGCTAAGTCAAAGTTAAGTGGCAGCACTGTAGATTTTGTTCAGTTGACAAAGTATTCTGAAAGAGCTGTGTGTGGCATTATGCATCGTGGCTAACAGAAACTACCAGTTCAATCGGTCTGCGTCTAGTGAGACAATGACCGATTCTAGTTTGTGAGTGGTGACATAATCAATTAAGTTGATTAGTCTGTACGTATTGTTTGTTGACTGTCAACCTTTAATAAAACCTGCTTGATTAGAGTGAATTATATATGAGGTCATTTTCTCTATTCTTGTGGTGAGGGCTTTGCTGATTATATTTAGGTCTACATTTATGAGTTAAACTGGTTTGTAGCTTGATGGAAGTGTTGGATCTTTTCCTGGTTCTTTTTCTAACTTCGCTCGGTGTTTCACTATGGGAACCGCTCCGGCGTGACCAACTATGGAAGCTCCAATGACATCACGTCTGTCCCTGACAGACAGGTCGAGCCGTGTCCAGGCTCCGCCCACCTCATATTGACACGGTCGACCTCCCCTCCTAAGCCATTCTCGCTTTCTTCCCGTGAGAAACTAGAAGCTCCCTCAGCGTATCCAGGCAACCTGGTATCTGTTAAACAGTTCACAGACGACCCGTCAAGGAACACGTCGCCGAACGCAGGTCTCAGGCGTAAGCCTTGAGTGCGCTGGGTAAGCAATAACTATTGCATACGCTTTAGGAGACGGTGTACGTGTTACGGCGAACTGTTTTCCTCGGCTACCTCGTATTCGTTTACGTTCGTAGTGCGCTAGCGTAACTCAGGCTAACGCGTCACGGCGAGCCATCTATAGTCTCGGCTAGCATTAGTTTGTCAGCCGGGAAAGTTTTTCAGACGCTGGCTAACGTGTCAAGGCGAGCTAGTTTTCTGAACCCCGTGCTTAGCTTGGACTCAACCCCAACTAAACCGGACAACGGTGTCTAGCTAACGCGTCAAGGCGAGCTAACCCCGTATCTGTGCCGGGCGCGGGAATTGTACCCCGTGTCCTACACTGGTTCTACATAAGGCTAACGTGTCACAGCGGGCCTTTTTGTGTTCCACACAGTCTCCCTTCTGTCCTTTACGATGTCGGCGGCCGCCACACCGACTAAAGGTCCGGAGCCGAAGACGAAAGAGGCTGCATCACGCCCGTGCCCCGCGTCATGCGGCTCGTCGGTGTCGGGCAGGGACCCTCACCCTATGTGCATAGCCTGCATGGGCGTTAAGCATGCACAAGCTTCACTGGCTGACCCGCAAGTGTGCCCAAACTGTGCGGGAATGCCAGTAAAGATCCTGGAAAGGAGGTTAAGAGTAGCGGTGGCTAACAGTCAGGACCCCTGTCTGGCAGCTACCACCCCTACTACCGACATTCATCCTCCGCGAGCT
Source organism: Macropodus opercularis (assembly GCA_030770545.1). Classification (NCBI taxonomy): domain Eukaryota; kingdom Metazoa; phylum Chordata; class Actinopteri; order Anabantiformes; family Osphronemidae; genus Macropodus; species Macropodus opercularis. The sequence goes on from CM061103.1 coordinate 16,019,574, forward strand.
GGGCGGACGCGATGGACATTGAATCTCCACTCGTGCCCCCGCTGTTTGAGGAACTCCTCGAACGCGGGGAGGGAGAACCCGGCGACGAGGCAGACTGCGGCTCTGACCTCCTTGACTCTGATGATATGGAAGAAGAGGACGAAGACTCCACCTTCCCCGCACAGCAGTCCAGGCCTCCCAGTGCCTCAGATGCTGTTCCCCCAGTCGAAAACGACCTGTATGAGGTTTGTAAAAGAGCTGCAGCCAGGCTTAACATCCCATGGCCGGCAGCACAAGACTGTGAGGGGGTAGAGAGGGACTTATATGATGGTAAGAGGCTTCCGCCAGCTCAGGCGCCATCCAAACAGCTCTGGCCGAGTGATGGGGCTGGCAGTCTTTGGAGAGAGGGCCCTCTGGTTGAACCTGTCGGGTCTGAGTGATGCTCAGAAGGCAGAGATGATGGATGCCACATATGACCCCTCCAAGGGTCTCTTTGGACCAGCCTTGGAGAAAATGAAAGAGACCAGCACTCTCAGAAAACAAGAGGGTGAAGCTTTCAACCTCTGTCTACCACGAAAACTCACCCCACGTCCTCCCCAGGCGCCCAGGGCTGGCTTTGCTGCCTCAGCCGCAGCAGCCAGGGGCAGGCAGGACACGGCCAGGGCACCCAGACAGACCAGTCAGCAGCCCAACCAGCAGGCTAAGCCAGCTAACACCAGGCCATGGGGTAAGCACTCGTTTGCAACAGTGGCAGCGAGAGGTCGTCCTCCCCACCCCAGTGAGGTGAAAAAGAGGCGACCTACCTGACCTGCCATCTTCAATCACCTCCCACCTCTCCTCCATTGAAGAAAAGGAAGGTGGTATGGGAGGGCTGCAGCCACCTTTTTCAAAGCTCAGGGTTTTCCGTTGTTCACAGTGGTTCACAAGCCCAGCTTCTATCCCCTCATGTTCTGCAGAAAGGTTGTCATGGGCAGTTAACATGGGGCTGCAGCCCCCCTTCAGTGTCACCAAGCACTCCCTGGTTCACCCAAGCAGCCACGCTTGGTCGAAGTTTTCTAAAAGAGAAAATAAAATATGCACTTCTGCAGCCGGGATCAGGGCCGAGGGCAGAATGCAAAAACAAAATAAAGAAAAAGGTGTGTCAGGTCTCGCCGCCCCCACAAGAGGGCGTACGCGGCCTGCAGACAGGGGAGAGATCCCCTCGTCACGAAGAAGTGACGTCACCTACGTGCGACACACCCAGCCCTTTGATGGCCCACACGGACCAGTGGCGCGCATGCGCAGCTCCACCGTGGGTAATAATCACAATTTCCCGAGGTTACAGACTACAATTCGCAGTGAAACCACCCCGATTCAATGGGATACTGTTTTCACTAGCGCAAGGGGAGTCTGCGCTCGTCTTAAAAGACGAAATAAACACTCTGTTACGGAAACGAGCGATTAGAGCCGTACCGAGCGAGGAAGCCTGTCAAGGTTTTTACTCCCGGTACTTCGTTGTCCCGAAGAAGGGCGGCTCGTCACTGCGGCCCATTCTGGATCTTCGGGTGCTAAACAAGCACTTACGAAAGTACACATTCAGAATGTTAACACACAGAGCGCTCTGTCACTCGATTCGCCCAAGAGATTGGTTTGTGACGATCGATCTGGCAGACGCTTATTTTCACATCGCTGTCTATCCGCCACACAGGAAATTCCTCCGGTTTGCATATCGAGGCACGGCCTACGAGTATCAGACCATCCCGTTTGGTCAACGCTGGGTTGCGTCCCTGCGGCTCTGCCCGCGGCGGCACCTCCGACGCAGAGTGACGGTGACTTGCGAATGCATCTCGGCCCTCCAGCTGTGGAGAGAGCCGGGTACTCTGGCGTCGGGAGTTCCTCTAGGGGCGGTGCTAACCAGGAGGACGCTGACAACAGACGCGTCACTGTCAGGCTGGGGCGCCACCTTTATGGGGAGAGCCGTGAACGGCGTTTGGACCCCGGAAATGGCTCGGAGCCACATAAATGTTTTGGAGCTACAAGCGGTGGTTTTAGCTCTGAAACATTTTCAGGGTTTCCTACAGGGCCATCATGTCCTGGTAAAGTCGGACAACTCCACGGTTGTAGCTTATATCAACCGCCAAGGGGGCACTCGGTCCATGCAGTTACATATGTTAGCCCAGAGGCTAATTCTGTGGAGCAGCGCCAGGTTTTTATCCCTACGGGCAACTCACGTGCCTGGTGTGTTGAACCGTGGCACCGATCTGCTGTCAAGGGGAAACCCCTTGTACGGAGAATGGAGACTCCACCCACAGGTGGTGGAGCAGATTTGGGAGCGGTTCGGCCAGGCCACCGTGGACCTGTTTGCATCACGAGAGAACACTCACTGCCCTGCGTTTTTCTCCCTCTCCGATGCGGACGCCCCCCTGGGGGTGGATGCTTTAGCTCATATGTGGCCTCGAGTCCTACTGTATGCTTTCCCACCTGTCAGCCTGATCTGCCCAACCCTCTCCAGAGTGAGGGAACAGAGCTTGTCATTGATCCTGATAGCCCCTCGCTGGCCATCCAAGAGCTGGATGGCGGAAGTAGTCCAGCTGCTGGTGAAGGAGCCATGGGCCCTTCCAGTTCAGAGGGATCTACTGTCCCAGGCGGGCAGAGAAATTTTCCACCCTCACCCAGACAGGCTGGCTCTTTGGGCCTGGCACGTGAAAGGTGGAACTTGAATGCAGCAGGCCTACCTCCTGGAGTCGTTGACACGATCCAGAATGCAAGAGCTGCTTCCACCCGTCGTCTATATGGTGGGAAGTGGCGTATTTTTGAGGAGTGGTGTGAGTCTAGGGCCACTGTTTCTTTTCAGTGTTCAGTGGTGGATATTCTATGCTTCCTTCAGGACTTATTGGAGAAAGGAAGAGCCTTTTCTACCATTAAAGTCTATTTGGCAGCGATTTCAGCGTGCCATGTGGGTTTCGGTGATATAACGGCTGGCCAGCACCCGTTGATTTGTCAGTTTATGAAAGGGGCCCGTCGCAGGCGCCCAGTTTCCAGGTCCCTGGTTCCTGTGTGGGATTTGATGTTGGTCTTAGATGCCCTCTCTCATCACCCATTTGAGCCTATTGATGCTGTGGGTTTTGAGTTTCTCTCACTTAAAACTGCACTGCTATTGGCCCTTACCACGGCAAAACGTGTTAGCGACTTGCAGGTGTTTTTTATCAGCCCTTCTTGCTTGCAGTGGGCCCCAGGGTTGGTAAAGACTTATCTCAGGCCCAATCCTGCGTTTGTTCCCAAGATTTTGGATCCCTCATACAGGTGCTCTACTGTGGAGCTGTTAGCTTTCCACGCGCCCCCTTTTCTCTCAGAAGAGGAACGAAGGCTAAACACCTTATGTCCCGTTAGGGCCCTCCGCACTTATGTGGACAGGACGGCTGTTTTCAGGAAGTCAGATCAGCTGTTCGTTTCATGGGCTGCCCCTCATAAGGGAAAGCCGCTATCTCGCCAGAGACTGTCCCACTGGATTGTGAAGGCCATAAGTCTGGCATACGAGTGCAAGGGAGCCCAGCCCCCTCAGGGTCTGAGAGCCCACTCTACGAGGGGCATGGCCACTTCATGGGCTCTGTTTAGGGGAATTTCAGTCCAGGATATCTGTGCTTCAGCTAGCTGGGCTACTCCACACACGTTTGTGCGGTTTTACAGGCTGGATGTGGCCAAACCTTCTCTGGCTCATGCAGTCTTAGAGGCGGAGGGATCAGACTCTGTTTGATTCAGTGGTTGTTGGTCCCTCTTTATTTTGGCTTCGGGAGATTATATGCAATCCGGGAGTGGGCTATATCTCCCATAGTGAAACACCGAGCGAAGTTAGAAAAAGAACGTTGGGTTACTTAACATAAACCCTGGTTCTTTGATAACAGAGTGAGGTGTTTCACCAACACTCCCCTCCTTGCATGAGCACGGAAAGAAAGCCACTTAGAATGGCTTAGGAGGGGAGGTCGACCGTGTCAATGTGAGGTGGGCGGAGCCTGGACACGGCTCGACCTGTCTGTCAGGGACAGACGTGATGTCATTGGAGCTTCCATAGTTGGTCACGCCAGGTGAGTTTGAGGGTCCGGATCTCTTCTCCATGATGACTCTTTCGAAGCACTCGATGTTCTCCAGAGTGGTAAGCTGGGTGATCATATTTTTGTCTGTGAAGTTTTGTATAGCTTTTCTACATTATTGTTAAATGTTGGTGGATCGTCTAATGACCTACTGCTTCCTCAATTTTACCGCCAACAGTTCTCGGTTCTGTTGAGCTGCTCTCAAAATCCCAGCTCTGTGCATTTGTTGAATGATGAATTCGGAGACACTTCTAATAATTGTACAGGCCTGGGTCAGTCTGTCCCTATTCCATACACCATAGTCAGGGCACGAAGTCTGACAACCTGTGTGTCCCTGTAATGGAAATTTTACTATATGGGTATTGTGACAGAACTGTGATTCATATTATTTGATATATTCTCATATGTATCTGTACTAAGCAAAGTAATCATTGAATGAGTTATATACTTACAGAAATATTTTAGAATAGTGAGCCTTCTCTTTCCCATGGGAAAGGGAGCTAAAGGGAAAGGGAGATACTGTTTAGTTAAAATTGTTTTACAACATGGACCATGGTCATGAGAACATGGTAGCAGAACTTTGATCTACTTTAATGCTTTAATGTTTTACGGGAAAGAGGAAACAAGGAGTACAAGCTTTTGCCAAATACACAGCCATAGATGACGAGATGATCCAGTTGAAGCCCCACTCAACGATGCAAACATTACACATTCTGAGTGCTTATGCTCAGATGGCACAGGACAATTCATGGGTTTGTCAAAATGTGCACACCCTGTAGTTGGGCTTACAAACCGAACGAGCATAACCGCTTTTGGAATGAAACATCACCCAGAAGATGGACTAACATTTTCAGTAAAGGACTCTCTTCAAGCACCTGCATGTAAAGGAATACCCCAAATGGAAATCTTACTGGCTCTGTGGAACTCAAGGATGCCTGTTTTTTGCCGTCAGGATGTTGTTATTTTGTGAATCTCACGATTGTCAATTTACCTCTGGTCCCAGTAAAGCTTGAATACAAAACAAATCACATCTCTCTATGTTAAAATAACCAACTCAAACCTTTTATGTGTTTATGTTTTATATTTCATTTATATATTTATATAATTATATTTTATTATATGTTGGGTTTCTTAGTTTTTTTGTTTTTGTTTAAAATAATATCACCTTTGTTCTTTTTTTAAAAAATGTATCGGTTTTATATTTTTATTTCTTTATATAGCTATGCTGCTATGGTATACTGTAATAATAGTTTTGTATAACTACAAAATATTATTATCACTACTATTACTATATTTTTATTTTTTATTATCTTGACACTTGGTGTCAAAAGGCAAAAAAAATTACAAATGGGAACCAATATTTGTGCATGTTAATAACAGAGGGCTTTGATGTTTCACCGGGGAAAGAAACAAGGAGTTAAGGAAAGGAAGGGAGTGTTATTAGTGTTGATCAATGGCGTTTTAATATTCATGTGGTCGTTGTTGATTCAGCAGTAACTACTACCTGTTTTTTTGGCCAAATGGATACACATTTAGATAAGCAAGGCCGTGAGAATGTCACACCATGTGAATGGTCGGTAAATTCTCAAAACTCTGTCTCTGTATATAAAAGGCTCTTGTTCTAACACTCATGAGAAGACTGCTGAGGTAACTGCTACTTCTCCATGTTGACATCTTAATAAAACAGAGATGATTCATCACATTTTTGAGGTTTTGATTCCTTCAACTCTTTTGAAAATGAGCAACTCTCAGATTAATGTGGAAGATTTTTCCACGACAAAATACTATAAAAGTCCCACAGTCCAAAAACATGCAGTTAGGTAGAGTCTGGTCCTTAGGTGTGTGAGAGTCAGTGGTTGTTTGTGTGATGGACTGGCGACCTGTCCAGGGTGAACCCTGCCTCCTGTCTGTCTGAAAGCTGAGAAAGGATCCACCATGCCCACAACTCTTAGGAGGAGAACGCAGCTAAAGGAGGAAGTGAGGCACTTGCTGTCTGAAATAATAATTACAGACAACAAGCAGTTAATCTATAACAACCTTTATTAACTGAATCAATATTGATGAAGCTTGTTACAACTGAATAATAATAGTGTAATTATTAACTACTTATATGATGGTCAACTTATACGATCAACTTATGGTGAATGGCCAGGTGTTTGTCTAACAGATGTGCTAAGCAGAATGGCAGCTCTGTACAGTGTGTGTGTATGCGTGCGTGTGTGTGTGTGTGTATGTGTGTGTGTGTGTGTGTGTGACCGGGTAAGTGCTTGATTGGCATCAAAAGAAAATAGGTTTAGAAGCAGAGAGGAAAGGACATTAACACAGAGTGAAACAACCAAGTCCTCACCATAGTGAACCACAGCTGACAGTGACTTACAAGACGTTGATCCCAACAATGTTTAATGTACTTGGCTGCATGGTAATGATCATCACAGCGTCAACAAAATGGCCTCTTTATGCTCAGGTGATATTTTGACAGAATGAAAAGCACTCGTAGTGTGGAAGATATAAAATCTCTACATATTTCTCTACAAATTATACTTATTCTAAGCAGTTTTTCGACTGAGAAAGTTAGTCAGAAACAGAAGTTCTTTTCGCTTAAGGGTGAGTTGCTTGGAAGAGTAACGAGTGCCACTCCAAGCTGTTTCCACTCCCGACATGGAGACTTCTTACAGAAGAGGCCAGGGCGAATTGTCATTATCTTTACTTTCTCACCTGGCAGTGAGTGTGTAGCACTGTGTCTATAAGGAATACAAAGACATAGGAACCGTGAATTGTTCCCACAGTAACATACAAAAAATGTAAGATTAATTAATAGCAATAATTCTACTTATCATTGGGAATCGTTTTAAGGTTGTCTTGGGCATGGTGTGTGTAGTATTTAAAGTATTTTAAAATCAAATATCTTTGTTTAGTGTATCTTTGATGAGTACGTACATATAGTGTTTACTGTATTCACATGCCATGGTTGCTTAATCCTTGACGTTGCCTTGTTCTTTCTGTGTATAGACCAGTTTTTTGTTTCCTGTGAAGCTGCTGCGCCTCATTGAAGCCAGCGGCCTTTCAGTATTAATGACAAAGCCCGTCTGTCTGTGTGGACCTGAATCCTGGGCACCAGCTCCGTGAACTCACCATTCATACAGCTGTTTTGTTGGGGTGCGCTGATTGACACGGAGAGCCCGCCCCCCGCACCGCTCCTTTTATTCTAATTGGCCTGGCACTGGCGTGTATGGAAAATCCGCGCGCGACCCTTGGCTCACACCTGACCGTGAGTGACGAGCGGGAGTGAGCGCGAGGCCGCAGACGCAGAGCGGCTGCAGAGCACTGTCCCGCCACAGCGACCACCGCACGAGGCCACAGCATGCCGCGCTCCTTCCTGGTGAAGAAGCACCAGAAGAGGCCCAGCTATGGAGGACTGAGGCCAACCAACCGCGGTAGGACTTAGCCTCGTTATAAACAAAGCTTAGTTTTTACTTTCGGTGCAAATATCCAGTTTACATGCCAGTGATTGGGCTAAAACTAGTTTCATTCATTTGGATGTGAAAGTACGTTTTCTAGCTGTGAACTATGGATGTAGAAAAGCTGTAAGTGGACATTTATAGAGCACCATGTGTTTCATGGCTCCAAACTATTCACAACATAAACTCTTATTAGCTTTACAACTGTTTGTTTGGTTGATTGAGTCGTTTATTTTTCGGAGCCCCACTGAGCTTAATGCACCTATTTTTGCTTTTAGATATTTACAAAATATAAATAAGATAAGGCTGCAGTAAGCATTATCCATAGATGACCTGTTCTAAAAATGACCTCCGACAGGAATGTAGTTGTGTGTTTAGCAGGTGCAAAATCTGTTCCAAGAGTTGGAGCATTGTCCTCAGGTCCTCCACAGACCAGAAGGGTCCCATTAGGCGGCCTGAAGAGCCCGTGCAGCAGCCCTGCAGGCGTTCCTCCACCAAACCCCTCCTTCAGCCCTTTCTTTGCTCCAATACAACAGTTAAAGTGAGCTCAGCCTCAGTTGCAGGAGGCGGTGCAGCTAATAACACTATGGCAGCAGATGCCGCTCTGCAGGATTTTAAGCATTTCACCACATCAGTTTGTTTTTGCCTCCTTAAACTTTTTGTTTCGTGGCTTCTCGTCCTTATGACAGCTGGGATATGCTGCAGCATCCGCACTGAGGTTAAGCAGCTCAGGTGATAGAGAGAAGCTGTGAAAATGTATCCATGTAGAGTAAGAGGCTGCCAGAGAGAACGGGACTATTCAGATTTATTCTAGTGTCAAAGTACAATGTATAGAAAACAGTTATTGTATTTAGACCCTTTCATGCATGAATTACGAGAACCTCAGTGTTTTTATTCCTCTTTAGTTGCAGCTTTTGAAAAGCTGTCCACTGTAGTGGCCACTATGCATGAAAGTGTTTAGCACTTGGCTTTCGAGGTGGAAATGAAGGAACATGGTTCGTCGTTGCAGCTTACAGCTTACATTAGACATGAAAAAATATCGGCGCCTGTGATTAGTTAGTTTGTGTAGACAGTGACTTCCAGCGTCTAGCTCCTCCTCCAGTGGCTCACGTCCTCTCAGCCTCTCTGTCCTCTCTTTCCTCGACCCGTATTCAGATCCTTATTGTAGCTGCTCTGAAGTGACCTACAAACCAGAACACCCTTGCACCAAAATGGACGTGGACATCCCGCGTGTCATACAAGACCCTAAGAAGACAGAGATCCCCCTCCCCCCCTCCATCCCTCTCCTGGCGCTCTTTCCTGCCGTCCCTACAGGAAGCAACAGCCAGGGGCACTTTGAGTGTTTGGACTGCCATAAAGACTATTTGAACTACTCTGCCCTGCCTACACGCAAGCAGCTGTACTGTGAGTGGAGCAGTAAGAAGAACTTCAGCTGTAAGTACTGTGAGAAACAATACGCCAGCCTGGGGGCACTGAAGATACACATCAGGACACACACGCTGCCCTGTGTGTGTAAACTTTGTGGCAAGGCCTTCTCTAGACCCTGGCTGCTTCAGGGACACATACGCACACACACAGGTTAGTGAAACAAATACATGAATTCTTCATTGGAAAGTTTTAGAAAACTAAATGGTTTATACAGCTCAGTTTATATAGGATGTGATTGAGTATATGTCTGGTCTGATTTAACCTAACCTGCTACCATCCATCCACTTGTCATGGGTGGGCCACACTGGAGTCTATGCCAGCTGAGGCAGAGTACACCGCGGACAGGTTGCCAGTCCGTCACCACAAAGAGAATCAAAAGCTCATTAAAGACATTAAAACAACCACGAAGAGACATAAGAGGAAAACAATCCCACATAAAACGACTGCAGCCACAAACTGAGCGTTTATCTGCATTACCTTTCTACACTGTCTGGATGGGTAAACATTCTGTATATATTAGGTGTTGTGTGTGATTTCTGACAGCCCTCTGTGTTCTTGCCGCAGGAGAGAAACCATTCTCGTGCCTTCAGTGCAGCCGAGCGTTTGCTGACCGCTCAAACCTGCGAGCTCACCTCCAAACGCACTCTGAAGTGAAAAAGTACCAGTGTGCACGTTGCTTCAAGACCTTTTCAAGGATTTCACTGTTAGCTAAGCACCAAGAGGCAGGCTGCCCGTCATCTTGACAGACTGTGAAGTCCAAGCCGTTCCAGACTTTCCAGCTCTGCAGAGTCTCGTTGTTGGCAGTTCAAGAGTATTGCATTGCTTACAGTGTCGTTCAACAGTACAGTAGACTGATGAAATGTGATTTTTGTTTCTCTGTAGCTTAGTTGTTTCACTGCATCTAAATGAACATATATTAAACTTATTTGCAGAAACCAGAATAAGCACCAAACCTAGTGGTGGACATGGCTCATGACCACACATCACCTTCGTTTTCATCAGCTGGACTAACAAGTAGTCTGCTCAGTAGTCAGTATCGAACCACGTGTGTCACAAAGAAGGTTATTTCTGTTCAACGCTGTTTTCAGTTTGAATTCCCTCTTGAACTATTACGGCTTTAGCAGTACCTCGTGTTCAGCATTGTGATGTATATTTTTGTAATAAAGTCCTGGTCCAATAATATACCTGTTGGATGTGATATGATTAAACTTATATAAATGTGATATTTTTTAGGTTTTCAAACATATCAGATTTTTGTCAAACTTTTAGCCCACATCCATTCAGTTTTAGTCTAATGAAAGACTCCCCTTCACTTAGTAACCCAACACGTTTAGACTGACTTTACTGAAACTGAACTGGGATGACAATGTTCAGTTTAACCCTCGTGCAGCCTTCGAGGGGTCAAAATGAAAAATAGGGGACGCTCAAAAACTACACAAGGGTTGGATAAAACAGCCACAGGCAGAAGATAAATCACAACACTATTTATCTAGATGAATGGTTGGATGAACTTGTTCATCATAGACCCACACATGTTCATTGCTTGGATGTAACACCCACGAAGGCTGTTTGATCCAACCCTTGTTTGTGTTTTTGAGCTTTGAGCGCCCCCTGTTTTTCATTTTGACCTCTCAAAGGCTGCACAAGGGTTAATAGGGATGATCCACTTTTTTCCACCAGCAGATACTTGCTGTCACAATGTTGCGAACACTTGCTGTCCACCTGTCTGTGGGTGGGGCACCTGTTGTTTTCCCACCAGAATGGCTTCACTGTTATGTCATGGAATGCTATGAATAGTATTTGTCTGTGGAACTAGGTCTAAATATATATCCCCCATCAATTCAAGCAGCTTCATTTTCAATACACACATGCTATTCTAGAGCTTTGGAGATCTATAAATACACACAGAGCTGTTATATTAGTCATGAGGGCAGCTCACAGTGTGTCAGTAAGACAAGACTGTCCAGCCAGATTTAGCTGCTGTTAAGACCTGAGGCCTACAGTGAGATGCATGGGGGGGGGGGGGGGGGGGGCAGACACTGGCAATCAGATTAGGTGCTATTTTCCACAGTGAGTGAGTATTTCCATAAAGTCCCTCGTCACATGTTTTCTGATACCCTGCAAATGACACTGTGTTACTCTTGTTACCGAGATATCTGATGTGACATAGGGTGTGTACTGGTATGTGTGTGTGTGTGTGTCAGGTGAAGGTAAGCAGAAGCAAAATATTACATTTTATAAGTCAAAGGAATAAAACAAGAAGGGGGTCACTAAGTTTGTGTATACCCCAGAGTTACATAAATGTATGAAGATGACTTACATTTTATTGAAGTAACGTGATTTTAACCTATATACGTAGCTGTGATGGCCACAGCTTTGGCCACACCATAAGTGTGCTAATACTTTCATTCACTTCACTAAAGTTACATTACACTTAGTTGGTTGTTTTGGTTTCAGACTACAGTAATTGAATATAGTATATATGCAATATTCTATACATTTTAATAAAAGCACATTTGATTAAAGTTTGATATACATAATTGGTTAATGTAGCATGCACATTCATTTTCTATGCTCAAATACTCGCTTCTCTGATCTAATCCAGTGTTTTCTGCTGGTTCCAGGCCAAAGGTTACATTGAAGCCTGCATCAGGCTGTAACGCTTTCTACTGGCCCTGGACATCACCAACTCACCTGGTGCCTGTGGGGGTGGAGCAATATGGAGAATGGTTTCTTAATTCTTATAGTTAATGCTGAATTTCTTTCTGTTATATGACTTTGTTCAGTTTTTTTGTATTTACGTTGTGAGTCAACTGTCTAATGTGTTGTTGTAATGTGTCAGTCATTGTGTGTATATACCGTATGTTGCCCTTGTTGTGTCTCTGGTCAGTTGTGTGCCATGTTTTGTCTTTGCTTTTGGTGGCTCTTAGGTTAGATCTCACTTTGTATGTGTTGTTTTTTGTGTTGACCTAGGGCCCATTTTGATTGTAGTTAGAATTTCATTATATTCATTTACCTCTTTTTTGGGTAAAATGTTCTTTTTGAAACACAGTCCTTGTGTCCTGTGTTTGACTGCTCCATCTCTGGCAGTTCTACTGTACCATTAGTAAAAGGACTTTACATTCACTTTTTCACACATGCAGTCACACACACTGGTGGCAGATCAGGCCTGGGATTTTTGTCTAAGGACATTTTGACAAGATGACCTGGAATCGATATCAGCCTCCTCCGTGGTGGTTCCTGTCTCACCATTGGGTGGCCGTTATAGTCTTCACTTTCCACAGTCTCTACAGCTTCATGCGTCAAGCTTTCACAGCTTTTTTTGTTTTAGGTTGTACTAGAACATCTGCTCTCGCCACCATATTCCTGTCAAACGTCTGCAATTGTCATGATCATGCTCCATTACCTGCTTTCATCATTTGCCCTTATCATGACATAATACTGCTACTTCTTTGTACAGACCATCACTTAATTCGTCCTCATGAGTGTCTCCCCTGTCATAGGAACCACATCATGTGCTCTGTTGTAACAGCCTTATGCCTGGCTGTTTGTCATGTGTGTTAATAGCTTCTTCCTTGCCTCTAGTTTCCTGAGTTTTCTTTGTTTCTGTTAATACATAATGTTTTTGTCTGGGCATTTTTTTTATCTTCTCACAAGACACACTACTTTAAGTGTCAATGTTAATAGAGCTCAAGTTAAATGTTCAGTTGATGTCCTAAGAGTTCATGTTGTACACTTTAGGTACAATACTAAAAGTCTGTGTTCAACAAGTTTGTGTTCAGACTATGTGGTATAAGTTCATGTCTAAAAGAGTTTCCACCTCAAGAGACTTTTCATGTTTAGAGAGAGACTCGGGTTTAGAGGATTGTTGGGTGTTTAGAGAGTCATGTTCGGTGGCATGTTAGGAAGTTAGGAGCTTCCTTATTAGAATGGGTCTGGGCTCTTATGAGTTCAATCCTCCAGTTACACAGTGATGCTCAGTTAAGAGTTTCAACCTAAGTCTTAACACACCTCAGTGTGTGTTACTGAGAAAACACCACCATTCAATGTGAAATGTAAACAGATGGAGCTCAAAATATCTGTGTAGCTAGATGCGACAGCTGCTGCATGCTAACATTTCCAACATGCCAAATCAAGCTCCCCACCTTGTGTATGTGACGTGTCTTTGCTGTCTTGTCTGTGCACATACTGTGAACTCCTCCTACTCAAAGTACAGCTTCACCTGCCAATGTGCAGCCTTAGACTCTAAAAAGACTCCTTAAACTCTGGACAGTTTACTGTACCAAAAATGTAAACAAACAAACAACAACAAACACAGCTGTAGTGTGACACATATGAGGCTTTCTGACCTGAATAAAACACAAATTCCGAGGACCACAAATTAAAAAAGACACCCACAATAAATTGAGCTTTCACTTTATTTCAAGGGGGAAAAATGCTACAAAAACGAAAAAAAAAAGTGTTGATAGAACCCAAAACATTACAGCAGTGGGAAAATCCAGACATCATGTCCACCAACAGCAGTGTCTCTGCAAACACTCCTTATTGTTCTTATCACTGTCTTTAGAGAGAACACATATTAAGTAATACTGAAGGAAGATATCACACGTCTTTACACATTTACGTGTTCCAAGACACATTTATGTCTTCTACACAAACACCAAGATACCTTAAACCAATTTGGATTCAATGTAATTGTTGCTATTATTTTGCCTGATACTTTTATTTTATAAAAGTAGTATTAGTCAACAGTGAAAGCACTGAATGCTACTTCTCCCAGTTCCCAGAGTGTAAGTCATTTGTGATTGTGTGTTGTTTTTTTGTGTGATGTGTGATGACCCTGATGACATAGTTGTAAATCTGTGTAAATCTACACATCACTAAGCTTGTTTTATGTTTAAATATCCAATTTACTCAATTCTGTCTGACTGTAGAGAGGAGCTGTGTGAAGATGCTGGAAGACTTCCCAGACGTGTAGACATGTTCTTTTCTTTCAGCCAGTCTCAAAGCTGCACAATTCTTTGTGCAGGAGTGGTCGGTTTTGGAGCTCCTCATGTTAACGTTAAGGTCTGGGTGGAGCAAACTGGTTGGGTTTAGGAATTTAGAATTTCGTAACATTACATTAAAATGTGTTCTATTGTGGACTGCTAGCAGACTGGTATGAGGGAGGAAATGAAAACCATGCTTTCCAAGCTGCTGAGCTCCTGTAAGCAGTAAAGCTGCCTTAACCCTCGCGCAGCCTTCGAGGGGTCAAAACGAAAACAGGGGGCGCTCAAAGCTCAAAAACCACACAAGAGTTGGATAAAACAGCCGCAGACAGACGATAAATCCCAACACGCTTCATCTAGATGAATGTGTTCATTGCTTGGATGTAACACCCATGAAGGCTGTTTGATCCAACCCTTGTGTGTTTTTGAGCTTTGGCGTCACCTAGTTTAAGTGGGGTCATTTTGACCCCTCGTAGGCTGCTCAAGGGTTAAACCTCCGTAGTTACATTTGAAAAGAATATGAAATGCAGCAGCACAAAATCTGTGAATTAAAAAAGACTTGGGAACATGTGGACAAATGAAGAGCTCAGAACAAAGCTGATAAACCAGATTTGTGCTACAGTGAATAAGTCAGTGCTGCCAAAATGCGCTGGGCAGCAAACATGTAAAACACACGAATATGAAAAACGACACAAGGAGGTTGAATCACACTCACATACACGTCTGTTCTCCGAAACAGATGCGATTTGGGAGAAAACTAGTTTAAAGATTAATCTTCTTATCCGAAAAGGTCAGATTTAGTTATTTTTCACTTTTAACACAACTCTGACTCTTTTAATGGACACTGTGTTCAGACTAGACCTGGTTTCCTGTTGAGAGTTTCCCACTAATCTGCAACATTTGTTGGGTTTTCTATACAGTTGCATTTCTGAATTCTGTAAGATGCTAAATCTTACTCTGTAAAGTGCGTTGAGCTAACTTCTGTTGTGAATTGGCACTATAAAAATCAACTAAATTGGACTTAGACTTAGAATAGACTCTATGCTCACACAAATGTAGAGAGACAGTATGATCACACACACAAGCACACACACATACAGACAATATAGAACAAAGACAAAGCACAGGCTGCGATGCTCACTTTGTTATTGCTATCGAAATAGAATTCAATATGTGCCAACCATGCAAAGACAATTCTAATTAATGTTCTTTGAATGATATGTTATCATTGAGCTGTGATTGATGCCATGATCACCATGACTACCGCGGTCAAAGAAGCCTTCATTTTATACAGCTTGTTTTAAATTTGTAAACTTTAAAGGAGGGAAATCTATTTGCTAACATGGGTATTTTCAAGGACCACTAAAATTAATCTGAAACCAAACAATAAACATGAGCCTAATCTGTAGACTGTCATGTTTAAGTTAAGGGTTTGGTAGAAACGTCTGATAAAGCACAGAATTTAAATCCATGCACAGACCCTCAGCGGCTCAATTCTCTAGCGGTAATTTAAAGTGTGGAATTTATAAGCTATTATTAACCTTCAACTAAACTTATGAGAGACAGCAAAACCACAGGGGGACCAGGGTTCAGAAGACCACAAACACAACTGTGGCAGATGAGAAAAGTGTTTCCCTGGTTAAGAATAAGTCAGCACTCAGATCAACAACATCTTATCACATGTAGTCTGTGCCGGCCCTGGTGGAGATGCTCACTACCCAGTGGGCTCTGTCTCATCCCTGTGGGCGTGCGTGAGTCTCCCCTCATGGGCTGCAGAGGCCTAGATAGCTCTGGTGCCCTCGCTGGGGTGAGCTTCGGCTTGTGCCCACCAGTGGCCTGGCTTGGCCCCGGGTGTGTCTCTGTGGCTGCTGCAGCTCTTCCTGGGGGCTGGGTGAGTGACACTGTGAGTGACAGCATGGTGTGGGTGGGATTTCTGGTCACTGGGTTTCTGGAGGACGATGTTGTTTTGCTGTCTCACGTGCTGCACAGGCGACGTATGTTTGCATTGTGCTTGGCTGTTAGTAGCATCACAACTGCATTATTGGTCTCTATGTTATGGTGGTTGTGTGTCATATCATAGTTGTTATATATATATACATACATCATTTAATTTATGTTTTTAATAGCTTTACATATTTAAGAGCCACACAAATTGTGCATTTACACATAAAATGTGTTTAACTCTTTTGACCAAACCATTAAATTAAAGCTGACAGTTTAAACTTTAAGCATATATTAATGACTGGTTTGTTCCAAATCCCGTGAGCTGGAGAACTTCTCTAAATATATAGTTTTGTATTTCTCACACTACCACCAGCGTAACTATTCAGCTGGTTTGAATAATCATCTGAGAAATAATCTGCATGTTTCCCACCCTCACGTCACCTAAATGTTTCTAATTTATTCTGCATCCTTATCACCGCAGGTGCAAATCAGCTCTGCTGCTGCATAAACAGCATTTCAGTCAACTGTACTTTACAAAAAAATCTTAACAATTTAATGAACAAAAAATGACACATGCTGTGTATTTGAACGTAATCCCTGGACAAATATTTGACTTTTCTGTCATATAAACAAACAAACAAACAAACAAACAAACAAAGTCTTTCCTACAAAAGAATTGCTAACCCTTGACAGTTCCCACAGTTATTAGATCTTGTAATATATTTAACAAAAAGACAGTTCTGCTGTTATCAAACCCTCATTGTATTAAAGTGCAAGCATGCATGCTTCGGTTGAAGTGACCCCCAGACCTCTGATGGCTGGTGGAGGATGCCATCTGTTGGTTCAACTCTGCAAACCATCTGCGTTGAACCAGTCCCACTCTTAAGTCCTCTGCAAGTTTCCTTTGTGTGTGTTTACATGTGTAATTCTACTTTGGAAATCAACTTTACTATCCAGGAAGGTTATGGTCTGAAACAGAAACATTTTCCAAAAATATATCTTTTAGTCATCTATCTTGACAGACGGATCATAAAAATATTCCCTGTACCAAGGTGTAAGGAAGCAGGGAACAGAAAAATGGAGGTTAGGCCTCCATCCAGCACATCCACCCAACTGTCTAGTATCTACAGATTGGTCTGGTAGAAAAAATACTGAAGAGTGCAAATATTCACATGAATAAAAAACAGGACCTGTCTGACTTTGTTTCTGTGTTGTGGATTCTGCTGAAATACTAATGAGTCCATGATGGTGATAATCTGGCTGTGACACGTGATTCTCCCTCCAGTGGTGCCGTGTTCAACTACAAATGAAGCTCTGATGTCAGTTGTCTCTTTAGGTCATCTTTAGTGGGGCTGGGACGGATGGTAAAGCATCCAGGACGTGTGTCATACTGTATGTCAGTCTGTGAAACTTCCCTTGTTTCCGTATCCAAGCAGACAAGACATTCAACCATTCAGCGGGTCTGGATGTCCGTCGACTGTCCAGTGAAGCTTCCGTGTCTGATTTTAAGCTGTGAGCGACTGAGAGGACAACCAGCCAATCAAACCAGGGCTGTATCTGTGTCTATGCACAGCAGGAATAGAAGGAATAGAATCATTTTCCAGGAACCACAAGGGTTTAACATGTAGTTTTAATTTAGCTCTTCTACCAAAAATAACTCTCTGGTCACATGGTTGTATTTTCTGCAGGAATGCAACACTGGGCCCAGAGCCACTGGTTTCTGGGTTTTACTTCCTGGGTACAAAAAGCACCAGCAACTTTCTGATTTAAACACAGGTTACGTTGTCATAAGGACTAAGTGCTACAGTGACTGAGAACCCAGACAGTGGACGTGGTGTCTATAGTACACTGACTTTCTGCTGAGCTTTTAGAACATGGGAAGAAGGAAAAATGTACCTTCTAAATATAAGGAATGTTCACTTTAAATTGTTATGCAACCTCAATTCAACGTTAGAATAATGTGTAAAATGTGAATCAAGACGTCTTCTTTCTACAAGCTGCCGAATAACACACCCCCAAACCATAGAAAGGCTGTCTGCTAATAACAGCAACAAAAACTCACCATGTCCATGATTTCCAAAAAGAAATTGAAATTTTCACTCATCTGACCACAGAATTCTCCATTTTGCGTCAGACCATGTTAAATGCTTTGGCCCAGAGGACATGATGGCTTTTCTGGATGTTCACATAAGACTTCTTGTTCTTTGCATGAGACGGCGTTAACTTCCATTTCTGGATTCCACGACAAACTGTGATTTCTGGAAGTGTTTTACTTGTTTAGAATTGCGGCTGTAACACTTCTTTTATAAGTTACTTATTACATTAGTTGGGACATTTAGAGAACCAGCCAACATCAGAGACAGATGCCTTTGAGCTCATCAAAGGATATACGAGCTCAGCACAGCAGCACTGGACACGGAGGGTTTTCCTCTTACCACCCATAATATGACTTTCATGCCAGTTGAATTTATCTGTAACAACTCAGTTCGCCCTGAACTAAACTGTGTCTAGATGGTGAACTAATTAACCATCTAGTTACTCAACTGATCAAGCTGTTACTGTCTACTTAGGTGTTAATTGTAAAGTACTGACAACTCAACAAGTCACCTGAACACAAACCTGAACATCAGTTCAGGCAGAGCCACCGACTCTTAGTTCTCTGGATCTACACCACTCACGGGGGCTTTCAGTGGTTCTCCCTTCGTGCTTCCAGACAGCAACTGTCATATAAACTGAAGCTGGGAGTGACTTCCAGGGTCTACGTTGACATTTTTTAGTTAAGTTTTATTAGCGCTTAGGTTAACATACTGCAACTCGTCCTTCCAAAGGTGTTATTTCCAAAAGACAATCGATCCAAACTGAGTTTACCATTACATCTGGAAAACCTGGACTATAAATGAAGTGACTGTTTGTAAATTCAAAGCTGGACATGGACGTGGATCTCTGTGGTGCATGAACCTGGAAGAACAGTAGTGACAGCCATTCCAGTGGAGCCGTTACTGCTGGCGCTGATGAGACGCGGTCAGTTTTCAGCCAGTGACAGCGCCAGAGCCGCCTGCAGTGCTGCCTCTTCATCAATGCTGTAGTCCTGAAAGAGGACAAACCAGTGGCCGATATTTAATCTCACTGAATCTTCACTGCAAATATTACAATGACTGGCACTTACACTCTACCTACTAGTACCTACAGAAGACACCTTCCTAATCCAGCTGTGTCTATCATCCCAACCACTACATACAAAGGAATCGCACTGTGTTCTGTGTTCACTGTATCGTGTTGGAGGCAGCATTGCAGACTGGACTGTACACTAGCCTTTAAAACCAAAACTACCCTTAAAGAGCTACACACAAAAAGACAACAATACGTTGTCTCTGCTTCAGTTCTATGATTGTACAAAGGTGAGAAAACAAGGTGAGAACTGAACTTACAACAAATGTGTCATAGGAGAATTTATGTCTGTGGAGGAGATGCTGGAGAAAGTTGGAGCTCTTGTAGCTGGGGTCTCCCCATGGCATGGCTGAACACACAGGGCACACCTACAGGTACAAACACAGCTGGATTCACGTCACTGAGCTCAACAGAAATAAATCCAGCACCATCACAACGGTGTAAGTACACCTTTACACAGTCGCAGTGATGACTCAACAGTTTGAGGGAACGGAACTGCAAAACGATGCACGTTTTAACTTGCATGGGTGGATGCGATGGCAGGTCCACTCCCTGAAGCTCAGGTTGGTAACATAGTATCTGTTATGTTAGAGGTTATTTCAGGTTCAGACAAGCTGTTTGGTTCTAGAGCGTAGTCTCTTACCACTTTATTAGGGTCATTGCGATGATTGTTCATACAGTGCTTCACCAGTTCCTGTTGGTCCAGGTTCCTGGCTCCACAGAACGGACACACAAACGTTGACCGGTTTGGAATATTGCTACAGTTCAACACACATACACACTCAGCATAAATATTACACTTATCACAACCTTTAAGTTGTTGATTCAAACTTATTGTTCATACTTTTTAAAAGTAGATGCTGACCTGTAGGGGCTCATGATGTACCCTGTATCTATTAATACAGTTTGTTATAGTTACTAACAGTTAAGATACCAGATCCTACAGTTAGATCTTAAACATTCCTTATTCAATTCATGACACTGCATAAGATGCAAGAACTCAAAGAACAATCTTAACATATGAGATAGATGTTAAATGCTAAAAGAGACATGGTGGCTGTAGTTGGTTCAGTCAGATTTTTCTGGAATGCTAATATGAAAGTAGTTGTTTTAGCAGTTTACCACTGATGCAGAGTGTGTGTACCTTGGAATAGGTTGGGAAGTGGGAACCACAGGGACAAACTTAGGACAGTTGGCTATCTGCTCCTGCACTTTAGAACAAGACGCAATGTGGGACCTCATCTTTACCAGAGCCACCTGAGAACAGACACATACACGCTGCACGTTTAGTGACAGATGCATGTGACGCATGTTGTGAATAGTTCACTGCTGCTCCCACTGGGGAAAGGGGTGGTTTTCTCTGGGCTCCTGGCCCTGAGCGGTGTTCCGTCTCATCTTCCTTGTATAGGATGGTGCCGTGTCCCACTCTGCAGGTGGCATGTGTTGTGTCTAGTCAGGGTTAGGGTTAGTCAGGGATTTGTGTTATACAGTCATGACCAAAAATATCAACACCCTTGCAACTGTCAGAACATTCTCTTAAAAAACTGTTCCAATTGCAAATGTTTTGATATTCACGTGTTTATTGTTTTTGCTTGCACTGGAACAACACAAAAAACAGAGAAGAAAAGTCAAACCTGACAAAATTTCACACAGCACTCAAGAATGGAC
The DNA here is from genome assembly GCA_030770545.1 of Macropodus opercularis. Taxonomy (NCBI): domain Eukaryota; kingdom Metazoa; phylum Chordata; class Actinopteri; order Anabantiformes; family Osphronemidae; genus Macropodus; species Macropodus opercularis. Next base: position 16,040,274 of record CM061103.1, read on the forward strand.
TGGACTAAATTATTGGCACCTTGTCAGAATTGTAAGAAATACCTGCTTTTTAAACATGCGATGCTCCTGTAGTTTGTATTCAGACCCATTCAGACCATGTATTCAGTGACATAGAAATCACATAGTAATTACACTGGCAACCAGTTAAAATGGAAAAATTGACTCAACCTTTGTGTATTGAGCATGGAAAAAAGAAACAGGAAGTGTGAAGAGGTGTCTGGGGATTTGAGGGAAAAATAGTGGAAAACCATGGACAATCTCAAGGCTGTGACCATCCACAGGTTTACAGCCCATGGCTCTGTAGCTACTAACCTCCCTGGACGTGGACGGAAGAGCAAAATTAAAATTCACAGGAATTTAATAAACATCAAGGCAGCTCCTCTAACAGAACAAAGTAACAATAAAATAATTAAATGTGCTCTATTAAATATCAGATCTCTGTTAATAAATGACTTGATCAGTGATCATCACATAGATTCATTCAGTCTCACTGAAACCTGGCTGCAGCAGGATGAATACGTTCGTCTGAATGAGTCGACTCCAACCAGTCACATCAACCATCGTGTTCCTAGAAGCTCAGGTAGAGGAGGTGGAGAAGCGGCAGCATCTATAGCTCAGATTTATTAATGACTCCTAGACCTAAACAGCTTTAATTCATTAGAGCCTCACTCTGAGCCTTTCTCACTCAGACTGTAAACCCAGAAACCAGTTGTGTTCTCATCGTCTACCGTCCTCCTGGTCCATGTTCACAGTTCACTGAATGTTCACAGCTTTTACGTGACTTAGTTCTTCCACAGATAAAGTGACTGTAGTGGGCGACTTCAACATCCATGTAGATGTTGACAGTAACTGTCCCAACACTGCGTTTAACTCACTACTGGACTCTGTTGGTTTTAGTCAGCGTGTGAATGAACCCACTCACTGTCTTCATCATCCTCTGGATCTGGTCCTGACTTATGGGTTGAGATGGATCCTTTAACAGTTCTCCCCCAAAACCCTCTGTTATCTGACCATGTCTCACTAACTGTTGAATTGACCACAACAGACCTGACAACAGTGAATCAGAGCAGGTTGGCTCCATGGTCCAACTCCGATCCAGACCCTTAAGCAGAGGACCCAGAAACTAGAAAGACAGTGGCCAACAAATGAGGTGAATCCTGTCTAGCAGGGAAAGACAGTTTGATACTATATAAAAAAGCACTTTGTGCTGCTAGAACCACATATTATTCATCATTAACTGAGGAAAATCAAAACCCAGGTTTCTGTTCAGCTCTGTAGCCAGGCTGACTAAGAGTCATAGCTGTGTTGAGCCTAGTGTCCCTTTAAATCTCAGCAGCAATGACTTTATGAATTTCTTTACTAATAAAATCAAAACCATTAGAGAAAAAATTAATCAGAGTCTTCTAACAAATGTTATAAATCAATCTGCAGATCCAACAGCCTTAGATTTGCTGGTTAAACTCTGTCTGACTTAGACACCTTTCCCCATAGATCACACTGAGTTAACTTCAATAATTAACTCTGCTAAATCAGCTACTTGTCTCTTAGATCCAATCCCAACTAGATCACGCAAAGAAGTTCTTCCATTAATCTGCACATCCATATTAAATCAAACCAACCAGTCTCTGCTAACAGGCTACGTACCACAGGCTACATTTGACCCTCGAGAACTGGAAACTATAGGCCAATATCTCCTCTGCCTTGTATTTCTAACATTCTGGAATAACCTGTATGAAGATTTCCAGTCAGGATTCAGATCCATCACAGACAGAAACAACTCTGATTAGAGTCACTAATGATCTTCTCACAGCTTCAGACAATGGTCTAGTTTCTGTCCTTGTCCTGTTAGATCTTAGTTCAGCATTTGATACGATAGATCACAAGATTCTATTGCAGAGACTGGAACATAGCGTTGGATTAAAGGAAAAGCACTGGATGGTTTAAGTCTTATCTGTTGAACAGATTCCAATTTGTTCATGTTCATGATCAATCTTCCATCCGCACAAAAATCAGCTTTGTTGTTTCACAGGGTTCTGTGCTCGGTCCAATACGTTTCCGTCTATACATGTCTCCTCTTGGTAATATTATTAGAAAACACAATTTTCACTGCTATGCAGATGATACTCAGTTATATTTGTCTATGAAACCAGAGGAACCAATTAGTCCAATTTCAAACTTGTTTAACAGACATGAAATCCTAGATGTCCTGGAGCAGTGGTCCAAAATTCCAGTAGAGAGGTGGAAGAAACTCATTCATGGTTACAGGAAGCCATTGATTTCAATTATTTTTTCAAAAGGGGCTGCTGCCAAATCAGAATCAGAATCAGAAAGAGCTTTATTGCCAAGTATGTTTTTGCATACAAGGAATTTGTTTTGGTGTCATAGCTTCCAGAATATACAAGACAGCAACGACACAAAGAACAATAAGAAAAAAAATAAACAGAAAACAATAATAAATAGTATGTACACAGAAATTTAAGTGTAATCATAAGAATAACAGTGAGGATAATTGTAAGATGACAAACATCAGGTTATAGTACATACTTTTTTTTATTGCACAGTGAGAGAACTAACTGTTCATGAGGTAGACTGCCTGGGCGAAGAAACTGCTCCTGTGCCTGACTGTCCTGGTATCCGATGCTCTGTAGCACCAACCAGACGGCAAAAGTTCAAATAGGTGAAGTTGGATGTGAGGGGTCCAGAGTAATTGTCTGAGCCCTTTTCCTTTCACTGGTTGTGTACAGTTCTTAAAGGCTGGGCAGGGAAAAACCAATGATCCTTTTAGCAGCAATAATAATTAGCACCAATAATTTTCTCCAGTCCATTTTCTGTGTCAATTTGTATCAGGTTTTACTTTTCTTCTCTGTTTTTTGTGTTGCTCCAGTGCAAATGAAAACAATAAACATTTGACAATAAACACATGAAAACCAAAACATTTGCAATCGGAACAATTTTCTGAGAGAATTGCAAGAGTGCAGATATTTTTGGCCATGACTGTATGTCTGAAATTTGAGTCACGGCATTTGGACGTTTCACCACCTATCCAGGTAGCTTCTTCAGTCTGAGGTCTGAGGGCAGTTTGTGTTATATGTTTGCTCTGTGTTTTGCTTGCTATTGTTATCATTACTGTTGTTATTGTTTGTTGTACTTTGTCGAGCGCAGTGCTTGCTGTGCTCTTTTACTTTGCTCCCACCCTCCTCCTCTTGCTCTGTCTCCCCCTTTCACATGTCCGGTCTTGAGGTTGATACAAGCTATATACATACTGGACCATATTAGAAATAAGTATAGGTCACCAATCAAGAGGACTACACTACACCCTTATGACATCTGAATAAAAGTGCTTACTCTAATAGAGAACAGTTACAACCAGTCTCCGTGCATCAACTATTTCTACAAGCCAGAATAAAGGACCAGTACCTACCTTCTTGCTACAGCCCCTGCAGGGGGCTTTGTATGAGCCCAGCTGTTTCTCCACACTGGAAGAGCGTTCCACTTTCTTAGGGTCAAAGGGCACACGACACAGAGGGCAGAGAGGTGAGGTCACCTGAAGACATGGCTGCAAACACTCCCCGCAGAACCTGGACAGCAGACAGCAAGGTAAGTGAGTGAGGGAGGGACAGTTGTTGTCGCTTCAGTTTGCCTTCAGTTTGTATCAAGCCACATCATCAGGTCTGTGGCCAGTCAAAACCACAATCAGCCAATGATGGAGGTGCTCACACTTGAGTGTGTCAGCTGCAAAGCAAACAAACAAGTATTGATTATTATTAGATGTTTTCAGACTCTGTGACTTTGTTACAACTGCTGTTTTTAAATAATTACATTTACATAAATTTAAATTAAAACCTCACTAAACATCTAGCGTGCTATTACAGACTGTTGATTAAATTTGACTTTCTAACAATTTTATAATAACGTTTGTCAATGTAAAAGTGCAAAGACCTAAAAATCATTATCTATAGTTCATAATATAATGGGAAAACACAAACAAGAATCTTGAGGATTTTCTCTGAGTAAGAGTCAAGGGCAAACCATAAAAATGGAAGCTCATGATCCTTGGCAGCTGCTGCCCTCATTATGGAAATGACCTTAGTTTATCTTAAAATAGCACACTTTTTGGCTAAACACTTGATGTGGTCTGTGTTATACTGTGGATCAAACATGGGTTATAAAATCATTATAATTTAGCGTCATAACATTTTGGGGACTGTAGTTTGGAGAGTAAATGCTCTATGGCGAGTAACACTATGTTGTGAAGAAAATTCAGTGTGACAGGTGGTGACTGATGCTGAGTGTAAAGGATCTATTATGGGGAGATATATTAGTACTGATTTGGTAGATTCATTTAAGCCTTTAATGCGCAACATAAAGGTGAGTCTGCCGGGAGGCATCTGTTTATATCTGCTCATTGGAAATGGCAGTGTATGTAACATAAGTAAGGAACAGTGCGGAGTCTTGGTGTGATGGTTTCCTGATCTGCAGCAGAGGCCTAAAAATAGCAGCATTTAGCTAAAAATACAATGAAGGTGATGTGAGGTTTGCTCTGCTCTTTGTTTTGACAGAGAGATTAGAAATACATCTCTCTGGCTTACTCCTCTCAAGGTTTTAATACAGATAACGTCTCCACCCCATCACAGACAAATTTCACAAGCCTCAATTTAGTTCATACATAATCACCAAGCCTCAAAAAGTCAGTCCGAGCAAAAATAATAAAACAAGTATGAGCTTCCTGTTTGTATTATTGCTCAACTGTTGCACTCAAATGTTATTTCCATTTTAGTGGCCCACGTTCTCTAGTCTTTGCCGCTTAAAATACCCAAACAATTTATAGGAAGGTGCCATTTCTACTCCTCTCAAATACTCTGTATCCCTCTGAACCCTGTTATGCATTGGAATGACTCTAATTTCAAAGATTGCAACATGCATAAGTAACAGTGTGAGCTGGTTTCAAATATGCACAGGACGACCCTGTAATAATACCTGTCACCCAGACTAAATGTCTGAGGTGTGAGGATGTTTGAGTGATCGTGAAACCATCCAATATTACCTACACACGAAACAGTATGTGATATGAATATGGTCTTTATTTAGTTTGAAAGGCACGAAATATAAATAAGCTTGCTTCTCATTTAAGCTCGGGACGTTTAATATTTAAAATGATTTGTCAACAAATACAATCTAAAGTTATTTCACACCTTCGCACAAAGAAACATGCAAAGTCATATATATATATGTCTATATATGTAGATATATATGTATATAGATAGATAGTTGGCTCATTTTGATGCAGCTACAAACACACGACAGTCAAGACGAGGCTCCGTGCTATTAATAAAAAAAGTAACACGCATCCAAACAAGCAGTAGCTACTTTACGTGTGGGAACAGCTGGCGATGCTGACGGGCTTATGGTACACTTCCAGGCAGATGGGGCAGGAGAACTGGCTCTCGATGCCCTCGGCCGGGGCTGCCAGCGAGCCTGGGCCGCTGGTGGACTGCTGCTGCTGCGGGCGGAGCTGTGTGCTCCCCGAGACAAAGCTCCGAAACATCGCCATCATGGAGCTGGAGAGGATCTGTAACTGTCGACAACAGCTCGCTGCAGCCCGAGAGAGGAAGCTGTCCAACTGTTCAAACTGCTGCTAGCTTGTGTCTTATCCGTGCAGCAGTTTGAGTGTATGCCATGCAAACATGATCGCTCTCCAGTCAACTTATTATCCAATAATCCTCCATAAAGCAACGCATTACTTTTTCCTAGCAGAAAGCATGCGAGAGGTAAACATTGGAAGCAGGGTGAAGAGCGTCTGTCTGCGAGGATGACCTGGTTAAAAACACAGATCTACAAACTCGCGGAGGGTCTGTAACACTGGATCCACATAGTTGTCAGATTAGCGCTTTTGAAAAACGCCCGTGGCCCCTCGCGAACATACAGCAAACACCCTCCACGCGCTGTGCTTCATGGAGGCTGTAGTCCGCTCGTGTATTTACCTGCAGTACTGTACGTATTGAAGAACTACAATCCCAGAGCGCCCTGCAAAGACGTACAGTACGACGACGGGCCCAAGAACCTGACTCCAACGCGATTAAGTAATAGCTGCAGTCTGTATGTGGATTGGATCTAGTTTCTACAATGTAGAAGGCAATTATGAAACGTTTGAATGAATGACGCAGACCTACAGCACAGAGCGGTAGATGCTCCTGAGCTGACTGAAGCCTGGTCATTTAAAATTACAAACATAAATGAATAATTCATTCATTCAAGATTCATCCATAAGTCCAGATGTCACGACTACTTCCAAACACTAGTAGTAGGAGTCATTGTGACTTCCAAAATGCAAAATCATTTATTTAACACAGAGTTGTTAACAGTGCACTAACAGCAGTGGTGCAATAATTTGGTCTGTTCTCCCGCCTTGCAGTGAACTTTAGTTTACTTTGTTGGCTTGAGTTCTATCCATTACAGTCTGTATTATTAATATTTCATCCATTAAATTCTTTTGACTTTTGTTAGTTCGTAGGTTGTTGCATTTGGGTCCTTTCCACTGGTTAAGTGGTATAATGATAAACTAGTTGGTTGTTGGTCTTAGTAGTTTAAATCTGAATTCTAGATAATTCTTTAAATTTCTAACAGAAAGTAACATGTGTTTTTTTCTTTTCGCTGATGATGGAGGTATTTGAAGATGGGGGAGAAATTTAGGTTTTAAAAAAGCAAGCTATTACAAATGTAGAAAACTGGTAAGTATGGATTGAAATTTTCTGTTGATAATTTGATAAAGGGAGAAGGACAGAGCTCCCACATTATGTACAGGCTTTTATGACTGAAATTGATGGTTCTATTAGGGTTTTTACAGATGTGTCAGGACTCTGGGAACAGAGTATGGCTGGCATTTGTTGTTCCAGAATGCAATCTCACAGCAGGAAAGAGGATCAGTGAAGATGTCAGTATACACAGGAGAGCAGTTGGCATTATTCTTGGCATTGCAGTGGACAGAGGACACCAGGCCACTCTGAGCTCACCTTTACTCAGTTTACAGTGCAGTCATTCAGAGAGCAGGCTGAAAATTCTAATTGAACATTTTACGGATCTTACAGGATTCAAAGGATGGGTCCTATAATTACACTTGTATGGATTCCAGCTCATATTGATCTGAGAGGCAATGAACCAGCAACTAAGACAGCAAAAATGAAATCATTGATATACAAGTGAATTTTAACTAGTGAGAAATTAAAAACATCAACAAACAGAAGACAAAACAAAGACTGTGTGTAGCATATATATATATACAGTGTTTTGTCAGTCACACGGCTACACACACACACACACACACACACACACACACACACACACACACACACACACATATATATATATATATATATATATATATATATAATAAAATAAAAAATAAATATATTTTCTTTCATATATATATATATATCACTCCACGCCAGTTGGTGGCGGTAATGCACTATGCCGTTGTTTGTCAAAGCCAACAAACTTGAAGAAGAAGGAGAAGAAAACCTGATCGGAGCGTTTCATCTGCTGCTCACATTTGAGTTGGTCCGTTGTGCTAATCCTCGTCTTGCCGTCTCGTCGTCATCGTCTGCGGCCTGGTTCGGCAGCGGACCCGTGTTCACCTGTCAGCCCTTCCCACCATGTGCCAGGCGGAAGAGGAATACCGTGACGCGCTGGAGAGCGCGCACGTGCCCAGGTCGGTTCTAAGGGCAGCACTGGATGAGAAAACGGCTGCGAGGTTAAATACGTGAGAACATCAACCATGGTGTTGAAACGTAGGAAGCCTGAACTTAGTTACATACCGTGTGATGAGCATACTGCCAAGCACCAGCTGTCAAATCTAAAACATCCAGTAATTACATATTTATGAACTGTTTGGTGACTGGGCTTTTGTTATTATCGTTGTCATTCAGTTTGAAAACAAAAAAGGTATATATGTATAATATATGTCTGTTGGTTTTCTATTTTCTAGTGTTGCTAAGAAATGTGTTAAATGCAAAGAGGCAAGTGCGGCTGTGGTCATCAGAGCAGGAGACACATACTGCAGGTAAGACGAGCTGCTCTAGTTCAGTGATGCCGCTGGAGGCAGGATGTGGAACCTGGGTTTTCCTCCTGTGTTAGGAGTAGAAATTAGTCACATGACAAGATATGCGACGTGTTTGACTCCAGCTAAAACACTCGTCTGTCTCAGGGCCTGTTTCAAAGAATACTTCATTCATAAGTTCAGAGCCACGCTGGGCAAAAACAGGGTCATTTTCCCTGAAGAGAAGGTGAGTTGTTCTGTGTGATCTAGGTCCTTTTGAAACTCACCCAATCGTTACCAGCTCTCTTCTCTGGCTTTAGGTGCTGTTGGCTGTATCCGGAGGTCCTTCATCCTGTTCAATGCTCAATCAAGTCCAAGAGGTTAAGCTCTCATAAGTCTTTTCTTGGTGTTTTGGTAGACAGTACTCCACAGGTGCTAGATGTGTAAAGCTGTCAGCAGGTTGGACCTGCTGGTTCTAGTGATGTCCAGTGAGCTTTAGAGCAACAAGTCACATCAATATATATTTGTTTAGATTTTCTGGCCTTTCATATATTGCTACAGTTATTTTCTAAAATGTTCTATGCATCTAAAAACCTCTTAATATTGCATCTCCCTCCCAGGGTTTGAGTCAGAGTGCCCACAAGAAATTGAGGTTTATTCCTGGTATTGTCTACATTGATGGTAAATGAATAATGTCTGAGTGTAATCATATTTTCCACCACTGTTCTGGCTAAATAATGTACTAGTGATTGTGTGTGTTTGCTCCAAGAGGGTGGTGCTGTTGGTCAGTCTGTGGAGGAGCGAATGCAGACAGTGGCTGAGCTGCAGGCTGCATTCAAAGCCACCGGTTTCCACTTCTTCATCATCCCTCTGGAAAATGTTAGTGATGATGCTACATAGGGTCTGTTACACCGACTAAAGCAGTGGATCAGGACTGATGTTACATGACCATGATCTCCAAAACCTAATAAGTTTAAATGGAGTCAGTGAGAGTTTGTGCAAAACTTCCAAAAAATATCCCTCAAGACATTATCGAACTATGTCCTTCACAACAATGATGATGTAATCACTGTTTGAATGTGTACTCAATCCTCTTCAGGTTCTGGACCTTCCCAGTTCAGTTGTAGCGTCGGCCCCTGCACTCATAGAGACGGCAAACAGCACCTACAAAGCAGCCGTGGGTCACTTCATCCACAGCACCAGTAGCAGTCGTTCAGCACCACAGGATCAGGAACACGAGTCCCTGCCTGAGGTTCAGGAGTCTAGAACGCAGATGCTGCAGCAGCTGCTTCTCTCCGCTAAGACGCTGACAGCCAGACAAGACCTGCTCGACACGTTAAGGTCAGAGGGAGGAGTCTGCTTCTACTTCGTTTCTGTCTGCTGTACGTTTTGTGTGTTTAACCCTGGTGCAGCCTTCGAGGGGTCAAAATGAAAACGGGCTCAAAGCGCTCAAAGCTCAAAAACCCCACAAGGGTTGGATAAAACAGCCGCAGACAGACGATAAATCACAACACACTTTATCTAGATGAACGGTTGGATGAACTTGTTTCTCATAGACCCACACATGTTCATTGCTTGGATGTAACACCCACCAAGGCTGTTTGATCCAATCCTTGTGTGTGTTTTTGAGCTTTGGCGCCTCCTAGTTTACAGTTTGACCCCTTGAAGGCTGCAGGAGGGTTAATGTAACAATCCATGTGAATCTGCTCCTAGCAGTCGTGTTGTGGTGTTGTGTACAAACCCACATGGTCAATGCCAGAACGTCAAGTTGTCACATACAGAAGGGAGCTCAAATGTGCACAGCACTGAGAAAACGATGTCAATCACTGTGTGCTCTTCTTAAAGACAGCACCTGCTGGTACACACAGCGCGCACTAAAGGCTACAGTAAACTGATGCTGGGAGACAGCTGCACCAGACTGGCTGTTAAACTCCTGACGAGTATCTCACTAGGCAGAGGAGCACAGCTGGCTCAGGACACGGTGTGTGTAGAATGCAACTCTGGGCTGCTAATCCACAATGTTTTCCTGTTTGACAGATGACATTACCTGTGTTTGTGTGTGTGTATGGGCACAGGGCTTCTCAGACTGCAGGTATGGTGACATCATATCGGTGAGGCCTATGAGGGACTACTCAGCTAAAGAAATACGTTACTACAACTATCTGTTCAACGTGAAGTCTGTGTTCATACCGAGCCTGGACACTAAGGTAAGCTTCACCAATGGCAGTAGATGTGACGTTCAATCTACACACTGCGGCGACAAAATAGAAAACAGGTCTGGATGTTTATAGGTGACCGTCATGGCATCTGCTCACACCAAAATGGCCTCAGCACAGCAGCACTTTTGTCTCTGTGCAGGACGTTTTCAATGCACACTGAGCCACATGGTGGGACCGTTTGTATAAATATGTCTCCACATAAGGAAGCGTTTCCCCTTAGAGCATTAAACTATCTAAAAAGGCTAAAAGATGCTCAGCGAGCGGTGGCTATGATTCTGCAGGTACAAATGCAATGTTCATCAGTTAAGATATTGTCAGAGATTACAACATTAGTTTCCTCTGTGTTAGCGTAGCTACAGCATCGTTTAGAAGAACACCACCGTTTGACAACACAATCAAGTGGCGTAAGGGGAAACACACACAAAACCTGTTTGTTAAATAAGTCAGATTTGTGTATAGCTTCCTACCTCCAGACGTATCATTAAAAGCCAGAGGTAAAGGTGAACACGCTAACTGTCAGGCCATGGTTGTGCTGTAGTTGCTCATCCTGACATATAAGTCTGAGATTTGTCAGCCTGTCAACATTTCCCATACTTGTGCTTCGAACAGACAACAGACAAGGCGAGTGTCCAGCGTCTGACAGAGAGCTTTGTCACCAAGCTGCAGAAGGACTTCCCCTCAACTGTCAGCACCATCTACAGGTCAGTGTGAAGCTACATCACAAAGTATTGTTTGTGATTATGGCAAAAGGCCCCTTAATAGATCCCCCTGCGTGTCCTGTAGGACCAGCGAGAAGCTGCAGACAGCAGCTCAGAGCTCCTCCACAAGAGACCACTGTGACCAATGTCTGCTCTGCATGTGTGTCCTGGACACAGCTGTTGGTGAGGCCGTCTTTTTAAATGACAAACATTCAAACATTTGAGTTAAAGCAAACATGAACTAATTTCTTAATTATTCGTGTCCAGTGCGATGGTGCAGATAGTTTCCTTCTCTACGTTGTTATTCATGAGTTTGTCCCTCCCACTGCCCTTTCAGAGGATGCTTCAGCCTTCCAGGCTACACTGATTTCAGAGCAGCTCTCTCAAACTACATGGGTGGAAGCTGATGGGTGGAAGATCCCCAGACCAAACCATCAAGGTGCAGTTGACATTTCATCACAGCACATCTGTTTGGGAAAATCCACTGTTCCACCAGGTGGTATAGTAGATTTCTGTGTGACGCATTAATAAAATGTGGTTTCAGAGAAGCCAGAATCCACTTCTCCCACTGGACAGTGCTGCTCGTCCAAAGGAGGAGCAGAGGATTGTGACAGAGCAGAGAGTGGTGGCTGCTGTTCTTCTTCCAAGTGAGTGCTGAGTGATTCATGATGAATCTGCGGTTGTTAGCTGCAGTAATTAGATAGTGTTCTTATGTTCTTGGTTTTTTGTCTTTGTCCTTGCCTAAAATGTTTTTGAATTTTTAATTGAAAGGATGTTGAGAGCAGTGTTTGCAGGACATCTGCTACTGCTGCAGTGGGCTTGTCTGGCTACATCCCCTGTGTTTACCTCAATCTGCTGTTAATGAATTTAGAAACTGTAAACTGACTCAGATACTCTACGAGAGACGTCAATAAATCACTGGATTTATTACAGGGAGCCAGAGATACTTGATCTGAGGACCCTGTTGTGTTACAGCTGTCAGCTGACCATCAAAGACATGGTGAGTGGAACATACTGAATGATGACTTACAGTCTGGAAACTCTGAACTCTGGAAATTGAGTGAAAGAGTTTTGTCACTTCAGTATTCTGTGCCATGCCTCCCAAGAATGATCACATTCAGAACTTTATTTAATCTAGAATGATCACATTCAGCTGTTGATTTGCTCTTTATTTAATCTAGTCGTCAGTAGAACATCTTCCTCACTACATCCTGTCAGAGGCTCAGAGGAGGCACAGGAGGTGAGACGACCCATTTAAAAAGATTCTTTATTCAGTCCATGTGCAAGAGTTACTTCACAGCTCATTTTAATCATTACTAGTTGTAATTATATTCAGTCGTGTTTCTAGGTCTCAGATGAGAGAAGAGATCAACGACTTCCTTCTGTACGGTGACAAAGACGATTAGGGAAAGGACTGGATCGATTACCTTTCACCTTCAGCAGAAAGGATGGAGATCATTTGAACCTGCAGGCAGTGGAGGACTGTCAAACCTAAATGCTTTATTTACAGATATGTTAAGGTGCAGTTTATTATTTTAAATCTGTGTTACTGTCATTAGAAAATAAAGACCTAAACTAAAAATTCTGTTGTGTTTTGTTATCTGTCCCTGTGGGGTGATTCTTCAGCTTTGTGGAAGTGAGTCAGAGCCAACCTACTGCTTTTCTGAGCCTGTGATATCACCACTGTGCTTGCTCCCTGCTGAGACTGTTGCTACTCTACAGTTTGTGGACTCTTAAAGCATCTTCAACTCTAACGTCTGTCTTTCCTTCAGATATAATACTAGACCACTTTAGTTTATTTTCTTGTTGCATGTTGAAGTTCACCTTTTGATTCCTCGCTAGTGGGACAGTTTGGCGCCTTCTGACAGTTAAATGGTACCAATTACAATATAATATCCGTACCTTCATGCATGAAGATCTAATTGTTCCAAATTAAATTCAGTAGTTGTGGGTCTCTGTCATCTTCCACCCTGCTGCTGTACTCTTGTCCTACTTGTCACATATCAGGTAAAGTCTAACAATGTCGTGGCTGCCATTGATTTCCAGATGTGCACATTGTCTGAAATAAGCAGTTAATGAGCACTTAATAATTATACAGCATAGAACTAGCTCTATAAAGCTTGATGGTTGTCATGACTACCATACAAATATGAACAATGTAGGTATACAGTTAAACAATATCAATATCAAACAATATGAAGCAACATATTTCCATGGATTTGTAATAGAACAGGTAGCCAACAGGAAAGACAGGTCTCTAGAATTAATATAGATTTTAGACTGTTTTGGACCAGACTAACTTCAGAGAACAAGTCTCCAGATCAGTTTATAATCTTCCCAGAAACATAATTCAGCTTAATTTTATCTGCTTTTGCACAACTGAGTCTGATCTGCTAAATTAATCCCAGATAGGTAGATATTCAGGATTCTGAATAAAGCAACTAAGTAGAGGTTACGATCAACCAGGTCACACCAGCATAATCCGGGCTTAAAAACAACAAAATAAGCTTTGAGAATCATAGAAAGGTTTATTGAGACGCCAATGAACGACAACTTCACTAATATGGGCTACAATAGGATTTCACACACACACACAAGTATTTACAGATAATTCATTATGAGTACATAACTGTATGTAAAGTCAGCATAGGTTTTAGATTTTGTTGCTGGTGGCTGCAGGCAGGGTGGATTTATCCAAGTCATCAAAGTACGGGTGAGTCATGGCCTCCCGTGCAGAGATTCTCTTAGGAGGATTGTAGGTCAACATTTTCTACAGCAGAGAAGAACAATTTGATGTCTATTAACATATTAACAAAGCCAAATGCAAACTGCCTCTTCAGTCCACAGTATACATTAGGATATGGTTTGGGGGAAAAAAACACATATCTGATTATTATGACATTGCAATTGTACTTAGATTTGGTCAAAAAACTTCAACACAGGATTTGCAGTAATGTGCAGCATAAAAAAATTGCAGTCCTAATAAAAAGATGTCAGTGTTGCCTACAGCTGAAAGATAAAACAATCATATAGATGTTAGAATGGGTTAACAGACTCTGTGTGAACTAGTTCCGCAGACTACTCAATAAGTGGTATACGTGTCCCGGCCAGTTGTCAGATGACATTTTTAAGGCTTCCTTCATTCTCTCTACCTCATCAGATGCAGCAAAGACTAACCAGGTGACATTCTGTGCTACAGGTTTGGTGATTTGTCATCTTAATTGCTCATGTTTGGAATAAAGGTCCCATCCAGCATCAACACAGAAGTATTTCACCTGATGCTCTAAAGTTATTTATGTTTTTCATAAATAACCATTCTGGCATTTTTTGTGCATCGTATGTCATTTTAACGATGTCCTTCAGTTCCCTTTTGGTGCATAGATTCAAAAAAGAATACCAAAATTAAAATGGCTGTAGAATTACATTATTGAGCTGGGCGTCATTGGAAAGGAAACACCTTATTTATTAAACACCTAGTTATTTAAGAAAAATAATCACATTAATTAATAATCTCAAAAATTGGTCAGAAAGAGGATATATAAGAGACTTACACACCAATGTCGGTAAACTGAATTATAGCAATGCACTGTTTTTTAATTAATAATTTTTTTTATCTACATCTCTGATACTGAACCGTTTTGTTTTTAATTACAAGTGAACTCCAGTTCCACAATCAAATTCAAATAATCTTTCACTCTGTTTATGGCTGGAAAGGTTACTTCATTGTATATAAGAATCTGATTGACAATAACAATGATTGCAAGCTTCATCCAGTTCAAAATTGGCCTTCTAGTTTCCTTTGGATTAATATGAGTCTTAGCAGATCTCAGAAAAGGAAGGAATCGTCGTTTTGGATCTTGAAATTAGTTTATAGCACTTGAATCCTGAGTGTTTAAGCTTTCTAACAAGCCACTGCATGGCTTCCTGTTTTATGTATAGGGTGGGACAGCTGCGTCAAGTTTCCTGTGATATCCTATCTGTATGTATCTCGGAGGGGGTCTGGTTTGGGAAACACAGGATGCCATTTCTCACAGGTTTTTCTCTAGTTTGGATGATAGTTCCCACCTCAAGTGAAGGAGTTCAAGTATCTTGGGGTCCTGTTCTGGGACTCTTTGCTTAGAGACTTCAGCCTCTACAACCCAGCCCAAATAATGCAACTGAAAATGGATGAATACTCTGACTTGGCAGACGCCTCTCATCATGCCACAATAATGCACTTTGATTTTTTTTTGCTTGGTATTCACACACAGCTTGCTTAAATTAACAGTCTAGTTGAGGTGCTACCTCTTCATGGCCCCTCCATTCCTTTACTTTGTAAAAGCGAGGAAAACAGGTGACCTGCTCACACAGGTTCAATAACCATCCTATATTGGAGTAGGTGACAGAAATGGGAATACACGTGTAACGTAGTAAGAATCAAATCAGTAATCATTAGATCTTACCGCGAGTAAGTCCAGGCCATTCTTATCCAGGTTTTTCACCATTGATGACAGGTTACCAGACTTCCATTTAGGGAAGGTGTTTTTGTAGTCTGGGAGGCTCTCTACTTCTGGCCACACATCATTATTAGGGGTTCCCAAAGTGCTGTGGGTGGGGTAAGAACAAACCATTCATTTTATTAGGCAATGGATTGTGATTGAATAATAAATGTTTATTTTTAAAGTGAATGGGGGTCACACCATCACTGTGGTGTGTTTTAAGGATGTTTAAAGAATAACAAGACTGCCAATATCTGTTCTGTTCATTACATAAAATTAAAAACAGGCAAAACATTAATGAAAGCCACATTATTTCTTTGTGTTTGAAGTTTCCAAATGTGTCAGTTCAGTTAGTTTACATCCTCTCAATTCCATTTCTGACATATATGTATATTTTAAATGACTTATTGTTTCTGTGAACCACTATATCAAATCCACATCTGAAGTTGCATCTGGAGTTGAATATCTGTGTACCTACCGAAAAATCCTGAAGAGCTGGTCTATCTCAGAGTCTCCGTGGAACAGGGGCTTCTTGGTGGCAAGTTCAGCGAAGATGGTGCCAGTGCTCCAAACATCAACAGGGGTTGAATATCGGGGAGAACCCAGAAGGACCTCTGGAGCCCGGTACCAAAGCGTAACAACCTGAGGACACACACAGAAATGTTTGTTTAGATCAATGGTTCAGAACATTGTCTTTTCCAATGCTGTCAGTCAAATAGCTCACTTAGTGCAGTTAACAAAGACTCTCCTCTATCGCTGTGTTGTGTGATTAGATTCTCACCTCATGTGTGTAGACCCTAACAGGAACACCAAAGGCACGAGCCAAGCCAAAATCAGCCAGTTTAATAACTCCCTTGTTGTCAATCAGAAGGTTTTGGGGTTTTAGGTCCCGGTGGAGGACACGACGACAGTGGCAGAAGTAGATGCCCTCCAAGATTTGATAAAGGTAGCTCTACGAAAAAGGTTAATGAGAGGAAGGAGAAAAAAAGCATTAAAAACACTTACCAAAACAAATGGTACATGGATCTGTCTGAAAATAAGTTGCAACTCACTGGCTTTTATTTATAGCAATCTATTTAGTTTTTCTGATATTTCTGAAACTGTTAAAGTTAATATTTTTGTTGTTCAAGCAAGGCGCAGATATTTAAAGTACATGACTGTAGTTATGCAAGTCACAGTTTGACATAATATTTAATTCCACAGTCCAACTTTACCTGCAATAAAATAACTGTCACACAAACACATTTGGTTCTCTCCAGAGTAGTAATCACAAATACACAGTCACCTTGACCAACATAGAGTCCATGTACTGGCCGGAAGGAATCGAGTCCAGGTACTTCTTCAGGTCCATGGAAAGGAACTCAAAGATGAGGTAGAGACGAGACTCCTGCATCAGAACATCCAGAAGTCTGGCATACACATACACAAATACAAGTTAAATTTATACTGTATTCATTTAGACGTCTTGTTAAGATGAGTCTGTTCTTAAGCAGTGTATTTAGTTTGACTAAATAGAACGGTAGATAGCTGAAAACCTTACACAACATTGTGTGCTGGGCAAGTAAACCTATTTATTCTGACATGCAAATAATGCTTTTCCTTTAATTACAAGACAGTTGAATAATTGTCACTGCTGATACTTTGTCTGGACAGTTATGAACATCCCTACAGAGTTGAAGATCCTTGAGGTTTTTTATTTCAATTAAGTGAAACATTCAGCATTAAAAGCAGAAAACTGTACTTGTAGTTAGAATAAATGCTGACAGTGCCAAATAATCAATTAAAATTCCCAAATACAGCATTATATGCACAACACGGTACTCTAATGAATGAAATGAGAGAATTGTGAATGGATTTGGACTAGTGATCAACATATTGTTGTCCTAACAGGACAACTATATGTTTAACGGCAGCAGCAGCTTGTTTCTACACTGGATTTTTCATGCAGAGGCCATTCGTAATGCTTTGCCGTCTTTAACTGTCCCATTGTAAGACAGCTCCATCTGGAACGCCACAGTGAAGGCATACCGTACAACATTGGGATGCTTCAGCTCCTGAAGCAGAGACACTTCTCTGACAGCAGTGCTGGGGACTCCCTCCTCCTCACTCTCCAGGCGAATCTTCTTCATAGCCACAACCTGGCCCGTGGCCTTGTGTCTGCCCTTATACACCACTCCATACGTCCCTGCAACAAGGCAGCAACGGTAACAAAGGCCCCAAGTTTCACAACAACTTTTATGAAACTATTAGTAACAACGGAACGGTGCTGAAAACAGTTTAGCAATGATATGTCCATAAATTGTATGTTACAATATTATGGATAACTATGATTAAAAAACAGATACAAACCTTCTCCAATTTTCTCTATTTTCAAGTAGTCATCCATTATTACCTGTAAGAAAACACAGGATTTGGTGAGCTGGCGGTAAACTGCAGTAAAGTTACGTTTTCTGAAAATGTGTTTTTAAAGGTTGTAGTGTCAGATCGGTTGTCCAGTGCGGTCTGGTTAGAGACTGTTGGCAAATAATAGCTAACCAGAGCTAGTCTTCGTTCATCTAAACGTACGCTCGTGCTGTCAAACTGCCTTTATCTTCAAGTTTACGACATTAAATAGCTAACATGCTAACGCTAATGACGAGACGTTGCGCCTACCTGCTAAAGTTTTTTGATTTTCTAATAGTCGAATTGTTTCCCTTCAAAATACTTTTGGTCCGAAACTCTACTTAAACCACTCAATTAATCAGTCAATACCCGACCTCGTATAAAACTGAATCATAATTACCTGCCTGTGCCTCGTTTCGTACGATACGTACTGTTTCTGCACAGAGCGCCGCTAGACTGACGGCAAACTCTTTTAAAATAACCGCAGTACGCAAACTGTTCAAACTTCAACCAATGGTCTCGGATGATGGATTTAAAAATCGCCAATCAGAGACCAGAAAGCTATGACGTGACCTGGGCGGGAGAGAAGGCGCCGACGTTACCCAGCCCATTTTCCTTAACTTAACCTTCAAGGAAGCAACTTCCTTTCATTTCCACACTTTAGCCATCGAATGTGTTGTGAAAGGACGTCGTGGATGTAGCATCTACTTGAAAATAGTGGACAGTTTATTTTCCACTTTTCTTGCTAAATTCTGGTTCTTGACAAACGGTCGTCATTTTGTCGCCATCTTGTCTGCAGCCAAAATTCGCTTGCTGTATTTTTTTTAAGAGAAAATAAAGTTTGACAAAAAACGGAAATTGTGATTTGGCGGGTGGTTTATTGAAAACTGTAAAAACCTTCAAATCAAGCCAGAACGTTTTAAAAAGTAATATTTTCCACCATTCTTTATTTAAGAAGTGAGATTACGTAAAAATAGAAATGCACATTTCACTGTCCCGATTGAACAAATTAGTTAACTTTATTCAATTATATTCATTATAAAAATTACACAACATGTTCCTCCATGTTCAATACAGTAGGTTTGAACCTATTAAATATTTGTTACATAATAAAACACAATTCAGATACTCGTCATTTTATTAGATTACTCATTTTAAACAGGCACAAATTCCCCTTCATGCATCACAGTTCTGCACAAACAAACTAAAAATTACTATTGTACAATAAAAAAAGAAAAGAAAAAAGCATTGACTCTGAAAGCCAAAGCTGAAAGACTTTGACATACTGGGATGATATGTTCCTATTAGCATTAATGAGTAAGAAAATGCAAACTGACCAACACATGAAATTGTCACAGGGAAGCTTATGCCTAATCTCTAAGAGGACAAGTTAAGGGTCAGATGGGGACAGATGAGTCATTGTCACTATGCTGGACCCATAACAAGATGTTTATTACTTTATAGGAAAAAATTGTAACTAAAAGGCTTGAGACATAAACGTACAAATTCTAATTTAGACCTCAATGTAGAATCTAAATGTAGGTAAAAGAATTAGAAAATGTAACGAGTCACACCCAAGTAGAAAAAATTGGGATGTTTGCCCAGAAAGTGCACAATGAAGACACATAGAGACACTCTGAGTCTGAGGATGATGCTGATGAAAAGCACAACTACCGGAGAAAAGATAATCACATGCAATACAATAGTGGCATGTTGGTGCCAACACTGGCATATATGTAAATAAACATATCTGATGAAATGTCCCGTTGCACAGTAATCATGAAAAGAAATGCTTTATTAAGGTTGATTATTACACCTGATCAGCTGCAGGTACGAACTGGATGAATGACACTGATCTGATTTCTTGGACCTTGGTAATGTAGATGGAATGATTAGCCCTGGATTAGGGAGGACTCTCAGATCATATGCAGGCAAAGACAAATACACCAAACACTTATGAATGGATGAAGAGAATAAACTGGTAGAAGTGATATTATCTATGTAATCTCACAAACTACTATTCTATTTGACTAGAATAGAGCCAGAGACACATCCACTGTATTAAGTGTTTTCTGTTTGCTTATCAAAGACTCTAACAGCAAAAATAGTTTTAAGCAATACTGAGACTAAACACAAAAAGATCAAACAATGATCATTTAAGAGTGTAATCATATAGGAAATATAGATGACATTCACTATATAAATATCTACATTTTCTGAAAGTACTGACAGAAAGATAGCATCTGGCATCTTATTGTGGAAATTAGCAGGGTGTTACACAGAGCAACTGGGCATTATTATTACTGAAAAACATTTAAATATTATTGTTGTTTTGGATTCCTGACAAGTTAGCACTTACAAATGCTCATACAAAGCCTGTGTCAATCCTTGGCTCATATCAAGCAGATGAGGTTGATCCAGTGCAAAGTAGGAGAATAGTGCAAAGAACGTTCGAGTACAGGGCAACCGAAGACTTAGAGACAGAAAACAGGGCATGAGATTACTCTGGTTTTATGTTTGAAAAAGTATTTCTGGAACAGAAAAGTGTCTCACATTAAACATATAAATAATAGCAAGAATGATTTGTGTGTAGGCCTTTTGCCAGTCTAGGTTTCTTAACGACATATTTCATAATGAACTACTTTATAAAAAGAAAGGGATCCGGCTGTAAACACATATTACACGTCACAACAAGACGTTATGATGTGTCCTCTTCACTGCGCCTGGCACTTGTTTTTCTCCCAGCCTGTTCTGGGCATGGCATGCACCTTGTACTTGACTGGTTGGAGGACCACACCAAACTTGCCCTCCAGACTGGGCAGAGATTGGCCTGGTGGGACAGAGAGGGTGAAGCGTTGTAGGATCCAGGACAAGAAGAGGAAGAGCTCCATCTTGGCCAAGGCCTCACCCAGACACACCCTGAGGCCTGCTCCAAAGGGCAGGTAGCTGGGAGATGGGATGGTCATACCTGTGCCTTCTCTGTTCAAGAACCGACCTGCAGTGAACACAGAGGGACCAGAACTATAGTCCATACAACAAACCAAACAAACATGAAACCTTAGAAGGTTAGTTCATCTGAATTCTGCATACTTTTTAATTTGGGTTCTTTAATGCAACTGTTCCACTTAACTCCTGCTGCTCATAACCTTATAAATAATACCTATTTAAATGTCTATTTTATCAACCTTTCTCCATTTTACAATTTAGACCATTTTCAGGTATAAAAACACAAAAAATTATCAAATTTGCTTCTGTAACTTCAGTATAACTTAATCAGATTGTGTTTCATTCCAATATCACCAGGTTTAACACTATAACTCCTGCCACTTCAGATCTACAAAAATTTAAAGTTAGGTATAGTTATGCAGGTGAAATTCCTGGTGATTACCAGGGTCAAAGAGGTCAGGGTTTCTCCACTCCCTCTCGTCATGGTGCAGAGACCACAGGTTAATGATGACCCGGGTTCCTTTCTTCACTGCAAAGTCCCCGATACTGCAGTGAAGCACAGAACAGACAGAAGTTAGAAATTGTATTGTGTGCATCAGCAGTATTTGTCTACTTAGCTCTCTGTGTTGAGTAGTTGTATTTTTTCTAGCCATAGCGCTCTAGTGTACCTAGTGTCACTGAGGGCCACGTGGGGGATCAGCAGAGGGGCAACAGGCCGAATCCGTAACACCTCCCTTATGGTGGCTTCCAGGTAGGGCAGACTGCCTCTGTCACTGAGTTGGGGGGACCGGTCTCCCCCCACCTTAGTGTCCAGCTCCTCCTGGATTCGTCTCTGCACCTAAACAGAGACAAAATAACAAACCACTATTCATTCTAAATACATCATCCTTTACATAGATGATTTAATACTTTTAAAAGTTTTAGTCCGCTACCTGAGCCATTAATGGTGTTTCTAGGTGTTTTGTAACATAATTTGTTTTGTGGTACATTGCTGCTGCTGCTCATAACAATGTTAATTTTAGATACAATAACATGTTGAAAATATAGATGAATTCAGGCAGGTTTTCTCTCAGAAAGTTGTGTATCAAATATGATGGGATTTAAAAGTTTAAATGTATTTAAAAAAATACAGATGAGCAAGAACTGAGATATCTGTCAATTTAAACAAGTCTAAACCTGCAGTGAAACAAAGTTAACATCAGTAGAGTCAGACTGGCACATGGTGGACAGATGAGCTGCAGCTGCAGACACTCGGTATCCTATTCAAATGCTGTGCTACTCAAAATGACAACACTCTGTAACACTTAAGCAAAATCATAGCACACACTGAAGATCACAGATTACAGCAAAAGTCTGGGAGGCTCAGATTCTTTTCTTTAGGCATGCATTATTGCTCTAGTGCTACATAAATCCATCACATTAGCCAACACATAGTGCATTTTTACTTGTGGGTAATGGATAAGGTAGATGATGGCCCATTTGAGCACGGTGGTGGTGGTTTCCACGCCAGCTCCAAAGATGTCTCCCACAGTCATGAGGAGGTGGTCTTCACTGAGACCCACAGACTCCACACTGATCTCTGCTGTGTTGTTGTTCTCAGCGCTGCGCTTGGCTCTCAGCAGCGCGTCCAGCAGGTCCCTCTGCACATGGTCACTGTAATCCGCCTAGGATGGGGACAGCAGGTAACCGTGTATAGTGTAATTATCTTAATAATCTTAAGCAAACACATGGGACGCATGGAAATCTGTGTTCATGAATATTGACGCTCAAGCGTAAGTCTGTGTTTTTTGCCTCAACCACTTTGGCAGATGTTTACAGTGTCACATCAGCATCTGTCTGAAAATCTGTAAAGCTACCCTGTGAATCTCAGCCTTCCCTGCACCACCACCGACAGCACACATACACATTATACCAAGTCTACCTTGTGTTCATCATATTTCTTCTGTAGAAGTTTGTCTCTGACAGAAACACACTGCTTCAGAAGCTGCAGGTCTGCATTAGGGAAGATCTGTGAAAAGGACACACTGTTAGTTTTTACATACAGCATGGTTTAATATATTATTGGTATAAATTCATTTTCTGAAGATATTCAGATGCAAATATGAATGCGACCACAAGGGGGCACAATCCGGTGTCGTCTTGTGCCAGTCCCAAGTGTAGATAAATGCAGAGGGTTGACTCAGGAAGGGCATCTGACATAAAACAGTTGCCAAAGCAAACACGCGAGTCATCAAGACAACTTCGGTTCCGGATTGGTCGCAGCCCCAGTTAACCGCCACCGGTGCTGTTAACCTACAGGTTACCAGTAGACACTGGGCTGTAGGTGGAAGAAGGTGAAGAGGAAGGCGAGAGAGCAGAGGAAAGGTCTGATTGTAGGGACTTTGAATGTTGGGACTATGGCACAACAAGGGAGAATGTGCAGAACTATGGCCACTACAGTGGAATAAAGCTGATGGGCCACACAATGAAGCTGTGGGAAAGAGTAGTGAAATCAAGGCTAAGAGCAGAGGGGATGCCTAGGTTTCATGTCAAGAAAGAGCACAACAGATGCAGTAAAATGGGCAAAGGGTGATGTGAGAGGAGCTGTGGTGTTGTATGAGGAAGTACGTTAGAGTAGAGCAGGACATGTGTGACAGCTATAGGTGACAGAGGAGTTCAAGCTGGAGCTGGAACTGCATCAGGGGTCGTTTGCTCTGGTGATGGACAGGCTGACAGACGAGGTCAGACAGGAATTTCCATGGACTATGATGTTTGCAGATGACATCCACAGCAAGACAGAAAACTTGTGTGTAAATGAGAAGGAACCAAGTGGAAGCGCGAGGTTTCAGCGAGCAGAAGTAAAAAAGTGCAGGATGTAAGTATTTAGGGTCAATGGTTCAAAACAGTGGAGGGTGTGGAAAAGCATCAGGTGTGTTGTCTGATAAAAGAAAATCTGTGAGAATCAAAGGGAAGGTTTTAAGACTGGTGAGACCAGTGATGCTATACAGCTTAGAGACAGGAGAAGAAAAGACAGGAGGCAGAGCTGGAGGTAGCAGAGATGCAGATGTGGAAGTTCTCCCTGGGAGGACGAGGACGGAGAGGGAATGAGGACATCAGAGGCTCAGCTCATGTTGGATGTTTTAGACATAAAGGCAGAGAAGCCATGTTGAAGTGGTTTGGACATGTTCAGAGGAGAGATTGGAAATATAGAGTCTCAGAATTGGACATCTTGTGCTAACGATCTTTGGCCTGTACCTTCCACCGTCTGACTGGCATTAAGGGAGCAGGGGTGTCCACCTCACTCCTGAGCACCTCCTTCACCCATATACCTTCTACGTACCTGTGTTTTCTTATTTACTGCCTCATTTGCTACAGTTAAACTGGGCTGTACTGTCTTTGCTGTCTACCTTCAACCAGGGGAAAATGTCCACCAGGCTGTCTTTTGCCACAGTATCCACGATGCCTTGGCTGTAGTGCAGCATGGCTTCAAACTCTGGGTCTCCTCTGTGGTAGGAAGAGTTGAAACAGAGTGAACAGATGACATTGGTGACAGCCCGGGTCAGCTCAGGAGACAGATCCAGGGCCAGTCCAGCAGCTGCTGCCTCATACAGGATGGAGCACAGAGACTGGGCCTCTGCACAAACTGAGCAGGACACACGTGACAGACCATGTCCAGTTAATGACATATTGACAAATCCATTCACGTCATCTTATTCATACTGGTCTGTACACTCCATGTGGAGTGATATGTTTTATGCCTCTACAGTAAGTATATACAATATATCACTAAAAGTTGATAATAGTCCCCAAAAATGTGTTTGTTCTTTAGTAAATTGGTGCCACAGTAAATGTTGATACGCTACTGCAGTACTGGTTTAGCATTTAATGGAAATTTATATTTTAGTAGAAACAAAAATAAGAAGAAATTATATTGTCACACTTATGTGTACTGGCCAAGCTACATGGGAAAAATAGGAGACGCTGCTGTAGGATTGCCCTAAACAACATCCACTACCTTCTGGGCTAAAGCCATCTCAAAAAAACATTAACTAAAGCTGTGTGTGATGAAATGTACAAGATGTAGGCCTGAAAAAGAAGTAAGAATAAATACAAATATTCCAGTAATGTTTAAATGTGAATGTAAATAAATATCCAATAGTCCTCTGACAGAAAAATGTAAATACAGTTTCCACTATATTTTCATCCTGTCATCCATCTACAGGCTAAACTGTGTACACAAAAAAACTCAGAGGGAAGCGTACTCACTGATCTTTTCGATGGAGGTGGAGCCCTCTCCAAACATGCACAAAGCTCCATGCACTATTTTCCTGTGGAACCTCCACGTAGAACTATAGTTTCCAAATGCAATGTCTTTCCCATCTCTGGTTAAAATATCTGTGGTCACCTGCATCACATGGCACAAGGATGGTGAAGAATGAAGCAGACATCAAGAGTGCTGGCATTAAACAACAGATATACCCACACTTCTGGGCCTTCCTGCGAACATCTTTCCCTTCTTCAGCAGGACTTCTTTTGCATGTATGTGCTGGTTGACAATGATGACACTGTGGGAGCCCATCATCAGAGAATATGTCTGTCCGTATTTTTCCTGCAGTTGTTTCAAATGGACATGAGGAGGGTGTGGGCTACGCAGACTTAGCAAACTGCCAATCACAGGCAGCGTTGGGAGGTGGGGAGGCTGCTGGGGGCCAAACGTGAACATCTTGAGATTCAGTTGCACCACTAACAAAGCCAGAGCAAAAGCCAAAAAGCCGCACAGACACAGAAACATATCCATAGCAGAAGGCACCTGATGGAGGATTCTGGTTCAGTGGGGGCCAAGTCTGACAGGGCGCAGTACAGGAAGGCTGTGAGCTGCTGCAGGGACAAGCTTTTATGCAGCTCCTTCAATGCCATATCCTTGACTCTGAATACGTAAGGCTGTGCCAATTTAAACAAGATAAGATGCGAACTGTGATTCATTGAATCCTTGCAGAAAAACCATGACCAAGCATGTCCACATAACACACCTCAAGCTCAACCCAGGACAGCAACTGTAAAGACAACTAAGGAAGCAGATCATCTGTCACAGGCATATACAGTAAAAACTATTGAATCTGAGAACTGAAACTTGTGTTTTTTATTTTATTTATTTTTATTTTATTTACTGTATTAATAGTTAATACCTTAAGAAACATAAACACATTTAACATATACCTTGCAATACATTAAACATTGCCATCATTAGCAGGGTTGAGGAAGCTGGAAGATGATGTACACTTGTTGGACCTCATTAGTACATCATCACAAGGTGGTTCTGGTTCTCACAAAACTGGAAAATGTGAAACAAGCACTTCATTTTTGCTCTGTTAGTGTATTCTACACAACAACAGAAAGTCGATAATGAAGAATATATGGGCTCTTTGAAGTACAGCAAACCATTCTAATGTCCAGTGAATGTAAACGATGACACAAAATGTACAAAGCTAACATCAATGTCCATTTGGCTCCTTGGATTTTAAATGTATGTGACCAGAAGACAAAATCTTCCCAGCACTGTGAAAATGTACACGTTACGTTCAATAAAAAATGAAAACATATAATGTTTGTTTAGTTTTAGTTTAAGCAGACTGTGTTTTTCTATTGTTGTGACTTAGATTTATGCAGAAATCCATGTAACCCCAAAGGGTTCACATACTTTTTCTTGCAAGTGCATTTTGCATGTTGATGACTAAACTGAAATCCCTGCGGAGCTTAGTCATTATTTCAACGACAATAAAATATAATAATAAAATACATTCAGTCTGTACAGAAGGAGAGATGTATTAATGCACAGCATGTATGTGACCGCTCAGAGTGAGTTTTATGGATGAAGTCGCTTTTGTCGCTGACGCGTTGCTTGGTATTTTGTCCTCGACCGCGCACCGTCGCTCTAACAAACAGAAGATGGCGTCAGCTGAGCCTCAGCCGCGGTTTGGCCAGTCTGTCAAAGGTTTATTGTCCGATAAAGTCAGCTCCTGTGGCGGCGACGTGATCGCACTGACCCGCCAAGTGCTGAAAGGATCCCGCAGTCAAGAGGTAAAACGATACGAATGATTTTATCCTAATATAACAGCGGCTGCTAAAACCTTCATCATCACAAGCGAATACGCGAAGAGAAACCGGAAACACTGCAAACAAACAACGGGTTTTTAGTTTTCAAACTAAAAGCATTGACAATAATCGCATCATTGACTATAGTAGGGGTTTATTTTGAAAATAAGACTTCTGTTTTTGGTCACTCGACAAGGCTAAAGCAACCTTGGCTCAATCTCTAGATTTAAGAGAACAAGTTAGAAATTCTTATTATAGCTGAACATTAGGGTTGGCTTGTTAACTACTCAATAACAAACAAAACCTAAAGCCAGTGCTGCAGTTGAATTGATTGAAGGAAAAAAAAGAACAAAAGTGGCTTAAACATGGTCCAGTTTACATATAAGCAACAGTGAACAAGTCAGTTTGAACAAGCAACAACAAAAGATGTCATTGTTCTTGTCAAACCTTTTAAACATTTGACAAGAATCTCTCTGTAGACTTCAAACATACTTTGGCCAACATTTCTATTGGTCAAACACAGATTATTATTTAAGTAATTTACAGGCAAACAAAGGGAACGATCCTCATTGGAGTCTATGAGTGAATTTGAATATTTAGCTTTTTGTGCTTGTGGCAAAGCAAACGTGACAGAAAATCAGAGTACAGTAGTCATGGATAATAATAGAGTGTAATGAGAGTGTATTGTAATGTGAACGTTGCGTTGCATTGCGACCCTAAATGCCACACTCCTGCTAATGTTTCTTTCAGCTTCTTGGACAAGCAGCAAGAAACATGGTCATTCAGGAGGACGCCATCCTGCACTCTGAGGATGTAGGTACCTACATGGGCAGGACTGTAGGTAGTGAACGCTGGCTGAGGGCAAGTGTTCAGTACAACAACATCCTCCTTTAAAGTCTCTGCAACACAATCGCAAAGATTCTATCAGACAGTTCACCTCACTTACGCACTGTCATCTGTTTTCCAGAGTCTGAGAAAAATGTCCATAATCACCACACATTTACAGTACCAGTGAGTATCCGACATCTCAAATAAGTACAAATCTTTCAAATGTGTTGGCTTTATTGAATAGTAAGAGTCCATCTGTGTGTGTTTCTCACTAAGGCAGGAGGCCATCCAGAAGAAGTAAGTCTAAACACTGCTCTGTTTGTGCGTTAGTGGAAATTGCTGACCTCACTGTCTCATCAGTAAGCCACAACACAAAGTGACATTGTGCGCTGTCTTTGTGTGTGTCATTAATCAGCATGGAGCACTCGAAAAACCTGCGGGACCAACTGAGGCATCTTCTGAAGTGATGATGTCACAACCCCATTGTGTGTTAACACTCAGGAGGACGACGGCGCTCTTCTGGATCGTCACATAGACTGTGCTATTTTTCCCCCGTGTTATGTCAAATGTTTTGCTTATTTGTACAAAATGTATTTATTAAATATCTTTTCGAGGTCATCGGGGCTTCTGATGCCATGTTTCGAAGTGTGATTATAATAAGAAGCTGTACCCACACAAATGGAGCAGCCTGTTACTGCAAAGCATGTGTTTATTAGTGAGTAAGGGAGCTGTAGGCAGTAGATTTTTATTGGCTGCATCGTGAGAGCAAGGGGACAAACTTATCTGCGGTGTGAAGGCGAAACATCTGCTTGACCCTGACGGTGTCCCTGAGGCTGTGCTGGTGAGTTTCGTTTCATAACGTTGCCCATGTTCCACCAAGCAACATGCAGAGTTGTCTGCTGCCTTAGAGCTGGACACAACAAAATGATTACGCTTTCACTGATATTGCATGCACCCTGCTTTTCCACCATATTTGGGTGTAATCATAGTGGATTAGGATTAAATCATAGATGTAATCCTCACTCAGCACTCATTGAACACATATCACACAGTAAAGCTTCTCTCATAGTATTGTGGTCAAATTGCTAAACATTAAGGGCCTCAGTGCTACCAGGCCATTTCAGCTGGCTTATCAAACCTCAGGTGTAAATGTTCTTGCTCTACAACAGCATCTCATCTTATCAGAGTCTGGAGATCGACAAGGACAAAGGTTCAGGGTATCCATCTTTCTAGTTACAGTGAGACATGCCAGCAGAAACTTCCCACTACTCTTCACATATTACACCCCAAGTCCAAAGCAATCACATAGACAATGTACAATAAAAGGCAGGCAGAGAATATGGCCCCAGTTATTGCAGATTTCTTGAACATAACAATCTTAGATCCCCTCTGATAGGAGTCTCTGTTGCGCTGTGAATGTCCCTCATCTTAGGACGGTGCCGTCGCCTGAATCCAAGCAACCCTGCAACAGTTGGTATAGTCTTGCAGAGCCAGTATGCGAACACTGTTACATGGAAGGGAGAAAGTGTTGTTGTCCTTTTTATAAGTTGGATGAAGATCATTTTAAACCATACATCATTGTTGACACAAATCAAAAGTCAGCAGTTTCAGATCAGAACATTTATTGCAAACATTAGATATGACTCTCAACATAACAAAAGCTACTTTTAAAAAAGCAACACATGCATTAATTGGATCAGGTAAAAATGAAAAGACCACTGTTGGGATAATATTAACTGTATGATTTTCAAAGTTGACATTAACTTTAAAAGCAGCTGACAGCAGTGACTGTCATTAATACAGGCTTAACTGACTTAAAGAAAATGTTTGAACCCCTGTTTTCTCACTCTTGGGTAACCACACTGAAACCAGCAGTAGAGTAACTCAGTCTTGTTCTGCTCCCATGCTCAAATAAAATAAACAACCAAAGTACATCATAGCACAAAAAACATCAAACCATTTTCAGATGAGCACAGATATCACCAGTGAACATCTCTAAATACAGCATCCACAGAATCAGCACAGTAAACCAAACAGCAGTATTGCATCATCCTCACAGTATCTGTGATGATTTTTATACAGATAGTGACAGGCCCCCAGCCAGAGTCCACACATGGCAGAAAGACAGATGTGACGGCAGCAGCAGCTTCACCTGTCGACGGAAGACCATTACAGCCAAGGATGGACACACAGAGGCAAAGACTGATAACAGTAATAATGAGTCAACTAACTTTTAAACATCCCTTATTGATATTTCAGTTGAAAATACATTTCTTCAGATACGTATCCACTTATATTGTAAATCACAATATTGACAATATTTATTACAACCAATTAACTTCCTCATTCTGACATTATGTCAAATGATTGGCTAAACAGAAATGACACAAAGTGAGTGAGTGCAGAATTGTAAACGCGAGTCTACAATTCCTTACTACTCGTATTTAGAATCATCACATAATGAGAAGTCAAAATCTTAACTTTAAAATATGGCTTATTGCTTTGCAGCGTTAACTTTGTTGGTGCCATGTGTAAAATTTAGAGGTGAGGCCATTTGAAAGGTGTGAGCCATGAGAGGACTTGTTCATTGGGGGCATCGTCTTCATAGGTGGAATCGTCTTCATAGGTGGAATCACGATTCTAAGTTCAAACGTATGCAAGTTACGTTCAAGATATTTGCATATGTGTTTCAGTTACACCTGAATAAACGCCATATTCATCCGTTTTCTCCCTTCAGATGAAAATCAAACCATTTCATTTTACTCTGTTGAGGTCTCTTTTCTCAGCTTGTCTCAAGTGAAGTGCAGAGGAGGCTAAAATATCTCAACACATGTTTGAAGCATCTCTACATTCTGCCAGTAGTATTAAAAAGTGGGCAAAACTGGCAACACAACAATATCCTGTGTCCTTTTAAGCTATGGTTCTTTACCTCAGCGTTGTGCAGGTTTTACAGTAGGAGGAAGCACAAGGTTTACAGTACCAGTGAGTAGATGCACCTAGAACTGTGGCTCCTGGTAAAGTGAATACAGCCCAAAACAAAAGCAGCAAATTCAAAGCAGGTAGCACAACAACAAACCGCTGATAGCCCTCATTCTTTGTCGATATCACTCTCTGCTAACAATTATTATTGATATGTGAATAGGTATTGTTAACAGGGTTGTCAAGCAACCTGCAGAAACTGAAGACAGCATAGCTGCTCCACCTGTGAAAAAACTTTAGTTGATGAACTGGATGTTAAAGGGAGGACTCATCTCCATCTACTCCTCGTCCTCCTCTTCATCGTCATCTTCATCATGGCAATGAGTTATCTCCTGTGGCGTCTTCGGGAATAAGTGGGGGGGCTGGATCTCACTGATGGAACGGGTCAACTGGTGCCTCTTGCACTCCATCTCCCTGAAGTCGACATCGCGGCGATTCCGTGTAGCTAGTGGAGACTCGGTGTCCATGAGGCTGATGTGAGTATGCTCCACTGTCGACTCGTGAGGCATCTGGAAGAAGGAAAGTGGTGCTAATTCTCTCTGTGTCTTATATACACACACACACACACAAACTAAGCCAAACGAGTCTCACCAGCACATGTGCAGCTCTGAACAGATAGCTGAAGGGGTAATAGAGGAGGTTGATGAAGGAGGCAGCATACAGGTCAGCATAGCGCATCACTTGGGAGGCAAACAGAGTCTGACGGGAGCCACTGCGGAACAGACTTCCCATCATGCCGTAGCACATATCCATGTCATGGGTCACTTTCTGCAGAGGAAGAGAAACCTTCTGAATCCAAAAGACTTAATCCATCTTATTTTTTCTGTAATAATAGATGAACATACTGTTCTGTGTTTTAGTCAAGGCAAAACCAAGTTCATTATTCTTAACAGATTACTGAGGATGTACATTACTAATGACCAGGAACCTGTAGATTACGTGCATGAATATAAGTGTAAGTGAATGCAAGTAGTGAATTTCTTTCCAGTTTCTGATGTAAAGCTCAGGCAAGAGTGGGACACGTCTGCTTATACAGTTGCAAGAAAACGTCTGGGATCACATGGATTTCTGCATAAATTGGTCATAAATGTTTCTGATCTTCATCTAAGTCACAACAATAGAACAACACAGTCTGCTTAAACTAATATGATGAAACATTATATGTTTTCATGTTTTTATCGAACATAACGTGAACATTCTCAGAGCAGGGTGGAAAAAGTATGTGAACCTTTGGCCTTAATAACTGGTCGACCCTCCTTTGGCAGCAACAACCTCAACCAAACGTTTCCTGTAGCTGCAGATCAGACCTGCTCAACGGTCTGGAGGAATTTAGGACCTTTCCTCATCATTAAACTGTTTCAGTGCAGCAATATTCTTGGGATGTCTGGTCGGGGTGAGGTCCAGACTCTGACTGGGTCAGTCCAGAAGGAGGAATTTCTTCTGTTGAATCCATTCTGTTGTTGATTTGCTTCTATGCTTTCGGTCGTTGTCCTGTTGCGTCACCATCCTCTGTGGAGCTTCAGTTGACGAACAGATGGTCTGAAGTTTATCTGCAAAATGTCTTGATAAACTTTGGAATTATTTTTCCATCAATGACAGCAAACTATCCAGGCCCTGAGGCAGCAAAGCCCCAAACCATGATGCCCCTCCACCACATTTTACAGTGGAAATGAGGTGTTGATGTTGGTGAGCTGGGCCTTTTTCTCCACACATAGTGTTGTGTGTTTTTTCCAAACAACTCAGTTTTGGTTTCATCTGTCCACAGAATATTTTGCCAGTAGTGCTGTGGAACATCCAGCTGCAAACTTCAAACGTGCTGCAATATTTTTTTGGGACAGCAGTGTCTTCCTCCGTGGTTCCTCCCATATTCTCCATTCTTGTTCAATGTTTTACTTATTGTAGATTTGTCAGCATAAATGTCAGCATGTGCCAGAGATTCCTGTGAGTCTTTAGTTGACACTGTAGGATTCTTCTTCCCTCATCCTGTGCTGTGTCTCAGTCATCTTTCCAGGACGACCAGGTCCAGGGAGAGTAGCTACAGAGCTGAGCTTCCTCCATTTATAGTCAGTCTGTCTCACCGTGGACACGTGAACATCAAGGCTTTTACAGATATTGTTGTAAACCTTTCCAGCTTTATCAAAGTCAACAGCTCTTGATCGTAGGTCTTCTCAGAGTCTTTAGTGTGAGGCATGGTTCACATCAATGCTTCTAGAGAACAGTAAACTCAAACTGGTGTGTTTTTATAGGGCAGGACAGCTTTAACCAACACATCCAACCTCATCACATTGACTCCAGGTTGGCTGACTCCTGGCTCCACTTAGCTCATGGAGACATTAGCCTGTCATTAGCCGAGGGTTCACATACTTTTTCCACCCTGCACTGAGAATGTTTACAGGTTCAATAAAAACATGATACGTTTTCTATAACTATATACATTCAGGGTCTCATTGAACTTGAGAACTGACAACCAAAGTCCAGGTATTATCAGATTTATAAGAACAGAGAGAAGACAGTCCAGTCGTCTTGACCTTTGACTATTGTCAGTTCATCTTTGACTCTAAGTGAACACTTCAATCAAAATTTAAATGCACACAATAATCTACTGAGTCCAGGTGGACATTTGTGCCAACTTTCCAGAAATCTCCTGAAGGAATGTTTGAGGCATTTACATGAATGTGACAGAAGGACGGTGCCAAGAAAACGATGCATGACGCACGTGATTATAAATAGCAGTCTAAGAAAGCTGCTTTTCACAGCAGCGTGTACCTTTATCCGTCTCTGCAGGGAGCTGATGTCCGGCCTCTCATTGCTGCTACTGTCCAGATGCCTGAGGACAAAACACAACAAGCATTTGTATTGTATAAATTTAATTTTATTT
Organism: Macropodus opercularis; assembly: GCA_030770545.1. Taxonomy (NCBI): domain Eukaryota; kingdom Metazoa; phylum Chordata; class Actinopteri; order Anabantiformes; family Osphronemidae; genus Macropodus; species Macropodus opercularis. The sequence continues at coordinate 16,073,786 of CM061103.1, forward strand.
GTATTGTGCCACACATTTAACAGCTCAGTTCTGCACACGCATCCACAACGTGTTCTTCTTGTGGTCATCTTCTGCACCTGTACCAACATTTAAGTTCAAGAAAGTTTGCTTGGTTTAAATGTAGTTTAGCTGAATGAAGCAAACACGTTTAGTTAACACTGTCACATTATGTTTTCTTTGGATTCATTTATCTTCCTCGTGGGGCAAAGAAGTGGAAAGGCGGTTGGAGCCGTCTGCAAACTCACATCATTTGTTTTCTTGGTTTAATTAGAGACTGATGAGATTGTTTTGTTTCCCCCACTGATTTGAATGATTTGATTTTGGTTGTTTGAGTCTAGTTATTTTACCTTAACCTCTTTTAAGAGCCATGCATTTATTGTATTTTTCTTTCTTTTTGGGTAAAGAAAGAAACAACGAGCACAGTCCTTTAAACAATGCATGATAAGTACACAACAAGCTTCAAGAAAAAGGAACTGACTTGTAAAGCTCTGCCAGGAAGCAGTCCAGAGACTGAAGTTCCTCAAATATGGCTGAAAAACAAAAATGAATTAGTACAGAATAGAATAGAATATTACATCACAGGCCTGATGTGTTTAGTAACCAAACAGTTGTATGACAACAGTGTCGATTGTGGAACAACTTTGAAATTCATGGTCTGGTTAATACTTGTCACTGAACTTGTCATACTAAGCCAAATGATATGTCCTGTTAAGCAGATGCTTCACCCACGAGAAACATCACATTTCTGGGATATTGTGTCATAGTGTATTAATATAATAAAGCCTGTGCGGAGTTTCTGAATTGAATACGTGGATATGTTCTGCTGGTTGAGTCTCAGGTTGAGAAATATTACACCTCTAGACTCACAGCTTTTGTCAGTCCACACATGCAGCTCCTGGGCCAGCTCAGGAATCACTAGGAAAGTCCTCCAGCCCTGACGCTTCTTTGATTTGAGAATGTCACCAAAGATGTGGTCTCCAATGTAGACGATGTCTTTTCCTTTAGCTCCCAGCAAGTCACACACAATGTCTGAAGATCCTGAACATACGTGACATATGAGGAGCTTTCAGCTACATATGAAACCTATAATACAGTACATGTGCAAAACCATTCAAACTTCCAGACTATTTGGGTTAACAGGACCACTGAAATCAAAGACTGAATCAGTATATTCATTTCCAATCTCATTTACCTCCAGAGTAAACTATACCGTGCTGGAGAGGTCCCGTGTAAGTGCCGATCTTTAGACGACCTGTGGTCTGACAGAAGAACACTTCAGTCAGTCACTTCAAAAAAAGTGTTTGTGTGTCATTGGAAAGGAAAAATGTGGCTCACTAACACTGCATTGCACTCAGTTGGGAGCTTTCATACAGTAGCACAGACTCACAGTGTCGACCTGGCGCAGCACTGTTCCCTCGCCGAAGAACACGGGCTTCCGGGCATCCACCAGGATCAGATCAAAGTAGGACTGCCAGGGCCGGTGTGGTGTGGCCGGCTGAGGCGCACGCACACACAAAAACACCAACAACCAATTACACATTAAAACTATGTAGATCAATTCAAACAATGTGTTATTAAATAATTAATGTTACCTTTGGCCCATGAGAAAAGTCAAACAGGTAGGTCATAATTTTCTGCAGGAAGATAGAAGAGTTATCCTAAACAGAAAGCACACTCACTGTTACAGCATCATTATGCTGAAACAAACCTTACTCACCTCTGTGTATTTGTAGTCACTGTTGGTGGCCAGAAATACTTTGACTACTTCATTCATGCGACTGAGAAGGAGAGGGAGCTTCGGCTTGAAAGCAGGAAACAACAATCAGACTCACTGAAGAGCAACTAAAATGTCAGAGTGAAACAGTACTGTCCAACCTGGCTACATTGAACCAGTTTAATTTGCATATACACAGTGGACCCCTGCAAAGTGGCAGATCAGAGTTCACGGCCTCTGTCGTTTGGAATGAAATCAAAGTGTTTTGGGAGCATATTTTGGGTTTAAACCAGTGTTTCTCAAACATTTTGAGCCATGGCACATATTTTACATACGAGAAATCACATAGCACACCACCAAACAAAAACGCTACAAAAAGTAGATATAATGAACACTTGGACTCAATTTATCTGACAGAGGGACTTGGTCTATTCAGCATCTCTTTACAGATTAATTTTCAGGCAGTTAAGCAGCTTTGTAGCGTTAAGAGCTTTCTTACTTGTCTTGGCGGTTTTTCTAAGTAACGCTTCCTGTTTCTCGGTCTGTTCACGCAGTCCACCAATGGCTGCTCTGTGGAGATCGTGAAATTCCTTGATGTTCATCTGACAGAGAACTTCACCTGGTCACTCAACACCAGCTCCATCATGTTTAAGTTTATGTGGAACCATGTAGGATAATGTTTCCTCTCACACCAAACATAGGGGAGTTGATTCTGTTGGTTCCCAGTGAAAGTCAATCCAGACATAACTTCCATTCCACCTTGTCTGCTTTCCTCTGACCACTACTCATGCTGGGCCTTCATCAGGGATTTTCTCCAGGATCTTGGTCAGATTGAGGACTTTTTCTTGTCAAATCCATCTGTTACCTGCGCTGTCTCACTAGAAGCAGCTGATGGCAGTAGAACGTTCAACTGTCCTCTGTAGAAGAGCGTTTCATTGGTCTGCCTGTCACTACACAGTGCTAACTTAGCGAAACAATCAGGTCAAACTGGATAATGTTTCACCTGATGAATTCACCCAATGAATGCTCACGGTAAACAGGTTGAGAATCACTGGTTTAAACTATGGGCATGTTGTTTGCTCTAGAAACGTAAACCCTGTGTTACCCAGTTCATATACTTACATCCTTTACCACATACTTCTCCAGGTTTTCAACTGTTTTCTCTTTTAGGGAGCCCTGTGAAAACAGTCGAGTGATGTTGAACGGTGTGTGAACAGCAGCTGCTTGGCTATTTGTAAAAAGAGAATCGCTTCTACCTTGAAATGAACCCAGTCCACGGCGTCTCGGACGTCCTGGAACATGCTCTTGTAGGACATAAACAGGTCACCATCTTTGAAGCCAGTCTCACAACTACAAAGACCATCCACATTACTACATCATTAAAGAGCCCATCATTCAGAGGGTCACATCAAATTCCAGCCTGCTTCACCTCCCATAGACAGACCAATACTTGTGTATGCAACAGTGAGGTACCTTGAGTATCTGGAGCAGTTGCTGAAGAAATCAACAAGGCACGCGAACAGGTAGGTTTCTGAAAAAAAAAACCCCCAGTCAGACAGTTCAACAGAACAGCAACATGTGCGTAATGTGACAAACTCTTTGCAGAGTTACCCACGGACGTCTGCTGGACCAGACAACATTCCTGGCAGAGTGCTCTGGGAGTGTGCAGAACAGCTGGCAGATGTCTTCACTGACATATTCAACATCTCGCTGAGAAGCTCCATCATCCCAACGTGCTTTAAGACAACTGCCGTCGCCCTGACTATCGTCCTCACACCAATCGTGATGTAATGCTTCGAGAGACTCGTCATCTACCACCCTCACTGGACGCTCTACAGTTGGCGCAACGTCCCAACTGTTCCGCGGACGATGCCATCACCACGACCCTCCATCTTGCGCTCACACACTTGGACCGTAAGGACTCATATGTTCGAATGCTGTTCATAGACTTCAGTTCAGCAGTCAAAACAATCATCCCTCAGCAGCTGATTAGGAGGCTGAGCCTACTGGGCCCAAACACCTCTGTCAACTGGCAACAGGACCCTGGATTTCCTGAATGGGAGACCACAGTCAATCCGGATCGGGAACAGCACCTCCAGCACTACCACGCTGTCCACTGGGATGTGTGCTCAGCCCACTGCTGTTCACTTTGCTGACTCATGACTGTGCAGCAATGGACAGATACAACCACATCATCAAGTTCGCAGATGATACGACCGTGGTGGGTCTTATCAGCAAGAACGACGAGTCAGCGCACAGAGAGGTGCAGCACTTAACAGCACGGTGTAAAGCCAACAACTTGTGTCTGAACGTTGACAAGACTAAAGAGATGGTTGTTGACCCAGGAGAGCACACGGTGACCATTCTCCGTTGTCCATCGATGGCTGTTCTGTAGGAATCGTCAAGAGCAATTCCTTGGTGCTCATCTGACAGAGAACCTCACCTGGTCACTCAACACCAGCTCCATCACCAGTAAAGCCCAGCAGCGCCTCTACTTCCTCAAAAGGCTGAGGAAAGCCCACCTCCCTCCCCCCATCCTGACTGTGTTCTACAAAGGGACCATCGAGAGTATCCTGAGCAGCTGCATCACTGCCTGGTTTGGGTAACTGCACCGTCTCGGATTGCAAGACCCTCCAGCACATAGTGAAGGCAGCTGAACAGATCATCTCTCTCCCCTCTATCAAGGTGGATGACCCCACACACCCCTCACACACACTCTTCAGCTTCCTGCAATGAAAAGAGGTTTCGGAGCATTTGGGGCCTCACAACCAGAGTGTTAAACAATTTCTGTCTACAAGCCATCAGGCTTCTACACACCCAGGACTGAACTGTACCAAACACACCTCACACACAAACACATATACTGAACTGGACGAAAAACTCTCTCACACACACACAATCTCTCATCTGTGTGGACACACACACTGAGTCACAATAATTCCTATTTATATTGTTACTGATCAACCGCTGCTATCACATTTCTTTGCACACAGTTTTTGTACATATTACATTCTTGCACAATACCTTAGTACATTTTTTTGCAGTAAGTCAAAAAATACACCAAGTTGTTAGACTGTTCCACTCTTTTATCTTGAAATTTGACGACTTTGCACTCTGTGACATTATGATTATGATTATGTGCTCGTTCCCCTTGGTGTCGATCTCACAATTAGAAAAATAACATTGCATAATATCTTTATAACTTAAATTTAAAGAGTAATTTTACAGACGGAGGACTCAAGTGCATAGGGCATCAAAAGTGTCCCTGAGGTTTCAGCATGTTACCGACACATTCTGAATATACTGGAATTATTTTGACAGTGTACAGACAAAATTAAGACAAATTACAACAACATTTTACACAAACAGTGATGAAGCCTTATTAAAATGTCTTCTATGATGACTAGAATAGAAGCATTTCCTTGTCATCAAATAACAACAAATTTCTACACACAGCTGACTCAGCATGAAACACAAATAATACCTTACATTTATGAGTTAGTCAGGTTAAGTAGGTTAAGGTTAAGGTTTTAAATTCAGTAGTTGTGTCTGTGCATTTTCTTACCAGGAAGGTTGAAGAGTGTGTTGAGGATGTAGAAACGGTCTGTGTCTCCACGCTGAATGAACTTATTGGGATACATCTCTCTGATATCAGGTCTGTGTACACACACACACGCACGCACGCGCACACACACGCGCGCACACACACACACACACACACACACACACTATGAGCTTGACATTCACAGATGTAGTAAGTAGTAGTAAGAACAAATAAACATCAGTAATTTCTTCTTTCTTCTTGGGTACGTGAAGTAAAAATTATGTTTATGTCTCTTTCTTCTCGATCTATCTCTCTCAGTGTTGTTAACTAAGCTATTAAAATAAAGTGGAAAAGTGCACATCTGAACACCCACAAAACCAAGGACATCTACAAAGTCTCACCCTCTCAGGAAGTTGAAGCCATGTGCACACACCAGAATGTTCCCGTAGGCATCAACTTTGAGCAGGTTGCCGTACATGGTGTCAAACACTAGACCTCTAACAGAAGACAGAAAAAATTAAAGACAGAAAGCGAAAAGGCAAAGCAGAGGGGACAGCGTTTCATTCTGAGTGTTGTGAACCAGCCTGGTGGGGAAGGTGGGGTCGTAGACAAAGTTGAGCAGCTCTTGTGGATATCCAATGGACACCAGGCGCTCCACTGTCAGATCAAAGCCCAGTGACTCATACTCAGGAGATTTATACACTGTACAAAGAGATATGGAGAGATTCACTTAAAACAAATCACCCAAATGAAAGCAGCCATAAAGAAATTTTAAAAAAGTTAAACCTATCATTGCATGTTGCTCCGTGTTGGTTTGTCCAGATCTTTGGAATAATTGTACACATTGCTTAATACAAGCAGGGTTACAGTGTGGATGCTAGCATGACACCTTTATCTGTCCGGGCGAAAGGTCAGTGGAATAGTTTAAGTTAGAGCTTGCTTTGCTTGCTTTTTTTATATAAAGTGCCTTTTTTTCGGTTATATACACTGTAGCTGTAGTGACTATCCAGCGTTAGTCGCCTTTGCATGTGGGGAATCTTGGGTTTGACAAGCTTGAATGAAGTGATGTCCAGACCAAAGATGACTTCGCGTTGTGAACTGTTTATTAATATATATATGAGATGCATAGGTGTCTGTGATACAAAGCGGTAAAAACTGTATGACCTTCCCTCACCCGACAAACCCCTGCACTGTATCGCTTATATTGGTATTGCTTATAGAGCTGCCAGACAGGGAGCGAAACAAAATCAAAACAAAAAAGGGAAAAGCTTTTTGTGTGGACGCCTACTCTGGTCACAGCAGACTAAGCTTTGTGTCACCAAAGCTTAGACTGCACTTACCTGCCAGAGTGTAATCCATGTCAAAACCAAAACACTTGATCTTCTCCATGGCCAAGCTTCGGTTAACAAACACTCTGGAGAGGGAGAAGAGTGTGAGTCAGTCAGTGCTCTAATGCTTTGACTTCCAAACATGTGTAGTTCATAGTGATCGTACACAGAGCAATCAGCCTAACTGGCATTTCTACTGTTATGTAGCTCAAGACTTTAAAACATAAGAGAAAACAGACAGAGCAGCATTTTATCAGTGGCTGAGCAACACTTCTTGTGATGTAGGTCAGGTGAATGGGGTGAACCACAACACTGGCAGGCATGCAGTACTTCTGGTCATTTTACAGTGTTAAATTCTCTCAGCCTTGAATTTTTGAAATAAACTCAACAAAAACAATATTCAATCAATTCAATTCAATTCAATTTCATTACTTTCATCACAGCATTTCTGAGCTAAAGCTGCATATTTCTCTTAATTAACTGACTCGTCTTTTTTGAATAATCTTAAATAAAATAATAATCAAAAAATAAAGAGAACGAAATGGAATAGCAAGGCACAACATTTTGCCTCTGGTATACCTACAACATATTTCAGTTTAAGATCAAAAGGTAAAATTAGACAAAATTCAGATTTTCAGCTTTTTTATGGACGTCAAACCACTGAAACATGTTTTGTATCAGATGACACTAATTTTAAGGGAGCTAATGTCCTGCTGGTGAGTGACAGAGTTCAAACAATAAATGGCACTTAATGACTTTATCCTTGGATTTCACCTGTGAAGGCCAATTGTTATTAAAAAGGATGAACCATCAAGAACTGAGCTTTCTCTGATACAAAATCTGCCATTTTAAATAAGACAATAAGACTGGGCCAACATCAAGTATGATGGTTGTGACAAAATCAAAACAAAACAAAACTGTCAATGACAATACTGTCTTATAAAAAGCTGAAAATGAAATTTAATTCTTCTTTATTCTTTTGATCTTAAACAAGAATGGCAGCAAATACAAATAAAATGCCTTTGCCATTGCAAACTTTTTGTCAGGGACTAAAAATGCTGAAACATTGGTAAAGCTGGATAAGTGTTAAATAATAATTCATCAACTAACTACTGACTATGTCTCTGGAGTCACCAATCTTAAAGATAAAGTCCATGTACAAAACATTAAACCTGACATATCATTTTGACATTTACGGTTTTGCAAGTACTATACAAGAGGAGCACTCCAGTGATCCAAGCTTTACATTCCACAGTGCCTAAAAAGTATTCATGACTGCTTTTCATGTTGCAGTTCTTTAATATTAAAAATAATCTGGCTTTTTGGCACTGATCAACAGAAAACTTCATGTCAATATGAAAACGATCTCTTCAAATGCAAGACGCAGCAGGCTACAGATGGTATTATGGTCTAATGGGACTAAAACCAACCTTTGTGGCCGCCAGACCAGGTGCTGTGTTTGGCATACACCACCCCATAACATCAGAAACACCATCCTTACCTTTAGAGGAGTGGTGGATGGTTCACTGCACCAGGCCTGGGAAGGCTTGTGAAAGTAGAGAATAGTAAAATGAATGCAGCAAATTATAGTCCTGAAGATAAACCTGACGCAATCTGCTTGAAGACTGCAACTCGAAAGAAGAGTTTGTTTTCAACAAGATAATGAACATAAAGTTTACATGTTTAAATATGAATATTTTGGTTGTGGAGTGGTAGTTAGAGTCACATCACCGTAGTTTAGAATTTGGGCTGAATACTTTTCTAGGCACTGAAGGTCACCACAGAATCACTGCCAAACAGTGACTCACGACAAAAGCAATGGTCACAGACAGAGCAAATAATATATAAATATACATTTACTACACCACAGCAGCTTGCATCTGTAACATGGTTGACCTCTACGCAGACATGCAGGTTATACCAAGTAAAATCAGTCTCTGTCAGACTGCACACTTGAGTCTTGAGTTGTCTTTAAAATGGCTGGAGAGGTAACATCAGGTTTACAGTAACAGATGGGCATTAAAGGACAGTTACAAAAAACACAAGAAGGATTTCACAACAAAATGTCACAATGGCAAATAGCTTGTCTCAACAGGGAGGCACCCAACTCACAGTCAGTCTGTATGGATGGAGAATCTATGCAGACTATGGACATCAAATCTAAGGAGTTATTTAGTCAGTAGTTGTAGTTTCAACATCAAAAGCATAGCATACCTCATTGCAGGATGGTTTTGAGCCAAATCCCTTGGAAAGCTTTGTAATAGAGAATACACGTAAATATTTCCACTAACTAATGGCTGCTGTTCTTCCTGCCCTTAATACTACAGCTCTGCACTACAGTCTTAGTCACTGAACAATACTATTATAAAACCTTTACCTGTTGTCTTTCACCCACACATACAGTTCCACATAGACACATCTGACATTACAATCATGTATGTCAACATGGAACCAGTGCTTCCTCATGCGTGCGCGCTGCCACCGATAAAGGCTAAGACTGAGCGGTGTAGTGAATCATCTCGGAGTTCATTTACTCGGTTGTTCTGCAGCTTTCAAGTACATGGATTTATAATGAGAAGGTGTTCTCATTATAAATCCTAACAATTACAAAATCCAAGACAATGTAATGTAATGTGGATAAAAAAGGCACAGCACACCACCATCAACACCTCCACCAGACATTTACCAAGAATATTGCTGCACTGAAACAGTTTAGTAAAGAGGAAATTCCTCTAGACCGTTGAGCAGGTCTGATCTGCAGCTACAGGAAACGTTTGGTTGAGGTTATTGCTGCCAAAGGAGGGTCGACCAGTTATTAAGACCAAAGGTTCACATACGTTATCCACCTGCTCTGAGAATGTTTACATGTTATGTTAAAAAATAAAAACAAATAATGTTTGTTCAGTATTAGTTTAAGCAAAATGTGTTTCTCTATTATTGTGACTTAGATGAAGATCAGCACACATGCAGAAATCCATGTAATCCCAAAGGATTCACAAGCTTTTTCTTGCTGTATACTATATATATACTATACTGTATATGAGAAATCCTGCGCAAGCAAACAAGTAGCTTTGCTACCAGTTTTGCTGGGCTGGGTATCATCTGTAAGAAGAATTCTTCAGTATTAGAATGGGAAAAAAACAATACATGGACTAAAAAAATCTCTGAAGGCTTAGAAAACAAGAATCACCATCCAGCCTATTACAAATACATTAGGATAAAGATCCTGTGTTGTTTAATCATTAACTTACGTCTGTGAGACTTTGTTCGTAAGCTTTATGATCTTACAAAACACACAAATACAACTACATAGAATTTAACCGAAAACTCAATAAATCCCACTTGTTCAATCAGTAGGCGACAGTGCAGGGTGAAACAGATGGAGTTGACACATGATGCCACATGATGGTGGCATGTAATCTGAGGAAGAGAGGAGATGAAGGTGGAAACAGAGAAGCTCAGCACATGAAGGAAGTCCCCCAGCAGGCTACAGTCAGCTTGGAAAGGTGCAATCACAAGGTAGAGCAATGTAGTAATATACAAATATTACACCGAAAGTATTCTATTATAGTACGTGATGCACTACAACCTACATGTAGTTACACAACTGCTGTGTGATGGAGGTGATACAACAGCCTGCAATAACTAATGACTTAAAGAGGATATTGATATAGACTAGATAGTATAATGTTATAATGGGGTTCTGCTTTTCCCAGGGCTGGCGCTGACTCATCAGTGGTCTGATCTGGCCCTGGTGGCCTCTTTGTGGCTGCTGGGGGTTTGGGTGTCGGCATCTCAGTTCATGGCATCTGCCCTGGCGGTGAATGGGTGTCCTGGGTACTGAGTATGGCGGCCAAGCCCCACTCGTCATCTTGACTTTTACAGGCAGTAGTATAGTAATGTTTTGTTGTGGTGTAAGTATAATGTATGTATGTGTAATTACATACATATAGGTTAATGTATATGCATGTATTTGTGTATAAGTGTAAGCACCTCCTTCATTATTATTTAAATGACTATTAATAACCTATGAGTGTTATTTCGAGTGACTGAACATAGACATTTCCTCACTGGCTTCAGTGCATTCTGACTGAAAATAAATACAACATGAATACGGCAGAGATTATCTGAGCAAAACCGAAACGCTTATCAGTGAGCCTTACGTTTTGTACACTTGTAAATAAACAGGAAATTGAGCTGTGTTGAATTCAGTCTAACTATGTCAGACAAGTGTATGAAATGTTATCACTATTGCTAGTCATAACACTGAACCTTGTCTCATGTTCTTGAAATGCTGCATTTCACTTCAATCGCAGATTTGACCAGTATGCAAAGAAGAAGGAAAATACATAATGTACATAAGTTAAACGGCATAGCTGCAAAAAGAAGACGTGAGGGGGAGGAGCAAGGGTGCGGCTAAATCCTCAGATATTAGTTATTACCCCTCGAACTGAAGGGATGACCAGAGCCAGCTCTAACAGAGATCTTTAACAAAAGGCTCACTCTAATTTGCTAATTAACTCAAAACACCAACAAAGGTTTTCCTTAGCCTTTAAATCAGTGGTGCCCATTACGTCGATCTGTAGGTTGTGTGTGTTTTCGTGTGAATTTCCTAAATTCTGAAACTGTTTTTCCTTATTGCTAAACATGCAGAACACACACATAAACAATAATTTTCATACATTTGTTTTTTAAATATCATTATTCAAGATTACATTTAAATTTTAGTGAAATTAAACTTGCTACAACTTGATGTACACGTACCTGTGGTGAGCTTCACGACGATACTTCTTCATGGCCACGCCATCCATGTTGGTTGGTAGGTCGCCATAGTTCTGCAATCGATCGCTCCATGAAGTCGTCATCATGAACCATTCAAACTGTGTGTGGAGGCTAGAGAGAACGCACAAAGGTTACCAGGCTATGTTTCTGTAATTGTTATTAGAAAGAAAAAGTACATGACTGACTAATTGTCTATATTACAAAGTTAGTCTATAAAATCAGGCTATAAAATGCCTCCATGTCCACATGTGACTAACTTTGTCCCTTTTCTCTCCTAGTTGTGTTTCTCTCTTTCTGTCTCTCTCTATCCTCATCTCCAGGTATCATCAGACTCAGAGTCATGTGTCTCCAGTGCTCAGCTGCTGGTCCAACCATCCTGCCTGTGTCTGTTGCTGCTTGTTTTGTTCTTTTCTCTCTTCTCTATCCCTTCACCCCAACCGGTCAAGGCAGATGTTCTCCCACACTGAGCCTGGGTCTGCTGGAGGTTCCTTCCTCTCTGGAGGGAGTTTTTCCACTGTTGCTATTAAAATGTACAATTTATCGATTGGCTACAATTAAAAGCTGATCTATGTGGGAATTGTTGGGTTTAGTTGTGTATGGTCTTAAAACCTTACTTGTAAAGTGCCTTGAGATAACTGATGTTGTGAATTGGCGCTATAGAAATAAAGTTGAATTGAACTGAATTGAAAAAATGACCAGACAAAGTCCAGATACAAACAGAAACAGATTTAAAGTTTGTTTTCATCAGGACTTTATTACAGTCATCAGCTGTTTCATTTCATCAGCAAGAATTTGACTTATTTTGTTTTTAATCAGTCCTGTACCTGAATGTTGCCAGTGTGCAGTTGCTGACCCAACAACCCTTCAAGTGTTTGTTCTGCTGTCGGATTTCCGTCAGCTGTTCTTTTCTGTCTTCACTAACCCCTCACCCCCACAAGCCAAAGCAGCTGGTGTCCCATCCTGACCCTGGTTCTGTTGGAGGCTTCTTCCATTAAGGGGAGTGTTCCTTCACCACTGTTGTGCAGTGCTGCTCAAGTGGGATTTATTGAGTTTTTGATTTATTTTTTTTTTGAAATTTTATAATTATACTGTGAAAGCTTTAACCCTTATAACGTACCTTGAGTTGACTTATATTGTGAGTTGGTACTGTATAAGTAAGGTGATGGATACAATTAGTGAATCACTTGAGTATTGGTCTGCAAAAACCTAACCTTCTATTTAACTGTCTTATTACTCTGAGGGCAGTTAAATTCTCAATGTCACAAATAGAAGCTGGTGAAATAAAATTTAAAATTGTAATTATGGATGCATTTAATTGTAATTGAGACTAACCACCCCTGACGGGCAATGTGGGGGCGGGGCAAGGAGCGAGGGGGTGTGCCTAAAGCCTGCAGAATGTTTTGGTTGGAAAAGCCCTTCGAGCTCTTAAGAAACCCTATAAAAACAGTTAGTGCCGCTTAAAGTTGAGTTTGTGAACCCCAGTAGCTCAATACGTTTCAGCCACAAATCCTTGATCCCCGTCAATCATAACATATCATATTGTAACGGTCGCGAGAGGCTTTGCTTGTAGACAAGACAGGAAGTAGGAAATAAGTAAGATGTAAGTATAGTATATAACTACCAAATAAACACATAACTTGTAGCAAAAAGTATAACCGAGGACTACTACTACCACTAGCTGCTCTTCTGAGACGCCCAGAGTCACGCTACTATTACATTTATGTCAGGACCCCTCTAAATGCTTCTACACCCCGCATCATAACTCAGACAACCAGGCTCACTTCCACAAAAAGCAGCTACTGAACAAAACCCAGCTTGTGCATTTAGAAATGTGACTCTCTCTTTACACAGACACAAGCCACTGATCCTCTCGATCCCTGACATCACAATAACGAAATCATAAAGAACACAGTGATTGTTGTGTGCGTGTCTCAGTGCACTGCTAAAAAATAAAGTCGTTAAACCGATCGGCAGAAAACTTTAGCTTAATGCTATATAAGTACGGAGTCAGGGCTAAAGTTTCTGTGTTAGCTGTGTATTACTTCCGCTCCCACACTGATTTGTTATGAATGTAACGGGAACAGTCCCACGCTGAGATGCAAGCGTCACCTACAAAGTCTACCAAAGTTACACACGTCAACCTGTCAGCCTGCAGCAAACCGACGTCAACAGCTGCCCTGCAAAACACACACTTCTCAACGCCCCAGAACATCCCCAAGTAAATGTGGCGGCTTTAGAAAACGTGACATTCACCAGTCGAATAATAGACAGACAGCACTCACCGTCAGGTCCCCGTTCACTGCCAGCGTTCATGTAGCGCGCATGCGCACGTGGCCGCGGCTTCTCCTTCGCTCGTTAATATTTGAACTGTGTTACTTTATCGCCATCTGCTGGACACAAGTTGCTTCTCCAGTGCCCTATATTAAAATAAATCATCTCTGAGAAAATTATTTCTCTGGGCATTAGTACTTGAACATAGTAGTACAGTAGTACATTAGCCGACATTATGTGTAAAATGCAAGTAAAAACCAAATGCAATTACTTCCAAATTTCACCAGGATTAGAGCATTCTTTATTGATCCCACGTTGGGGAAATTCTATTATTCCAGCAGCTAAAAAGGATTACAAAAGATAGGTGGTGCAAAAGGATTGTGCAAAGAGAATGTACAAATTTACAATATTTACAAATACAGTGCAAAGTTTTACCAAATGTACAGGGTGTGGCTGTTAGACTGGTTGGTTGTACAGTCTAACAGCCGTGGGAATGAATGATCTGTGGTACTGCTCCTTCCTTCCACTCTCAATAGAACACAAAATATATCTGATGGTAAAACAGAGACATTCTACCATTTAATGGAAATATATCAGCACATTTTGGATTTTTTAATACATGGATATTTTATCTCAGTGTTTACAATACAGAGAGATGAACATACACTATATTATCAAAAGTATTCGCTCACCCATCCAAATAATGGGAATCTGTGCACAAAGCAAGGTTCATAAAGACATGGATGACGAAGTTAGGTGTGGATGAACTTGACTGGCCTGCACAGAGTCCTGACCTCAACACGATATTATATTATATTAGAGCGGCGACTGAGAGCCAGGTCTTCATCAGTGTGCGACCAAACAAATGCGCCTCTGGAAGAGTGGTCAAAAATTTCCCTAAACACACTCCTAAACCTTGTGGAAAGCCTTCCAAGAAGAGCTGAAGCTGTTATTGCTGCAAAGGGTGGACCAACGTCATATAACGCCCTATGGATTAGGAATGAGCTGTCACGAAGTTCATATGGAGTCAGGCCAATATAGTGTAATATAACAATTTCAGGTGAAGAAAAGACTTTTCATGATCTTCTATAAATATAATTCTACTAAAATGCATCTTCTAACTGAGGAAAAGGTTAGGACACCCTCACATTTATTCCCACTTGAAATGACTCAAATCACACACACACACACACACAGGTGTATCACACCAGGTGCACATGATTAGTAGACTGTTACTCAGCATTTTGAATGAGTCTTGGCCTTTCTAAACCTCAGACATTTAGTTTGGTGAGCTCCTGACTGTTGAGGTGAGAGTAAGCGCCATGGTGAGAGCAAAAGAGCTGTATGAGAAAAAACTGTAGCAGCCTACAAGTCTGGTAAGGGATTAAAAAAGATCTGGAAAGATTTTAAACTCAGCCATCGCACTGTCTGGAAAATATTCGACAAGTCGAGACTTTCAATACAACTGCCAACCTGCCCAGGGAGCAGACAAGATGCTAAAAGACGTCTCCAAAAACCCTAAAATGTCATCACGGGACCTAAGCAGGCTCTGGCTGCTGTTGATGTGAAAGTGCCTCTACAATCCAAAAGAGGCTGCACAAGTTTCACTTGCATGGGAGGTGCGCAAGGAGGAAACCTTTGCTCTTTAAGAGAAACATCAAGGCCAGACTGATGTTGGCCAAGACAGATCTTATGGAATAATGTTCTTAAGACAGATAAGTCCAAATTGAACTATTTGAAGAGAACAGAGAACATGTTTGGTGTAAATCAAAGCATTCCAGGAAAAGAACCTCATACCAACCGTGAAGCCTGGAGGTGTCATGGTTTGGGGCAGCTTTGCCGCATCAGAACCTGGTCATAGAATCCACCATGAATTCTTCTGTGGATCAGAAGGTGCTTGAGGAACATGTGAGATCATCTGTCAGAAAATTAAAGCTGAATTGGAACTGGACCATGCAACATGACAGTGACCCAAAACATACCAGCTAATCAAACAAGAAGTGGAAAACTCCGAAATGGAGAGTCCTGGAATGGCGAGTAGCCCCAAAGCCCAAATCTTAATGCCATTGAGATGTTGTGGGGTGACCTGAAACGGGCTGTACATGCAAAGACCCCTCAAACATCATCAACACAGCGGAAAGAACTCAGCATTGAAGAGGGAGGTCCACTTTCCTCAGATGATGTCAGAGACTGGTAGATGCCTCAAGAAGCATCTCACTGCATTTATTTCAAACATTAGCTATTAGGGGGTTGGGTATTCTAACATTTTCCTCAGAAGATGCATTTTTTTAGAAATACATTGACAGAAGATCTTGAAAAGCCTTTTCTTTGCTTTTACTTGTTTAGTTATATTACTTTAATCTCTCAGTATTGTTAACACTGAGATTAAACATCCATATATTAAAAAATGTTACAAAATAACCAGGCTCTCATAGGGTGTCCTATCTTGACTGTAGTGGGCTTATTATACACTTGGAAAGGCACGTTGAAAACTACAGCGAGGTTTTACATCATATTGTTTGCTCCCATCCAGGCGCCTGATAGCATTACTTCACCAGAGAGGAGTACAGGTGCTGAACTGACGGGTCTGCAGTTCAGAATCTTTAAAAATAAAAAACATTTGGCACATCATAAAATGAAAAATCTGGCAGCAAAGGCCCAAGACCTTTGAGCAGCTACAATCTAGCGTCAGACAGTTGTTATAAGAAGAAGGGTTGCTAGTATATAATAGTAATCATCACCCTGTTCCAGCTTTTTGAGACTGCAATTGCATTCAAAACATATTCAGAGCTGTCACCCACCAATCAGTGGTCTGATTCCTGCAACACACTTTGTGTTGTCCCAGCTTTTTATGAATTTGGGGGTGCAAAGAATATACTGTACAATATAGTGTTCAAGTCATACCCTTTTATTTTGGTGTTTCACAAAATAGTCACTTATAATAATTGTGTTTTATACAAAAACACATAATCTGAATGAACTGAATCTAAAGGAACCCTGGTAATTAAGGCTTGAATGCATTATATATTATTGTTTATTGATCTAATTGATATCTATTTGTTTAACATATCTAAATGTGATACACAATTTAACAAAAGATGTCTTAGCTATTTGAATGTCCACGGCTTTGTCAGGTACCACCTGTCCTGGCTAGTGATTAAAGTAAAAGAGTAAAAGCAATCTTGGCAGGTTACTGTATGACAACACAGTCGTACCTTTTCTTGATATACATGTTTTCCCAGCAACAATGTTTTACAATAAACCCTGATATTATTGTAGCTCCAGTAGGGATGAACTGTCAATGTGCTTTACTGTGCAGACTGGGTGGAGGCGTGGCTTGTAGAAGGCATTCAGGTTGTCAAAAGGCAACAATAGCTCCAATAAGATCCCTTTAAAGCAATGCCCAGTACAACTGACCATATCAAAAGGTACCGTATGTCTCAGGTGGTGTATGAGCTGTCAATGTGCACTCACTGGCCACCTTTAAAGTCCAAGTCAATCCAGTACAGAAACTTTGCTGTGAACGCTACTTTTTCAATTATTATTACTGTTCTTAAGCTAAAGCAGTAGAAGAAGTAGAATGGAGTTTTATTGCAGTACAGCACATTGTGAGCTGGTTCTAATAAACTCCTTCATTTTAAATGTGATGGGCAGAACATCAGAATTATGTGACTTCTACAAACAACTCAAAAATGATCACCTTACAGCTTCAACTTAAAAACATAGACATTCTAACTTTGTAGAAGTGGAATTCACAGCAGAGCCTAAGTATTAGATTAAACTGGACAGGTGGACCTACTACAGAGGCCAGTGAGTGGATCTGCATCCTGACAGAATAATGTCTTAAAGCAGGCCAATGTGAACATAAAAAGCAACTGCTTACACTTATGCTTCTATAAATGCAGGAGAGTAGGTTTCACCGCAATCCGCACATTGAACAAAGCAACTCTTACGCTGTGTGAGTTGCTTGAATATCATCTCCAGGTCTGTTAAAATTGAGGTCAACTAACAGACCAGATCCCTGAGAACCAAAGGAAAAATATCAAACCATTTCAAGCTACCTCAAAGTCTGCAGATCTGGTTGGACAGCTGTTGGTCCATCTGTATTTTCGTTATTGTTGTCTTCAAAGTCCCTCATTTCACAGAGATTGTGTGGATCTACCACCATGTACCCTGCTCCTTCTTCCTCTTCTCCACTTTCTAAGAAGCCATGTTGATCCCATAGTTGCTGATCATCACACACTACGATCCCAGAATCCCCAGTGAAGCGCCGGTACCTGCCTTGTATGGAGTCCTTGTTGGGGTTCAAGGCACTCTGAAGGTGGGTCTGTGTGACCTCTGGGAGAGCAGCATCAGTATCACTGGGGATGGAACTAGCTGAGTGGGGACAAGTACATTCTTCTGGCAGGTCTGCTGGTTGATGGGCTGACTGAAGAGGGGAGTAGGGAGGAGGTGGTGTGGCTGGGCGGTTACCCACCTCTTCATAGGCTGGCAGCAAATAGGTGGGTAAGAATCCTGGAAGACATATTACAGTTAAACATGAAAGATGACACTTTTACTACTAAACTGTGTTGTAGAGGCTATAAAATTATTTTAAAATCCATAAAAAAATTTGATAGTTGCAGATTACATCTACAACTATGCTTGCTTATGCTACCATAACCATAATATTATCAGTTTGCTCTAGTACATGTTTTTGGTCTCTGTTCTTTAAGGTTCCCAAAAAGTCCTAATTCCTCTCTAATCAGAGAGGCCTTAAAGGGAGTTTTTCCTCACCACTGTTAAGATAAAATAATTCTTTATTGATTGCACAGTGAGGAAATTCAATTGTTACAACGGCTACAAACAATTAGTAACGTGTAAAAGAACGAAAGTGGAGCATGTGCCATAAAAAATTTAGAATTTTTACATATTTACAAAAACATCAATACAAAAAAAACTACACATACATTTCCAAATAAACTATACAAAATAGTAGGTACAAGGTGGCTGTTAGACTGGTTGGTTGTAGAGTGTAACAGCAGTGGGAATGATGGATCTGCTGTACTGCTCCTTCCTACACTGGGGGTGGATCAGTTAAGGAGCTGCTCAGAGCCTCCACTGCCTGATGCAGTGGATGAAAAGTATTGAGTACATGATGAACGTCAGCTTGGCCAACGTAATCCTCCTGAGTCCAGTGGAGCCCAGGACAGAACCGGCTCCTGACCAGCTTGTTGAGTCTCTTTCTGTCTGTCTGTGCTGCCTGCTCCCCAGCAGACCACAGCGTAGTGAGAGTAGAGGCCACAGAGTCACAGAATGTACTCAACAGAGGCTGCTCACTCCAGAGGAGTCTGTCTTTGGTCCTTCTTGTACAAGGCGTCACTGTGATCCAGTCCAGTTTACGGTTTAGGTGAACACCCAGGTCCTGAACTGAATGTACTGAATGTCCCCTCAGACACACAGCCAACAATGGCAGAGTCATCAGAGAACTTCTGGAGGTGACAACTACTGGTGTCGTATGATGTGTAGATGTGTGAAGAGGATTGGTGAGAGAACCGTCCCCTGAGGGGCCCCTGGGCTGGAAACCACCACATCAGACACACAGTTGGTAGCCTCACGTACTGTGGCCTATTGGTGAGGTATGAGTTGTCCATGCAGCCAGTTGTCCATCCACTCCTGCTCCTTCCAGCTTCTCCCTCAGAAGTGCCAGCCAAATGGTGTTGAAGGCACTGGAGAAGTCAAGACCACACAGGAGGTCTTCCACAGAACAGGGACTGTCTCCAGACTCAGGCTCAGGTTAAACAAATGTGACCACCTCACAGAGCTGGTCGGCACAGTTTCTGAGCAGTCTGATGCTGTCTCCTCACCTGGTCTGAAGTTAGGGAGAGGGGGTTGTTGGTGAAGGCAACAATGGACTAGGTGTGAATTCATGGGGGTGAACGTAGCTGATTGACTGGACATGTGAAGTGGTGGGAGGGGGACTGGAGTAAAATCTGTTGAATAACAGGTTTAACTTGTTGGCCAAGCCCTGATCTTCACCAGCCGTCCCTGCTCCTCTGCTCTGTCCGTGGCCAGAGATGGTCTTCAGGCCTCTTCACACATCTCCAACGTTGTTCTGCTCCAACTGCTCCTCCAGCTTCTTCTTGTAGCTGTTCTTGGCCTGATCTTGTATTTGAGTTCATGCTGAACTCTCCTCTGCTCCTCTCTGTCTGAATTAAAAGCCCTCCTCTTCACCTTCAGTAGGGCTTTAAGCTCAGGGGTCACCCAGAGCTTGTGGTTAGAGAAGCATGGTACCGTGTTCTCTACACAGCAGTTGATGTGGTCTGTGATGCAGTGGGTCAGGCTGTTGATGTTTTCTGCAGAGCGTCTCTCAGTCTCTCACTGGCCTCATCAGTCCACACTTTCACATACTTCTTCTTCAGGCTCTCTTCTCACCCTGAGTGTGTATTCAGGGAGCAGATGCACCAGACTGTGGGTTAGGGGTTAGGGTTATCAGAGCGACCTAGTGGGGGAGGGGTTGTTGTCGTATGCATCCTTAACTGAGACACGCGCCGAATTGCACCATCTCTCGTCCTCATCCCACTCTCTCCCAAACTCCTGTCCACCCGGACTAGTTTAAATCCATCCAGGGTGACCATAGAGTCCAGTGTTGATAAGTTCAGCCACGTCTCAGTAAAACACACAAGGCTACACTCCTGCTGCAGCCGGGTCAGCGCTATGAGTTCGTCCATCTGATTAGAGCGGGAACGGACGTTTCCCATTATGATGGAGAGCACATATGGTCTGTACCTTTATCTCCTCTCCTGGAGTTGAGTTGTCTAGTGCTACTCAAGTGGGATTTGTTACACTGTGAAAGGCTTAAACCTAATAATGATGTCTTATAGCATTATAGTGCACATATCTTTATCCCGCACTTGCTGCTTATTGCACTTCTGGTTAGACCTAAACTGCATTTCGTGGCCTTGTACACGTGTAACGACAATAAAGTTGAATCTAATCTAAAGCTGGTGGTACATAAGTAAACTGAATTGATGGAAGACAATTGCTATAAATGGTTAGATTACTGTTCTGCAAAAATCTAAATTTTTCCGACATTCAAGTCAGTTTTTTTTTTTTTAAATAGTCCTTCAACAAGATATTCTGCTTCATAATATTATATACATGCTCAGCATGATTCCCTGATGCTTTCATCTGAAAATGTGTGCGGTAGAGATCCCTCAAAGCCTACACAGCAACGAACACGAAGTCTGGCTGGGTGTTAGCTCCATAACTGTCTGATCTGTTCCAGGGTTCATGTTTACAAAGACATTTTTTTAATAATATGAAAATTCAATAAATGTGTACATAAGTATGTGTATACAGTATACACACATAGTATATGTAATAACATATGCAAGTCATCTGTAAATTAAACTACAGTTGAACAAGGACGTATTCGTATTGCATGATGTTGCTGAAATGGGAGGAGCAGGGTAAGAAGCCGGGTGTGCGGCTAAAGCTTTCAGAATGTTTTGGTTAAAAAAAAACATTGGAGGTTCTTAAGAAAACACTTAAAGCACTTTTTTACCCCTTTACCCATAAGCAGCCACGGTGACAAAGGTGTCACAAAAGACAACTACTTTGTTCAGAGGTGTTTTCTTTTCCTAGAAATGGCTCTGGGCTCTTAAGAGTTCATTAAGGGCCGTGCGAACTCACATGCAGCAATGACTTTTGATGCAGCAGCATAAAAGATCCAGCTCCACTCACATAGACACTTACTGAGGTAGAGCGGCAGCTGCGAATTGTTGTGAGCTTCTCTGTAGGCGATGAGATTAATCTCATTCTGCCGGCGCATCTGCTGAAATCGCTGTTTGGATCGCCAGTGCTGACACACACAGCAGAGTGACAGTATAATGATCAGAGTCCACACCAACCAGAACCCTGCAAGGAAACACAGTGCACATGCCAAAACACAATTAATACATATTCTGCCCAATGCCACAAATGGAACAGTATGTACGTTATGTCTGGAAAAGCACAAAGTAAAAAACAAAACAAAAAACAGTCAAGCAGGAAACAAGTGACTCTATGACCTAATCCAGGTGAGCAGATCAACGAAGGCTGCAAGTCTGAACAACCACACAACATCAGTTCTGAGAGAAAACTGTACAACAAAGTTTAACAAAATTTCGAAAAAAAAAAAGGAGGGCAGATTCAGTTGGTGGCTGAAGGGAGAGATTTTAAACTATTTTTTATTATGTGATCTAACAGCCACTTAAAAAGGGAAAATTCTGAATTCAGTTTTCATGGCAAGGACAAAAATTTTGTTGGTGAAAGTGAAGAATATATTCATTTTATAGCGTTCTGGATCAAGATTTGGGCTGAAAACTAGTTGGAAGGGTAGAGAATTTGAAAAAAAGCCAGAGGGTTAACCTAGAAACTAGAAGTCAGCCTTTAAAACTGTAGCACAGCTTTTGAGCCAGTGTGTTGACACAGTTCAAGAATTTTTCTTATATAATTTTAAATACAGAGACCATACAAACACTTCGTATGAACCAATGGAAGATGAGTAACGTACACCAGAGTTCATAGTAGTAACTGCAGCACTGCGTTCCTCCACAACAGTGACCCGCCTCACAGATGTAGCTCTGGTTGTCTGCTCCCTCACACACCAACCTGGCCTGTGAATACACAAACATTTAGTGTTCTGACACCACGAACGATAGCTGAGCATTTGTACTTACATTATTATGACTTCTGGCATCACTAGAACATTACAAACCAATTATTTGAATTTTATGTTCATCAACAACATGACAACATGACCCTTGTGAGGCCTTCGAGGGGTCAAAACAACCCCACTGTAAAACACACGAGGGTTGGATAAAACAGCCTTCGTGGCTGTTACATCCAAGCGATGAACATGTGTGGGTCTATGATGAACAAGTTCATCCAACCGTTCATCTGGATAAAGTGTGTTGAGATTTATTGTCTGTCTGCGGCTGTTTTATCCAACCCTTGTTTGGGTTTTAAACTTTGAGCGCCACGTTTTCATTTTGACCCCTCGGAGGCTGTGCGAGGGTTAAATGTGAAACAAGTCAAACATTATTTAGTACTTTGTTGCTTGGTGTAATGATTCTCTAACATCCAAATTCTCTAAAAATCCAAACCACTCCAGACCTTCCCCACAAACCTGGAAACTAGTTCTGTTTGTCATGGTCACATTTTAACATATACTACCACCAAATTACTAATAATTTTTGCGTGCTCAAGAGTGACGAGATAAAGTAAAATTTATAAGTAATGTGAAATTCCAGTGTGTCTTGTCCAGTGCACTGGTGACTTTTCAGTTGGCTCTTCACAAGACTTCAGGCTTAAAGAGTTGCATGGAGGCCACAGATTTTGTTGTTCTTTGCCCAAGATCCCAACATTTAGTTCAGTAACTATAGTAGATGAATTCATGTATTATGATTCATTCATGTATCTGTTGATAAATAGATGCCTCAATACTGCATTTAATTTCCTGCTAGATTCCAGTGGTTTTAGTCAACATCTAAATGTACGAACCTGTTGTTTTAATCATACCCTAGATCATGTTCAGAGACACAGCACTTGAAATTGATCATTCTTTGACAAACCCTATTGTCTGGCCTTTTTATTAACATTTGAATTTATTATAATATACCTTACAACCCAGTAATATCTAATACTGTTTAACCTTGTCCCCTGAATCAGACATACTTTAACCATTTAGACAATTTATGACGTGAACTTGAAGTTTAAATTCAGGAAATTTTATGACTAGACTCTGGTGATTTTATATTATATATATTTTTAAACATGCATTGCAGAGCATAGTGACTCTGTGCTAGAGCAATAGTGCCCTGCTGTTTTAAGGAGAGACATAGTTTTATTAATCATCAGATTTCTGTATAATGTTCAGTAGGGTATACATGGCCAAACTTAACTACCAATTTCTCTCAAATTCGGTGTGGCGGTAGTAGACATCACTATAAACTCTGTGGAGGAACTGGGTGAGTGGAGGATGTTAACCAACCTGACATCCACCGTACACAATACTCCTCATCTGATACACCAGACAGTGGAAGACTGACACCCGAGTGTAGGAAGGAGATATAAGAGGAAGTATAAGTTGCGTAATTTGTGTGTACTGTGCTCAGAAGAGACATGTACCCTTGCTTTGTCACATTGTATTTTCTTTTCATTTGATCAACAACTGGTTACGCTCTCTCACTGCTAAAATAATCTATGTCCCATATCGCTGAATATAATCTGGAATTTGCCTCAGTAGATCAACTGATGGTTGTTGACACCCCGTCTCGATACTGCCTTGTTTAGATAAAATCAAACCAAAATCTGACCCAAACAAACACAATATGCACTGTAGTCCAAGTAAATCAGTTTGTATGAATTTTTATTTCCTTTAGGCAGTTTGGGTTGAACAATGTGCAAATCTGCATATCTCAGTAGTTAAGTGTGTTCAGTGAAGGTGGGAGTAGAGACTGAATAAAGAGAAGGAGCATCTTTCACTACAAAACAGCAAATATAACACATTGTAACAGCTCCACCCGAATGAGCTTCATTTACTACATCAATTAACAGTTCATCCCCTTTGCCTAAAGGAGCACTGCTTAGAGCTCCCAGTGATCATAATCTTTTAATCTGTATGTATATGATGGTGGAGAATAAGGTAAAAGACACAAAAGCAGGAGAGCCTGCCAACGCTGCCACCTATTGGACAAAAAAGCAACCTGATACACAGCCTGTGTCATATTGAACAGGAAGTGCTTGTGTAGGAGCACAAACGAAAACAAAAGAAACTGTAGCTACCTGTAGCTACACCTGATGGGTGCTGCACAAAACTAACATAAGGGATCCAACCAGGATTTTCACATATCCTGGTTTAACTTCTCCTTGACCTTGTTGTACAAAAGCAGGATCAGTTAAGCCCTGTGCAGCTATTATGGAGATTTATTCTGTGATACCCGTGTTGTGATTAAACACTGGATGACTTGACCCCAGACTCTCCAGGAATCGTGTAATATACAATCGTGTAAGAATCCAGTGCAGTATCTATAGAAAACAACAACCACAACCTCAAAAGGAAATTGACACAGGCACTGACCTTGCAAACATAGAATTACAGCAGAGGCAGCACCACGAAGATCTTTTTAATGAACTGCTACTTACTTGGATTAGGTGCGTTCAGCCAATCCAAAACTCAAAGTGCAGAAAAGACTGGAGCTCAGCCTTCAATGACCAGGCCTGGACATCCCTGATCTCTTGTGATGAAGGGGTCACTACACTACTTTTTTAAGCGCACCACAATGCTACCTGCTTCACCTGTGTCTGCTACCTCTTGACTCCTGCCACTGACGGGAGAGCTTGGTTTGGTGGTGTTAGCATTCAAGTGCTGAACAGCAATTAAACATTGACTTGTTGAAAAGAAGACATTTCTAGAGTCTGGCTTCGCCCCGTCCTTTATAGAGTAATGCCTCTGACTGGTACAGCTGAGAAGGGTTATCTTTCTTTCATCCAGGTTATCCCGTTGTTCTTTAATAAAGCGCTCTCTCTAAAAAGTTATTTGTTACGTAACGTTAGTAAACAAGCAAAAGTTTCCATACTTGACATCACAGCGTTATCGCTGCTCTTTGAACGAATACAGCTGTTTTTCGAATATATGAAATCATAACCGTGTACCCTGCAACCACAACTCGTTTTATCTTTCATTCTAATATGCGTTAGCTAACATGCTAGCTCAGTTAATGCTAATGTGTTTTATTGGCTATGGGGGTAACTGGGTAACTAGCTAGCTAGCTAGCTAGCTAAAGCGTTCAACGTCGGTTCACTGTTACCTTGGTCACTGTGGCCGTTGTTGAGGAATTTTCTTGTCCACCATTAAACTTCAGAGACTCCATTGTCGATTGTATTAAAGATTATTGTTACTTAATCACAAACTTGGTAATTAACCGTCACATTGTTACGGAAACGTCCTCCCCACTGCCTAAACAAAACAAGACCAGCTAAGTTCAGTGTTGCCAGATCTCGGTATAGAAACAAGCAAGCATGAAAACAAGGCCAAAGCAAGTGACGAGGCTCTTAAAACCGGAAAACATAACATAACATAATAAACTCAAGTACTTAAACTTAAGTTTTGATGGACTTGTTGTACCTAGAGTATTTATCTTTAATGTTAATATTGTCGTTTCAAAAATCACAGCAAAACATAATAGTTTTTCCTGCCATATCTATTTTCTCTTAATTACATCATGTGATTTATAGATTTAAATAATTTAATCTCTATCTAGTAGAGTACTATTATTAACGGAAAATATTAATTGAGTACTGAGTTGATGTGTGCATATTTTAACACATTAATTTTAAATTTCATTCAGCATAATTACGAAATAAATAATTAGCTAAATCAAAGGCAGTGTTTCCTTTTTCTCCCTTCAGTAAAACAAAATAGTTAACATATAGATGTGTGGACTAAGATCAAAGATAGTCATCAAGCACAAATAAGTAACTTTAGGATACACGCACAAAACTCCGCATCCGCTAAGTTTTAACAGTGGTTAGAACGTAGATTGCTGTACTTCTCATTCATTGGTCAATTTATGAATGTGGGCCTACAACGGACAACGATTGGCTCTTTCGATTGTCACTCTTTTCCAGTCGTTAACATGTACGTCATCTGTCACTATGCAGGAGGTTGTACAGAAAAAGCAAAGAGTGGGGAAAAAAAGGAAAAATCATATTTAAAAAAAAAGTCTTGTAAGAACTCAGTTGGTAGCAAATATATATATATATGTTATGCCCAAACTTTCTTATGGTTCTTCTTCTTTCTCGTTTTGATCATCTCCATTGTGCCCAGAGTAAAATATATATATATATACTATATATATATACTACTATATGTGTGACTCACTTTTCCAGTTGTAGCTTGGCTTTATTTTGTTTTGTTTGCATATTGTTAGTTGGCTTTTCGTTTGCTCAATAAATCACATGGTTAGGATCCTGCTTGCAGTGATGTTTTGTTTCTTGCTTTCTAAATTGCCTTTTCTTAATCAGTGTTTGTATAATCCTTTAGTCCAATTGCTAGTTACCTGTTTTGCAGTGATTTTGTGTGTCCCTCATTATCCTCCTAATGAGCTCTTTCTGTAGAATTGTAGAAAGAGTTGTTGGTAGTTTTTCTCCGGCCTGCGCTGTATTTGGAATTTCTTTACTAATGCATTCTCATTTTGTTTCTGCAACTGGATCCCGTAGTTTGCTGGCTTGTCAGTGACAGATCTCTCTGGGCCAAATCCCTGTTAGAAAATGACTGGATAAGTGACCATCAGATTTATTTAGTCTCCTTGAAACCTGTCTGGAGCAGGATGAATATGTTAGTCTGTCATTGTCATTATGTCAATGTTGTCATTGTCAACACTCACATGGGTGATGACAGTCATACCTGGAGAGAGGTTGGTTTGGGAGGAATATCTAAGAAGTCTAAGACCATGATTCTGGACCCGAAAACGATGGCCCGCTCTCTTCAGGTTGGCGAGTTCCTGCCTCAAGTGGAGGAGTTTAAGTAGATTAGGAGCTTGCACGCAAGTGAGTGAAGTTGAGGCGTGAGCTCAACATCTGTCACTGCTCTACCCTGGAGACTCCCCACACCCTTTCAGTTTAAAATGAAACTTATTAGTGAGACATGCTGCATCGGAACTGATAGGCAGGCATTTCAAGCTTAGCTGTAAGTACTAGTGTCACTCCGTATTATTACTTTCAGTGATTTGTCATGGTGTTTGTGGTGTATTATTATATGTATCTACACATGTTGTATGTATTACAAGCGCCATTATTAATGTTATAATAATAACATTATTATTTTTATTGCTCACTGCCTATTTATTTTCAATTAATGTAGTTCTACTGACGTTTTCTTTTGTCACTGTTTTCTGTTGTATCTCGCTCACCCCCTCCCTACCCAACCTGTCCAACCCAGAGGCTGACACTGACATTTTGTGTCTGAACTACATAACACAAAAACAAACATAGATCTTAAATGAAGGAAAGTACATCATATTTAATGCCCTCCTGAAAAAGCACACACACAGCAGCCCAGTACAGGACAAAAAAAGAAACATACATACGTACATACTTAGAAACTATAACTATAATACTTATTATATCGTATATTATATTTTATTGTTTGTGTTATTGTACAAAACAAAACCTGACACACTTTTTTTTGTTTTATATGTATCTTGATGATAACAGATTGACAGATTACGTTTATCAAGATCATTGGTGACTGTGATGAGTCCTTTTGTTCACCAGGCACTAAAAGTCTGCGCAAGATACTAAAACCTACAGTCATCAACGCAGATTTAATAACAATAAAGCTATCATCACAGATCCTCATTTCTTCTACCATGTCTCTGAACTGTATTTTCATCTAAATATTCCTCCCTTAAATGACCCCTAGGGGGCTCTACAGGATTGCAAACCCCAGTGTCTGATGTTTCCATCATGAAACCCACAATGTACCAAGTTGTGTGAGAAAATCCTCTCAAAACATCATAAGTACATACATACAAACATAAGTAAAGTATTAAATGTGCATTTATATTACAGTTTAGCTTTAGTTAGTGTCTAGGCTGCTGGAGTTAAATGGACAATGCAAATACTCTGTATTATAAATAGTTTATATGCCAGGAGCAAACCCCTCCTGCTGAGCTAAAGGCATAGTTACATGTATTCAATTAAATTAAATTCTGTTTTATTTATATAGCGACAATTCACAACATATCTCAAGGCACTTTACAAATAAGGTTTAAGATCTGACTCAACTAAACCCAACAATTCCCACATAGAGCAGCTTTTAATTGTAGCCAATCAATAAATTGTAAATTTTAATAGCAACAGTGGAGGAAAAACTCCCTCTAGAGAGGAAGAAAACTCCAGCAGACCCAGGATCAGTGTGGGAGAACATCTGCATTGATCGGTTGGGGTGAAGGGATAGAGAAGAGAGAAAAGAACACAACAACAACAACAAGCAGCAACAGACACAGGCAGGATGGTTGGACCAGCAACTGAACACTGGAGACACACGACTCTGAGTCTGACGATACCTGGAGATGAGAATAGAGAGAGACAGAAAGAGAGAAACACAACTAGGAGAGAACAGAGACAAAGTTAGTCACATGTGGACATGGAGGCATGTTAGTGGATGGAATAGATAGAAAACCAGAGGAGCTCAGTGGATGAAGGAGGTTCCAGCATCTAAGCCTGTAGCAGCTGAACTAAGAGATGGATCAGAGAAACCAGAACCATCTGGAACCATCAGCTTTGTCAGAAAGGAAGGTTTCAGCCTAGTTTTAAAGCAGAGAGGGCGTCTGCTGCTAGAACCTGAACTGGAAGCTGGTTCCACATAGAGGAGCTTGGAGCTAAAGGCTCTGCCTCCCGTTCTACAGGTAGAAACTCTACCAGTTTCACCAGTAGACCAGCTCTGAGAAGCAAGGTTCTGTTGGAGCGTGAGGAGAAAAATTTTGAATTCTATCCTAGATTTGACAGGACAGAGAAGCTAATGTAGGAGAAATGTGACGTCTCTTCCTGAGTCCTGTCAGACTCTGGCTGCAGCATTTGAATTAACTGGAGGCTTTTTAAAGAGTCATTGGTTCAAACTATGAGCAGGGAGACACAGTCGTCCAGCCTGGAGGAACTAATGCAGGGATTCATGTTTCAGCATCACTCTGTGAGAGGATGCTCCTCATTTTAGCAACATTCCTCAGGTGCAAATAGGCGGTTCTAAAGATTTCTTTAATGTATTATGTAAATCTTGGTCAAAGACACCAAGGTTCCTACAGTAGAACCTGAAGCTAACGTTATGTCATCCAGAGAAACAATCTGGTTCAATAATGAGTCTCTGTGGTTTTTAGCACCAATTATAATGACCTCAGTTTGATCTGATCAATTAGTTGTAGGAAGTTATGGGACATCCAGGATTTGATGTCTGTTAAAAAAAGTTAGAAGTTTTACTACTACGACTGAAACCATCCCAGTGCTTTGCCTTTAATCCAACGCTATGTTCCAGTCTCTGCAATAGAATCTTGTGATCTATGGTATTGAATGCTGCACTAAGATCTAACAGGACAACATTGTCTGAAGCTGTGAGAAGATCATTAGTGACTCTAATCAGAGCTGTTTCTGTCTGTAATGTATCTGAATCCTGACTGGAAATATTCATACAGGTTATTTCTACGCAGGTGGTCTCATAGTTGTTTAACAAAATTTTTTTCCAGAATGTTAGAAATAAAGGTCAGATTAGATGTTGGCCTATAGTTTCTAGTTCTCTAGGGTCAGTGTAGATTTATTCAATAAAGGTTTGACCACAGCAACATTAAAGCCTGTGGTACGTAGCCTGTTAGCACAGACTGGTTGATTTGATTTAATATGGACGTGCTGATTAATGGAAAAACTTCTTTGAGTGATCTAGTTGGAACCGAGTCTAAGAGACAAGTAGCTGATTTAGCAGAGGTAATTATTGAAGTTAACTGATCTATGGGGGGAAAGCGTCCAAGTAAGACATAGGTCTAAACAGCGAATCTAAAGCTGTTGGATCTGCAGATTGATTTATTTTGTTTGTTAAAAGACTGATTTTATTAGTAGAGAAATTCATAAAGTTATTGCTGCTGAGATTTGAAGGCACACTAGGCTCAACACAGCTGACTCTTAGTCTACAGAGTTGTAGCCAGACAGAAACCTGGGGTTGTTTTTTATTTTTATTCTGTGAATCTGAGTTGTACCATGGAGCCAACCTGCTCTGATTCACTGGCTTCTTCTTCAGAGGAGCAACAGAGTCTAAAACTGTAGCATCATCAACAAGACAATCTACCTGTTCATGAATCAGACGACTGCTCTGCTCTGTAGCTACAAGGGAAAGAGACAAAAGATGATGAATTATCTCCTTAAATCTAACAACAGCATCATCAGATAAACATCTGCTGTAATAGAACTTATTTCCAACTGTTGTCAGGTCTGTTATGGTCAATTCAACAGTTAGTGAGAAATGGTCAGATAACAGAGGGTTTTGGGGGAGAACTTTTAAATGATCAATCTCAACCCCATAAGTCAGGACCAGATCCAGAGGATGATGAAGACAGTGAGTGGGTTCATTCACACGCTGACTAAAACCAGTAGAGTCCAGTAGTGAGTATCCCATTTAACTAAGTGTGAGAGCAGTTAGCTGTGTGGTGTGGTTCCTGTCAGTTGTGCACTCGAATCTTCACATTCAATATTCCTGAGGCTTAACCATGGCTCATTATTGGTCCTTAAAGACGACCTTGATTCATTCACTGTCATACATAAAAATGAGAAAGGAAGGAATGTTATATATATATATATATATATATATATATATATATTTGAAAGGCTGTGTTTTAATGATGATCTTTACACAGTCGTAAGTATTTACAATTTAGAAATTAGTAAAAATGTACATGAAGTAAAATAAAATAAGATGTGCACACTGAATACATCCGTGGGAGGTTAAACTGTGGAGTTGTTCAGTCTATGCAGTGGGAATCTGTGATAAAGCTGGTTCCTGCTCTGAGAGTGTCTGAGTCTGAAGGAGCTGCTCAGAGTCCCACTGTCTGATGCAGAGGGTGAGAGCTGTTGTCCATGGTGGACGTCAGCTTGTCCAGCTCCTCCACAGAACTGCTTCTCCTGACCAGCTTATTCGGTCTGTGGGGCCTGGATCCCAGCATACGACAGCGTGGTGGAGAGCTGAGCCTCATGAAATGTCACTTCCAGAGGCCTGAAATCTCCGCAGGACGTCTGTCTCCTCAGAAGATGGAGGTGACGGCTGATCACATACTAAGATGCTGATTGTTCAAGGTTTAGTGTCTTGTGCAAAGACCTCAAAATGTGTCCATACTTACAGAGGGCTTCCTTAGACCTAGTTGTATTGCTTTTGCTACGCCCTGCTTATATTCAGTACCTTTCACATGTTGAGAGCCACACAGACTGGACCCGGTAAGGTTGTAAATTTGTGTTATATAAATTACCTGAACCGACCATGAAGCAGCCTCTATTCAGTTGCTTTTCTAACATACGCAGCAAGTAGAAAATCTTTGGGTTATAAATAAAGTTTGCAAACTAACAGAGTGTCAGCATTTGGCGTAATCACATGAAACCTCTCCTTCCTCCTTCCACCTCTCCTAACCTGGTGTTCTCCTCTCCTCAGGGTTGGCCCTTTGAACCTTTCAGCCCAGTTTGAGTGAACAAAAGCAAACAAATCGCATTGTTCTCTCAGGAATTTTGGCTTGTTCACTGCCTTTCATGACCTCTTCTTTAGGCACCTCTCTGCCTCTCCTTATTCAGGGTCCCCAAGAAAGTCAATGGTTCCTTACATCCCAGTTTGACAAGTCAGGAGGATACACACTAATCCCCTTAATCTGGCCTTTCTCCCGCACGCAGCCACAGGGAGAGGTATACCACAGAGAGTAATCCTGTCGGAGAAACAATAGGATTAAAGGCCCAACCCTGTGAGTGACAATCAGATATCCACTGACTGATCTGCAAAGCAGGAGCCCCAGCCACTGTCTCTTCAATGTGACTGTATTTTTGTTTGGCAGGCCCAAGAGGGATGGGGCTAAGGTAGAGGCGGAACGGGTGGGCTGTGACGGGGCTGAAGACATTTCTTTGAGTGGCTGCTGGAGGTCTGACAGGTCTTCGGTCCCTTGATCAACAGGGACTCAGGAATGACTGACAGGTGAGGGCTCAGAATTGTTTTTAAAGGGGTGTGAGGTGAAGGGTGGAAAAGATAAAGCTGATTTCTCTTCACATTTCTGCAATAATGGAAAGTAATATGCTTCGAATGTCTTAGAAAACAGTACTAGGAAATAGAGAATGTTAGAATTAATAGAGCTTGTCTTAAGGTGTGTTAAAATATCAGTTTCACATTTGTGGTTTTCAATGGGGACCAAACGGTTCTATGTAATGGAAAAGGTTGGGGCATCATCTCAGCGTTGACATACGGAGGAAGCAGCATCGTTGTTCAGCCCTCTGGACCTGGTCTGCTCGTCATTAGTGAATCAGGTTGACGCGTCCTGCACCTGCATTTTAACCACATGTCTAACACGCTCCGCCACTGGAAAACGCCCACTGTAGTCCAGCCAGACTTCACTTACTCGCTATGCGTCTCTGTGTGTACAAAAATATGAACAATCACAGCTGTGTTGGCGACGATCACACTTCATGACGAATTTACACGGCAAATGGTGGACTTAATATTTATTTTACTTTCTTTTATTTGTCTGTTATCTCCAACCTCTGTTTATAAGTATATCTAGTTTTTTAAGGTGGATAAATCTGTCGGTCTGTCTGGTCTGTTTTCTGATTTTGTGATTTATGTGTATCAGGCTCGGCAGCCCTGTACTATTCTACTGGAATTACAGTAGGTACTTTAAATCTATTAATGTTTCCTGTTTCAAAATATCAGTGTCATGTAAGAGCAAATAGCAAACCACAGCAAGATACACTACAACCCAAAATGGAGAAAATGGTTGAAATAAAATACAAAGAATATGAGTCTGCAGTTGCCTGCAACACGTGGCTTTCACCTGTCATGGACACCAGATGGCCTCAGTGGTACAAATATTTCTTCAGTAAGAAGGAGAAGCCTCTGTAACCAGCCTGAAGCTCCTCACGTCAAAGCAAAGGGGTTTGACATCCCGTCGTCTGTCTCTGCCCCAGGTCCCGAAGCGGCAGGAAACAAACCTCACATACAGTGAAAAGAAAACGTGTTCACTCCATTCAGCTGCAGTGAACATGGCCAAAGAAAACAGCAGTTGATTCTTTGCTCATGTTGATTCTTCTTCTCATGTTACTGTGATGCTGTTGTTAAGTGCTGGGGGTAAATTACAGATCAGCCACGGTGAGAAAAGGAATGAGTCACAAGATGGTGGATTTCCACGTGTGACAGGTGCCTCCGTGTGGTCAGTACAGAGCCACAGCCAGGGCATGTTTAGCTTGACGTGGTACTGAAAGCTGGAGGAGCTAAGGTCACATGTCCACCTACCAACACCTAGAAGACAACAGCAGTTCCATCACCAGCATGTACGGTGTAAATAACAATAACACGTTTATGTATGCGTGGAGGACAAGTCTCCGTAACATAAAAAAAGTTTCCATAACATCATCAACACATAATCAGTCTTCTTACAAGTGTTGTGGTGAACTGTTGGGCCTGATGCTCGACAACGGCTTTGTACGTCATGATGTAACACCCTCTGGATGGACGATGTCACCTGAAAGACACGGGGAGCAGGGATAAGAGCCAGCGCTCTAAGCTACCAAACAGAGAAGGGAAGACATGTAGAGGCAGGAAACCGCATTGCTTACTGCCACCAACTGATACTGATACTCAAACATCTATTAGCCACCAGTCACCTCTAAATGCAGATAACTGATACCGTAGCATGTCAGTGATGTTTGGTTTTTGTGTCCCTGAGTATCATGTTCATGTTTGAGCAGCATGAGTATTCGCACATCAAAGTTTGGTTTGTGTTTAAAATATTCATAAAGCTTCCTAAAAGCCTGATTTATAAGTTTGGAATTGCGCTGTCTGAAAGCATCCAGTCCTGCTGCTGGTATTACAGGCACTGAACTAGCAGGTGGTTCAAATCCTGCAGCATGTACTGAGCCATGATGTTTAGCTCTGAAACTGTAGGATAGGTCAAATGTATATACAGTCTAACTTAAAAACATCTAAAATTATTATTTTTCTAATATATACACTCCCAGTCAAAAGTTTGGACACACCTTCTCCTTTAGTGGTTTTTCTTTATTTTCATGACTATTTGCATTGTAGATTTACATTGAATGGAACATTTGTTGGAAGATTTAAAACGGAAGGCACTCTGCACTGGCACTGCCACAGCATCCTGCAGCAACATGCCATCCCATCCGGTTTGTGTTTAGTTGGGTCATCATTTTGTTTTCAACGGGACAATGACCACAAACACACCTCCAGGCTGTGTACGGGCTATCTGACTAAGAAGGAACCTCATGCGTATGGAAAGCAGTAATACAGCAAAGGGAAAAATCTAAAATACAAAACATGTTTTGTTTTCTTCACTACATAATTCCATATGTGTTCATTCATAGCTTTGATAACTTCAGTGAAAATCTACAATGTAAATAGCCTAAATAAAGAAAAAACATTAAACGAGAAGGTGTGTCCAAACTTTTGACTGGGAGTGTATATATATAAATTATAATTTTAGATGTTTTGCCATTTGGCAATAAGAAATGTGTTTATAGTTATGGTTATAATATAGCATATTATATATCTGTTAGGCCATATATAGTGATTTAAAAATTTAATAATCTTAGGAAAGCAGTTATAGTAAAACATTGAACCATGTGCATAAATTGGAGAAACCAAATACTAAAACACAATATACATTAAAAAAATCTATAGAATATCAGGCATAATAATCACTGTCCTGTTGTCAGTGGTACCACTAAATAGTTTTTCTCCTATTGCTAGAAGTCCACACATAAAGTCACAGCTTCGTTCTCCATGTTTTAAATCTGGTATCAGTGTTGGAAAGAGATGCCCATCATGTCGTTATGTGTGATGTGAAGACTACCCCCATCCAGGAGCTCTATAATTAATGAAACTGTCATGGAGTCCCTGGGGGTCACATCTCCTGCATGGGTGTGCAATGTGTGTACGCACCCTGGCCATTCTTCTAATGCATCTCTGGCATCGCAGTTAATGGATGGGATATGATCTAATATATGCCATTAATGACCAGCAGGGAGGGTCAAGGCCCAGAGTCACAGCAGACACCTATATACAGGCCCCTTAGGTCTTTTATTTTGAAGCTATTACTGGTGTGCTTCAGATCATTGTCCTGTTGAGTGGAACATGCATATGGTTCAAAGCATTGCTAGGGCATGAACCAGGATTTGTGTTTGGTAATTCTTCACACTTGACTCAAATGCAACTGATAAACCTTGACTTGGTTCAGTGAACTAAATTTATTTCCTTCCTAGCTTAAAAACAACGTGTATATAAGACACACACATGAATTACCGCTAGCAAATGACACATCCACATTGGTTCACATCAAAAAGGTTTAACATGGAACAAGAAGTGAGTCAGATGGACTGTAAACACATGATCACCTCAGAGCGGTCATATTATAAAATATTTTGTCATATAAAGAAATAGGTCTTGGGCGTCTCCTAAATGAGTTTATTCATGTTCCATAGGAAACATCAGTCAGATCAATGTTTTTCACCCCAGCTGAATGAAACCCAAAGTCTCGCTAGTCAAAGAAGGCTCATTATGGTGTCAGTAGAGGGCGCATGGCCTCTCAGCAGAAGCGTCTGTGATGGATGTCAGCTTGTGCCATTCAGAGGGTAACTGGAAAGGCACACAACACGCACATCAATGGCTGGTGCCACTGTTGCAGGAGTGCGACTGCATTCTCAGACCCAGAATCGTAGCGTTCGGAGAGGCACCTATGGGTGTACAAACCTAGACGGCATCTCATAGACTGTTGGAACTGACCCAGCTATAAATGTGAGGAAAGTCCAGCGTTAAGTGACTTCTCGCTTTCAAAGTGTCCACAGGTTGTGCAGTAAGAACCACATTATCACATTGTGTTTCTCAGTTTGACCTATTTTCTGACTGGTTCTCATCTCAACTTCTAGCTTAATTGTGTGTATGGTTAGATGGAACATCAGTAGAGGAAATGTCACATACCTCAATGTATGTACAGTAAAGAACTGCTCGTTCATATACACATGCTCAGTTCATGTGTACAGACTGTCATGGAGTTAAGCAATATTGACATTTTCTATATCCTGATTCAAACGACACAATGCGAGACACACATGCACCCACATGGCGTCCAGCTGTGCTGTGTGAAACACCAGGTGCACTGTATGTGTGGCTTGATGATGCACGTGTGATTATGTAGATTTGATCTCTGTCCGTCAAAGGGATCCTCGCATTGTACGGTGTGGATTTGAGGGGTCAAACTCCCCTCCGGTGTGTGATCTCAGATATAAGGGTCAAATGTATGTAAACCCAAACAGTGTGTTTCCACAGTGAAGAGATTGGTTCGTCAAAGGGCTAATGTGCCCTAATCCCTTCAAAGGCTCTGGCTGGATCCAGGCAGCCACTCCAAAGTGTTGTGGAAGACAGGCCGAGCTCACCGGGACTTATCACAGCACACGGACATGATTTTCATGTGTTGCATTTGTGCTGATGGTGCTTTAAGCTAATGGATTAGGCCCTACCTGCAGGATGTGGCATGCCTACACGTCCAACAAACGGATTCTGACCAGCTTGTTTTCACTGCTTTTATCTTGACAAGGTGCTACAGTTTCACTCAGACACCATCATCACACCGCAAAGATATTTGTAACAAACCTAAACAGAATCAACAGTTGGCAGTTGTCAGGTTCATAAACCCTGTGAGGCAATGAGAGATAACTGAAGTTACACAAACAAGTAGTTCAGCCGCTAGCATGGATGGAACAGCTTATTTTAATACCCTTCATGTTCCGTCAGCAAACATCTCCTAAGCTTCTCTCGCATTCTTCATCCAAAAGAAGCTATTTGTTTGCTGCAGCTCTCCTGCTTGCTTCTCTTCATGTTGTAGACACATCACTAAAGCTCTAGATTTTACAGACTTAAACGTTTATGACTTAAAATGAACTGATGATTTAGTTTTAAGGATCTGAAAGCATCATCGTGAAATAAATCCTTATCATCACTGAGCTTCATCCAGTGCTGCCTAAAACTCAATGAAAACACTATGCATCAATTTATTAGTACTAAAAATAAAATCCAGAATAGGATACATTTTTCTGATTCTTTAAAGTCGTTTAGCTATTAGCCATAATTATGAAACAAGAAGATGTGTTTGGAATTGATAAAAAATACTGAATCTTGAGTTTCTTTTAAAACATGAAAACATTTATTGTGAAAATATACATCTTTCCCCTAGTGAACAGGTTCATTTAAGCGTTGTGTGTATCATCTGCCACAGACGGGGGACTGTCTGAAGTCCAGAGAATGCAGGGTGGTGGCCAGGGCTGCGTACAGGTGAGAGCAGTTAAACCTCAAGCAGTACACTGGGCTGCTCACCAGGTCTGAGCTCAGCTGGAAGAACTGCACAACAGACAAAATCGTTGACTTATTTAAAATATGGCATCCTTGATATTTACCTTTTTATCATTTTTCCATTTGTGAAAGGACATGTGGGACTTATTTAAGATATACGCATATTATCTTCTGGCTCATAATACTACACAGCTGCTCATCTGAAACGATGCCGTCACCAGTAGGTTTTTTTTTAGCTCAAAGCAGGAGATATTTGAATTTGCTACCTGCAGGCATTCAGTCCGCCGCTTGTCCCACAGTCGTACGACGCCGTAGTATGAGGAGCCGCTGGCTATCATGTGGTTTCCGTCTGTCTGCATGCAGTAGAGAGCGCTGTCGTGAGGCTCCTCCCACTCCAGCACACATTTCCTGCAACCAAACACATGTTCTGAGGTGAAAATGATTGTTTGCCAATTGTTGAACTTTAAAAGCAACTTAATGAGGCTGAAGATAACAACAGTAAATTCTGTACTATCAAGTAATTGCTCCATGATAGTAGGAGGGCTCAGAGGTTACAGCCTTTCATTAAGACTTAAGACCCCACAAACGCCCTTTAATATAGCTATGCTAAAGATTGTGTGTGCGTGGAGCAGGAGGCTGGGTGGTGGCCGCGGTTAACAGAAAGGGAAGCAGGGAAGGCATTTTTGAGGAGGGTTGTCAATAGACATCGATCCTCCATTAGAGCTGCCTCATCAATAAGTGATGGAGAGACACCAGGAGCAGACAGTGTGGCAGCAGAGACGTCTGAAGGTGGTCTCTGACACACACACACACACACACACACACCAGCTTCCACCCTATCTACCCTTATTAGTAGAGAATTTCTCATCCATCAAAAAAGCTATGTAGCTGCGAGTCTTAAAATGTCAACGCAGTTCTTGTTGTCTAGCCGATGTTGTGCTGATGCCCGAAATGGGATCAACAGATTTAAAACATCTCACCGCTATTAGTGTAATTCCTATTTAAAGCATCAGACAGATTGTCAGTAAACACTGCAGACATATCAGCTGTGGTGGTATACGCATCTGAATTCAGTTCGTTGAAGCTGTAGATTCAATTAGACCAGGGTCTACGCCTTTTGTAGAAGTGGTTAACAGCTAAATGTAACAATAAAACAAAAGCGACTGGAAGCTTAGTTGTAGTAAAGGAAGAGATGATGACAGCTAGAGTTCACAATCAATCAATCAAAGTATTAGACTGATAAAGCACCAAGAGAGCATATAAAAATCTGTATTTGGCTTTGTCTTAGTAGTCATAGTGAGCTCTACTCCAGACAACCTGAATCTCCTGGATGGCCCTGGTTGCCTTTCGAGGCCAGTTAGGTTTGATCACATGAATTATTGACATCTAAAGAGGGACCCCCGTCTGCCAACCTTTACCCCAACCCAGCCCCTTTTAAAGTCCCCAGGGCAATCTGCCAATCACATCTGATTTTTCTTAGTTGACTGATTCTCCCAAAGTACAGACTGAAACCCCTCGAACCCCTGCTGTCAAAAAGAAATGCTGCACAATCATGTTAGAGACCCTGCCGGTCTATGCTGCATGAAAACGGACACCAGAGACATTGTACAGGTAGAAGCTGGATAGAACAAAACATGGTCTCTAAACCAAAAACACAGTGTAATTGCACATTTACTTTGTGAGGAGACAGTGTTCATTTACATTTTAACTGACATACGTAAATATATTCAGTAATTCAGATCAGATGTGAACAGACCACATATTTCATTTCCTATCTGAGACTTTTAGATTTCTGCAGAATATATGTGAGCAATGACAATAAAGGTGCATTCAAACCTTGTTTCTGTGTTCTTTCACATTATTGTACAAATTCTACACAGTCTTGATTTGTTTGTAGAGGAACGTAATTCACGTAAATAAGTTTACTCCTTTACTTTATTTGCACCATTTGATTATTGGAATTATGTACTTAGAACGTCACAGCTAAATAACAAATACATTTTTTTCTCACACAGCAATAACAGTGCCCTAAAAAACTTCAGTACATATAGCACAAAAATCAGCACATATACTATATGCATAAATTAAGGTATTTATATATATTTATTTATTGGTAACGTGTGTGTTTACAGTAGCCTATATAGATAAAATCCTAAAGAACAGTGACTGAAGAGTCGAAGCTGGACTCGACGCGTACCGAGGGCTGAGTCTGAGGTCCCACAGTCGAATAAAGGTGTCATAGCCACAGGTGAGGAGCTGGAAGGGAGACTCAAAAACCATGTCCAACACACCGGCCCCACGACGGAACTCTGATCCCAGACTGCACACACACTCCAACCTGGTGGAGAAGAGGAAGAAGGAAGAAGGTGAACGAAAGAAATAATGATCATCATATGAATTTGTGAATTTTGGTTAGATTCCATTCCAGCTGTAGCCTATAGATACCTTAGATGTGACCATTGACGGTGTTTAAAGTATAAAAGTTTTCTTCGTTCTCTGCTCTGTCACAATAGTCAGTAACAAGACATGGGTGACCTCGCTTACATTACAACACCTGCAAGAATATAGAGTATTTACTATGGGGAATAAAAAAATCCGGATACAGCCCAACCCAACAGAGAAAATCCCCCATCTCTATGTAAACCTTGATTTTAATTAAGTAAAATATAGATTTCACATACACAATCTGACAGAGCACAATCACTGTCTAAATATGTGTTGTGTTATTATTACCACCACGCTCATGATGCGGTAGTTGCAGCATTAGATCATTTCAGACATTGTCTGTCTGTGCAGCTCCGTCTGAAATAGTGAGGCGAGTGTGGGACTGGAAACATGAAGGGTGTGTATGTGATGAATCAGGTTTATTTGGGAAGATGTGGGCGTGTACATGAGTCTAGCTCCATGCAGCACCATGCTCTTGTGATCACAGCTCTGTCCCACTTGCTCTTTGCCTCTTGATTATTGGAGAATAACCTGCACTCAGCAGGGTG
Organism: Macropodus opercularis; assembly: GCA_030770545.1. Lineage (NCBI taxonomy): Eukaryota > Metazoa > Chordata > Actinopteri > Anabantiformes > Osphronemidae > Macropodus > Macropodus opercularis. The sequence goes on from CM061103.1 coordinate 16,114,530, forward strand.
CATTATTGCAGAATAACTGTCTCTTTGTTGCCATTTAATACCCTCCGTGACTGTGACCGTGTGTGAGTCTTGCACATTTGATACCTGCCCCGTAGCAACCATTTAAAGGAGGCTGCTGGCCTTGGCGACGAGCGGCCCCACGCCTCGGCTTGTGCCCCCCCCCCCTGCCCTGGAGCTCAATCTGTAGGCTCAGGCTGGTAATCCCCCAGCCTTACCCCAGGGTGCCTTCTTATTGGACCAGGGCTTTCCCCACAGGATCTCTTATTGGGTGAGAGCTTGCTCATTGCCAGAGACTCATGACTAAGCCTGAACCAATAGGGAGTCTGTGATGTGGCTGAGTTTTTATCTGTGTGGGGCAGTGACCCCTCATTTTCCCCTTACTACTAAAACCAAGCAGCTTAGCACATGCCATCCAAAAAGAAATTCATTCAAGTCAAAGGGATACAAGCCTGTTCATTCATAGCTAAATAAAGATGTTTTAATCACAGTACTCTAAAAAAGAAAAGATCTTCAATTCATAACTGCAGCCTCTGAAATGCCTCAGGCAAGATCATCACAATCTAACGCTGTTCCAATAAAACAAGGTCAGGAACTGTTACAAACACTGAAAGGCACGAGGAAAATAAAAGCTGGGCTTTCATAAAAGGGAACTGACATCTGCCGAGGAATCTTAAAGTCAGTAATAGCACCATCCAATGAGTTGGTACACAGTGCAAAACAGCAGGGATTCTCAAATTGGTAGGTCACTGGCTTTTATGGGCCACATATGATTACAGGATGGAGGCATATAATCTGTCAAAGTGACTGTATCTGTTAGTGAGTTCTTGTCTGGGTTTCCCATGTTAAATACCTGAGCCTAGCCTTGAACATGCCTGCAGAAAAGGTGTCAGACGGCTCTAAAACATAGCCGAGAGGCTGACTCACACCCATGACAGGGTCCATGTGCAAGTGATGTACTCAGATGAACGAGGCCCACAGCTTGGCTTGTGTCAGGCATCGCTGTGAGAAGGGAAGTGTCAGCTGAGTGTTATGGTTTGTAGATTACATTCCTTAGTTTCAGGTCTTGAGTCAGTAGGAACAATGAAAGCCAATAAGTAAGCACCTGGCTAATGTTTACAGACACACTTGTCCTCTAAGCTTTTCCTATTTTCACCTTGACCTTGCTTGAACAGGGGCTGTAAGGAAGTGATCTCTAAAAAAGACAGGAACCTTGGACGCGAGCATCATTAATGCCCGTCTTTAAGTAACAGCGCTGTCAATGCTGAATGATAAAAGGCCTCCTGCACCGCCTGAACGGTAGCTTTGCTCCTGGTGAGCACAGTAAAGAGCATGTGTTCGAGCTTTTCTGCGGCTGGTTTGCTGGTGAGGTAACAGTTGGATAAGCAGGAGCTTCACTGTTCACTGGCAGACAACAGCAGGGCCTCATGAGATATAGCTAACCTGCAAAAGACATCATACAGAACCTGCAAGAATGACCTGGACAACATAGCTGTTTAAGGACTTCACTTAATGCCCTTATTTTCACAACTTTAGCTACAATGTCTACCAATAATGTATTTATATTTTTATGACCCCTCCAAAAATCAAATGTTAACTATTATCACCATCACTACAGAAACTCTGCATCTGATAATCTGAATAAACTGCTGACTGCTGTTTTAACCCGTTTGAATCACTTGTAGCGATGTTAACATGTTCATAAATGTCATCCTTTGAAGATCATCTAGCAGACGAAAACAATAATCATACGTTTTACCCAGCACCTTTTTGAATTAATATACTCAATTACCAACAGTGTTGTAATCCTAGACCCTAATAAAAAGGTCATTTAAGCCTGGTGTGGAAACGGTCACTAAACTGAAATATTCAGACAGAACGATGTTTTCTCAGAGATCCAAATTTGCTGCTTGAGAATGGAGCAGTTTGAGCTGCAGTGTGGCAGCTACTTTGTGAGATGGGTAGACTGGTGGCCTTAGGGGGCACAGACTTAGTGATTGTTATGAAGGGGCCCCTGGCTGTGTGACACACAGGGTCTAAGTTCTGATTTAAGCCTGTCTGGTCTCACTGCAGGAGTCAGTTTGGTTTTAGGGGCCACACACACACACACACACACACACACACACACACACACACACATCTTGTCAAAGGAATCATTAATGAATTGACAATGTTGGAAAAAAACAGAAGAAGCTAGGGCTAAGGGCATTATCCTTCAGTGAGTGACCAGCTAAAAGAAAGTAGAGTGTGTGTGTGTGTGTGTGTATGTGTGTGCATTTTGTGACAAAAGTGGTTGGAGGCTCTTGTGAAGTTAAGTCGAAGCTCTAAACAGGAGCCTGGGGACGCACTGAGAAACAGCCCCTCTCGTCAAAAGCCATCACACAGGTTGAGAAAAGACACCCTGCTGAGGTTTTTACTGGCTAAAACAAACAGAGGGGAGCCACGCAACCTGCTGCACATCCACCCAATTTACCCTGCACCTTTGAGCAAGCTGAAGCAGGAATGTGAGCCTTCCTGGCAGACACAGTGAGGGGAGGGGCGCTGGCTTCTGAAACCCACCAACAATGACCACCTTTAAAATGTCACATACACGCGTGCACTGCAAAGACAATATGGCTGCAATTTGTATAACAGAACCTTCTGGTCAATGCAGACATTTAACCCGGCTCCTTTCATTGTCAGGAATGTCAGGAATCCGCGCCTGGCCATTTGATTGTAAAAGGAGGAGGTCTCCTTTCTGAAGGAACAGAAGGGAATCTTGGGAGTAGGGAGAGATGGTCAGGGTCCTTTCTCTTTGATGCTTTTTTCCCCTCTTCTGTGTTTAGCCATGAGCGAAGACAGTGTGAAAAGTTGGGGTGCTGCTCCGATGGCGCCACTTGTGTGGGATCTCATCTATATGGCTGATCATAAGACTTTTTGTATCCATGACATAAAAAAACAAAAACTGCAACAGTGGGGAGAAAAGAAGAAGTTAAACTAAATTAGAATCAAAGCTAAAACAGCTCAAAAGGAAGCCTGGGGTTTATGGCCGATACACCACCCAACTCCCCAAACACCCGCCCACCCCATGAGTTTTACAGAGTCTTCAGCATTTTAGAGCTAAAACACAATTATAGCAGAAAGGGAGAATCATCACACAGGGCATTATCTAGAGCTCAACAACCATAGAAAGTATCTAAGGGTCAGGTTTGGTGCAATTTTGGGATTTTTCATAAATAACAGCTTCCTAATTAATCCTCTTAATTAAAATAGTTCTCTTTTCATCTGAGAAAGAAGAAGGTAAAGCCAGTTGAGGTTTTCTGGATGGTAAACTTCAAAGGTACATTTGTCAGCGCTTTACTACAATTTTCACATCACTCAACTCAGATGATCTATAAATAAGACAATAAACGCTGGTGATTCCTCTTCTCGTGCAGTTATTTGATGAGATGAACAGTGGTCTGCTTCCCAAAGTGGCATCAGGGTTCTGACTAACACCACACAGACAGATCGCCAGTCCATCGCAGGGCCACACATATAGACAGACAAGTCACAGTCACACACACACTCACACCTATGGGCAATTTACGCAGTTTTTTCCAACTGACCTATCTGCATGTGGGAGGAAACCGGAGACCCCAGAATAAACCCACGCAGACACGGGGAGAACATGCAAACTCCACACAGAAAGGCCCATGGTCGCCTCCAGGAATCGAACCCGGGACCTTCTTGCTGTGACAGTGCTAACCACCACACCACCGTGCTGCCCTCAGCTACAAACAGCTGATCAAAATTAGATTCATCCAAATCAGTGGGTTCAGTGTTAACCAGCTGGCAGTGCCACACAGCCTCCTGCAGCATCCTGCTTGATAGGATTTAGAGACTGAGGCTGACTGAAGATCGGTGGGTTTGTCCAAGAAAGTCCCATGTTCCACTCAGCAACAGTCTGTGCCATGGACGACTGTTAATCACTGTCGCTGTCCTCCCTCATCCAAAGAGCTCAACTGTCCAATTCAATGCCCTGGATCTGCCCAGCTCAGGTCCCAGGTCTCTTGCCCAGGTGACCTCTACCACCCACACTGATCTGGCAAATTGGCAGATCATCCCTCAACTTTCTGCTTCATCTGCTGGCCATGTCCCAAGGGCGTTTCTCCAGGCTGCTGAGCCTCTATACCTGACCCTCAATCACCTGCCAAGAGCATGGTGCGCTATTATTGACTATTTCAACCTTCTCTGAACACAGGGAATACAGCTCAGGTTTTTAGGTTCACATCTTTTGTCATTCAAGTTTAGCTTCAACATTAACCACAACATGGACAGTCAGTGTGCCATTGACCAGCTTCTGTCTTCCTACTACATATCAGCCTACTCATATAACTGAGTAGTTACTTCTCGTGACCATTACACCACTAAAAGCCAACATGATGCTACTAGCATCCTTTTGTTTTTAACAGTCCTGCCATACTCTGTGTGTGTTTATAGGGAAGCTAAGCAATCCTGTAATCACAGATTTCTCAGAAATGCTCTACAAACTATGATGAAATTATTACCTAGGCAATTTTAATCTGCATCTTGATAATCAGAAACATTACATATTCCCACCACCTACTCACTACAAAGGCCACACATTAGATCTTGTGATTACACATGTTATTTGGATGAAGGCATATCTTATTTTTTTTTACTGTCAGTGGTTTTATTAAGTGTGATTCTCTAGGATCGGGAAAGAAGGGATAAATATATCTCAAGTGGCTGTTAATGTTATTGATTGACTTTTTAGTGAGTTAAAAAAGCTAACAACAACAACAATGTCATGAAGAATCAAACAAAAAGAACAGACCGAGTAGCAGAAGGTAGGCAGCTGTTGATCAAGTAATTACTTGATTTTTAACTTAGATGGTATATTCTAAAGGTCTAATCCATTTTAGTCGTAAAATAAAAAAGATTTGGTCAAATTTATCTCAGTACCAGTTCATTGTAACAGCCCAGAGATTTGTATTTATGTGAGGAAACACTAGCAAGTTTGCCCCTGGTTGATGCGGACACGCTTGATGAAATAATCCCACAGGTAAAGCCGTTTGTCTGCTTTTCAGATCCCACTCCTACATTGTTTTTTAATACAATTCACAAGTTTTTAGGTGACGAGGTTCTAACTACTGTTATTAAATGATTCCCTTGCTGTTTTAAGACTGCAATAGCTAAGCCCTCCTAGTAATTACAGACCAGTGTCTCACTGGCAAAAGCAAGAGAAGCTTGTTTGTAATCAGCAAAATTATTTTATGAGTTTGCACAAGATTCTTGAACCAAACCACAGGTAATTTTAAGAGAAAGCAGTGGTTAAGGATTTAAATTATGTCAGAATGAACTCGAATTTGAAAACATCTGTATTAGTTTTACCGGACCTCACTACAGCTCGACACCAAATTATTTTAGGGAGAATTCAAAGCTGGCTGGCCTCTCTGGTACTGTTTTGAACTGGTGTAGTCATACATTTCTGCCAGAAAATGTTTTGTAAGCATGAATGAATGCTCAATAAAAATATATGAAATACATTGTTGGGTCATTTGGCCCAATGAAAGGGAAAAACACACTAGAATATTATTTCAAAAAACACACTTGTCTCATTTTAAGAAATAATGTCCAATTATGGAATTACTAGTGCCAGATTTCTAGAATATCAGTAGTTCATACCTAAGGCTAAGAAAAACACTGCCATAAACTTGCTGCCATCTTACCACCACCACAGATGCTGACAAAATGCTGCATTTTACGGTTTTGAACACAAATGTGTCTAAATTCATTGGCAGGTGGGAGCTGCAGTGCTGTGCTGGGCCTGGTGTGTGGCTGGGGGGCTGGGGTCAGGCTTGGAGTTGTTGGTATGCATTCTATGCTGGCCTGTGCTTTGCTCGTTATTATTAATGTTATTGCAGCTGTCATTAGAATTGTCGCTATGGTTAATATAATTATTAGCATTATTCATATGAATATTATTCTAAGTTGCTGTTATTACGACTTTTTTGTGATTTAAGATTCAGTGTATACTGAAACAGTAAATGAACCCTGCTCTCCCTCACCCTTCACACATCTTTCAGCTTGGTATGCTCATGGAACCACAGTGAGGGTTGCACACATCTCTGTGGGAGACAACTGGCCAGGTGCCTGTATTTACATTTGACTTATCTGAATGAACTGTTGAATAATAAAATAAGAAATTCTGCTGTTCCTTTTTCACATTAATGATTCATTCTTAGATTCTATGTATTATTCTTTTTTTTTTATATCAGGGAGGAGCAGCCTGTCATGTCTTGCCAGGGAGAAAAAGAAATCACTTGGACTTTACAGAACATATTCATTATCTATGATTGTTATACTGTGTAACCAAGTCAATTCCCCTCAACACCTGCAGCCTCCAGAATAACTTCCCCACCCAACCCTTCCCGCACTCTGTCTGTTCTGCCCTCCTCAGATTTCCGGGCCATTTGGAAAGCAGGAAGCACCTTTTTGTGTCCGGCTCTGCGTTGTGTGGTTTGGCCTGTTTTAATTGGCCCAGGTAAAGCTAGGAATTACAACAGTCTTGTTAGGAATGTATCAGGTTTAAGCCTTGCCTTTCAAAAACAGGAATCTTCAGAGGCCCTTCATTTTGAACCCTTCTTGTTCAAGACCAGAGTATTCTGCAGTATTTACAAGTCTGCACTTCATTTGCTTTTTGGATAGAAAGGGTCAAAGTAATGCTCTTTTCATGCACTAAAGCAGTTTTAGTTTTTTTTTTTTTACAGAGAGACAGACAGAAGCTACTCGAGAACATCATTTTCTACATTAGTTTTACAGTGTATGCTTAAGGCTAATGATGTACTTGCTTTTTGCAGGTAGCCAGGTTTCAGTTGGATTTCTCTAAAGAAGCTCAAATACTTAAGTGTTTTTGTAATCAGGTTGGTGGATTAGGGAACTCGGTTTTCTCCCAGAGAACGCCAATTACTCTGCCACGTAATGTGTGACCAGGTTTCTAATTGACTTAGTGCACATGTCAGGCCAGTAGCTACTGGAGAAAACAGAAGGTCATTACAGGGAGGGATAATTAAGCAGGTTCTAACTAATGAAACTGGGCTGGACAAAGATGATGATGATAGAGGGCTGAGAGAAGCCACTGCAGAATAATTTAATCTTTTATTCTTAGATATTCTTCATTTTTTTTAGTGTTAGTGTAGTTTCAGGTCGTTATCCTTTTTGAAGATCCATGACCTGTTACTCAGACCAGGCTTTCTGACACTGTCCAACATGTTCGACTGCAGAAGGCCTTGATAGTCTTGAGAATTTACTGGATCCTGCACAGATCCAAGACAACCTGCGTCAAACGTAGCAAAGAACCCAGAACATAACGGAGCCATGATGGCTGCCTGGTCAAGATTTGGTTTGTTGTTTCCAGGATTTTCTTGTTTCCCCCATATTTGCCTAGCCACTCCCCTCTGTTCACTCACACTTCCCGGTTTCTCCAGTGAATGTTTCACCTGCCTCTCCTACCTCTCCTCTGCAGCAGCCACTGTACCAGGTCATCTACATGTTTATGCTGCCATGCCTTCACTCCTGCCAAGCAGGAATGTGTAGGGATATTCTTGTGTGGAGATGTTCACGTGAGAGCGTTCAGTTATGCTTAGGGACTCTGAAGTTGCTGAGATTCATGTGCAGAAGGTTTTCTTGTATTTAGGAGGACTCCTGTGGTTGGGGGGTCCTTGTTAACTTTGTTTTGTGCTACTCATCTTAGTAGGTAGTATTCAGTCTCCGTATGCATCTGAAACACTGAACTGAAAACTTTACATGTAAACCACTACAGATCTCGGGCCTTGACCTCCCACGTGATGAACAACAGGTTCATCAAAATCAAGGTGGACGACACTTTCATCTATCTTCAGACAGCACTACTGCGAGAGAAGCTGGAGGGGGCAGGAGTGAACGGACAACTGGCTGCATGCATTACTGACTACCTCACCAATAGGCTGAAGTACGTGAGGCCACTTAACTGTATATCTGAGGTGTTGTATATGTGAGTCTGCAGCACTGGGACCCTCAGGTTGTGGTGCTTTCACCATTGGTCTTCACCATGTACACCTCAGACTTTACATAAGGCAGCTATTACAATCTGCAGACGTTCTGTGATGACTGTGTGTCAGAGGAACACAAACTGGAGTTCAGGTCATCGTGGAATTTGTGAAGTGGTGCGACTGCAACCACCTCAACGCTCAAACATCAGTAAGATAAAGGACATGGTAATTTGGTGACTTCTGGAGTGGGACACTACCTCACACAACAGTGACCATGCAGGGCTTAGACACTGAGATGGTGGAAAGCAGTAATAGAAAAAGGGGCATTTTACACAAATAAGTACACATCTACATGACGATGACATACTGGATTATAAGCACTGCCACCATTTAAAAACCAAAAGCTTTAGTCTTAGTTTCGTCATCACAATACTACACAGTATATAATATTGTTACATGGCTGACCAGTGATGTTGAGACTGCAGATCACATGAACTAATGAACCAGCACTCGTAATTCTTAGGATTGCTGCTTGCCTTCCACTGTGATCTTGTGCACTTGACTGTAAACTTATGTCTCATCTTACTATGTACTTGTTTTTCTTCAGATGCTTTCTTTGTTCCTATTGAGTTTTTTGTTGGTGTGGTTGTTTTCTGGTTTCTCCTGACAAATGACTGACAATAGAAAATGACACCTAGATATAACACAGTTGGCTTTGAGGGTCATTCCATTTTTTTATTTGAACATCGGTGCAGGTCCTGACTTACCGCTCAACATCCCAGACGCGAAGAGGGGAGAAGTTCTCACAGCATGCTGTTCCGGTTACAAAGGAGCTATATAGAGAGAGACACACACAGAGAGGGAAGAGACTAGTAAACACATCAATGACAATATAGTGGGAATATAATCTGGACCTTTTCATTCCTCAACAGCAAATTATGTCAGAACATAACTGAACAGTGTCAGTCACATTATTATTTATTATAACCATGAAACCACCCCAATGTAGATTTGATCTAGATCCACTAAGTATTTAATATACAGCATCTTCAATTGCCATTCTTAGAATGGTACGCCAAGGGAGAAAGATATTTATACCTTTATGATTCAAGGACCATTAAATCGACTGCCTAAATAAATGTAATTTAGTCTCTATTGTAAGGCCTTTTAATGAAAATGCAAGGAGCACAATAATAGGAATCTTTGTTTCACAAAACAGACAAAATGCATTAAAGGGGTGTAATAATTTCAGACTCATATCAATAACAGATGAGCGGGCAAAAAAATATGACTTTGCTTTTGATTTCTTATAATATCTGAATATTTTAAATAAAAAGAAGACAAAAAAGAGGAGCTATGGCTTGATGTTTCTCTCTCTACAACTGCATGAAAAGCGTACACCACGTCCCTGGTCATGGCGACAAAGAGGAAAAAGCTCTACTCTCTACTCTAGCGCATTGTTTACCAGCACAAGAAGAAAGAAGGAAACTCCAACGTTCATGATCCTTTGATTGGAATGGCAGGTTGGAATTAGCTGCCAAGGCATGCACAGTGAATGCCACACATGTGGAGAGCTGTGGGAGAAGGCTAACGGGGTGGGTTTGGCTGTTCGAATCCATGTAGAGGGTGGGGCGGTGACCAAGGGTGCTGATGGTAGGGGGCTTCTGTTGGACCGATCCAAAGTCTCAGGGCTTAGAGCCCTCCTACAGGGCTGACAGACAGGGGGGAGGGACTGCTTTTTACATGAAGACGGAGTTACAGGCAAATGCAGTTAGCAGTTAGCTGGAAGAGAAATACTGTGGATGAAGATAAAGAGACAGATGCATTTTTATACAGCTATGGTGGAAAAAAGTAAAGGTCAATTTCAAAGCAATATTATTATATTAAAATATGGCAAAGATGCCAGAATAGCCCACAGTTCTTACGCATCTTATGTCACTGTGTGCTGAATAGTTGCACTTAGTCAAGTCGCTTTATACACCCACCTCGTGGAGCCACTAACCATACTAGTTAAACAACTGTATTACATATATATCTACAAATATGATCCAACACAAACGTTGGATAATTTGATTCTGCTCTATAATGTCACCAATTCACTGATTGGATGGAACACACCATAGAAAAACCAAAAAGTCAAAACTTTAGTCCCAGCTTCAGTCCCTGCAATTTGCTTGAAGGGTGACAGTAGCTAAAGTTAGGTCAGTAGTCTCTGACTCTGTCTCTTCTGGTAACATTTCGAGGAAAAAAAACACGCCAACATAGTACAGTACAAACACTTTCTGCTTGCTTCCAACTGAGGATCAATAAAGTACGTCAGTGTTAACATCATAAATCATCAACACCAATGAGATAGAGCTGGACAGATAATATTTAATCTGTGGTGGAGCATAGGTTCGGAACCCTGTCATGACCTGCCTTCATTTAACTCAGACAGATCACAACAGTGATGACAGCAGTTGTCTGTTGACACTGTTGTCATATATCTGCTTGTCCTGAACAAAGGTCTCCACGTGTGACTTATTTGGGAAATCACAGCTTTATATGGATTTCAAATGAAAAAACTTATTCAAATTATTCTTTTTGTGCAGGTAGCAGACTGTGGAACTTGTCCTCCAGCATGTACATTAGAATGAGGCTCAGTCCAGTATATCCCGGAGGAGTGCAAACAGCCACACTCAACAAAAGATGTGTGACGTCAGTGAATGTAGCATAGACTCTCCTGACTGAATGTTTAAGGCAGGCTCCATAACTTAACACATTTATGGCTTGTTTCAATGTAGTCATATTAGATAAACAAAGTTTTATTTGTAGATAGGACATCCATCCATCCATCCAGGGCAAGTCATATTAGGAAGAATCTACTCAGTCATATGGTACATTCAAAAGCTCCAGAGCAGGTACTCTATAGAACTCCCAGTAAAACTGCTTTGGTCAACCACTTCATAACTTGTCTGCGATACGGCACATAATCGTCACTTTCGAAAACCTTTTCAGCAGGTCAGTAGCACAAGATTAATTCAGATGAAGCCCTGTAAAGAACTACCATATGAAAAGAGCACAGAGCAGGCCATACAGTACCAAGGGGTGGCAGGACAGGGCTGTGTTGGTGGTTGCAGGGTGAGGATGTGAGGCAAAGAGGCAGCTGTCAGGCCCGTTAGGCAGCGAGGCCCACTGGCAGGCCCCTGGTAATTAGTGTTGGGTAAACTCATTTATGGCCCAAATGGGTCGGGTGGGGCCGGACCAGTATGCACAGTGGATGACCCCCGACCCCGGTGACACAGGATACAATAGGGTTACGGTCACACTCACTATCTGGACCCTATTACTCTCCATTACTCACATTACTCACCCCTCACTGGGCTGTGGTGCTAGTGGAGGTAGGGTGGGGGACTCTGGCCATACAATATAAAGAATGACTCCCCCTTTCCTCCCTTGCTTCCTCATCCCAACCAGGCCTGATCTGGGGTCAGAGCTTGCACTGATATTATAGCTGCTAAGGTCAGAGCCTCTCTCGCCTAATGTGGGGCAGGTGCCCCCCACACCCCAAACTCCCACATACACGCATATACACACTTATCTGTGACCAAACAAAGTCACCCTCCTCTGTGCCTCCCCCATTTCTCCTCCTCTTGTCATTAGCAGCATGCTGGGCCTCTGCTACCGTTTGGGTAACCTCATCAGCTGGCTGCATTATCTAAGGGCTTGTGTGGCAGGGTCACACAAACCAACCAGTCCTCAGTGGGAACCCAGCCACACCCACACACGCACTTCCACCTTTGTGAGGACAGTAACTGACCACTAACCATCACAACTACGACAAGTCTAACCCTTGCTATAATAACAAAAACCCTCATTCTAACCTAAGGCCTTAAACCACATTTTAATCCTCAAACAGCCCATCAACGTTGTGCGGACCAGCCAAAATATCCTCACTTTCTGAAAATGTCCCAACCTTTTGGGTTCTCACAATGTAACAAGTACAAGAACACAAACACCCACAGAGTTTTGGAGCCCCTGCTGGGAGTTGAGTCCAACAGTACCAACATTGTTAGCTCAAAATCAACACACTGACCGCACAGGGAGAACCATGTTTTCCCAACACTAACACTGTCTCAGTTCCCCTGTTACTCATCAAACATGTCTTCTACAAGTACTTGTAGTTTTATTATATTCATAGATCTGCAGAAAATCTGGATATTGTATTGTAAAGTTAGTTAGATAGTTAGTTAGTTAGATTACCACAGTCATCATGTTGGCTCTTTATTAGGGGTGTAACAAAAAGCTGCAGCACTTATTTCCATTATTTTACACTTTTTTTCTTTTATAATAATAATCCACAGCACAGAAACGAAGCAAAAAGACTTCACAATCCAAGGTTTACTATAATAGAAACATAGTAAAAGCTATTGACATTTGAGAATGATTTTCTTTTTTGCTTAAATATTGTTAATAACTGATAAGAAATTATTCCAATTTCATGGCAACTGACTAATTTAGAGGAGTACCAGGTCACTGGTTGCCTGGTGAAATAATCAAACAGCCATGTGCACTGGAGGTCGACAGGGGCACAGAAACAAATGTTGGCCTTGGGCCCCCCAGGAGGTTCATCCAGCTATAACTTGGGTCGTACCTGCATTAGAATTGCCCATTTTAAATCTTGTTTGTCAGTTCGGGTCAAGGCTTGGAATTCTTTGCGATAATCATTATACGTGTGTGTATTTTTCTAAATCTTATTACTGATACTTAACGGTAAATGATCCATATCAACCTTAGTTCAATGCAACACTCTACATCTCTGAATTTAGAGCCAAAATGTCACCTATGTTTTAAAATGTCTGTCTGCATCACTGGATACCACAGAGGCGAAGAGAATTTTGTTGTAATTTCTTGGTGAACCGGACATCTCACTGCTCTGGCCTTCTGGCCTGAAGTCCACTCTTTACACCATACACTATGAAAACTTAAGAATAAGTCAGTAACTTGTAACCTGCATAATTGTTTGACTCTACTGAATCAAGTACAACTGACGTGATGATAGAATGGGAGGTGACAGAACAACTCAAGCCAGATGTTGCCAGGTGAAACGAGTCGTCGCACCACTCAGCACAGTTCTACTGTCCATTGATTAATCTGTCCCATGGCTCAGAGACCTCAGCTATATGGTTGCACAAACCTGATGTAAGACTTCTTCATTGTGAATTTCAGGGCAATTCTAGATACAGTGACAACTGAGTGCTCCAGAGTGCATGTGGCTATAATCGTCACAGCAGCGTAATGAATACCCACATACTTGTACCCACGGATTGGTCATGTGGGTAACCCAAGTCATCATTATAGTTTGAATGTGTACAGTTCAGAGCCACATCTTATTATAATTATACACCATCAACATTCTCTAAATGACTCAACATGGCTATGGCTTGTGACCCTGACTGACAAATAATTCAAATGCCTGCCTTTCATAACGCCTGTCTTTACTTTTATTTAGAATTAGGGAATTCCAAACAAGTCTGGTCTGAAGAGGACATAATACGGGCACAAAAACTAAGTCAGTATTTATCTCAGCCTCTGCCCCTAGAACCAATTACACATGAATGCAAGGGAACAGCCCACATCCCCACTCTGGGAATGTAGAGGCTCTGGACTCCAGGGGCTCTGCCCCCCCTTGTCTTGTCAGAAAGAGGGTTGTTAATTTGTTGCGCTTGACCCCGGGCTTTGTGCCCGACGTGTATCTAGTTTGTAAAAAGTGCTTTTATCTGCTTTCTAAATATGTCTGAGCTCAAAGGGTTATGATGCTTTTATATCGGTCAGGGAGGGAGACAATGGTCAAAGGGTGCAAGTGCTGATCCCCGCTGACACACACACACACACACACACACACTCTCTCTCTCTCTCTCTCTTTTACTCCCAGCCTCCTCTCCCTCACTTCCCCTATTCCTTTCTAACACAACGATATGCATGGGCAAACTTATGCATGCACACAAACAAGCACTTTCTCTCTCTCACAAATTCACACTGCTATGCATGAACACACACACACACACACACAGACACACACACATACCCCTGGACCCTGTTGTCCCATCCCCACCCCCCTGTGGCCCTTTTGGCTTCTGTTTGTGTCTCCTGTGTGTAGGGTCACCAGTACATTCCTCAGCTGGCCCCTCGGCTCTGTTCAGCCGCCTGGAACAGACTGAGACTCGACGCAACCATCCAGACGCAACAACATGCTAATGCTAGCAAGCTGAAATGTCATTTGGTGTTAATGACAACAACAATAATGATAAACCCCTATAAGTAGTGGCGAGTACTGTTGAAGCATAAGAACATAACTTCTGATGATGAACGTATTTAAAAATTAAGTAAAGATTTTACAAAGTAATTTACAGTTAAGTAACATTAACCTTCATAAACATCTGCTTTTAGCAGTGGTAGTTGGGGTCCACTAGCTTGTTCCATCATGGACCCAAACCTTTTACGACTATGACTCACACCATCTGACGTATGCTATGCTCTGACTCTGGTGACTAAATTTGGATTTGATCTCCTCAAAGATGTGTAAGTCAGACCTGAACTGAAAACATCTTAAACATACAGTATAATATATCAGATGAAATTTATAGATAATTAAATTAAATGCAGCACATATATAGACTAAAATCGTATTTGATCTTGATTGAATATGTACATTTTGTTGATTTCGAGTTAATTTTTTTTTTTTTTAAACAGACTAAGATAGATAATTATAGATAGATAGATTGTTCTGTCTGGAGACATTTTGATAAGATGGTTGTCACAATATCTTTGTATGAACACTGAGGGAAAAATGCATCAGCAGCTTCACCTTTACATCCTCTTTGAAACTAACTAACCACAGTGGAATGTACCTGTTTAAGTAAAGGTTTAATGGTAAAACTGCTAAGGGTAACAATAATTGTAAAATGTATACAATTTCAAAAACTAGAAACAAATTTGAAACCTTGATAATGAGAAACCAGTAGCCAACTACAAAGCAAGTTAAAGTCACTGGAGTTCTCTGTGACAAGCGTATGTGTGTTTGGTCGACTAGGAGCGCGACTGACATGTTTTAAATTGGAATCCACTATAAGCAGAGCTTCACTGATCACAGAGCTTTCTCCTGCTCAAAATGTGGTGGGAGTGACGCTCATTAGGGTAATGTGCTGTATGAATAACACAACCACCAGTGCACATCACACACTCCCACGCTGTTAGGGCTCCACGGTGCCGAGATCAATCCACTGAAATATAATTTTAACGCTTCTTATACAACAATGTATTTTTATTAAGAATGGAAATGTATAGTGTGGTTGTAGGTTTGTTATAATTGTTTTTTTTTTTTTAAATCCTCACTAGCCTGAATAGTATTCCAGTTAAAATAATATTTCAGCTGAGATACACGGACATCTATTGTCTGTATATTCACATGTTATAGTTGCTGAAGCATTAGCTATGCATAATGGAAGTATTATTTATTATAATGCGTAACAGTGACTAAGGCTACACCTGGACTTCGTAAATATTTTTTTTAATGTAGCAATAGTTAGGCAGGAAAAGTCAGATATGCTAAAATTAGTCAATACTTAAGTAAAAGTTCTTGATAGCACTTAATAAAATAATAATAATTAGAATAATCTTTTCCAATTGAGTGCAATTCAATGTAGATTTATTTGACAAATTTTAGAAAATAATTATAAATAAATGCTTATGTTACCCTACATCATGATGTGGAATAAAAACTGCAGGTGGCAAGATGAGGCGGATTTGAACTGTTTAACTAATTTGGTGTTTACAAAGAGGTGTTTATTATCATCTGTATTGGTTGATTGTATAAATATTTTGCAGTAATTAAACTATGAATGTAGTGAAATAATGTTAATATTGTGGGTAAAAAAAGAAAAGTACAAAATGAAAAGGCTCCAATCTAGCACCCCCTTAATGCTACTACAGAAATTGAATAAATATACATAATAACCTCTGCTAGTGACGTCACCTCAATACCCATATACAATTCATATTTTAAATATTTTGCTGTGGCTGGAGCAGTTTGCTCTTTGAAGAACCATAAAGCAGTACAAGTCGTATCACTGCTGCACTGGATGGCAGTCAATTATACCAAGGTACCTAATAATATGACCAGAGAGTATTTTTACATGGATCCATTCATCTCTACCATATATCCTCCTGCAAATATTAGCTTTTGTAAACATTTGGTAAGACGTTTGGGCTGCTTGGCTCCAGTTTTAAGTTAAATGAGGAAGGGTTACATGAAAACACTCTTCCTGGTTAACCCGAGACCCAAGCACACCTGTATGCGGCTAGAGTGTAATGAGAGGTTTTATGTGCTGTGTGTGTGTATTTATGTGTGTGGGATGTCTGAAAGGTGTGTCTCTCTTCAAGTGACTGTCTGACTGTAACACATGTCTGCATGAAGCTATCTGTGTGTAAGGAATGTAAGGTGTGTGTGTGTATGTGTGTGTAATGAGGGGGTTCAGAGGGAGCTGTGATTATTCTCGCCTCCTGCGGTGCGGGTCCTCTGGCTCTGTGGGCCCCTGAGAAAGCGCCCTGTATTTAGCGTGTGGGAACGCACATTCTGCCCCCTTATCGCTGCATTGTTGCAACCTCACTCTTTTCTTCTCTTTTTTTAACTAATTGAATTCTTGACTCCAGAGCCACAGGGACAGCTCGGGAGAGACCATAAAGAAAGACACGAATTTCTGGCTTTTCTTGCAATTGAGTGGGGCTGAGCAGTGGGGTTGAAATTGGAGTGTGTGAAGTTGGGTGGTGGCGGTGGTAGTGATGGGGTAGGGACAGAGAAGACTGGCTAGGTGGCTGCTGTGGCATCACCCTGCACTTTTGATACATCAGAATTGATGTTCAAGGTCATTCTTTCCAGGTTGTGAGAAAGTGGCAAATCCCGAACTGTTTGTCCAACAATCATGTTCTCCACGTGGAAGACTCAAAAAGTGGTTTTGGCCACTGCAACATCTTTGTAGTTGTGCTTGAGGTATTCTAGACAAAACAATCCTCTCCCCCTCCCTGTTCTCACCTCTCTTCAGGGTAGCTTCTCCCTTCACTGGGTTTTGCCCAGCCCCCCCCTTCTCTAATGGTCAGTGTAGCGTTCACCCCATGCCAAACCCCACCTAAACTGAAAATTAGGATCCCCACCTGGTCTGGCAGGAAATTGGCACATGGCAATTTATGTCATTCATTCATTTAGGTTATTTTTTAAACCTAGAATGTGAAAAATTCGTGTAAAATAGATCATTTTAAGTCAGATATTCAAATAGCCAATCAAGTTAAAGAATGTATAAAATAAACATTACAGTTGAAGTAAACCAGTGAAAACCATGTTCAGTGTAAGATTTCCCCAGAGGAACGATAAACAGAGAAAAAAAACTCTGAGGAATTATACCCCTGCCTCCTGTAGCGCGGCTTCGTATTTCATTAACCTGGTCCTACGTGAGGTCCATCAGTGTGAGGACATAAGTGGCAATCTGAATAGGGGAAAAAAGCCACGGCCCATGAGCACTGATGGGATCAATCTCTTCCAAGGTGGCAGGGAGTGGACGGGGGCAGCTGGCCACCACCAGCCTTGGCATTTCCACAATAATCCTTAGTAACAGACCTTGAGATCGTTTCCAGTGGAACAACAGACACACAACAATAGAAACAGAGCTGGGACCAGACATGCTACGGTTTCTATTTATCAGGTCTACACAGACTCCCTCCCCTCAAGTGGGTTGACAATATGATAAATGTAAACAACACAGTTTGATGCACATGTAGTTTCTGCTTCTTTACAGTACAATAGTGCCCTATTACGCATGGAAGGAATATTCAAAAGACAATATGAAGTTGCTTTCTGCAGTGATGGCTGTGGGGGTGTTCTTGTTTCTACCACAAGATCACATAGGTGTGTTACATGGTGTGGGCACTTTTTTGGGGCTTAGACCCTCCTGTTCGTTGTGTATCATAGAGGAGCTGTGATTCTCCTGTGAAGTGCAGGAGAAACTTTACTTTCATTTCACTGAATAACTGAGCTACAAGGGGCAAAGGAAATTAATCTGCTTAAAGGAATTTACTGATCATCTCTACTCATACACAATGTACAGGGACAAACTGCTGACGACCAAATATAGTTCTGAAATGTTTGCGTATAGGAAAGCTATAGATATTTCATATAAATATCATAAACAGATTAACATGGTAGGGCAATAAAATGCAATAACTACTGAGAAATACTGCATTCTGAAAGTTTGAACATTCATAGTCTGATTCTGGGTCATAGAAATCTGGGTGCTCTCCTACAGCAGCAGTACCAGTCACTGTTGTATAGTTGTGTTTCCGGCTACTATATAAAGTGAGGGACCCCTGCACACTCATATGTCACTGATGCTTCCACTTAGAGCCTATGCACCCTCTACTGACGGCAAGATCAGGCATATTTGAGGACTGAGGTACTTCAGTTCAGTCCTTTCAGTTAAGTTCAAAACAGTTCAGACATTTAAAGAACATGAAATAAATAGGAGACCACCAAGTGGTTGTTTGGGGATTTTAATAGGAAATTACTTCAGAGAAAAAAAACTGTATGAAGCTCAGAACATTTGGTTTAGTGAAATCATTCATTCACTAACTGTGGGCTAATATCAGAGAAAATGATTATGATAATTTTGGACAGAGGTGGAACTTTTCATTTCAGTCTATAAATATTATTTATCCTGTGTGACTTCCAGTAAGCCTTATGTTTATCCAACTGAAGGGAAGCTGAAAATAAAATCTGGAGGCCTAGGTTACTTTGTGTGCAAAGCAGACGTGGGTTTAATAGGTTTATCAGTGAGTTGAGTGTTTTAATTAACTAGGCTGCTGGTCAGTGAGAAGCATGGGGCAGTGGGATGCGGCGTGGTCTGCTATTTCATCCAGTAAATTGAGGAATTAATGATGTGAATAATCCGCCTGTTCCCGTCAGATCTGAGGAACATTCTGTGGCCTGGGCTAGACAGATGAGGTCACCTTGCAGGTATGTTGATACATTGGATTTCTCATTTCCTTAGGGGCTTTGGTCACAATTTTACACTGAACAAAAAACTTTTTAATTTTCTGATCGAGTTCAATTTGCATTTAGGAAAAACTACAAAGATTGTGAAATATTGTCATCTCTGTCATCATCTGTTATACAATTTGTGCATACTATTAATGACATTTGATGCTGAAAGCATTAATATCTCTGTTCATGCTAGTCATGGTCATAACAGTGAACAGGCAGGGTGTCCATGGCATAACACTGCAGAGAAAACCACTGCTACACTTTGCACATTGCAAAACACTACTGGAAAAAAATTGTGAGCAGAACATTACTATGTATAGTAACCAAAAAAAGTGACCAACATGAAGGCAGCACCCTCACACATCATGCTAAGGGACTACTTTGCTGCCTCTGGACCTGGACAACTTTATTAGGAAGGGTGAAGTTAATTTTCAAGTTTATCCAGGTGTACACACAGTGTTGCAGCAAGACAATGGCCCCAAAATCTGAAGTAAATCTACGACAGAATGGCCCTGGAGACACAGTCAGTGCTCAGATCTCAATCCAAGAGAGGTGCTTTGAAAAGGGCCCAGCTGAGCTCTTCACACCACACATCCTACTATGGCTGAACAAATCTGGTCCAAATATTCTCTGGTCTAATCTGTGACCTTTGTTCAGAGATCAGATCACATATCCGCCAATATAGGCAGGAAAAGAAACGTTGTTTCAAAGCCATCTAACAGTATCTGATTTTCTGTTTTAGTTTCACAAATCTAACCACTCATCCGTTACAGTAAATCAGTCAAAACTAACACTAAATTAAAAACAAGACATTTCTTTAACAAGGCAGGGGCTAAATGCCCCCCTCCACCCCCGTGTTCCTGCCCCTAGACTCGTAATGTTTCCACTCTGCGTCCAGATGGACGATCACCTGCCTCTTAGCTGAACTAGCAGGTGATGGAGTCAGGATACTGTTACAGTGTTCTGCATTAGTTTGCCTGCTACTCATCAATGCTGTGAGTGAGTGTGTGTTATTAGGTTTCTGGGTATAAACACGGCTGAGAAATCAAAGGCATCTCTAAACCACCACTACAAAGAATTTGGTTCTGTTCACTGAAGCCCAGTTCAGTTATCGCTTTTACAGATATTCTAACACCCAACATGAACAAAAACAAAACCACTATGTCTAATTATTAAATGCACAAGAGTGTGTGTGTGTGTGTGTGTGTGTGTGTGTGTGTGTGTGTGCTAAATGTAGTATTTGATTGAAGAACCACAAGGCTGGCTGTCAAATCCAGACATTCACACCATCTGCAATAAAGCCAGTATAGCAGTAGTAGCAGTAGTCTCACGCACGCAGTAAGGACAATACCAAATGCCAAAAAGAGTTCACTGGCAAGTACGTCTTTTTAAAATGTACTATGACTGTTTTGCAAATTCAAATGTATTCCTGAGGAGAATTCTATTCAAGTGTCTCACATAAGTCTGGACTATTAAAAATCTAATTCAGTGCTGTTTAAGATACATTGTTTTTCAAGGCAAGTACTTGCACCTTTGCTTTAAGTATTAAGTTTGTGTATTGCTGACTTGAACTATCTGCACAAGTTTAGTCACTGCACATTAAATTAAATGCAAATTTCATGCATAGAAAATATATTTTGTTACATATCCTTTACACTATTATTAAGCAGTCATAGACATGTTTTATATTTAAAAACAGTGCTTGTTGCTTTTTGTTAGAGGTCCAACAGGGCTGATTCAGAATAAAGCGATGACTCCTGGAACCCTCTTGCAGTAATGTGTGTTCATTCTCAGAGCGGACCACCACCACTGACATGGCTAATAACAAGCACATTTTTGTGCTAGACTCTTAAGGGATTCTGAAAAATGCTTACCTGAGAGTTGGACTAATAGTAACAGACCACACTCTGTCATACATTGGAATTGTGTCTCTGGGGAAGCTGGAAGTCAAAGTCCATATCTAAAGAAACAATTGTCACCAGTAAGTACATTTCTAACGTATGCATAAGCAGACACATTTAGATATAGATCATGAACAATTACAGCGTTACATCCATGAATGTTATGATAAGGTCAAATGCTTTACATACTGTAGTTACTTGGATTGCCTAATATTGTGTTTGTCCCCTTCTTAGGTTCTATATGTTAAGCAGTGCTTCCACATGTATCATGCTGCTAAAGAGGCCACGGCCATCAGGGAAAACTTTCCCCATACACATGGATGGCTGCACCCAAGGGCTGTCCAGAGCAGCAGTGTTGCCCAACCTTTTTGAGCCACAACACATATTTTAAATTAGAAAAATCACACAGCACACCACCAAACAAAACTATATATAATAAGCCTAGTCTCAATTTACCTGATAGAGGGACTTGGTCTAATTCTTTAAAGGCTCCAGGGCCCAGCATCTCTTTTATATTGTTTTCAGGCAGGCAGCATCAATGTCTCTGCTACGGTGTGAGGCTGTTTGGAAAACGATGAGTTCAGCAGCTTGGTAGCTTTAGGAGCTTTCTCACTCGTCTTGGTGGTTTTTCTGAGTAAAGCTGCCTTTTTCTACGTCTGTTCACACATTTATCAATAGTCTGTGTTGTTGTTCTGAAGTTTGGACGTTTTGTCTGGAGATGCCGTTTAACTTTACATGGAACCATGTTGGACAACTTTCCCTCACACCAGTCAAGATAACTTTCATTTCACCTTGTCTGCTTTCTTCTGACCACTACTCATGCTGGGCCTTCATCAATTAGATAATGTTCCACGGCACACCTGGTGATTTCTCATGGCACATGTGCTCCATGGAGCACTTCTGATGCTCATGTGTCAAAAAACTGAAATGCACTGCATATTCTTCTCTCAGAACCAGCATTAAGTTCTACGTTCTAGGTTGGCTGTTAGATCGGACCACACAGCCAAGTCTTTCTTCAATGAGCCATGACCCTGTCATACGTTCGTCACTGTTCCACCACATCTGCATAATGACAACTGCAGACCAGGAACATCCCACAAGAGTTTCGGTTTTGGAGATATTCTGACCCAGTCATACATCCATCATAATTTGGCCCTTGTCAAACCTGTCAACCTTTCAATTTGAGGATAAAATATTCACTTGCAGGTGCCATGATGAATAGATAGTCAGTGTTATTCACCTCTCAGTGGTCAGAATGCTATGACTGATCAGTGCACTAAGCATTACATTATTACCCTCAACTATAGAGGTGTTCTTACCCGTGTTGTTCTGTCTCTGGATCCACTGATAATTAGTCCATCTTTAGAGTCCAAGCAGTTGACTTCCTGGTTATGACCTGATAACATCATCAGCATGTCACTTGTCCTGCTGTGGACCAGGATCTTACCATCACTGACAAACAAAGCAGACCTCTTTTAGTAGCCTGAAGACTTAGTGGAATGCAAACAATCCAAAGAAGCATCTGATCAACAAACACACATGTATATAAACAGATATTTGTTACGGTCACGCTTTATCGTCACAACTTTTTTGCTGGGTTTTGCTGGTACTTGATTGGATAATTTTTCTAAGCGCCTTTCAGAACTTGCTGCAGTGTTATTTGTAGTTTTAGTCTGTCTCTCATAATGACAAGACTGGCTCCATAATCCTAAAATCAGATCTATGGGAATAGAAAATATAAAGCAGGGCTTGTTCCTAATTCTGGCTACTTGTTTAGGCTTGTTGTCTGACCTTTGTTTTGTTACTCCCAGTTTTCAGGTGGTGCCACTGGACAGCTTCCTATTTCAAAAAGAAGTCAGCTTGATCCTTTACATTATAAGTAATCTAACAAAACAGACCGTGGAGGATCGAATGCTTACAGCAATCATAGACATGATTGTCCAGAAGAGATTATCCAACACTACCCTAATTATTAGTGACGATTATTCAGGTATATGGAGTTTCTCATTGTCAAGATTTGAATGTGCTTGTTTTTGTGAATGGGTGAATGAGAACCAGTGGCAGAATGCTTTGAGCACCAATAGCTTAGAAAATTCTAAACAGGTACAGGTTTGTTTTTTTTAACCATACTTTAATCCTGCCTTTAGACTTTTTATGCTGCATATAAGAAACCATCAACTAACCGGTAGTTAATTAAGGACTTTAAAGTTGGGTAACTTTACACCTAGATGAAGATGAAGAACATGAATGCAGCTATGCGTAAAGCAGAGCCACTAAACCCTACATGAAGGTATGATTTAATTACTACAGTACCTCTGACAGTTACATGACATCATCATCACAATTGACAAATACATGCCATCAATGACAAATCAAGTTAGAAAGAGAACATGGGTTACCTCCCAGCACTGATGAGGTAAGAGTCCGTCAGGACAAAGCGACAAACATCACCATTCTGGCCAGAGTAGATTTGAAATGGGTTACGTTGGATCCTCCCAGAGTCTTTGTGCACATAGTACGCTCCTATATTAGCAGCCTGGGACAAAAAGAGGACATTCCCATCCAACTGCAACCAAGGTAAGAGTCTGAAGGTAAGAAAAGAGGTTTAAGACACATGCGTGATTCAACAATGATGAGAGTAGAGCCAACATCAACATATTTGGTTTTTCATATCTTCTACTGCATAATGTACAGGTCATATAGAGTTAAAATTTAATTTAAATGTGGAATTCTGGCAAATTACTCACTCACTTACTTGGTTTTCCATCTGAGAAGAGCTGCTCTTTTGCAAACCCCGTCACGCCAGTTTAGAGCAACCTTAACTCTCTCCTTCAGTGGGATGTGAGGATATCTGTAAGCACAGTTACAGCTACACATTAGTACTGCTTTAACCACCATGGAACCTGTAAGTTGTAACACTACTCTTACTAGAGACTAAAACGATTCATTCAGTATTACATTAAAAATATCTTTACATATGGCAACAGTTTTACTCTTTTTTGCCAATTGTTAAAAATAAAATAAAAATAGTCAGCTTATATGGATATCTTTGAAAATATGGAAGGCAAACTTTAGCATAATGCATTGAATATGTTTTTTTTCCATTTAAGGTTAAATGCGTAACTAAGGACATTGTCGTTCTTAGTTTCAGCCTAGGTTTGTTTAATGCGAAGTGACTTCAAGTAAGAAATTAAATAAAGACATAATAAAAATGAAAAGGTTATAGATGCATAAGTGGATGCACAGTTCCAATAGGTGGGAGGTACACAAAGAACCTGATTACCCATCGCAAGAAAATAGTGTGGTGCATAGCGCTTCCAATCAGACTGAATGCAGTACATACCAGTCAGACAATGATGCAGCATGAACGCGTTACTATGTTTTGTTGTCAAAGGACATCTAATGTATATATTTCATTTTTGATCCTCTCAAAATCAGCCTCCTAACCAACAACCATCAACCTGGTGTAAATACTGTGTAAAATTTTAAAAAACAACAATGCATTTGTACCTGGAGTTATTATGAAATGATTTATGTTGAAATTCATTCACTTCACTGTCAGCTTGGACCAGCAAAGACCTTTGTAAAAGACTGACGCAAGGCTTTGGGGCCTGTGCATGAGCTGCAGACACTCATCCAGAACAGTGGCATATGTATTCACATGTGTTGAGTGAGACCATGCCAGAGGGGGAGGACAGAGAGCAGGAGGAAGCAGCTTCAAGCTGTCTCACTGTGATAATGTACAGGATGTATCACCCTTGCACGCATGACAGGACAGACAACCGCCATGACACCATCACCTGCCTCTGAGAGGCAACCAGAGGGACCAGTGTGGGTCTGACTCAGTCTTCAAATGAGAGACCAGCGATACTCAAGCTATTTACAACAACTAAGGGATTAATCCAGTTTAGAATAATTTGAACTAATTTTAACTTTTCATTGTCACCTTAAAATACAAAACCATGAGTAGTCTAGAGGTATCCCACTAAACAGAAAGTCTAGTGGACAATCACAAGGACAGTCAGTTGGGCACACAGAAAAACCTAGTTCAGCAGTCACTTATGATCTGATACAAGAGATCAAACATACAGTCATAGCTATAGTTCGAAGGAAACCTTGTTTATTTTTCTTGTTACGTAAACGCAAACACCTTAATGTTATAAATATATGTATAGGTAATTATAATTACGGATCATTACAAATAAAAACATTCGTAAAAAACTGTCAGGGTAATTGAAAGTTATCTGCGAGACGTTGATACAGAAGGAAAGACCTCAGGTGAACTACTGGGGGAAGGCTAAACAAGGAAACCTTAGGAGTCTGAGAACTTCAAGTGTAAACGGCTCTATGCTTATTCAGGGGATATTTTTCATTGAGAACATGTGACTGAAAGAAAATTATCAGTGGACATGATGATGAGGACATTTTGGTGGATCATCTTTTACTTGATCTTGTATGTAGCTGTGACTGAATCTAGGTTCAAGTTAAAAGGGGCAGCTCAGGTCACGTTATTAAGTTAGATCTGCTGTTTTGTTTGCAAAAGCTTTGCAGAACAACACAACAGTTACTTTTTGATCCCCATTAACGTCAGTTCATGGGAAAATATTTACTGGAGAGTCTCTGTCAAAGTAGCTTTTGATTGACCTTAAGTATCAAAAGTCCAGACCTAAGCCTCATTTAACATCTCAAACCTGGCCTCTTTACTGAAATCACCCTTCTCGTTAGTGTCAGTTATCCGTTTGTTGGAAACATCTGTCACCATTAATAGTGAACTTGGACCTATGGCACTTGTGATGAGGTATAGCATTCATCAATCTTATGAAAAATGTAAGGTTTGTTCAGTGTTATGTGACTTTTAGTTCTCTCTTATTTTTTTCTGCTGATTTGTCCATATTCATTTCGGAATAGTGGTTATTCTTTTCTGAGTAAACTGTATGTAAACATTGGAAGTATGCTTTGCTTGTGTAATTCAACTACTGTAAAAAAAAAGCTCCCAAAGAACCAGGAATCATTATTTGGTTTGCAGGCTAACAGCCAGTTTGTCTAGGTTTAGAACCACCCCTCTAATTACCTTACAGACACAGGAAAAAAAAAGAATTAAACACGGACATGAACAGCTAAATAAATAAATGAAAGAAAAATATAAAGAAATAAAAATTTATATAATATATTACATAACAATAACTGGAGTATATTTATTTATTTCCAGTTTTCTTGTATATTAATTCATTATTTACGCAGATTTATCTTACTCTAGATTATGAAAAGTCATTTGTCGACCTCCATACTTTTCAGTTTTCCGGAGCAGCTCATCTCGAACCAACCGAACGTGGGCAAAGCTGCACGCATAACGTCAACGCAGCTGATCGCGCGAGCGTCTCTTCACACGCGAGAGTAAACAACACAGAGCACGTGCACGCTGTCACAGCTGTGGCTAACGCTAAGCTAAAAACACACAGTGGGTTAGCTTACATGTCCGTCCCGGTCCCGGTGATTCCAGTGTTTAATAACTCTTTAGCGATCTTCCTCCACACTGCGTCCCGGTTCACAAAGTGGTAAATCGGTCTACAAACTTGAGACAAACGACCGAGGGACCAAAAGTCCAGATAAGACAGGATATGGAAGAGGACATCGTCGGGCAGCTGGAACAGCAGCATAGTGAGGATAGCAGCACTGCTGCTCACATCTGACGCCCTATGTCGTCGTAAAAGCAGATATTAAACTCAATAAACTATCGTTATTATCTGCCATGTTTCAGAGAGAAGCAGCAGAGACGAAACAGGAAGCCATTTCCGCGACAGCTGATGACGACGTCAGTGCGTAAATGTGACGTAATGACGTAAGTCCGCTTTCACATTGACTAATGTAATAAATATATTTACAACACTAGCGTTTTTGTGGATTCACGTGATTTTCTAAAATGAGTAGAATTGTATTTTACTCTACGTAAAAACACAATACTATGGCCAATCAGAGCAGACCAGGAACCACTGCCAACGTCCAAATACAGCGACTCCTCACAGACAGCAACCTGAGCGGCCCTGCCTAGATCAGCCAGTCGTTTCATGTAAACTAGACTAATGCTAAATGTTTGGCAATTGTAGTTATTTCCACTTTAAACTCAACTATTTGAATTGTTTCCCATACCTGTCTGTACAAATTAACTTAATAAACTTTTTGTTTTTTAAGTTTTGCTAAATTTGCATTTGCTAGTCTGTAATGAAAATATTCAAGCAGCAGAGGAACGTACTTACAGTATGAAATATAATTACCCTGTTTTTGTGTTACATGTTATAATGATGACTTAATTAATTGTAGTTTACTCTACCAACCTGAAAGAGGTTTAAGTAATGACACAAACACTATTATGAGATGTGGTGGTGTGACAATGCGTCTCTATTTACATTTGGGGTGTGTTAAAGATAAATACATTTCACTAAATTTCTCTGGAATGTTCAGCAGTGTAATAATCCAGTTCTTCATCCTATCCACTGATCACAGTGTGTCATGTTAACCCCTTTGGCTCATATTGTGATGTGAATGATTGTAGAGGCACTGCACGGCAAAGCAAAGTGGAAATCCAGCCCAGCACAACCCTGAAGCCTGTTTAGCCACTCAAACTACCAAGGTTGTGTCACGGTCAAATGACTACCAAAAGTTGATTGACCTTATGACATTTGTGAGGCGCTTAACCTTTTAGCATCAGTAGCATCAATTTGTGCTCATTCACATCATGAGGGCCCTCAAGCCTTCAGTTACGAGCAGCATCCCTGCAGCTCTTTGATCAGCTAGGCGCAACTGCACATAGTAATTGAAATATGCAAATTGCTTTTCTTTTTTATAATTTTTTAAACATGTCTCTTGTTGAAAGCTGTCCATTCTTAAGACCTATGTTCCAAACACAGGGCCGTCAGACAAAATCATTTATGGTTGACTTTCCAGCCGAACTGTCATGGCTAAAAGGAAATGAAGAGTTTGGGAGGAGGGATATGGAGAGTGGAGGGAACGTTTGGGGGTAGTGGTGGGGGGTGTTTCAAGGGGGGCTATGAAAAGGAGGAGCGTCTTCCCCTTTGATCTTTTTAGGGCAGCAAAGAGGGAGGGGGCTCTGCCTGAGCTGGCAAACACATTTAGCTGGTAATTGTTCAGATCAGACTGACAATCAGTCTTGGAAATGCATGGACAAACAAAAGTTTACAGCTCCAATTGGAAAAGTCAACAGGTCTCGCATAAGGCCTGTACATAAACAATGAAACTGTTTAGCTGGAGCTTCACTTTGATCAGTTGTTTGAGTTTCAATTATCCAGCCTGGTCAGACAGCTAGCTTTGTTATCACTGCTGAATGGTGACTTGGATTTAATGGGCTGCCTGGCATTTATGATACAGACTGGTCCTGTGCTCAGGATGTGAACATCCTGCAACATTTCTGCAATAAATTTGATGTCAATTTTGATATCAAATGTATAAAGATAGGTGCAATTAGACATTGTTCAAAATTATGTGTAATTTTGTATTGCTATTTGTAGAAATAATGTCATTATTTCCTGCAATTAAAGACTAGCTTTCTGTCATCGTTCTGAACAGAACACTGCAGACGAAGGGTACAAACCAACTGTGCGTCAACTGAATTACCCTAATTTTGACAATTTCAACATGCCACCACCCTTTGTGTTTTATTGCTCTTTATGATTAAAATCACTCCAAGGGTTATATTGTTTGTGGGATAAAAAGTCATATAATAAATAGCCTCCTTATATCAGAAAAATTTATTTATTGTCATGTTTATTCACCATTAAGTATTAAAATAAGCTATTCTGTATTTATATTTATAACTCCTGAAAAAATGTTGTTTTTAAATTAATTCAATGAATAATATCCACTTGTCAAATGCTCATTTAATCATCTAAACAAAACAATTGGATCAAAAAGATGAAAAAATCAACTTTGGAAAGGTATCACTAGTGTGAAGGAGTGACACTAATTGGGTACTGGTTAGAGTTTGAAGGTTATCTCTGGACAAATAACTGACAAATAGGTAAATTATAGTCTTGACAAAAAACCTTCTGATAATTGGTATATGACCATCACACCATCTTCAGCTTTTCTCCCAGTTTACACCACATAGAAGTGAGTTCCAAGGGTCAACAGGACTGCAGGCTCCCTGGGAAAGTCCTCATCTTGCTGAGTGTTTCAGAGCCAACACAAGTGGCCAAAGTGCTTTTTGATGAGGGCAGCTTCTGTGTCAGCTTGTGGCATTTGGGGCTGCTTAGGGACTACAGGGTCACGTTCTCTGGTCACGCCTGCTATTCTACAGCCTCCATGGGGGTGTTGAGGCAGGGGTTAAATTGCTCCCTAAGCAAATGAACAAGGTAGCTGTGTTTGTTTATCTGGGGTTAAGCACGATGGCTGAGGCTCAATAAAATGGATGAAAGCAATGTTACCCCCGTTTTCTAAGCTGCAATTGCTTCACATTTGCATCCCTGCATTGGTGACACAGAAGGTGTGACTTTTCCCACAAGCTAACTCTCTGACTTTGGAGGTAGAGACAGCGGCTGTAATGGAAAGGACAGATCAGGCCCTAATTCATTTAGCCTCCACAAAACCTACTGGCTTTGAAGAAGTGCCACAAACCTAACTACATTTTCTAAATCAAAACTACTCTGAAAACACATTTTCTATTTAAAATGGTCACTCTGTTTATCTATTTATCGGGCTACATCATTGAGATGTCACAAAGCATTAATTGATTGATCTGGTGTCTTTGCTAAGATGACAAATCCCTCTGCTAAACCAATATGGAAGGACTTAAGCGGATTAATGTCAAATATTGTCAAGAGCATTTAACATTTTAATGCCTGACATATCAGAAAATTCTTTTGGAAGTTTTTGGAATTAGATTTTTATTAAAAACACAATTCCCATTTTGTGCAATGTTATTTTGTGTATTACGTGATCAAATTGGTATATTGGACATTTTTGGCTCACAACAATGTTAATTTAAGAAACAAAAGCATAATGAACCATGTAATTGCGTCACTGCATTTGACTTTTACAGTCAAATGCAGAACAAGATTTAAGAACAAGTACAGTGATGACATGACATGATTCAGTGATTCATTTGCTGTGCTATGGTCACTATGAACCATGATTAGATGTAATTATTGTTAGTAAGTAGCTGCAGCCTTCTCTGTCTTGCATCATCAATTTTGTTTAAATTCACATTATAGTCAAACAATGTATTTTATGTTTGAAGATTAAGTTGTGTTAAACATGCACACACACCTAACAGAGAAACTGTTTATATATAAATTGTCACGCATGTCTGACACACTGACTTATGTCATTTGAACCCGACAATGTTTTGGTCTGAGGCCAAATCATGCCAGCTAGCAAAACCAGAGCACTACAGTGGCATTTCCCACATTTTCAGTTTAGTGTAGTGGAAACAGGGGAAGCCACCAAAAAAAGCCAACTCTGATGGAACTGCTGGGCATGTGAAAATGAATGTGTTCAGCATACAACACACAATGTACATTTGTGGAAGTCAGCTGTTAAACCTTTGGGGGACAACTTGTTTAAATGCGTTGAGAATTTACAGCATTCATACGGGTTCGTATAATACATGGTGGTGTATAATGGAACAAGACATTGATTCTCTCAAAAGTTATGTGTCACTTACATAGTCTTGTTGCCCTAATAAATAGCTTGATGAGTGGGTTTTTACTGCTGCTACTGACTCGATGTGCTTTTATGTTTTGCTCCAAGGGTAACTTTCCAAATCAGCTTTAAACTGTAAAAAGGACACACTGCATTAATCCAAAGAAGAAGTTTGAGCTGTACACATTTGATGGTGCTACTACAGGGTTTTGGTGTCCTGTCTAAGGACAATAATGCCTTTGGTGAAGCATGTGTTCCTAATGCTTATGGAATATGCTAGTGATGTAACGGAGCCTACCAACGCCTTCTGGCTAGTTTTCCGTCAGTAACATAAAGGTTTCATTTGTTGAAACAGATTGAAACATTATAGGCTGAATTCACCAGATGACACTGCCAAGAGTGAAGGAGGAATAACAAAGAAAAGCAGTACTATCGATAAATGAACCACCACAGACAGACGGCACAGGTACAACCACTGATACAAGAGCGCAAGAACACGAAAGAAGTCAGTCAAGGCTGCTGTTATCGCACACAATAATAGAGACGCCCTGGTAAAACACAAAAAAACAAGCTAAATTTGTTATTTATAGTGACGAGCCTGTGACTCATCACTAAGCACTAATCATACAAAACAGGAGACTGACGAATGAAGCAAACCTTCTTGTGTCCGGTTTAGCTATATAGGAACGTACACTTGATTGCTGATTACGTAGAGGCACAGCAGCCAGACAACTCGGTATGTCACCTTGTCTCGTGACTCATGGGGACCCTCAGAGCCACAATCAGCTCACAGCCAACCTGAACACTTTCTGCTTCTAGCTGGTTTAGAGTTCACGCCACTGCTGACAAAAGCAGGTCTGCTTTTTAAAATTGATGGATCACAAATGAATGGAAGGTTTTTGTGTCTGTCAGAGCACTTGGTTAAGGTTAGAGTAGGTCTGTGTAGGTTTAGAGCCGTGTTGTTTGCAAACCTTTTGTGTGTCTCCTTAATATGCTAAGACGAGACGTGTTTTCCTTTTTAATAATGAAAATGAACCAAAATCATTTAAAATTGAGCAAAGTCAGAAATGTTCATTTCTCTTCAAACGGAAAAAGTAAGATGGAAGATGGTTTCTCCTTTTGACATCAAAACATTAAGCAAGGGAAGTTTCAATTTGCTATTTAGACAACTGATTATTCTGATTAATCTGACACATTTGATCTTTATCTCAATCATCAAGTTTAAAAATGGGAGTTAATGTGTTAAAATGTTGATTAAATCACAGAATGCTATGTTTTCCACGTACATTACTGACTAAAGAATATGAAATCGATCACGGGACATGTTAGAGGCTACGTAAATGTAAGGCTGCTTCACATATAGATCCGAGCAAGTACCAAACAAGAGTTTAATATCAGTATTCTAATGTACATTTATTACACATTTTAAATAAATATTCAATTCTTAAAATTATTTTACACATCTTCAAATAAAAATATATTTATATATGTATAAAACAGACAATCAAGGGACAACAAGAACACAAGAGGGCAAAGGGTAGAGGCTGAGTCCAGGGTTCCTTACATTTCATTTGAACGCATCAACATTACAGTCAGCACCTGGGATTATCACATGTAGCTGCCACGTTGTTCCATCAGACACTGTAGAAGCTATGTTTGCCTAAACTGTGCTAGAGAGTGATCCCAGCTGGGAAGCAGCGTCTAGCAAAACGCTTAAACACCACAAGTTTCTGCAACATTTACCGATGCTCACCCTCGGTGCTCTGATGCAGTGTGTGACAGGTCGCGCCTCTAAACGGCGCTTTCCCTGGCAGTGCGGTCAATCAGGGCCCTTCAAGTCTCCTTGAGCAGCAGGCGAGAGTCCAAGAGGTGACTCCACTGGTCAAAATCACATCAAAAATTTAACAGAAAAACAATGCACTCTACCAGAAGCAATGTGCATCTGAAAGCTAACTTCTTTTTGTCTTGTTTTTTTTTTACTCAGGTCTAAAAATCTGGAGTACAAAAATAGATTTTCAGCTTTTTTATGTACAGCTTTTTAGTTTTTACTTTGAGAAAAATAGAAGTCTAACTACATGTGTAGATCTAGTAATGCTCAGTAAAAAACGTCTAGAGGCTTCTTGTTAAGAGCACAGGAGCGTGGATGCTGCTGTCATTCAGTCACTGGTTGTTCTCTCCTCTTGCCTCCCTACTTCTCAGCGCTCTGATGAGTATCTTGTGCGTTTAGTCCTTTGACTGAAGGGGTAGTGGATGAAGTCGAAAGGCCTGTGGTGGCTCGGGTGGGCGGGCTGCTGCCCCTTCGGCAGCCTCTTCATGAAATGAACCTCACGCTGGTGCTGCCGCGTTCGGGAGCCTTTTCGTGGTCGCCCGCGACGGGTGAAAGCCATGTACCACCCCTCATAGCGAGCGTTCCTCAGAGCCGTGTAGTTGTTCTCCAGGACAATCTCAGTGAAGATACAGTCTCGGCCTTGTCCGTTTTTCTGCAGAAACACAAGCAGAGAAAAAGCAATTCATTACAATGTTCAAAGAAGAATCTTGATGCAGATTCACAGATGGGAAATATGACATATAGAAAGTTTTCCCTACACACGCATCTACACACACAGCCCTCCCCACATACATGGAGCATATGCTACAGCCATTACAGATAGACAGACGGATGACAGTGCGCCATGTCTCTTCTCCCCCTTTAGCAAACATCCAAAAGACTCCGTGGGTCAGTACCTGCAGGTTGGATCCTCCTGCTATAAAACTTTAATCAACCACCCAGTGTGACTTTCACTAACGGTTTGAACGCAGGTCTGCTTAAATCGATAGTGCCTTAAAGGCTTTGCAGGGGTGGGACGGTAAGGTAGGTGACCTCCAGTCGGTGATATCATCCCGGTACAAGCATCACAGCATTTCCATTATTAATGAAAGGTACAGTAAGGTCAGCTAAAGGAGTGGTGGCTGGACTCTACAGTAACAACCTCCTCTTTGGAGAAAATAGTGTGTTAAAAATAGTCACGATGCATGCGTACGTCCACTATGTGTTCATTCTTTTTCTTTACAACACACACACACACTGGGGCCAAAGCAGGCTGTGACTGGGCTGCTAGCTCGAGGCAGATGGTGTACGAGGCAGGGTGCTGGTGGGTGGAGGGGAGTGTCTGTGTGGGGGGGCCACTCTGTTTATTAGCTGTCACAGTGAGAGAGGGGGCACTGAGATAGCCTCACACACCTACACACTGCAAATACGCAGAGTGAAACCCTAAGCTGGATGCTCAAGTCCAGTTAAAGACCCGTGTTTGTCCGTCTCTCTAGCCCATTGATGCCCACTGAAAACTGATTGTGCTCTCTGTCTGTTAAAAGTGACACAATGTTTGTTGAACTATTTTTCCGCTGTAGATTTATATGCATTTTACTTTGTCGTTGTCTTTTACTCAGTACTAAACCACCAAACAAACATTAAAGCTTCCTCCGACTCCTTGAGCTACTGCGACCGTTGACATCTTGACCCCAGCTACAATAACCTGGCCAACCTTTTGTGTCTTCTTCGACATATTGAGATCAACTTCTCTTCTTACCTTTCCGATGAGCTTTCCCCTCTTGTTCATGCAGATGTAGAAGCCGGTCTCAGCCCCTTTGATGCGCACTCGGCTCCCAAACGTGTCAGTTTCCACGATGAGTTTCGCTAAAGAAAGCAAAGACAAAAAGTCTCGTTAATATACACAGAGAGCTACAAGGTGACTCGTCTTTAAACATTAAACCTGTGAATGCAGTGCAGAGACGTGTCGGTCAGTGTTAAAGCAAGACTATGTAAACCTGCACACTCTCTCTCTCCTCACACACACTGAAACCGCTTACACACAAGCTGAAATTCTATCAAAATGATAAAACCACGTGCCCCCTCTGTTCTTTCAAAGCTAAAAGGCTGATCCTGGCAGGCTCATCAAGATCTCCTTTTCAAATAAATCTGTATTGACCTCACACCAGAAGCTCCACGTTCACGTCTATAACCTCATCACACAAAGGAAATGTGAAGCGATCAGACACCTTTGCTTTGTGAAGCCTTACATATATTAGGAACGGACAGCAGACAACATAAGTTCACTTCATCCTCATTGCCCCATAATTGGCGAAGTCATTGCCGAACCTCTACACTCTGAGACTGACCGTTGTGATCAGACGCAACAGTTAAAGTAAAGCCTTGGACGCACAGTCATGAGCACATATCGTTCCCTCACAGGTAACGTAAAGCACTGTGAACAGCACACACATGCAATCACGTCCTGCAACACAGAGAAGACACTCGGCTACAGGGTCCGTTTGTATACAACAAACACAACACTGGGCCAGTTTAGTCCTGATGCTGGACAAAGTGGGCCTGAAGGTGGAGGAAGGGCAGCGGATAGAGGAGCAGCTATGCAGGAAATGTTCAGGGGGTAAAGCGGTAAGATGACTTCTAATGGCTCTTCCAGACAGTGTGGGCTCTCTGGAGGATCACCCTTAGCACCATCTACAACCCAGCGGACAGTCTCTCTCCCCTCACCTCTGACACAAATGGTGCGAAGAGCACTTTAGGCTGGAAATTTTTGGAATATTACAAACATTTGGTGAACTGAACGACTGCAGCAAAGTGTAATTCCATTCTATTATATAGACTTTGAGGACAATTTTTTAAATTAAAAAAGGAATTCGTTCTCTTTAGGAATTTATTTAGAAGCTTTAAAGTCTGGGATAGTTTCTCTTGAAATATAGTATTTAACAACCAGTTTAGGAAAAAGGTGGGAATATTTATAATCAAATGGCAAAAATGTAAAATTAAGGAATTAAGTCATTTATATTTCTAAATGTATGAAATAATAAGAAACACTTTTTCAAACTGAAAGTTGTGTATTTGTTTGTGTTGAAATTTGCTTTTGACAATTGGCATTAAACGCGGAATCGTCTCTCTCTGACGCATCATTTTACGCTCTCTGAATAAAAGCTGGTGTCATGAAGTCACTTGCATAATATTATTTCAATTACTGCAAATTTAAGTTCAAAATGAAGTAATTTCAAAACCAAAGCCACATGAACGAACAGAAGTGGTTGACGGCCCCGGGCGTGCACGGACCTCTGGGCTTGGCTCTCTTAGTGATCTGGGCCTTGTCTTACCGTGCACGTCGCCGTCCTCGGCCATGGCGTTGATCTTCTTGTTGGGCAGGACTTGGACGTGCTTGCCGCTGGTTCTGCTGTACAGCTGGTAGATCCGGACCAACCTGCGGCTCACGCGGTCCGTCACTTTGCTCTGCTCGCTTACATGCTGCGTGAAATTAGGCGGGGACTGATTGGTTACCTGTCAGAAATTAGACGTCATCACAATCATCAGTATGTGTACTTCGCCCCCTCTCTTTTAATTGCTTTCTTTCATTTAGAGTGACGGGGTACTAAACTCACTGAGAGTGACGTCAAATATATGTCTTCCGAGGGAAAAGATTTTTCTATCGCTGTAACAAATAGCTTTGTCCCAAGTGACAAGTGTAACAAGTTCCAGGAGAACTGCAGCCAAATGAAATTAACAGCTTCCAAAAAGACGCTCGGTGTGATTACAGGTTGTGCGTACAGGAGAATGTGCGCCACGGCGCAGAGCACAGACACCGCGACCGGCAGAGAGGCTCCACGGTGCGTGCAACATCCACTTTAACTTTGATTTCTGTGCGTTTGCGCGCGCTTGTGTGTCCCTGCTGCCCTCGTCTTTGTGCGTTTTACAAGACTTTCCCCCTGCCCCGATGCCCCGTCTGTGCCCGCTCGTCCTGTGCCAGGGCCGGTGTGTTCGTCAGCAACCTGCCAGCAGGTCGCGCGCCCTGCTGCCCGGCGCGCCGTGGGAGCCATCCAATATTATTGTATCACGTAATGTTATGATGATCCTTCACCTTTCTGTGCTGTGCCTCACACGCTTCGACTGCCATATGTTTTATAGATGTTTCAGCTATTCCCCATTGTATCACCAAATACGTAACAAGAAACCACATGCATATGAGAAGAAATAAAAGCTTACATACCTGAGCATAGTAGCAAAAAGCGAATAGATGTAGGAGCCTATAAAGGAGAAGACAATTGTGCGTTAAGCAACTTCCATGCTTTTGTAAAAGACAAATTACTGTGCGTAAAAAGTGGAAACGGGAAAGCACTCACAGATAGCTGAGTCTGGAACGGATATGTCGCATGTTGGATGGAGGTGACAAAGCCTTCTGAACAAAATTCTTCTCCAGCTAGAAATAAAATACACAGTGGCTTCCAGAGATTTCAGCGAATTCCACAATAAATGTAAAAAAGGTCAGAGGTGCTGACACAGAGTCTCAAGTGCGCACAGCGGACACATTTGTCACCAAATCAGTGTCCATGACAGGAGAGATCCTGACCCGCTCCAGCAGACGAGCAACACGTATTAATAATGGCTCGCAATAAAAACGACCAGGTCGGACACTTGCAGAAGCAACGCGCTGAAGTTCTGCGAGAAGCGCCGCAGGATTTTTTTTGTTCTGAATTTGTCAGACAAGTTGGTCTGTGCTGTCACTATCCCCGAAGCTCTGTAATCCTTTGCGGCCCTCAGGTGTGTTTATGTGAGAAACTCGGGTTCTTCTCGGTTCTTGCAGCGTCTCAATGCTGCTGCGCCGCTCGGTGCTGTCAGGACTGCAGGCAGGACTTTGCTCGACTCCTCTCTCTGCTCACATGCCACACCGCTTCAGTGTCAAGCTTCTCGCTCGGCGCTCACACACCGCCGGTTAAAAATGGCAGGCTGATCTACTAAGAACAGGCCCCCTTTTTCTGCAGAACAAAGCAGACCCCCTCCACCCCTACCCCAGCCCCCAGCCCCCCTCGATTAAAAAAAAATCCCTTCACCTGAGGAGCGGTCCACACTTTGGAAGGGACGAGAGAGGCGAGGAGGAGCCTGAGCTCTGTGCGCACTGTCACCACGACTCTGCGTAAAAACACTAAAACTGAAAATTACCTCTCCCATCCCCTTGTGTTGATGACACACATTTGAGAGCATCAGCGGCTTGTGATGAATGGTTAGCAGAAACCTGATGACACCCCCTCCCTCCGCCTCACCCCTGCGTCCATCAATACTCCAGCTCCTCCAGTTTTGGGATGCGCAAAGCTGGAACCGCTCCAGGTTTGTGTATTGACAGAGCAAAGTGTGAGACACATTAAATGGATTACAGGCGATTAGCGTTTCTTACCACCCTCCCCCCTTCGCCCCCCTTTCCCTTCATTAAAGAGAGAGATCTTCTTTTCTCTTTAAAGTTTCTACTACAGAAAAAAGAGACTTTTAATGGAGTTAACCCGAGTCCGACTTATGGAACGCAAAGCAGGGAACATCGATTCATCAGCGCGTTCACACCTCTCACCCAGAGGCCCGTTTAGTTTCTGACAAAAGAGATGCATTATCTGTGGATTGCGCCCTTTTATTTCAGTGTCTGTACAGAGCTGCCATTGAATGGGCCGTTTATTAGTTAAAACGTCGCTGATTGATTTAATAATTAAATACTGCTCAGAGCCGGCTACAGTCTGACTAATAATCATTGAATTAGCTGGGCAGGCCTGGTTTCTGCCTGTAGTGCAGAGAGACTCTAGGACATGTGTATTAGCAGAACCGAATTTGCAGAATTATCACTGAGTGGCTGTGACGCGGCCGAATTCTCATCAGTGTGTCCCAAAGCAAAAGGGATGTCCCCGTCAACCTGCCCACTAGTGGGCGCTCCAGAGGAGATGGTTCCACACAGGCTGAGCACCAGCGACCACCTGATAATGTAATGTGACTGTATTAAAGGCTGGAGCTCTGCTGGA
The DNA here is from genome assembly GCA_030770545.1 of Macropodus opercularis. Taxonomy (NCBI): domain Eukaryota; kingdom Metazoa; phylum Chordata; class Actinopteri; order Anabantiformes; family Osphronemidae; genus Macropodus; species Macropodus opercularis. The sequence continues at coordinate 16,152,980 of CM061103.1, forward strand.
GTCACTTCATCTGTTATCTGCTCTGCTGACAGGCTTCATGTTGTCAGATGGTTTGTTTTTCTGTTTCCTTCCCTCCCTCCCATTATCATCCCCTGCTCTGTGTGATGAGGCAGGTAGCTGCCACTATGCACCCGCTAAGGGGCCTGGATGCCCTCCCCTTAACCCTAGGAGCCCTGCATCCATCAGCAGCCCTGCAGGGGGTGCAAACACCCTTCCCCCTTTGCTTCTCTTCCTCTCTCTCTCTCTCTGTCCCTCTCTCATTACCAGTTTGATTTGGTTAATATAGGTGGATCGCTGATTTGTATGTGGGTCAGTCACACCACAAGTGTCATCACTCATTATTATTGTATTACGTACAACACGGCGCAGTTTGATCTTTCAATAAAAAACACAACCTCCTACAAAAATAAAACCCTGGAATGAATAGGTTAGACTTCGATACAGCAGCAGGAATCCACAGTGATGACTGGAGCCGTGAACTGTGGTCATTGAGCAGCAGCTTGGAGCTCATGATTGTGTGATTTCAGTGATCTGAAGGACACGCTATGAACACAAAGTCTGTGTGTGACATGCCATCAACTATTGAGCCTAATCAACCCAGAGGTTAAAGCACTCGGTGCAGCTTTCCAGGAAATCACTGCACAAGAAAAGAAGAAATAGAAGGAAGCAGGAGACCAAAGGCTGACAACAACGGTTCCATTTGCACCTTCTTCTCCGACACACTGTGAAGTTGATGTAGCTATAAAACTGAGAGCCAAAGATAAGCAAATGCTGTCTTAAGGTTTGTACATCAGCAGTGCTCGGTTCTCTTCTGCTTTCCCTTGTTATTGATGAATACAGACTACTGCCACCTGCTGGTATGGAGAGTGCTCATTATTATGTGCGTATGAGTTATCAGCTCTCAAAATTATGCTGAAAGCGTCATCCAGAGTTTTGGAGTTCTCTTAGAGTTTCAGTGTGATGAAGTGCTGACTGGAATTACAACAAAACCACATAGCTTTTATCTATTGGCTCCTTGTAATAGAATAGAAGTTAAAATGTTTCTCCTTACATACAAAGCAGTGGATGAACAAGCTGGAGGTTCCTTATCGTTCGTTCTTAGTGTGCTGCTGTGTGGTTGTGGTTCTTAGTTTCTACATGTAGAATGGGAGGAACAGCCTTTTTGTGAGAAGTTCAGGTTTGGAAAGAAGACACCCTCTGTGTTTGAGGTTAGGCATTAAACAGCCTTTCTGATAAACCTGGTTGGTCCCTGTGAATGTCTCTAGTAAGCTGCTCCCCTCTGCTCCTCACCTTTCCTCCTTCCATCCACTACATACCAGCACTGTTTTGCATATGATGAACTGTGTCTTTTCCATCTTTCTGTGCGCTTCAAGCCACCCTTGAACTCGCTGCGTGTCTCCAGTGTGCAGTTGTTGGCCGAACTGAACTGCCTGTGTTCTGTTTGCTGCTTCTTGTCGTTGCTCTTTGTTCTTTTCTCTCTTGTCGATCCCCTCACCCCAACTAGTTGAGGCAGATGGCTGCCCACCCCTGAGCCTGGTTCTGATGGGGGTTTTCCCTCCCCTGTTGCCTAGCAGGGGCTGTGCGGTGGCGTGGTGCTTAGCACGGATGCCTCACAACAAGAAAGTCCTGGGTTTGATTCCAGGGTTGCCCAGGTAACGCAGTTGTTAGACGCCAGTTGTGAACAGTCATGAACATTGAGCAGCTTTGAACATTGCATTTGGAAGAGCTGTTTCATGAAAGAGGGGACAACCCTGACAACAAATCAGGATTATAATACACTTTATGAGTTCAGTAAAGCAGAGATTCAGCCAGGAACCTTTTCAGTGTGAAATCAAAACTTCCCTGGAGCGTGATTTCCTCTTTTAGTGTTTTACTTTGAAAGTCTTGTTTCCGTTTTGTCCCTGCCTAATTTCTGTTGACTTGATTACTGATTCTTTGCACCTGTGTTCTGTTCTCCCCTGTGTGTATTGTGTTCCTCAGATCATCATATCTGCTCACCTCATGTCATTGTTACACTCCTCTCGTTCCATGTCCTGTTTGTTTGGTCCTTGAAGTCAAGAACTGAATTATCTGCTGTTGTCATGTTTGGAACTCCTCTCTGACCAGATCTAATGTTAAGAGCGACTGAGAGTCTTCTTCCTTGTACCGAGTTCTTAGTGAAACTCTTATCAAGCCTAGAACACCTCTTTGACTTGGTCTAATGTTGAGAGCGGCCGTGAGTATTTCCTCAGCCCAGTGTGAGTGATTGAGTTGAATTGTGACTTTCCATCTCATGTCTTGTCATGAATTGATACTCAGTCAAGCCTCATCTTTGGCTGCAAACTAATTGATATCTGTTTCTCTTATAGAGGATGTGCACGTGAACCGCCACCTACTTCATCATCACTTATTATTGTTCCTGTAAACACTGCAGCACAAGCTTTGGTTCCGTCCGACCGTTCTTTAACTAGTTAAAGAGCCAAACCTGACAGTTGGAAGTCATTTAGAAAACATGAATATAGCCTCAAGTGAACCACTCAATCTAGATCTTTCACCTTACTATCAATAACCTTATAGTGTTGATATAGCACAAACTGTTTTGTAGTTACATTACATGTAATTTGAAGCCTGTGTACTCACACAGGAGTAGTCTTACAACACCTAAAGGTGTTCATTGAAACATACCTGCACCATGAACTATCAGGAGCAACCACGGCTCCTTTTTTTGCTCTATGAACCTTTGATGAAACCTATTTCCTGTACCTGGCACTGCAGACGTTGTGCGTAGGCTACGTGTCGATGTCCATATGAAGTTCTTACATGCAGATACACAAAGTATGGACTAACCTTCACACACCAGTGTCCTGTGGAGCAGAGCTCAAAAGCTAAGGCTGTGTATGATACTGACAGGGCATGTCCACAGTTATCATCATCGTTTGAAAGAAGCTTTAGAATGGGCAGCATGGTAGAGGTAGCACTGTTGCCTCACAGCGACCCAAGAGGTTGCATGTCCAAACTAAATGAGTGAGTGACATTTAACATAGATTAGTATTTTTTTCTGTTCAAAATGTGTTAGATGAACATATGTTTGAATTCTGCTTTGATGTGAGATACGAAGGAATAACACTCATGTCTAAATTTCATGGTGAAACCTCTGGATGAACATTTCCCAGCTGCTCGTGTTGGACTCTCTCCTGTGGACATAGATCTACAAAGGTCCGCATCCATCAAAATGCGCGGTCTCGTTGCTACATTTAAAGGGTGAAGAACTGTTTACTGTTCTGTTCAGCCTGGATACGGGCTTGATGCTCCAGCTCACTCCAAAATAGCTTTAAGACACCCTACTTTTTTTTTCGTTTGCCGTTTCATTTGCATAGCATACAATAAATGGTAAAGAATTGTTTGTATTGTCCTTCGTCATCTCTGATTTGAGCTGATGTCACTTGCTAGTTAACTTGAGCTAAAACCTAAAAACCATGACAGAGCATTTTTTTGATTTCTCTTTGAAATCTTTTAGGCACTAAATTCAATCCATAAATCTTGGGGAAGGTCAGTCATGATGCACATGCTTTGTGTCTGAATGAAGCGACGCTGTACTGAAGCAGAACAAGGTCTAACTTTGTCCTGGTACAACATCCACTGACTCCTGGGGATTTCCTTGACAGGATGATGTGCATAACATCAGTCAGAGATATGCGAGTCAGCCACTCTGTGGACACTAACGCACCTCCACACCGTCACGGTTCCTTTCCAGGCTGGATGGAGTGTCTTGTCTTTGTTTGAAGCATGAAGTCATCACTGCTTGCAAAATATAATTAAACTGATTCTACTGCTTCTTTGTACTTATGCCAGTTAAATAAATACAAAATCAAAGATTTCATTTGCACACTTTTTAGTACGCACACTTTGTTTTCTGGTGCGATAACAACATGTGCAAATTTGAAGTTGACTTTGAAAGACTGCCGTATATGCATTTCAGTTATTGGGGCCTCTTCTGATGCCAGGTTCTCAGCCCAGCTCTCCCAGTGCTGCCTCTGGAACTGTTCCAAGCTTTGCCAAGTTCTCTGCCTCCACATCAGTCCCCTGGAAGTACATGACATGCCTTTCACATATATGCTCTGCTAACACCATTTAAGTCTCTCTCACACACACACACACACACACACACTGAAACACACTGAGGTAGGGCAGTAAAAATACCTGGCAACCTGCTGCTGCTGAGAACTAGCTGAGCTGAGTGACACACACACACACACACACACACACACACACAGAACATGACAAATGACTATAGACTATGAAAACATGCTTATAAGAACATACACACAATGACACAAATAATCAACCATTGCATATGCAAAGACAAAAAAACATACAGTACTCTAGAAAAATATGGAATTCAATAACACACACACACACACACACACAGGTGTGGGAAAAACAGGGCGGTAGACAAGGCTTAACTATCGTGGGAAACTGCTCCCACAGTTGGCGAGCAGAACCGTGTGGGTTTAAGGCGGAAGCTGCTCAGTTCACACTGATGGACTCATGGTGTGAGTAGTGTGTGTGTGTGTGTGTGTGCGTGCGTGTGTGTGAGAGAGAGAGGTGGGGTCTATCCAATTGATTTGAATCCCAACTGGTTCTAAATGTGCCCACTAGCCTTGTGTGTGTAGGAGCTGTGATGGAGAAGTATTTCAAACGAAGTCAATGACATGATTACCAAAAACTATGAGTCAAAACTGTGAGCCAATATGGTACAGTTCTGTAGAGAATCATGTCTGTTTTGAGGGCTTGAGATGTCTTCTCTGAATCTTGACATTCTGAACTGTATCCCACGACAAAACACCTAAACCAACTGACAACCAGTGGGACAGTGCCCTTGAGGGCCAGGATTGTGATGCTGCTCTACACCAAGACCTCCATCCTCAAAACTGTTCAAATGATGGATTATTGGGTTTTTGTATTATTTAATTATTTTCCAGCTATTGCTATTATAAAATAACATTTAACAGACAGATTCCATCAGTGCTGACATGGACCAGAAACATGACCCGCTTCCATGCCAGTTTAAAGACTGGGTGGAGCTGGTGACCCATGCTTCAGAACAGATTTTCTGTGTTTTGTAGCTATTTAACTAGCTATTGTCTTAAAAATTGTTTTCCAAGCAACACTAATTATAGGCGGCACTGGAACTGAAGAGCTGGGGGAAGGATTCTCATGAGCATTAAGTAATAACTGATAAAATATTTATCAGAATTAAGCAGCAATATGATCAATACACAAGTAGGAGGATACCTTACTTTAAAATCTTATATGTGTATGAGTGGGACTGTTTTTTTAACCATTTTAATGATGTTTCCTGGAAGAACTGTGCGGACATCAGTACCAAACAACATTTCTTATTATATCTGACATTATTTGTTTAGGACACATGAATTGATAACAGATTAACCAAACTGAGATGAAATTACTTTAAATGCAAACAATTATTTATTACTATTACTATTTTTGTCCAAATTGAAATTTACACAATGTGACAATGCAGACAAATATGTTCAGTTGACACCACTACACATCAGAAGGTAAAAGAATACAGAGACAGAAGTGAGAAGCAGAAAGTAGAGACAGGTTAGGGTTAAGTGGAATGATTGAAGGACAGAAAGCAGGGAATACAAATTGAAAAAGCAGAGTAGTACAAGGTCCTGCAGGAATTCTTTCTAAGAGGAAAAGAAAAAAAGAGGCTGGTGGAAAGGGAGACGCGGCATCGTGTTCAGGGCTGTTGTGTTTCTGTCGCTCCCCCTCTTCAAAGGGACGCTGGCCTTAATGACTTTAACAAATGCTGCTCTGGGGGTTAGAGCTCGAACACAGCGCTGCACAGTACCTGCAGGACTAGAGCTGTAGGAGTGTGGCTGATGGCCCAGACAAGGCTCAGCAGGCAGCTCCAGGTGAACCTGCAGACACGATGGGCTGCAGCTAGGCTGGACTGAATGTGCGTTCTAAAAGGAGGTGAGTGAGGAAGGGATGACCTGTGTCCCACCGTTCATTAACTCTCTCTGGAGCCTCAACTTTAGGAGAACCCGCGCAGACACAGACAGGAATCAAACCCAGGACCCTTTTGCTGTGAGGCAAGCTTGCACATGCCCTAACTATAGCACCCCAACCTACAGCCATATTGTCTGTGTACCTACACGTTGTGCATCACTGTGGTGATGTGTTGTAATGTCTTGTGTCTCTGGGGTGTAATAATCAATGGTAGTGCTCCTACCTGCTCTGGGGGTGTAGCAGTCTGCTCAGAGCCTCCACAGTACAGCGTGTGCATCCCTGATGGATGCCCAACGTCCTTCTGTCCACCAGCCCTTTCTGTACAGAGAATATTTCTTGGAACATTTTACCAAAATGTCAGTATTTGTTCTGTCTCCCACAGTCGAAGCTTGATTGGAGATTCTAAATTGTCGTCGGTGTGTGAGTGGTTGTTTGTGTATATATGAGTGGCCCTGCGATGGACTGGCCATCTGTCCAGTGTGAACCTGCCTCTTGCCCGATTGACAGCTGCTATAGGCTCCATCATACGCACGAGCCTAAGTGGTAGAAGGTGAGTGAGTGAGTGAGGCCGGCATCTTCTTCTTCGACGTTTTCCCCCTTAAATCTTGTCACGCAGGTAATGGCTACAAATACAGATGCATAACACACATAAACACATTTCAGATATTCATTTGCAAAATAAAATGTTCATCATTTTCCTTCCATCCATTCATCATCTGAACTGCTCTGAAGGGTCGTGGGCATGCTGGAACCTAAGCCGACTTCATTTTGGCGAGAGGCAGGGGTCACGCTGGGCAGGTCACCAGTCCATCACAGGGTCATTCCTCTTTCAGTTCATAATTATTGTGTTGTGCTGTGCAAGGTACTGTATAGGTATTATTAAATTAGAGGTGATGAAACCTATCGGATGGAAGGTATATTTGGTTTGAGTAACGTAGAACCAGAGACACAGTGGTACATTCTCTGCTTGGACCACTGAACCATATGAGAAATTCCCACGGTGGGAGGGCAGCAGCTTACAAACAGAAGATGAAGCTGTCAATCGGATACATTATCTCCATTCCACCCAGTTGGTGGAGGAGGTCGCTCATATCTCAAAGAAGCTGATAACCCCAAGGACCAACAGAGCAGAGGTCCTCACAGTCCAGAAGATGGGCTGACAGAACATCCAGCCCTCCTCAAACTAAACATATCTGTGGCACAAGCCAAACTAAATAACTGAAAAGGTTTATAGATAGTTACTGAAAACAGTCTCCGAGTCACAGTTATGACTACTATTACAGTGCACTCTGAGATGGAACTGACTATTATATGCCTGGACAAAGATTTTTGAACTCTAAGTAAAATAGTAAAGTCACTCTTCACTCACCCTCATGCTCTAATCTGGAAAGCGAACTCTGTTCCCAGCAGATGTTGTAGGATTGTCTGTGTGTGTCTGTGCTTATCAGCAGACTGAAATAGTTACAAGGGTTAACAAGGAGTGCAGTCTGACACCTGGGCTGTCCGACCTCACAGCTAGTGCACTGATACCCTTTTTTAAGCAATGTGGACTATGTTGTAGTTCTTGGCTGGTTCAAGTGCCAGTTTAGTGTTGGCGGAACCTGTCACACATCTAAGAGCTGTTTGCATTAGAGTAAACTAGAGAGGTATCGTGTAACTGTCTTTGCTTTCCCATCAACAGCAATTGCAAGCATACAAACAATAACAACAACTCTTCATCCCGGTTATGTTGCTTCTGCTCTTGTGATTCTGTATCCAGGACATTTGTTTGCTGTTAACCATCATTGCTAAAGACAGTGAATGCATTTAATTAAAATATACCAGAGATTTCAAAATATATTTGGATCACTGGACAGAAAAGCACTGAGTGAAAAGCTCGATGGGCTCAAAGAGTCACACTCATGAAGGAGGTAAGGTTAACAAAAGAATTCCAAACGTCTGGTTTTAAACGTAACATCAGTGATGAGAAAACAAGGTCTGAGTTTTTCTTCACTACTTCACGTCACAATTCTGTGAACTTAAGGACTGGACAGAAACAAACCAGATATTGGTTGTTTATAAGATAAGATAAGATCGTCCTTTATTGATCCCACAGTGGGGAAATTCAATTGTTACATAAGCTACAAAAAATATTCAGTTGCAAAAGAATGAAAGTGTGCAAAGAAAACGCCTTACACTCGTTGACTTGCATCCAGCTCTTCCAGGCCTAGTGGTAAATCTCCTCCTGTGGGGCAGAATGAGAGGTTAAGCATGAGCTTCATGCCAGGGCTGTCTTCAGCTGACGTATGAAGAGGTGTGGGCATCCTGTCTTATTCACAGACTGAGCGACACACCTTGAAAACAGCTCATTCTGTCAGACGGCTTGATTCTCATTTTCAGAGCTACGTGGTTTTGTGGCATGAAAATTTGCAGACACCTTTGAGGCAACCAGTTTCAATATTCTGTATCCAAAAAAGTGTAACGGGACGTAAATGTTTTCTCCAGGGCGAGTGTAACCTAACAGTTAACCTCACTTGTTAACAGTAATGTATACAGATAAAAAGAACCAGTTTCATTGAGCCAGCATTTTGTCATCAATAGTGTGGATGAAATGGCTGATTAATGACTGGTCTCTCACTGTGTGTGTGTGTGTGTGTGTGTGTGTGTGTGCTCTACCAGTTGATACATCTGATGTGAGACAAGCTGGCTCTCTGACAGGAGCTGTCACTGGAATAGCAGGGGGGTCCTTATCAATTGACCCTCCCAGCTGCCAATCAAGTCCCCTCACCATGACGACCTGTTATCTGCACAGCACCCAGCTCTCTGTCACTCTCTTTCCCTCTTCTAGAGTTTTGACCAGGATTAATGAAATGGGATCAAACAACTCAGGTGAAAGAAAATGATGCAATCCTGAAATAACTGAATTGACGTGGGGAGAAAATCAACTTTACTGACTGAACAGCCTGGGCCTGCTTTAACAAATGTTATTGTTTGTCAGGGTTCAATCTGATCCAACATCTGTTTGCAAAAGATTTAAATCATGTCTCTGTTTCCAGAATATTCTCACTCTCAGAACATGCAAATGAACAGACCTGGCATTTCGACTATGTAGCTCCCACATCTTCCATCATTCTTTACAGGAGGCAGTTTTTCCTGAGAGGCCTGAGGAAATCTGTGTCCAAGCTCTTCATGCCTGGTATCAATGCTGTCACCACTACAGCTTGTTTAAGTGTCACTTGTTGCGTGTTTGTTGTGAAATCAGGCTGACAGACGTGAGAAAACCAAAACACTGGAAAGTGCCCTAAAAAACAGGAAGAAATGACTGCAGTGGACAATAAAACATCAAGTTAGTAGTAATATGAATCTTAATGGAAACATACATATTATGCCAGAAACAAACAGAGATTTATCTATGCAGTAATTCAGTTTCATTCAGCTAGTGGGTTGTGGTCGATGGGACTGGAGTAAGAAGTTCTCAGATACGGAGAGTTATTCTGTGTGATCCTTTCAGTATGGCTTCACACATTTTATTTGCCGTATCCTTGTTGTCATAACAATTATTACCCACAGCTGCTCTCACACTACAGCCAAGCAAATACAGGATCAGAAAACGTATGTGTTGAGTACACAACAAGCTGGACTATTGACAGGAGCAGTTCAAAGGGATGTCCAGGTCCACGCGTCTGGGGGGAGGCAAACACACTGACAACGTCCTGAACATCTGTTTCTTTGTCCCATAGATGTCCTGGTGCATGTACTGATGCACTCATACCTGGCCAGAGGGCTACAGAGAACGTCTGAACCATTATGTTTCACAGTGGACTAATCTAAAAAGGCTTCTAATGGCTGTGACACCATTCTCCTGTGGGATCTCCTACCACAGCCTTTTATGGGCTCACGTAGACCTCGACTGGATCCCACGTGAGCTGAAAGGTCCTCCAGATGATGTCAGGACGAAATATAAGCTTCATCATTCACTGTTTTAGGAATATTAGTTATCCCTCATCCTCACAGATGAACAACAGAAGGGGAGACAAATAGTGTCTTCTTCATGTCTCTCTCTACACACACACACACACACACACACACACGGACTGTCACAGAGAAAGGCAGCCTGTTGCCTTTAACAGTAGAGGAATGAATATGTAAAGAAGAGCTTATAAATAGGGAGCTGAAAGACCCCCAGCTGAGGCTGCTCGGGGCCGGCCTCTCTCTCTCACTCACTCACTTACACACCACACACACACACCAGCTGAAGGCAAGCAGCACTCAATCAAAGGCCTGTAAGGGAAATAGTTGTTAACAGATCAATCACCTGTAGGATGACCAACCGAGGAACAATCCATCTATGGCTCAAGCTGTATGTTAATGATGTGTCACTGCATGGCTGCTGATGCACGTGCACGCACACACACACACACACACACACACACACAGACACACTAACTGTCACACAACAACAAAAGCGCACAGCTGACATCTGATGAGGAGCGATGTGTCGCTGTTTGGTTCCGACAGTTTGTTGGGTTTATTGCAGCCAGATTCACCTGATAATGTAGGAAGCTCTAACTCTCTCTCCACACACTCCTCTGACCTTGACACACTCTGCAGGCTGTTTTGGAAAACTGCAGTTTAGATGCTAGTGCAGAGCTATGTACAGTGACACGACACCGTAGATGATGAAGCTGACGTTGTTGATGCTGGAGAGGAAATAGTTTCTGTTTTTAACTCAAATTGTCTACTTTCTGAATCCCTCTGGGGAGATATAGTAGGTGGACAACAACACCTTGAGGGAATCTCTCCAAATTTTTGACACAAACTTGGACATGTGTGTACTTGAATAACCGACTTAGTGGATTTTGTTGATCAAAGGTCAAGGCCATCGTGGCTTCATATGGCTCTTTACTGTGATCACTAGATCTTATGAACCTTCAGGAAGCCCATGACTGACTGGACTGGTGCTGGCTCCTCTGAGTCAGAAGGGTGTCTGTGATTTAGAGCAGAGAATGAAGCAGCAAACAGACAGACAGTGTTTGAATGAATGGGAGTCAGAGCAAACTGTAGCACACATTCAGCAGCTGGAGCTGACTTGTTTGTGTAGATGTCTGTGTGGTCGTGTGTTTGTGTTGTGGTACAGCCACTGTCTTCTGTTTCCTTCCGCCTGCTGTCCTCTATGTATCTGTCACTTTTCTTCCTCCTTCCCTGCCTTGTATTTCATCCCATCTTTCCCTTTATTCACATCTGTGTAACGAACTACAAACGTCAACACTGTTTCCGAGGACAACACCTCCAAAGCCTTTGAACGCCACGCCCCCTGTGTGGCGTAAAGGGGTTTCATGTTTACATGTAGTGTCTGAATGAAACACGAAGCTTCAGACAGATGATGGTAGGTTTGGAAACAATTATAATAATGAAAGAAAAAAGATGAGTGACGCTCCTCCTGCAGTATCTTTTCTCTTGCTCGTTTTTCCGCTCACACTAATTCCTACTTGTGATTTCTTCTTCCTGTCCATCCTGTCAGCTCCCACCAGTTATTACTGTGGCCCCGCTAGCCACTGCTGACACTGTAATCATCATAGCTGTGGTTGGCTGCTCATTACACCCGGGATGTGCTGTGATTTGGACAAATTGCGATGAGATGTCTTTGCTTATCCAAGGGTAAAAACACTAGTTGAGACATACAGGGCTGGATCAGGAATAAAGAAAGTGGACAGTAAAGGGAAAGGAAATCTTCCTTTTGTCAGGGAAAGATGACGAAACGTCGTTTAAACTTAGTTTCTTGTGGTTGTTGTAGGGTAGTCATAAGCCAGTACGGTGAGCATGGATGCAAGGACTCTGCCATGTTATGTATCGTAAGCTTCAGGAGAAATTTTAATGCCGTGTTTCCTTACAATTACATCACAACCCAGCTAAACTGTAAATGTTGTGTAATGCAAAGCACTTCAGTGTTCTCTCAGGTTGAGCTTAGAAAACAAAGGTTTCAGCAAGATTTTTAACAAGATACAGATGTAATCGTCCACTTTGAGGAGTCCAGTCTTTCAGATGCAGTCGTTATAAATTTACAATAAATAAAAGGCACAAATGACCAGTTCATCAGAAATAAGAACTAACGTCTCTGATTGGCTGAAAGGGGGCGAGTCTCCCTCAAAAACTCCATCTAGTTTCTGCCTGTTTGCATGTAAATACATACCACAGGTGTATTGGTGCAGTATCAGCATGTCTGCTCTCCAGAGCTCAGTTCGGAGTTTTGTTTATTGCTGACAAGACTCGCAAGTCTTATTACATGTGTGAATACACAAGACATCTGCATGTGCATACTGACTCAACCTGTCAGCTGGTGAATGCAAGACTGAATGTTTTATGAATATTTTCATGAATCAACTTTAAGTAGAACGAGCTGTTTCACAAACTAGTTTGGAAAGTAGCTAATGCCATTAGCATCGTATGGCCCTGGAGCCTAAAACCTGACTTAATGTTTGTTTTCTTCATGTGACTGCACATGTTTCACAGCACACAGAGGTGGCCTGAACCTTATACAGAGTTTATGACACACTCCATGACTCACATGCTTTATGTTGACCTGGGTCAACCTCACACATCAGAGCCGTGTCTTCCGGGCCAGGTCCAGAATGTGGCTGCTGCTAAAATCATAGGTTACAGGTGGTCAGTTGGTTCTGGGCTTGAAGTGGACTGAGCTCCACCCAATACATGTGGACACGACTCTGACCGCAGCTCCACTGTCCAAGCCCAGTCAGACCTACGAGTTCTGTCATTGGCTGTGCTCCACAACACACGCAGCAGTAATTAATGCACAACCTGGAAGCCAGTGGTTATAATATTGAAATATTGTTATCTGTAATTGAAATTAATAAATGAAAAAAGTAAAAACTGATTAGGTGCGTCCATGTTTTCCAGAATGTGCAAGGTTGCTGAATGACTTTGTTAGTGGTCAGCAGCTCCTTGTATGTGCTGTTGTCTTTTTTGTTGCAACAAAAAAGTTATATTATCATATTAAACAACATGTTCACACACAGATGCATGCGCGCGCACACACACGCACATTCACACTCGTGTGTTGTCATGTCAGTGTTGTGTGAGAAGCTGCTGACTTTAAAGCTTTGTACAAAATGATGTGAAACATCCAATCAACAAAACAGCCATAAAGCTCCATCCAGGCCAATTAGCTTTAACATGTACCTCTACTAGCCTAACCACTATTCAAACTGCTATTCAACTCTCCAAAATCACAAGAGCTCCCTCTATTTTACACCCTGGTTCAAGACCCAGCTCAGCCAATCAAGGGGCCAGCTGGGGAAACTGCTATTGTTGTGTTCTGCATATGAGTGACCATAAAGGGCCTTGATAGGGCCCACTGTGGGTTCCCAGGGACCCAAGACAGGGGTCACAACTGGGAGGCGCTGGTATTGTTATTCGCAGTGGCAGACGCTCAGGTTTCCCTTTTGAGTGCTATTGGGGAATCCAGAGTTACAGATAGTTGTGAACTGTCACAACTTGTTGAGATGATGGTCTGCTACACAATGACCTACTGCAGGGTACAATGAGTTCAAATAAGTTTCAAGGTAAACTCCCTCTGCTCCCTCAGAGGGACACAGGCACAGACACTGATGGTCACCTTGCGTATTGAGATGTGTATTGGTGATTTGCTGTTTTGTGAATTTGAGAGTCGTAAATGCACAGAGGAATAACAAGTCTGTGCCACTTGCCAGTGAAAGAACAGTGACTAGAAGGAGGTGGGGTTAAGGTGCCGTGAACCTGCCGAGCAGTAATGTCATGAGCGAACACAAAGAAGACGCTCGGGGGCTCTCTCTCTACCAGGCTGAGGGTCTGGACAGGCCCACGGAGTCACCTACAAAGATAAGGAAATGATTGCGACTCATTTGTCCCACTTCCAGCTTCTCACAGTTCTCTGACATGAGGAGCAAGCGCCTTTAAATGCGTCGCTAGTGTCCTCTAGTGGCTGTTACAGTTCATGCCTTGTGTCTTTAGGGTCACATGCTTTGAATGTCTAGACAACAAGCACAGTGCAGCATTATCACTATATGTGTATCTGTCCTTCATTATGCAGGACGGCCCAAGTCTTTGTATGATTCCATACACTGTGAAACATTCTCTGAAACATCTTCTCACCACAGTTTTCAGGTGATTCAGTGCTTTATATATCCTGTGGACTAAGTTGATTGGCTTTTATTTATGTAATCAGAAGTTCTGTTCTGTATTTTTAAAAAGCTTACTACTAGGGCACAGAGGGTTTGGGGTAGACATAGACAGGAAGTGTGACTTGAACCACTGAAGCCCTGAGGTTCATGGATGACTGTAACCAAACCATCACATAGAAGGTGAGGCTTAAACGCTCAGCATGGCTCTAGAACAAAGTGACTTATGTGTACCACACACTAACTAACAGCAAAAACAACCATTTCCTTTTTAACATAGATTTTGATTGACAGTAACACTCATTGTCATTATTACCCTTTTTCTTTTTGCCCCAGTGTGTCCTGAAATCACTGATGTAATGTGATGCAATGTGGCAAACGAGGAATGAATGTGGACATGTTCTTGGTAAAACACAGGTTAAAGCCATTTTCAAGTGATTCTTAATTGAAATCTGTGAATTTCATCATGTTTACTCCACGTCTGCTACTAAATTAAGCGTTATCCATTTAACACATGGTTTGTTACGATGCCATTAAATGCTAATAGCAACGATGCGATGCAATGCTATTAAATGGCTAATCATTAAGCTTTAACACCAGCACCACATTTACATTTACTTGCCCTGCACTGCACTACACACACACTGAGCTCATCCACATCAAAGTCAGAAGTTCCTAACACATTGAGGAATGAAAGGCTGCAATCAACAAGTGGCTGCTCTGAATGATGTGGGAGAACATGTGAGTAATGGAGCACTCAGCTGAAACCAGCTCCGTTCTGAAAACACCTCAGATGCTTATTGGCTGGCTTCGTTAGCATACCAGTGCCCTGCGGCCATGTCTGCAGCCCTGGGGCAAGGCAGCTGCCATTAACATTTAAAGCAGGCCCACTGCACCACACCTCTCAGTGCCCAGATCTGCCGGTCCCGCCACCACGATGTGCGGACACCTGGAGTCACAAATGTGCAGTCGAGTATTCCAACATATTCAGGGAAACAGCTACATCATTATTGTTTTAATGACACTGAACAGGAAACATGGCCGTATGTAGCCCAATTACAGGTCCTGCACATTTACAGCATTGAGGACGCACCTGCTGTCCCATGTGACCGAACTCTACTTTACCACTTATCTCATGAACAGGAGACGTGAACCTCTTAACATCCATCTTCACAGACAGTCGATGCGATTCCTCTCATACTGTCAGTCTGTGCTGTGGTGTGTTTATGCGAGGGGGCGGTAGAACATGTGTCTGTGGGCAGAGAGGTGCTAAAGCATAAAGAATGGTTTGACCCAGCTAACTCTTGTCACGAAACACTTCCAGTCTGTAGCAAACAGGTGCCACATTCATCAGCTATGTGCCAGAGCATTTACACACCGCCATCAGCAGCTCTACACAACAGAGGGTAGAGGAGGAGACACATTCAGTGTCAGTAAAGGTGAAAGGTGGGAAAGATGTGCATCAACATTTATCAACTGCGCTTGTCAGTACAATAAATGGAAGGAAAAGGCATCTCTCCCTAATTCAGGACATTTTCCCAGCATACAAAGACAGCATCCACCTGCCCAGACCACCCACTGAACCAGACTCCCTCTAGCTCATTTGCATTGCTCCACAGAACACATGCTTGTTACTGGTGTTTCCTGTCTTCAGAGAGCAACATGATGGTGACTGTGTGTGTGAAAACTTTATGTCATGTATGACACACATGCTACATCAGAAATTCCCTTTGTTTACGTCTGTGGAGATTCTCAGTCATCTACGTGTTGTAGTAGATCATCCAGGAGTCAGATGATGCCTTGACTCAACTTTCAGATCCCTTTGTTTATGTTGCTTTTCATTTCAATCCAAATATGTTCAACATTAGATTTAGAACACAAGCAGCACAGAAGGAGACTTAATGTGACCCCGTCCAAACTTTACCCCTTGTAAAGCGAGGACAAGTTAATACGTTGGTGTTGAAGATTCAAGTTTCACACCACCACTCACACCCTGGTCCTCTGCTGCAGGCCCATATGACCTGTATGGGGATGCAGGCGTTATTTCTATAAAAAAAATCTACAGCCTGTTGCTGCTCCCGTTCCCCCTCCACGATCCTGCTCTGCTTTAATTCCAGTGGGTCGTCTGTCTGGTTTGATTGCGTCCTTTCTATCACTTGTGAGCCTTGTTCCACACATTTGTCACTTGTGTCTTTGTCTCCTTCATGTAATGACACAGGAAACACGGCTTTGCGTGCGTGAGCTCATTAGAAAAGCCTCTGTATTTATCTAGAATCATGTGTCTAACAACCAATAGTATTTCATTATTAAATGAAATGTTTTTTACAGGCAATGTAACTTGGTAGAAACCTCACATTTGACACTCATGTTATTTTGTGTCACAGTAACGTCCACGCCCTGGATGCAGGTCTCGCTGCTATTACTGGTGACGGTACCGTACTTTAGACGCACGCCTCATTTTTAGCCAGACATCAGTGAGTCAGCTCTCGGGAAGAGATAGAACTGCATACGCCTCTCTTTGTGAGGAATCTATGACTAACTGATGGCCCAGAAAAGTAAATACATACCAACCATGTAATGTGATGTCTCCTTGCTTTTTTGTGTAGTTGCAGTAGATGTTAATATCTCACTCACGCATCAACCTCTTATCATTAGGGGCTGCAGGAGCTTGTCCCAGCTGTCATTTGGGTGAGAGGTCACCAGTCTTTCACAAGGCCACACATAGATCACAATTCTCTCACAGTCTCCAGTTAACCAGATTGCAGGTTGTTTCAGAGCACCCACACAGACACAGCGAGGCAACACCTGCACAATCAGTTGTGTATCTGACGACAGGCTGTGTGTCGGCTTAATGCAGAAACTTAAATGAAGCTTAATGAAGTGTTTATTGGCTGAAGTCTTCCTTTAATGGCTCAAATAAACAGTGAATTGATAAAAAGTTACAAGCACCACAACTGCATACTGAAGTATAAACAGCAGCGCACTGAACCTGAGTGTGATCCAAGTGAAAAGTCCAGCTTCAGCCACCTACATCTTAGGTGGTGTTTGGTAAATGTGTGCAATATCACAAACAAACAAAATCACAGACAAACAGAAAAGAGAAAGGGAGGAGCAGCTCTGCAGTCCTGGTGAAAAGCTCCGCTCAGAGTTACGGTACAGAAGAAGAGCTGTCAAATTCCAGCGAAGCATGTTCAATTCCACCATAGCCGTTCATCTTCTTCAGCTTCAGCTGGTCCACGTGGACCAGGCTCTGGGTCTCCAGGATCGCCTCCTTCTTGGAGAACATTCGACTGATCTCCATGAACGTCTTGTTTTTCGTCTCAGGGATCACGATGTAGACATAAACAGCCACGAACAGGCATATAAAGGCAAAGACCAAGTAGCAGTAGGCCCCCGCTGACATCTGATGGATGGAGAAACAGAGTTAACTTGGTGCACCTGCGAACAGATCAACACCACCACAACACATGTATGTAAATCCCCGTGTTCTCTTCCTATTGGCATATTAAAGAAAAAACCTCAACCAATCAGTCTAAAGTGCAGAGTTATAATATAGTCACTCATCATCAGGTCTGGGGAGCACGGCTTCTACTTTTTAGGCCTTTCCTACAGCAGTCAGGTGCTCATATGGATGCAGAGGTAGGTCTCCATGTTCTGTAATCCTTCCTTGAGTGCATCTTAACAAACACTTAGATTAGAGGAGGAAGAAAGCCACCGTCTTCCTGTGGATCTAATACGAGGCTTCTGCATCCTGTTGTAATGAAATGAGGTTCATATCTTCCACAGGTAACACTTTAAGCGTTTTATTCAACTGCTTTGAATTTCTCTACTTTGCCACATCACTGACAACATGACTACTTTCAGTCACTTTCAGCTGGACACAGTGTAAAAGAACCCTCTCTCGTTATTCTGTGGCCTGTGGGTTTGTAGGAGAGGAGTTATCGCAGTCCCCCTGTGAATGTTTACACCTTTTTCTCTTTGCCAGCTTATCTGTTTATTACTTCATGTACGATTCTTCATAGTGTCATAGTTTCATTTCTTTATTAAAAGGTCCACAGCACTGCATTTGGGTCCACAGCAGCTCTAGTGACTCTAGTTCATCCCTGTAATGTGATAGTTAAGTAAACGTCTTCATATTAATCTAGTTTGTTTGTTGAGTTATACACAACATCAAGGAAGGTACAACCAATTCTGGAACATGAGACAAATCGATGGAGCAGACAAAACTGAGACAAGTTTGACCCTCGGGGACGCTTTTAATATCCTATACACGAGTTTTGATCATACCAGCTTAGGTTTGTTAATGCTTTGTAGCAATATTGATTATTAGACAATTTGTCTGTGTATATCCAAACAGTCCTAGCATGTTTGATGAGATGACAAACAGCAGTTTTAATGGGTGTCAGTGGTGCCTTTTATATGCTGAGTGTAACAACTGGAGGTACACACTGCAGTTTGACTCGCTACAGGAGCTGAGCTGGAAACTCAAAGATCAAACAAAGATACACTGTTTGGCCAAAATCTGGCCACATGCATGACCACGGCTAAAATGCAAAGCGTCTGAAGGTTCCCACAGGGTTGAAAAGCCTGAGTTCCTGCGTCAAAGCGGCTGCATTCTCTACACAAGCCTGATATTTATGCACAGATGCGGGGCGGTGGAACACAAGGACTGACTACAGCAGACACAACCTGATGGTGTTCCTATGGACCGGTGCTGGACCCCACTCTAAATGCTGATTGGCCTGTTATCTGAGACCTACGCCACATCTCTGCCTCGCTTGAATTCAAGAGGATAAATCATTTTGTGAGGTCCAGTGAGTCTGACGCTACCATTTATCAGACGTTGTCCTGCATTTAGAAAGACATTCATAGTGTCAGAGGCCAGTAATGCTTCAGCAGAGGAGGATGAGCCGAACTCACACTGTGCAGCGTAGCTCTCACCTGTAAGAAGGGGAAGACGAAGCCCACGGTGAAGTTGGACAGCCAGTTGAGTGACCCTCCTATGATGTAGGCTGCTGGTCGCTGGGACTGCTTAAACAGCTCTGCTGTGACCAGGAAAGGAACCCCAGCTGCGAAACCAAAAACGCCAATCACTACAACTCACACTCTGCTCAAGGTCCCAGTGTTGACGACGGACATGCTACAGTTTGATTTTATTAGCAGTTTCCAGATGCTTGGCATTAAATATCATGAACAGTGCAGGGCTGTACGGTGGTGTAGGGCTTTGCACTGGGGTCTGTTCTCCCAGTGTTGGTGTGGGATCAGTCCTAAGCTGAATTGGACGATCTGAACGGCCCCTAGGTGCCACTGTGACATCCAGTACCAAGGTCCAAGGCTCCCGCACCCCGTGACCCATATGAGGACAATGGATGGATGAACAGTACGGCCGAAGAGTAATGGAGGGCGCTGTAACCTGCTACACAGAGCCTGAGGCTGTGTGTGTGTTTCGCATGGAAACAAACCCACATTTCTTCACTGCCTCCTCGTCCTAATAGGCTACATTCAGAGATTTCTTCTACAATCACTGTCCAATGCCTGTATTGCTCACACTGAGCCCCGTGACCCTGTGATAACGTCTTGACAGACTAGCGTAGCAGAATAAAGATTATATTCAATTGTTGGCTAATTATTCAG
This sequence comes from Macropodus opercularis, assembly GCA_030770545.1. NCBI lineage: Eukaryota > Metazoa > Chordata > Actinopteri > Anabantiformes > Osphronemidae > Macropodus > Macropodus opercularis. The sequence continues at coordinate 16,172,788 of CM061103.1, forward strand.
TTCTTCGTTGCACTTCTAGAGAGAACACGCTGTTCGAGTCTGCAGTCGTGTGTGAAGCACTAAGACGGACGTGATGGAGCGGTGTCAGGTTGCGACCCAGTTTAAATGTGTTCCCTTTTATTGCCACTGGGCTGAACTAGTCTTGTTCATGCAGTGTAAAGCAACTTGCCTGGACCGATACAGAAACCAGCGATGATGCCAACCACACAGCAGACGCTGACGTAGCGCATGAACGACAACTGAGCCTGCGGGGAAACAAAGCACAACATGAGGAGCCAAACGGCCACGTTTGCTCATTAGACTTTTTCCAGCTCTACTTGGTAACTCAGCATGTAAATCACTGTTCAACGGGGCCGAGCAGAGCAGCGTCCTCCGCTAGATGATGAGGCACAGCTGTTCTTCTGCATTTCAGGAAGACTATGCGGTTGATACATGGCAACTAGGCAACAGGCAGTTTTTTATGACAACCTTCACACAACAGCAGGATAACAGCAAAGCAGGGGCCACATTTCCTACTTCACAGTGGTTTTTGCTTCTTTACTGAAATAACAGGTAAAGAAACTCCATGTTCCAGCTGTGGAAATGGCTCTTTTGAAATAGGAATCATCACATGACTTAGGTACATAACCCTAACAGACACACACACACCCACCTGTGCAATGAGAGACAACGTGATTCCTACACAGCAGATACCCATTATAGCGAACCCCCCGATCATGAGAGGCCTCCTTCCAAGTTTCTCTATGGTGAAACACTGCATGAAGAGATACAGGAAGCAGAGGTCAGCAAACTTTAGTTTGTCCAAAGACAACGCTTTAGGATGTTTGGAATGTTGGCATTGAAGTCAAGACATTCTGGCAGGAACCCTGACAGAAGCGTGTATGGAAAGACATGAAAGCAAAAACTACCAGGTACCACAGGTTCCACTCACGGAAGGATTCAAGCAGTGGAATCGACATTAGTGGCAAACAACTTATGTTAGTAGTTTTAAGTTGAGCTTTCAGTTTGTTTTTGTTTGCTTTGTGCTTTGAAAAAGTTTAAGTTGTGTATATCTATAATTAGAAATGGCTTTCTAGAAAGTAACTACACCTCTGTAGTTTCTCTGCCTACCCCAACAAGTCCAGCGATGATCTCTATAATTCCTGTTCCTGCTGTGGTATACTGGATCTCTGGAGCTGGGACTCCTGCGTTTTCAAAGATGTCGTTGGTGTAGAACCAAATCTGTGGTGGAAAAATGAAGAACAGATAAGAGGAATTGCTCCCTCTGGTGGAGCCATTAGGTGACTAGCCACAGCTCGTCATCTACGTCAGTCCTTGAAAAAGTCTTGTTCTACTTTAGAATCAGGGTGAATTTTGTCATGTACCTTTTTCAGGGTCTGCAACTAGATCAATGTAATACATAAGAGCTGAGGCTACTCATCCTCATGTGGGTTTGCTGAGAAACACGGATGAACATTTCTTTCTAGCATCTGGCAAATGTATGCAAGAAAAAAAAGGCTGGTGTACAAACTGAAACAAGGTGAGTCTGGAAGCTACAGTGATACAGCACTGTCACAGTAGCCAGCAGGCATTTGCTCACTTTTTATTCAGTTTGAGGCTTTAGGGGGAACAGGACAAGACAGGAGGTGTAATAACGTGAATCAATCGATCAACACACACACACACACACACACACACACACACACACACACACACACACACACACACCAGGAACTGTGCCACAGTTCACCCACTGTCACATGGACTTCGATCCCTTTAAGCACCTGCCACATCACAGTCACCATCAACTGCATAATTCATGTACTGAAATTATTGTCACCTTTGTCATTGTCATTATTGTGACATAATCACAGACAATGAGTCATTCATTCATTTTAATGAGTTTCTCGACTGCGTCATACATCATCTTATCCTGGTGCTGTCATCAGCAGTAGCACCATAGCCCCACTCATCATGTTTGTACATGTGCCAGCAGCACTAATTAGCAGCTAAAAATACAGCCTGGAGAAAGGCATGCTAATGAGTTCACTGTCTAGCTCCCACCCCGGTAACTATTCGAGTAATTAATGAATCTCGGGAGCATAATTCAAAGAGGGAATCAGACTAATTGTATTGTTAGTTTAGAAATGATGACACCAGCTTTTGGCTACATTTGTGAGACCACACGGTGCTTGTAAAACAGGCCAGATCAACCAGATGAGTGCAGTTCGAAGGCATAAGGTGAACAGGCTGGAAAGGTAAAAGGGGAGCGATGGGAACTTGAATGTTGATGAGGGAAATAGAATGTTAGAACCTCTGATGTTTCAATGGGGCGTTGTGCCAGAACATGATGCTGCTCAGCGCTGGCAGCCAACAGGTGATCGTGTAGCCATAGAAACATAATCTGACTGTAGGTACTGCTGCTAAACCCTGGTCTGGTGTCCGTGGGGGTGGTGATGCCTCACATGAGCCTCAGCTCAACCCTAGAGTGAATTTGCACACATGGGCAAAAGAGTGTTGTGCAATTTATCATGTTCCAGCTTTGGACTTGGAGGCGTTCAGAGTTTGCCATTACGCCTGTGCCTTGATAGGCAGGCGTCTGCCTGAGAACCAAGTTAAGGGAACATGTCTTTATTTGTAAAAAAAAAAAAAGTCACAAAACAAAAAAATTAGCAGTGAGCAGCTGGAGTTTTACATGCCAACATATGCTCACATGGTGGCAGCACTGAGTAACAGAACAACATGGCTTGTGTGAAGACTGATATAAATCACTTATAATATATATAATAGGTAAATACACATAACCTGTAAATGCACACGTTATCTGCTAATATTTGAACAGATCTACTTTGATTTGAACGTTATGGAAATTGAAATGTTCTGGACAGTCCAGTCACGTGCTGTTGTCTTTCAGTTCAACAGCATGGTAATAAGAGTTTTTATAAAATGTCGGCATAAACTAAGGAAGTGGGATCTACATGGACTTGTTACTAGTTTTGTGTTCATACTGCTGCTGCCAGTTGCTTTTTTTTAGCCCCGAGTGTCAAATCATTACCTCAGGCCTCTGCACAAATGGTTGGATTATTAGACCTGGGTGAGAAACCCAACAGTTTGTTATTAGAGCCAGTATTCACCTAAAAGCTTATCTCCACCAAATGACACAGACGCACCTTCAAATGAATGGTCATGTGTGTGTGATGTGGTTTAAATCAATGAATGCATGATTAATTATCTTTTTTATAAAAATTGGTCCTCCATATACAGTATACGCTAATCTTAATGTGTGTAACCTCACTGATCTATTGTGTTTCTAGACAGTAAGAAGTAAGGAAAGCACATTTACTTAGTCCTCTTTAAATAGATTAGTCAGATCTTGGGAGTCCTTACAGCATCGATGCCAGACAGCTGCATGCCGACGTTGATAACCACCACACTGAGCACCTGCCAGCGGACCGTGTCATCCCGCAGCAGGTTCCACACTGACAGCGTCTCTACTGACGACAGGGAGCGCTGCTCCTCCTGCATCTCTTCAATCTCCGCCTGGATGTTACACTTGGCTCTGTACCACTTTAGAGCTGAGAGACAGGAGACAGGGAGAGAGATCCAACAGCTAATCATAGCAACGCTATGCAACAGTACCTAGATTTACAGGGCAACGGTAGAACAAGCTTTCTTTCACATCATCTGGATCTTCTTCTTGTTGTCAGATGGCTGTTGTCAGATCGCTGTAGCTATATGTCACTTATGTACAGATGTAATTGGGAACAAACAATTCAAATTCAGTAACATCTATCACGTTATGTGAGTGTCCCCTATGGTGGTCATCGTCACTGTAAAGCATCTGCTGCACATCCGCTTGCTGATGTTCTACAACACTGACCTGTGATGGTTGCATGGACGTTACGCTTCTCAATCAGCAGGTATCTGGGGCTCTCTGGGAACCAAGGCAACAGCAACAGTTGTATGAATGTTGGTATCACCACCACAGACAGGAAGAGAGGCCAGTGCTCCTCCTGTAACAGTTAGCAAGCCGTCAGCCAGGATCTGGGCATCGAACACATGAGCTGCATGTGAGAAAGTAAACGTCAGAGTCACATGGTTGGGAGAAAACCTAAGGTCCCTCCTGCACACTCCAGACCGTGAGACTGAGCACATGCGATCTGTTTGTCTAGCCACGTGTCCTCCAGCACTGACAAGATGTGAGACCTGCTGATGTTACTTTTAAGAGCAGCTGATCTTCAGATCTCCTCTTCAGTCACTTCACTTAACATTTAATAATTAAACGTATCGGTTGCTGTTGTGGGACAAAATAACCAAATTAGCTGTTTGGGGGGAGAGGAGGGTCAGTTGTGTATAGTATTTAGTTGCTCCTATAAAGCCAGGCTACAGTGGCATGTAGGTACATATTAGATGTTTTGTTTGACCATTAGAAATATAAAACTGTTAAATTTAAAAGCTCATATTAAAAAAGAAAACCCTCCTGCTGGCCACTGTACCAGGCGACAACACCACGGTCATTTCACTGCAGTCCTCTAATGCCTCTAATAGTCATTTGACTACCTTTCCTAAAAGCTCATGTAGGCCAAGGATTTGGGCAGCAAAGACTCCGGTTCCGATAAAGATACTTGGCACAAGACCCAGGAAGCCCCGCAGGTTCTTCGGTGCTATTTCGCCCAGATACATCGGTACGACACTTAAAGAGATGCCTGCAGTCAAAAATACAGAGCAGAAAAGTAGAAGGATTTCAATATTATTATCAGAAATATACATATGCTGCTAAGGTCCTGCTGCACTCTGACTATTATGAGAAAGTATAACGCAAGAAGATTACAACTGCCCGAGTGATGACTATTTCTTTAAATCACCAGCCCTGCTACACTGAATGTAGTAAAATAGGATGTTATATGCTTACATAAATGATATAGATATACATCAGGTTCAGGAGAACGTTTTCTTTAAATTTACACGTCTTAAAGTTTATATATTGATTTAAAAACAGCTTGAAATGAATGTCGAGTAAATATTTTATCACACTTCAGCATGAAAACAAACACACAAAATTCAAGCGAAATAAGAGAAACAGGACTCCCGGGGAAATTTACTGGACATTCGAGGTTTAGCAAGTGATGCACAGACAACCTGTGGTGACTGAAACGGGGGAAGTTGCTTACAGCAGGTTATGTATTCATATGGGCATGAAGTGCATGTAATGATGTAGAGGTGTGCGTGCGTACCTGAGTGAATCCCTGTGATGAGGCGACCAAACATGATCATCTCAGGTGAATCACAAATTCTGCTGAAGCCCATTAGAGCTGCAGCAATAAACACCAGCACAGTCGTGTTTACTATGGTGCCTTTCCTGAATAAGGCACAGACAAAATAAAATCAACATCAAAGCATATGTGCCTGAGCAAACAAGGACATTCTAAGGACAAAAAGCTGGGCTGACAGCTGACTGTCCTTACAGAAAGGCTCACCTGCCAAAGCGAGAGACCAACATTCCCACAATGAGGGAGCCAAGCAGGCCTCCAATAGCAAAGACAGACACGGTGAGGGAGTACATGAGGGTCAGGTTCTCCCCGCTGAGTCCGGCTCCGTTTCGTCTCAGCATCGTCTTGTTGTAGAAGTCCTTAATATACTGAGGAGTAAAGAGGGAGAAGGCAGAAGCTGAAATGCGGTAGATGTACAGTGCTTTAGCTGTTAATGCTGCTCTTTGAGAGGCACAGCCAGTGTCACGCATCTCAAACAAAACACACTGAACTACAAAATACAGCAACAAATGTATTTATTATAGATTTGTTTCCTTATTTGTCTGTTCCCGGTTCTAACCATTCACACCTGTTCTGTTTACGCCACGTGGTTTTCGCACATTGTTGTCGTCAGTGCACACACTATCCCGCCCTTTCCTGTTTAACCTAAGGATGAACAAACCAAAGCTCTTTGAAGTACTGAACCAATACGAAGCACAATGGTTGATTGTGTTGAAGCATTTGAGTCACTTAGTTTGGTAACATCTGCTGGTTACCTTGTAACATTACAGTTTTCAGGGCAGTGCCATGAAACTGAGACTCTAGTGTGACTCTAGTCTCTAGACTCTTAGTCTGACAGATGTAGTAGTTGGTTTATGGGAACTTAACTCCCATACATACAATCTATTTTGCTATGGTACTGCTACACAATCTATTAAGCTTAAGCTTAAGAGTCTGTACTCAGTAAACCTACCAGTAAATATGTCTGTGTATGTAAATATGCATTCACTGTGTCTGAATCCCAAACCTACACATGAATAACCCAGAGTCTGGAGGATTGCACACTGTATCTGGCTTTGAGTTCTCCAAGCCATGTTCTAAACATCTCTGCTACACATGTGACATAATGAGGCCTAGTCAATAAGATGCTGCCTGTATCAAGAACAATATCCCTAGTTTAACCTTGGGCGATTTGATTGGTTTTGATTTCTGTCTGTAAATCCTGTTCATTCTGTTAATGCGTGAGCTCTGTTTGGTTTGGTTTCTTAATGTTCCTCTAACCCAGAGGTCCCCAAACCTGCCCACCGGTACTGGTTTTGTACCAGGCCTTCAGAAAAGCTGAATTAAAAAAAAAACTAAGTTATTATCAGAGCACAGAACCTCCCATGTGAACAAACCAAATGACCGTAGCCTTAAATGTTCAAGTCCTTTAATGACAACAACTGTTCTGGATTAACATCACGCCAGAATATCCAGACACCAAATATCACCAAGAAAAGCCCCGAATGCTTTTCTTCCATTTCTAGCATCTCATCTTTGTGAAGCTGGATTTTCTGCAGTGACCAAACCCAAATTATGGAGTAGACTGGACATAAGTAGCACTTCAGGTGTCGCTGTCTCCCATCATCCCAGCTGAGCCCGGCTCGTATCGTAGGAAGGCTCCACTAATTCAGGGGGACAGCGAGGTATAAATTATATACTAAATATAAACAACTAACACAACACAATAATTTTATTATTATAAAATATTGTGTTGCATGAAACCGGTGGCGTAAAAACGTTGACACCTCCACTGACTGCAGCCGTCCTCTTAGCCAGGTCTCGACATGTACGTTGAGGCTGGACAGGTCACCACGGGGCCACTAGACACTCTGAGCTACGGACACTCCACTATCAACCCAACGGCATGAAACCAAAGAAAACCTACACAGACACGGGGAGAACATGTAAACTCCACACAGAAAAGCACCCGAGTACCCTGGAATGGAACCCAGGACGTTCTTCCAATGAGGCATCATTGCTAACCTACACCATTGAAATAAGATGAGCATACATGTTGAAATGGGAAAACCCAACAAGAACTGCAGTTAATAGACCAATCCTTCACAAAATTGTGATTTCTAACACATTAGTTGCACAGAGTGGCCTCCACTGTACACTCACACATCACTGACTGGGTCAGAGGCTGCATTCCTTCTGATAAAATCCTCTATTTCACATTCCTCCCAACAAGTGGCCCAACACACACAAACACTCTCTCTCTCTCTTTCGAAAATGATGTGTGGAACAAGCAAACTGCACTTGTCATAAATGATTTATTTATCATCTATGAAAACTCCAGAGCAACTAAAGCAACAGTTACCTGGTAAGAGTTACTATAACTGGAGATAATCTCTCCATCTTTGGCTTTTTGGGGGACATGGTGACTATTCTTTTGGCCAGATTGTGCAAACAGACATAAAGCTTTTAGGTATATGGACCCAGAAGAGAAACAAAAGAAGAAATCACTTCTCAGAATCGTCTTAAAATCACAGTATGATAGAAAACTGGTGGTTCCATAGTGTTTGTGGTTTCTAGAGCATGAAGCAGGCGAGCTCACTGGATGTGATGTGGTACCTAACAAGGTGTTCCATGACAACGCCTGAGGAGTAGGACGATTTACGAATTATGCAATTATACGATATATATATGATGCGATATGTGCCAACTATACCATAGGTTTGTCATATCTGTGCATCCAAATGGCCAATGTTGTTTTGTTGTCGAGCTAGTTCTGCATGTTACTGTAGGGCCAATCACACAGAAGAGCTTTGTTTCTAAATGCTCTGTCCAAGTGTGTGGTTCTTCAACTTGTTTTAGTTCAAAGGACCATTTTAAGGCGTCAGTGTGATAGTTCTTCATTTCCTATCTGGCAACGTTGAGCAGACGCTTCTCTCTTTGGCTGCTTCCTCAGGCTGCTGTCATCAGGACAGATCTACATATAAATCCCTCCATTTGTAGTTAAAGCAAACTGCTGCATAGCTGATTCGTCAACATACAGATTTATTTGAAGAATAAGCAACTGTTAGTGTTTGGTAGATCAATGTTTCTGAGTGAGACTTGTTGCTGTGGTGTTTCGTTGAGTTGGTCCTGAGATGAACTGTTGAGCTGAGATGTGTGTTTGGTGTGCAGACTTCTATAATGCACTGCCGTAGCATTGCTCAGTTTAATGGCATCTCACGTCAGCCTTTCAAATTCCTTAATAAATGCTAAATTGCGTGTGTGTGTGTGGGGGGGGGGGGTATGTCACCATAGCAGGGGAGTTGACCACAGCCAGATTGTAGCCATAAAGCATGGAGCTCCCAAAGGATGACAGGAAGGCCACAGCTAACAGAGAGCCAGTCAGGTGCTGCAGAGAGACGGAGAAAACGCATTATTCTGACCACAACAAACATCTACAGCGAGGAAATCTACAGCCGTCAAGTTCTTGAGAAGGAGCTAATTAGTCTGAGAGCTACGACAGCACAGATACTAAAGTGAGCTCAGGGTAAAACATTAAATTAAAAAGAAAAGCAGACTGTGAAAATGAAAAAGTCAAACAAGAAATATAAAATAATAAAATAATGGAGTAATAAAAGTTATTAGCCTAAAAAGCTTTTAGTTGTACAACTTACACATGTACAAGCAATAAAACAGAATTAAAATGGAAAGCATGACACTTCCAGGTGTGCTTAACGTAGACCATGTGCAAATGAGTGTTAACAGTGCACATGTGCTGAGTGGTGTATGAGCAGGAGCAGCTCGGAGCGTTTAGTCCTGTGTGGTGTTATGGCTGAGAGTCTGGATCGCCTGACAAGCTTCTCCTCTCCTGTGTTGGACTTCCTTTCCTCTCTGGGCTCTTCGCAGGTGCCTGGGCTTGGATCCCTGGGCCTTATCCTGCCGTTGGAGAGGATGTTTGTTTCTGCCATCTTCTGGCTCGACTCGGTCCAGGTGTCACTGAGTATGTTGGCCAGGCCCCGTTCGTCACGTTGGCTTTTGCCACTTTGCATCTTCTTTCACAAACACTAATGCATGTATCACCTTTTTGGCAGATGATGCTGCTTTGCTGTCTCACTAACGTTATAGTGGTGCATGTTGCTGCACGTCTCAGCACAGTCTTGAGATCATGCAGGTACCAGCAGTCTAATCATCACAGAAGATGGACAGTTCAGCAACAATCCAGCAGCAGGACCTTCATCGGCTTAACACTAGGAGCAATGCAAGACCTCAACCAAATGACGACCGGCAGGCTCCTGGTTCTAGGTTCTGTCCAAACTCAGAGACTCTATGGTAACATTAGGGGCCACCGTCCTCTCATGTGCTCTGTGCTCACAGCCCAGCACTGGACCCCAGAACTGACAGGTCCACTGTTTGAGCCTCTTTAAATTTAACAGGAAGCACACATGACAGATGGTAATGATCCGATGAATGTCATGTTGCCTGTAACATTGTGAAGCATGACCAGTTTGGTGGTGGGTCTGTAATGGTCTGTGTAGCCCTGACTGCTGCTACAGTGGACCAGGATGAAAGTCAAAAGACTGAAATGTTTCCTTAGTGGGTTTGTCTTTTCTAAAGAACAATGATAGTGTAATAACAATTCTATTACGTGGTAACATTTTTACATGAATGGTAATAAATAATAATATATATAGTTTACTGTTAATGTGTGGCAGATTTGACCATGTGCCCTAATGACGACTATTCATCCTTTACCTCCAGCTGTCATTGGGTGATACGCCCTAGACCCTTCAGTCCCAGGGACACACAGACTCTACCTATGGGCAAGGCAGCATCACCAGCTAACCCGACTCATGTAGTAAGACTGGGAGAAAAGGCCACAGCTCCCAGAGACAACCCACACTTCATCATTCTGTCCAGGCCAGTTTCATTAATTGGAATTTTAAAATAGTTCTGTTGAACTTGTGGGTTGTGCTTCTTCATTATGTTAATAACTGATACATGTAACATTAATAGTTTACTGACTTACTAATCAAAATGTCAGTGATTAAAGAGGAACATTTGGTACAAAAGAGCAATGTAAAATTCATTTTGTTGCTTTTCATCTGTTCACCTTGCAGAAATGCCTGATTATGTGTGTGAGTATATTCATACACCATAACGTGCAGCTTGATGAGCTCAAGTTCTGATTGATATTGTTGTGACTCCTTCCACTTGCCAAGCAGCCTGAATCGTCTGTGATCTTATCAGTCTATAGTGTAACTCTACTTTTCTGTGTATATCTTACTTATGCTATGTAATTTAAATTCTCTTTATACATTGTATACATTTGAAATCAATCACCTCAAGCACACGCTTCCCACACACTCAGCTAGAATGATATCAGGTTTACAGATCCAATCAAGCTGATCGTCAGCTGCTTCAGTCAGGCCATCTCTGATTGAATCAACAGAACATCAAGGTTCTTGGATTCTATACTAAGTCTAAGTAAATATTTGAAGCTGACTAATAAAGTTGATATATGTTTTCCGATGCACTGCAAACTGAGGGTGTTGAAGATTATTTTGAAACTTGGTCACTAACTTTAAATATCTTGTTCATTTCAGCGGCTGAAATGTTTTATCACAAGGATGGAGTTACCAGTTAGAAAACTCAGTAGCAAATGCTATTAGCTGCAGGGACGCTATGTCTGAAACAATAGCGGATTAGTCAGCTGACGACCCTGGCTCTGGACCTGACATCACTCACGCATTCAGTCTCAACTTACCGAAGTGATTTTGCCCGACTCTGGAATTAATATCTCCTCAGCCATTTCAGAAATCTGTCATCCAGTCCCAAACAAAACAAAAAGCAGAGGGTTCGTAGCTATACCACACAGGATCTCATGGCTGGAGCAGCAGGCGTGGTCACACAGGTTCAAGTGGCTGGTTGGCTCATGTGCACCAAGTTGAGCAGCAGACCACAGTTAACAAGCTCACACAGTGTAATCACATGACGGAGAGCAGCATGACGGATGGAGAGAAAAGCCTGCTGGAAGCAATTAGCTGTAAGTGAATTTACAAAGAGCAGAGAAGAATATTTAATGCTCAAATGAAGAGCAACCAAAGCAAATGTACAACAACGCAACACAGCTGTGTGTCGAGCAGGTCCCTGAAGGCCACGTCATGAGTTTTATGATGGGAGAACTAATGTAAAACCATGACTTTGATCACTTACATAGACTTTTACCTCTTCTCAAGTATTTCCACCAAAGTTAAAGATCAAAATGCTTCTTACCGCTCGGCGCATTGGAAATCAATCACACAGTGATCACACAGGAATCATGTGCTTAAAATTATGGTTCCAGTGAGAAGAAGCGAGGCAGTGTTTTCTGTGAGTGGTCAACAGTCACCCGCCTCGCATTTCACATTTTACCTCCGCTGCTGCATGAAAGGCTGGTTTTGTTCAGACAATCCTGCTTTTTGGCACTGCCGTTCTTTCTACTAGCCTGCAATTCAACCCACGACAGTTTGATTATAAAATAAAGGTTTGTGAATTCCAGCAGCTGGACTGCGCCCTGCAATAATAAACCTAAGCCTTGGGAGGATTCCAAATGATGTGATTAACTAAACTGATGACTGTGGATTACTGTAGGAGTGGAAAACACATGAGTCCTTGGAACGGTCGTGGCATGCTGGAGCCAATCTGGAGCATATGCCAGCTGTCAATCAGCGAGAGCTGGGGAACACCTTGGACAGGCCCAAATGCTAACCACTACACAACCCTGCCGCCCCAGAAGACACACAACCACGTAAAACGTAACTAGTTTTTGTATTCTTGTAGTTACAAGCAGTCGTGGCTTTAAAATGTGGGTTCTACTGTATGTCGCACTGTAAGAATAGTTTAAAGATGGTTATTATGTATCTTTGAAGCCAAATATTGTCTGAGAAAAGCACGGATACAGTCAATTATGAGCTGAACAGGTTGACAAACACAGGCTTGTGACTCTGAAGCTCATGACATTTTCTTTAATAGTGGAAGTCATTGCAGAAATCAATTAACGTTTTAACAGCCACATGATCACATGGTTGAAGAGCATGAACTTTCTGAGAAGTAACAGGAAAATACAGTTGAAGTACATTTATTTGCTGTGATAAACTGTGCGCTGCCCTTTCTGTTGTGTTTTTATTTATTTGTAGTGGCCAAGAATAAAGAATCTAAACCAAATGTCTGAAACCACTGGACGTGTCCTTACTCACATTTTCCTTCTTAGAGGAGGGAGAAAGCGCGACTCTGATTTGTGTATTTATTGTGTTTAATTCAAGATATACGTATATTAATACGTATATAGACATAAGGGGTAAGCGTTGTATGTATAGTCAAAATGAAAAGTGAGAACCATTAGGAAGCAGGAGACACTGCTGCACACGTACCGTATTATTTTTTGTGGTGGCTGATTTTGCGTTAATGCTGCACTCATACTCATAGTAGGGTCACAGTTTTACATGAGCAGTGTAAAAAACTAATTCTACAACCAAAACAGTTACATTTCATTTGTTCCTCAACTGCCGTTGAGTGGATGACAGTGAGCACCAGTATTAGTGAAAGTTAATATTAAGGCTGGTTAAATGATGCAAGTCAAAGAGAAGCACCAGATACGCTTCGTTCCAGGTTTATGAAACTGGCAGGAACAGTGAAATTGATTTTCATCAGGTCACAATCTTAGAACATGATCAGCAGCAGTTCACTGTGCTACTGCCGTCCTGTCCCTTACATTTGATGTATGACACAGCACGTGAATGTTCAAAGCAGCATCTTGCAGAGAATAACACAATGTGAAACCGCAGAACAACGGAAGCCTGATGCAGCATTTAAGCCTCTCAGAGGATAAGCTTCTTAACAGTGTGTGGCACCTGCTGCTTGGTTGTAAATGCTTTAAACATTCACACACAAATTAGGATCACATTTAAACATCAGGTTTATAGTTGTCTCAATTTACAAATCACAGGTCAGTGACTTGTCTGTATATTAATCTTATCCTGACTCTGGATAGAAACAAGACTTTGAACCATTCCATTCACCCCATGATTGTCATGGCTTGTCTCCATTTCTTTGACGTATATTGTTTTCCATTTCATTTCATTCCACTCACTCACACTGCCTGACTCTGCGCTGGAGTCACCTTAGTTGTTGTTCATCATTCTGATTAACGTTGACTGGAGACACCACATGCATCCTCCAAGTTGGTTTTGTGTCCCTCCTGTAAAGAAGAGGCTCATTAGGTGGGCAAAGGAAGGAAGAGGAGTGAGTGGATGTGGAAATTACACCTGCTAACTCTAGTAACTCCTCCTACTTCCATTATAGGAACGCAGCCTTGTAAAGGGCCCACCTGGGTTAGCTGCAGGTCTTCAAATCAGTCTAAAGATGTCCGTCTTCCTTTTCCTTTCCTGAACCTGAAACATACATTGTCCGTCTGATCAAGAAAGAAATCCAGGTGCCGTGATTCAACTTCCAGACCGACTCACCTGGATGAGTGAGAATCCACTCCAACACAAATGCTGAAAACACTGTAAACACTTCCTGATACGTTCAAGTGCTGTGTTCCACTCAAAATCGCTGGGTTTTGGTTGGCTGCTGCTGTTTATTGGCTGATGCTCTCCCAGTAGTCAGTCATTAGTAGGAGGAACTTGAAAATGAATTGCCTTGTGCCACTCTGGCCATCAGGACCATCAGCAGCCAGGCAGTACATGGATGGCTCTCACTTGTTTTCATTATTATTGTAACAGCCACAATGCTCAGAAAGACACACAAATGGTGCTTGCTGTCAGTGCCTTCAAACATCCCCATTAATTAAACTGGGAGACTGCACGTGTGTTCATCAGGACGCTGAGTGCAGCAACATAGCATCTCATTATTCCTGCAGTACAGAGTCAGAACGGAAGACAATTCCTAAACAGTAGATACTGCAGGAAAAGAATTCTTCACTCACCAGCAGGAGACTGGTGGTTGCAATTCATCTCCTAAAGTCATTTCTCTTTACTTTCTTGTTTTTTTTACCATAATATGGATTTGTCCAGTAGAGGTAGTAGCACTTAGAGCTATTACCTCTGTCGCCATCATTCCTCTGAACCCATGTAAAATCTAAAATATAATGAACTAATTAAATGCAACACACATTGTGGCTGGCGGCACAGTGGTTAGCACTGTCTCCTGAACCCTGCCTCTCGCCCAGCTGGGAGAGCTGGGACAGAGAAGAAGTGGTAGAAGATGACTGACTGACATATTGTGGCTTATTTAACAAATTTAAATTTCACATTTGCGTATTATTATTAAGAATTTTGTCCTCTTGCTCTTTCTTTTCCTTCAGTTTTCCCTCCATATTTCTTCTTCTTCTGCTTTTTATTATTCTGACTTTATTAATAGGATGAGTATGTTGTAATTATGTTAAAACACACACTTTTTAGCACTGTGCATAATTTATGTAAGTCCTGTCCTGTGTTGGCTTTTATCTTTGTCACTTTACTTTTAGTACATACTATTAAAAGTTTATTTGACTAGTGGTCAGCCAGTTGTTATTTCCCAGTATCTTTAAAGAACAACAGTCTTCAGCTTATTTCCTCTCTAAATACATTTGTGGTTGTCTCAACCTTCGGCCCTGTGAGAATTCTGGCCACTGGAGGTCACCAAAGACCCAAACTGGCTGAACTTATGTTCACAAAAATCATCTCAAGACAGTTCACAAAACAAGGTTTAAGACCTTACACAATACAGCAATGTTGTAGTGGCTCACTGCAGGATAGCTGACTAGCGATGGGTAGATTATGGCAATTATTAATAATTATCCCAATAAATGCACATGTTTGTTTAAACTATATTGCTGCGTCCTTTTGAATTCTCATTTCCAGTTTGGCTATGCTTTGTGATTTGGTGAGTTTTGTGTTTTACAAGTTCTGTTGGAAGTATTTTGGGCTGGTTTTTGATTTTAGGGGAATGTTTGTTTACATGTAAGTCAGCCATGCGTATTTATTTTTCATGATAAACTGGGATCAGAATTTTTGTACCTGATCTTCTCAGTTTTTCGTCTCAGTTTTCTCTCTCACAGGACTTGTGTTTCATTTATCTGGTACCTCCTCCTTCACACTCCGTCCTCCTTGGTCCTATCAACACCTACTGTCCTACTTCCTGGGTTTCATCTCTACCTCCATGTGTTGACATTGATTTGGGTCTTGTTCCCCAGTTAGACCTCTTACTGCTGCCAGACCTTATCCCTGCCATACAGTGATCATAATAATGTTATATTGTATATATCCTGAGGCTCTACTCCGCCATCTAGTGGACAGAATTAATGAAGGTCAAGTGGGTTGGGCATGTTTCTGACTGAATGGAATAAATTCCATGACGTCAATAAATATAGTCTCCACCTACATTATAGTATGTTTTTCTGAGATTTTAATCTAAACTTTTTAAAATCACAATGGTTGCGCATGACGAAATAAAAAAAAAAAAAGATGGAGGACGGTGACTGTGCTTTTGTGAGTTTCATTCCAGGAACAATAATTTCTCGAAGACAATCGATTTTGCACAAGAAAAGACGTGACAAAATATGATAAAATGTGCTTCAATATCCACAATATTTTAGAGAATGATAGTATTTTTCCTTACAGTTATTATAATGGTCATACCTTGCTGGAAGAAATCAGACCAAAATACTGCCAAACAGGGGAAATCTTTCTTTTCCTTTCCTGCTCCATCTCACACTACTGATACACTGATGCAGACAAACCACAACACCTCTCCAGTTTCATTTGTTTCAAATGCAAACCATGTGGTCCGACTCGCTACATGCTCTGACAGAGGGATGTTGGGAAAACATCCATCATGGTGTCTTATCTTAGCTTAGCTTACAACTGACTGGACCCAAAGAACAGAGTCTGTAGCCAGAAAGTATGCGGGTCCAAAACAAAAATGCCTTTATTAAGTGACACTGTTACAGTAAGTACAGGTATAAACTACAGGCGTAGGTTCTAGGGGAAATTAAACGATAAGACTGGTTATATGAGGTATAACCCAAGAGGCACAAAGAAGCCACAGAGAATAAACTTAATAGTATAACGGGATGGAGCTTGGAACAGTAAGCGATTCTATTAAATATTCCTGTTTAGTGCATGGCAAAATTTTCTTGTCCTGAAATCCTCTCCTTAAACGAACAATAAAACTACTGCAGGTACTGTATCACAACAGCACAGCATGAAACTTGGTCATAAATGAACCAATTCTCACTCACTCGTTCATCTTCTACCTCTCAGTTCTCGCCAGGGTCGTGAGCATGATGGAGCCTATCCCAGCTGTCAATCAGACGAGAGGCAGGAAACTGGAGAGCCCACATGCAAACTACATGTGATGGAATCACACCTGTCCAATAAACATCAGACTAAGTTAGAGAGTCATCTACCAGGCCAAAACGTGGAGACAGCTAGTTAACAGCAGTATAGTTGTTGTTTGTACCAAGGAAAGTCAAGTATTTCTGTCTACCTGTTTTTCAGAATATGTTATAGCTGGATGTTAGGAGAATGTTTTATAGGCTTCAGATTTCATTAGCCCAGCATGCTGCAAATTTGAGTTGAGTTGTCTCAAACTTTGAGTTTCTAGTATGGATGACAACCCCATTCTGAGAAAGGTGTGCTACAGCCTGAAGGTTGCTTAATTTAACTTCTTTGTTTTGTTCACAGCAGTCCATTGTTGGATTTTGCATATAAATATATTGTACTGTATACGCAGTCACACACACAATCTGAAATGTGTGTGCATGTAACCTGCCAGGTCTCCACAGTGGGAGTCAGCTGCTGCTGTAATCCAATTAAAGCAGTGTGAGCGATTTGTTAGACACCTCTCATAATGCAGCAGTTATAAGCTGTGCCTGTAATAACTGCATTAAACTGGGACATAAATTTGGACTCTCTCTCTTTATACAGTACATTTGTGTATATATATACAGCCGTGGCCAAAAATATCGACACCCTTGCAATTCTCTCAGAAAATGCAGCAATTCTTTCAGAAAATAGTTCGAATTGCAAATGTTTTGGTTTTCACATGTTTATTGTTTTTGTTTGTACTGAAACAACACAAAAAAAACAGAAAAGAAAAGTCAAACCAGACAAAAATTCACACAGAACTCAAAAATGGACTGGACTAAATGATTGGCTCCCTTAACTTTTTATTATTTGGCATTATTTGGCTTATTTGGCAGCACCCTTTTTGAAAAATAACTGAAATCAATGCTTCCTGTAACCATAAATGAGTTTCTTCCATCTCTCTACTGGAATTTTGAACCACTCTTTTTTTGCATACTGCTCCAGGTCGTTCAAGAGGCCAGGTTTGAAAGAGTCCTTCTCCCACCTGCTGTTGTGAGATCTCTCCACAGGTTCTGTGGGATTCAGATCTGGACTCATTGCTGCTGTTTCAGAACTCCAGCGCTTTGTTTGGAGCCATTTCTGGTGCTTGTTGAAGTGTGTTTGGGGTCATTGTCCTGCTGGACGACCCATGACCTCTGGTGGAGACGCAGCTTTCTGACACTGGCCATGACGCTGGGCCCCAAAGTTCTTTGGTCATCATCAGATTCCATGACAGCGTTCACAGAGTCAAGGCCTCCAGTGGCAGAAGCAGCACAGCAGCCCCAGAACATCTCTGAGCCTCCACCATGTGTGAGGTAATTCTTGCATCCATGTCCAGGGAGGTTAGTAGCTACAGAGCCATGCGCTGTAAACATCTGGATGATATTGGCACAGTGTGACACACAATACAGAGTCTATTTCTCCTTTTTACTGGTTGCAAGTGTGACCTGTTACTTGCCACAGGTGGGTCTAAATACAAATTACAAGAGCATCACTTCCTTGAAAACCAATTATTTCTCACAATTTTGACAAGGTCCCCTCCACTAAAAGTCCCTTATACAACCCTGTCAGCCAGGCTCATTCCTGTAAAAGTTTAGAAAATAAAGAAACAGCTGCCACTGGGAGTGATGGCTGCTGCTGCTTGCTGTGGGTGGGTGAGGGAGTGAGGCCGAAGTATTGAGCTCCAACTGAAACTGAACCAGCACCTAAGGAGAAAAACACATGATTTATTTGCTACATTCCGCTGCATGGAATGAGAGACTTTAATCCGGGCTGGACTGAACCACAACAGCATAACAAATATATATTTTTGAAGATGGTGAGTAATGTAGGTTGGCAGAATAGTCTGTCCCCATACTTCAGGAAATCCTCCTCCCTGTGACTTCGCATTGTATTATGAACACAGTTCTGAACAGAAGGAGTAATTAATTTTTATTATTAATCCAAACAGGCACAATGTAACATACACTGGAGGGAGAAACAACTGAAAGGAAGCTCATGGCATCCAAGCAACAATCCTCCAGTAAGTATGCAAACTGAGTCGTACTTGACTCCTACTTGACTTGGATATGGCACAGAACAGCAAAAGAAGCAGATCAGGTGATCTCCTGAACCTTCAGAGCTAAAATAGTCAGACAGGTCAAAGCAATTACCCGTTAAACTGGCAGACATACTGTAAGAGTCAGAGAAAAACTGAAACAGAACCTTCAAGATAAGATGCCTCACTAGAAGAAAAGCAAAGCCTCCAGTCGTCACATTATTAAGGGGGAGCTTCGCATGTAACACATGTTCAGTTCATTAATTAATTACGCCCACAAGGCCTGGCATAGAGTATTAATGATATTCTTAATCTCAACAGGTGGTCAGTATCTCAGGATGAGTAACTAGGACTCGCTTTGGTGCATCTTTCCTCTCATAGCTTTCAGTCCCTGGGACACATACAGTAGATTGGAAGAGGCTGAAAAGCCTCATTTTCCATCCCTCTGTGGGTCGGCAGCAGAAGACAGTAAAACCCGCATGTGTTAAGCAAATCGTTAGAAAAGTCCCTGCTTTTAATAGTAAATTTGCTTTACTATGGTCTATAACAGCATATGTATAGTTTTATATGCAGGACATTACTGTCCAGTTGCACAAGTATTAATACTGTAAAAACTGACTTGTAGTAAAGTTTGATGCTTCTTGGGATAAAAAAGGGACCAGCTGAAATGTTTGAAAACAGACCAAGCCCAGCTTAATAAGGTTCAGCACTAGGTTCAACTTCCAATTTTCTATATAATGTTTTCAGTGTTGCCCCATTCTACTTCATAAATACATTAGCTGGTAGATAAAAACACACGCAAGCTAAAATCAGCAAAGTAGTGGACAGTTAACAATTAACTACAATTTGAACCCTGTGAGCATCGAACAATAAAGACAACGTGAGTTATTTTATCATGTGTGTATTTATGTTTAGATCCATGCCCTTCACTGGACTAGTCATAGGTAACATGAGCTACCATTATGTGAAACTGTAACATTTTGTGACATCCCTTCACAATTTGGCAGTTAAATGGCCCATTGTGTTCACCAGCCAGTCTCCTGTCAGTGAGAAGGTTGTTGGCTTAATTAAATGTTAACATGCTGTGTTGGACAAACTAGAAGTAATTTTAAGTGTTGATGTTCACTTACTATATATTAGAGACAGGTTACATGCTCGTTTTAATAATTGTTGATGCTGTTTAATAACCAAAATAGCCATTCATTATTGAAGACCTACCATTATCATACAATATAACTGTATGTCAGTTAATTGTACTTCTTAGACTATCTATATATTATAAATATACTATCTATATTATAAAATGTCTTTTATATGATGCAATTCAGATAACAGCAATATTAAAATGGCAATAACCAGATAGAAATGAAAGGACTGCCTTTTCCATCCCAGCTGTGGAACAACTATCCAGCAACACTAATTTCACTTTGCTGACGTTGAGATTTAATGTTTGGTTCTTCTTTACTGTACAAATGCTGATGCATAAACCTTATGAAAACAAAAGCATGTCATCTCTGAGGTATAAGAAGTTTTCAAGTCTGCTTTGGTCCTAAGTGGTAAAGTTTGGTGTTGCAGCAAATAGCGTGCTCAGTAATTATAGTTGAGGCTGTAGTGAAATCACAGGAGCAGCAGGAGGGTGATAGCCACTCCAGCTCCATCGCTGGCCACCTCCCAGCCTGTGCTGACATACCTCACCACACAGGCACACAGGCGAGAAATTAAGAGCAAGGAGACGCTGATAGCTCTTGCTAATGTTACAGGCCAAGAGGTTACTGCCAACATGTACACGTGTGGCCTTCATATAGTATATAACACTAGTGCATTGTGGCAAGAACTGTACATACAGTACATCTCAGCTTTAAGAGTTTGTCCTTCATCAGTCTCAATGTGAGACTGTCACACTTGAAGGCCTACATGCTCCCACTACCATCTAGCAGCAGCACTGTGAAACAGGCAGAGGAGAGCAGCCAGTTAGCACAAAGGATGTCATCAGCGTAATGGTCACTCGTTGTGACACTGGCCCATTGGCTTCTGTGGTCAGATTCAATTTCAGCCAGTATGACTGCGAGCTGTTCTGCCATTAGCTGACAGCTACGTGTCGCCGCCACAGAGTTTGGGGGTCTGGCCAAATTTTAAGGCCAATTGACTTTTAATATGAATCACGCTGGGATGCCAAGGACTCATCCCATTGCTGGAAATTAACACCCTGTAGCAGACACACACACACACACTTACTGACTCACAAACAGTTATTAATGGCTTGACTGAGTACTGTGATTGTTTTCCCTGCAACGAGACAAGCGCCATGCGGTGCAGCCTATAACACTTGTGGTGCAGTGTACAGTCAAGTCAGACGTTTCCATTTAAGACTGTCAACCCTGCACACTGCATGTTTCTCAGCTTCTGCTTTCACCCTCCTCCTCTTTTGTTTTTAATGGCCTTGCTTCCAATTTCTCCTCATCACAGTTGTCATCCTTTTATTCCTCCATTTGGGGTTTGTTTTATTTCATTTCATGCAACGTCTGCATACAGTTCACATTACAGTATACTACTGTAAGTCTGCTTTGGTCCTTTTGGCCTCATGAATTGGACAACTTGCCATTGCTTCATCAAGGGACTAACAGCATAATATCAGTAACAGACGGTGGCAGTTGGGTGGTGCAGCAGGACAGGTACAGATCAGAGCCAGAGTCTGTGGAAGGTGCTGAAACATATCTGAGCTGAGAAACAATAGTCCAGAGCTTCTCCTGACTTTTGTGCAGATCTGTTTCACAGCTGCAGGAGGCACTATACTTTAATTTTTCCACCAGACCCCATAACAAGTAGGTTCTACTGTATGCACATCATGGTTTTGTTTGAAGTAATACAAGTAGCAGGTTATGGTTGACATACTATTACCGAGGCACCCTGGCAGCATGCTACATCACAGATCCTGACAACCAGGTGAAATGTGATCACTTTGGAGAACTGGTTGTATTTTTCTGGAGGAATGGTGTATTCTTCCTTGTTATGTCGTGCTGTCAGTGTTTCAGGTCATAATTATCTATAATTATCATCATGTAGCATGACAGTTGCAGCACTTCTGAAGGATTCAACGGTCACAAGCCTTCCAGTCAGCTAGGCAGAAGATGACCTTAGAGTGGTGTAGGCATCATAAGGTGACCAAACAGAGAGGTAACCTCTAAGGGTTAACTTGGAATGGGATTTGTGCGTTTTCAGAAACATAAAGGTTCAGCAATTCGTTTTCATTTTGGTCTTTTTTAATTAATAATTAATAAGTCAAAATGGACAAAAAACAAGAGGTTTTCCAGTGACTAAAAGTAGTTCTTTGTCTAGTCTAAAGGTAGATCTGTGCATTTATGTACTGTAGTGGTCAGAGATGTCCCAACTCAGAAGAATTCAAGCCGAGGCAGCATTAGGTTTCAGTCAATCGATCAATCGATCGATTGATTGATTGATTGATCGATTGATCGATTGATTGATTGATTGATTGATTGATTGATTGATTGATTGATTGATTGATTGATTGATCGATTGATTGATTTGTCTCAATTGCTTTGGTTACCAGATCAGAATGTTTTGCCCAAATTGTTCTGCTCTACAGGCCTTGCAGCTTCACACATTCAGGTGCTTTGTGTGATACTCTGGTTCCATAATATTTATAGTATGTTGACTATACAAATATATTTATTTACATTCTGCACACGCACAAGCACCTTTACATGCAGTACTCACACAAATTCAGACCACTGGATAAGTCTGCTGACTACCTATGAGGCTCCTGTAATGTCTTTTCTGTTTGATGTGAATTTGTGAAAAGCAACACAAAACCAGACATTTTCACACTGATCTTGGCATGTTTATAGTTACTCTCTGGGCCTTTGAGTGTTGATTGATTGATGCCCCTCTACGGTGGGTGATGGTGTATATTTTGGACATGCAAGCCACATATCCCAGCAATGCGACTTGTGTGTCCTCTGTGTGTGGCCTTCTCCTGGTTTCCTCACGTTCCTGTGCTGCCTGTTGCAGAGGAACCGTTACTGTGGAAGCGCCAGAATCTCAGGCCAACAACTTTTAATACCAGCTCTTAAAACAGAGTGACAGCAGAGATATGCTTGAGCGAGGTCAGACAAATGTTACCCAGCAGAATGGTCTGAGGTTAATGTGTCAACAGAGCAATTGGCTCATTTTAACCCATTACTTAGTTGCACTCTATTTGTAAATCTTGTAAATTTTGCAGTCTTCTGGACATTTCAGCCTTTTTGCACTGCCTATTATATGTAGAATTTCCCCAACGTGGGATCCATATATGATTATTTTATCTTGTTTTGTGGTATGTACAAATAAGTGATGCATCCTTTGTGTTATGTGCTAAAAATAGTCATAAGGATTAATTAATAATGCTGTGTTAGACATGTGGACAGAGCAGCAGCTGTAGTAAACAGTCCAGTCGATGAGTAGCAGGTGACACCAATGCCAAGAGAAGAGTAATTATTTCTACTGTATACTGTCATTCACTTCAATTACAAAAGCAGGACGTTTACCTTTTATTATACCACTGGCCGACAGAAGTACATACTAAAAAGATTATTCTTCATTCATCCTGTTTTGTCAAACCTTTTCCTTGCGTGCACAATAAAAATGTCGTTTTCCGACCTCTCTTGGCTGCTAAGCACTAAGCTCATGTACGCCGAAATCCTGCACCTGTTTCAGGGACACGACATGGGATAAACTTTCCCTGCCTACAGCAGCTCGAGCTCTGCGTGGGCACGGATCACTGTAGCTATTGTAACGTGACAGTATCTGGGTGCTATGCACAAAGGGTTAACGCCAGGCCAGGCATCAGATCATATTTAAACCCAAATGTCAACTCCTCTGAAACACTGTTGCTTCTGACAGAACAAACTTCTGAGATGGTTCTGATAAAGAGAAATACAAGAAAAGAAGAACCGTTTTCCATGCAACCTTTAGAGTTTCCATTCATGGGAAAACAGCAGCTTGGCGTTTCCCATGGGGAAACAATGATCCATGAGAAGTCAGGTCATGTTGGAAAATGCTGAATGACGTTTGTAACGTGTCTTGCAAATTTCTACCTGCTTTTCACAGGTATGCTTTGTATATGTTGTTTATAAATGCTATTCTGTGCAAGTACTTGTACCAGTATGTTTAATTTTGGCTTCTTCAACTTTGTTAAATCTAAGATTAAATGGAAATAATAACTATCCACTAGGTAGGAAAAGACTAATTTCACACTACAGAAATATTTTTGTCCATTACTGAAAACAAAGAAATAATCACCTTACAATCATCATCTTACTGTTATTTTTACGGTTACACTGTGTACATAATATTTCTTATTGTTCTCTGTTTATTTTTTTTATTAATATGTGTATATTTTTTATTTTTATTATTGTTCTATGTGTTGTTGCGTCTTGTAAACTGGAAGCTATGACACCAAAACAAATTCCTTGGCAATAAAGCTCTTTCTGATACTGATAAACTGGTATGAACCAACCAAAACAATAGTCCCACCTTTCTTGTGCATATGCTACAGGCTCCGTTGTAATACTGTCTGTTGACTTCAGCAGGTGGATACTGGACTGTCTGACCAGCAGACCTCAGCATGTCAGCTCAGGCTCCACCCGCCCCAACAGCATCGCACTCACCACCGGTGTACCACAGGGCTGTGTACTCAGCCCATTTCTCTACTCCCTGTTCACCCACGACTGAAACTCTATATGTGGTTCACAACCCCATCCTCAATTTGCAGACCATACTATGGTGATTGGCTTCATCAGGGACAACAATGAGAGCCTACAGGGAGGAGCTGCAGCACCTGACTGAGCGATGTGCTGACAGTAACCTGCTCCTTAACTCTAACTAAGGAGCTCATTGTGGACTTCAGGAGGGAAGACAGGCCAGTGCAGCGGGGTGGTGAAAATCGCCCAACACATCACAGGGACTCCACTTCGAGCCATTAAGGAAACTCATAGGACGCTGCTTGTGTCGAGGTTGCAGCATTCTCTAGAGCTCCACTCACCTCTCATGGACCCTTTTGCCCTCCAGGAGGCACTTTCGGAGCCTCTGGACAAGGACCACCAGACTCAGAAATGGCTTCTCTCCTCTTGTTGTGGATTGACTTGGCTCAAACCTCTCTCATTTCATCTGCCACTGGTATGTTTCCCTTAGTGTGCTCTCTTCCTTATTAATCTCCCCTTTTCCCTGAACGTTAGCATGAACTGGCAGCTCCTCTATACAGCAGCGTCGCCAGATCTGGAGGGAGGCTTATGTTGTCCTTCACCTGCCTACCAGCTAAGTGATCACGTTTGGTTGGAACACATAACCCTCAAAGCAAGAAACTCTCCCCATGTTTCATTGGTCCATTTCCTGTTGTGAAGATTCTTAATCACTCTGCTGTGCTCTGCGTGTTTCTCCTGTTTTTCATATGTCCTTTTCAATCTTCTGTCCTGCAGTGATCTGTGCCCTCTGTCTGCACAGTTTGTAGGTGGCCTAACTACACTGCTGCACATCTTGATGTGGCTTAACAATTGCTAACCTGGTGAACAGGGAGGTTATAGCCCAGAGGAGAGGTCATGGATTCCTTGTTCTCATAGCCTGGATCTCTGGCCAGCATGACATTTATAATATATATAATATATTTATTATATATTATCGAGTCACCAGATCGTCCAGTTGTCTACCCTGGTAGTACAGCGTTCCTTCGGATCCAGTAGCTTCCTTCCTGCATCCTGTGATTCACCTCCACCTCAGCTCCACAGGTCTACGTAACCGTAGCGTTACGTAGACTCCTTCTTCCGAGCCTCATCTCTCCGGGTTCACCACACCTTCACTAAGAACTATGAGACCAGCTTCGCTATGAGACCAAGCTTCGCTTGCAAACAAAGTCATTGGCCTCTCGCCTACATGACAGCATGTATATAAACCCATTGTTATTTTTTCTACCTTGGTTAGTCTCAGACAGTATTGTTAGTTCTTGCCATCTTGTCTTTTTGTTCATTTAACATGCTTGTTAGTAATGTCTTTAATTAGGGTTTTGCTGTTTGCATACGCCTACACTTACCTTTGTTCATCTTTGCCTATTTGCTACTAGTAAATTCCTTCTGAAAATACTATAATTTACTCCTGTGTCTTATTGTTTGTCCCATTTGGGTCCTTGCCCTTATTAGTTTAAAGCTTATTAGTTAATGCCGAGTTAGAACAGAAACCTTGTTAGTTAGATCAGTGGTCCCCAACCTTCTTTGCGCCGCGGACCAGTTTCATGTGGGACAATATTTTCACATGCTTAAAAAAATGAGTAAAAAAAAAATCAAGGACCAACAAATTAAACAATATTTATACAGTGCATTACCCTCAAACACCAGCTAAAGATATCACACTTCGATTAATTTAAATCACTAATACAGTGAATGTAATCTGCTTACTCAAGACTTGAGAAAGTTACTCCCTATATACTGGAATTCATTCTCATCAATAGGATTCATTAAAGACTCGACTTAATTTAACATGCTACCATCCATTAGCTAACATTTTCTTTTTAGATTCATAAAAGGCAAATTTCTGTTAGTCATAAATTTGGATTTGCTTCTTCAAATGCAGTGGTAGTATTGACGGTATCACAGTTTCTCCCAGACCCACTCTCTCTATAATTATCAGTCTTGCAGACAACTTCTCAGCTCTTTCTGAATACTAAGTCTACAGTTCTGCCCAATGTCACTTCCAGAGCACCTTTTCTACTAGACCTCAGTGATGAACGTTAGACACGTCAGAACTGACAATAAATTGCTACTCTTTACCAAAGCCATTAGAGGACAACCTCAAACATGGTTGCTGTTACAAAACACACTCAGATTCAGACTGGATCCAAATGTAGAAACCACTAGAAATCATGGACTCAAAGATTTATTTCCACAAAATCACAGCAGAGCTGGCAAACATACAAAACTAAATGTGGCAATACTAGAAACGAAATCACTGCACTGAGCAGGAGCTAATAATTGTGTACAAACAAGCAAAGCTAGAATAACTAGGCAAGTAAAATAATACACACCAGTGAGCAGTAGGTTACCTTACCCTGCATAAAGGCCTTCAGAATTACATTGCTTGTGTTAATGCTAGTGGTGGAAGGAGATGTAAAATCAAGTGTTTGGTTTGGGGTTTTCCTCAGACTCATAAAAAACAAGGAGTCAATTTAGGTACATTGGAATAGTTTTCTTGTTTTGCATTCAAATACAGCCGCAAAAACTGTCCGACAAGTGATAAAACGGTACAAAGACAGACACAAGGTGGGCTTCAAAGATTATTTAAGCCTCTAGAAACCTGTACACGCATCTTTAAATCTGTGTCTCCTGTACACACTGATCAAGACAGTGGTAAATAACAATGTTTGTCAAGACTCCACAAGTAAGAGTCCCTGAGCCGAGGGAAGCAGTTTGCTTGATGTGTGTCTGGGCCTGTGTCTTTTGGCTGATTTAGCAAGTGGGTAGGCATAAAAATAGAATTAGCTTTTGAGTAATGTGGGATCTGACTTTCTCAGGTGTGTGTGTGTGTGTGAATATCCTGGATATTCACACACACACACTGTCTACTGCATGTATCACAGAGTTATGCATTGTGTTTGTGGCACCGTAAGAGCTCTTGCATGTCCATGCTCTTGTGTGTACCTGTCCATTTATTTGTCACACATGCAAACACACACACACACGGCTGGGTGTCTGTGTGATGTATCTGCAGGCGGTGAGTGGTGCAGCTTTAACAGAGAGGTGGCTTCACGTCATCAATATCCTCTTATATAAATGTCAGTCAGGCCATTTTACTCACGGCTATTTGCCGCGCTGCTGATTACATTACCCTCTCAGCATCTCCCCCTCAGCCCGATGCTCACCTCTCTAACCCCTCCATTCTCTCTTTACCTGCACTCTATTAATCGTTCTAATCTCTGACTCTGTGCCTTTGGGTTTTTCTATTATTTCCTCTTTCTCTCCCTGTGCCGTTGTGTCTCTCTCCCTCATTCCTGGGCTTGATCTGGCTCGAGTGCCCCAGCTTGTTCTCTCTCTTTTCCTCCTGCACTCTCACCCTCAGTAGTGTGTCAATAGCCTGCCTCCATGAAACAAGTCAATTTTCTGCTGCCTTGGCAGGGGAATAAATCTTGCAGAAATCTGAGAGGCAAGAAATATTAATTTGTGTGTGTTCTTAATTCACACACACACACACACACACACACACACACACATATATACACACACACTGTATAAGCCCACACACCTACATTCCTGTTGCTGAGATTTTAAGAAGATGGCTAAAGTTGCAAAGGCCTTTTAGATGAAGCGACTATGAGAGCAATATGTAAAATATTTAAGGTAACAGCTTTGTTTGCACAAAAGCATCATCTTTCATATTATTCATTCACCTCAACACCATGTGATTCTAGCAATGAAACCACAATCCAATGAGTGACTGCTATAGGTTGGAACATTTAGTCAGAATACAACCTCAGTTTAAGAATCTGTCTTTTTTTCATTTGCTTACACAGTTTCTTATTTGTGTCATCATCAAAAGCTTAAAGTTTTTAAGAAGCTCAAACTACACAGCTGAAAAAAGAAAGGAAACACATCTTAGATCTCAATGGATGAAATCTTCCATTTGAAAATCTTTATTCATTACATAGTGGAATGTGTCCAGAACAAAATAACAAGCAGTGAATTTTCCAGGACTCCGGCTGAACAGAACTATTACGTCGTCTTACATAGTGTACTGACTGCTCACATACTCTATTTATGATTTTCCCTGTTCTTGTGAATAGAGGTTTTTCTTGCAATTTGATTTACCTGGGATTTTTATCTGTGAAGCCTTTTTTTGTTTTGTTATTTTGTTTCCAGAAGAGTTGGTATTGGATCCAGTTTAGTTCCAACCATGTCTTACATTTAGTTTGTTCCTATCATGCCTACTTTTAGATTAATTTGTCAAGAAGGCTCCAGTTCTGATATTTTTCTGTTGTTATGCTTTGTTTAATGTACCTGGCTGTTATACCTTTTCATATTTTAAAACTCTTGTCCTTATCAGGAAATTCCTATATCTCTAAAACCCTCTATGATTTGTTGTTAACTCGGTCCATGCCCAGAATGCGACAGGAAGAGTGTGAGTAGCAGGGAAAAACAATGGTCTCTGTTTAAATAAATGGTTTCAATGGAGTAGAAACAACATGCTAAATAGATCAAACAGTAGTAGACAATAGTATGTTTATTAGTTTTATCATGATTTGTGACATTGAGGGTAAACCCAGACTGGTCTTACCTGCCACTTTTCTGTTTATGTTAATAGTGTTTCTCCTTTCACACATGGTACATTTTACTTTTTCATTTTTCATAGAGTATATTTCCATAATAACCTGTTGCTCAGATGGAGAGACGTGTGCAACACAAAATGGCAGGAAATTATGTTTTATAAACAAAGCCTGTTGGATCAATTTTAACAACCTAGAGTATTTATGCTAACACATTTGACATCATGTTGACAAGGATGGACTTTTAGTTAGACATAGAAATGAGAAGGTGAATGAGGTCTTCGGAAGTTCCAGGTTCACTGTATCATTGCACCATCTAAATATCCAGACCACAGAAATGATTAAAAACTGCTTAGCGGTGCAATAATTCAGTTCAAGATAGTTCACATTTCTGACAAGTGTTCAGACAAAACTATGAACATTCCTGGTGGTTTCAGAGATGTCTGAATGATGGTAGGTGACACTGCTGCGAATCACAAAACTAGGTCACAGTGCCATTAGTTCAGTTAGATACATGAGTGTTTATTTGGTCATGTTTATGACTATTACAGCATCAAGGTTTTATTTGTTCCAAGTCTATCTTAATGTCCTTTGTTATGGTGGCCACACTGTAGACGTACTAGAGAGTAGGTCTAGATACGACTCCTATAACGGATAGATTAGCTTTATTTTGGCCATTAGTGACTCATCAAAACACAGATTTATGTTATATTATATTATATTATATATAAGCACTAAGGATATCCTGTGGCTTGAAATTTAAGCTTGAAAGAAAACTCCATGTGGACTGCATAAACAAGGGGGGTTTATTTTCACAATGGACTTAAAAGATCCCTGCACAGATTTATAATTACACTCATATGAAATAAAAAAAACACTTAACTAACATATCATTCACATGCCATGTTAATGTGACACTTTGATAGTAGCTAAATTAACGCATAGTAAACAATGGTATGTGTTATATATTTATATATAGAGTATTTAATATGCTGATTTATTGTTTTTCAGTGTGCACACTAACAACCTCTCCACACTTTCATGGCAACATGATGGCATAAGTGTGTAACAACACGTCCACCCAACCATAGTGTGTGCCGAAAGTCAGGACCCCTATTTTGTTCTGTAGCCCCAGGAGGTTACTGTAATTCCCTTTGACGTGGAGAGTGTGTTGCATCAGCGCAGGAGCAATGTGGCATTTTCAGCCTCTGGAGGAAGAGAGACAAAAGGTAGTAAAAGTACTAATCTGGTAAGAAAATCTAAATGAATTCATACTATATAGCAGATATGACATTTACATATGTATACTGACTTTATTAAATTGCATTTACAGTACAGTCATATTAAATATTACACTCTAGCTTTGTTTTACAGCTCTAAATACAAACATAATAAAACTACATCAATAAGTGCATTAGAATATATTTTCACTGGAAAAATGAAATGCTGCCAGTTGGTTGACATATTTAATATTACAGCCCTCTATGTCATTCATCTTTTCCTTCACAACATGAGCTTCTGTTACTGGGAGACTGAGCCTGGTTGCAGTACAGTAGATTTAAAGCTGGCGTCACAGAAACGTTGACCTGACTGCAGGTTTGTGCTATAAACATACCGTTGCATTGACGCAGCAGCTACACTGGTACAGAGGTGGGTTGTTGTACAGTAGTACTGCATTTCCCAAGAGTCCTGAGGTGTTGGAGCAGCTAATCGCTACTCTGAGTTTCAACCTTGCTTTGATTAAACATTGATTTTCCTTTAGCACACTTTTGACAAATGGCACATTGCCAGAGCAATAATATCCATCATTGTTAATAGCCACCAACTATTTTTCAAATAGAAAAAAACAACAGCAGCAGAGGTTATCTCTTGGATGTTCTCACCGAGCAGCCGTTAGACAGTTGTCTGATAACAGTGGCCTGGATAATTACAAAAATGGGATAATGGTCGGTCTGTTTTGCGCGTAGTGTGTTCTTCTGGACTCCATCCTGTGGTTTGCCTAACAAGGTCATGCCAATCTAATCAAAGTTAGCATTGCTCTCCCTTTGTTGTGTCGAATTAGCATTCCATTTACTTTTTTGTTGCTGAAATGACACAAGTATAACAAAGTCAAAATGACAGTTTTGTGTTGTTTGGAGTGGATGTTGCTAACATGCATGCAAGCATTTAATTAACCAGCATATTTTTCTTGATGTTGGACTATTAACATTATTTAGCTGTAAGCTGCAGTAGAACTATGATAACCTGCAACATGCGCTGACCTGTAACAATATATTTGCATATGTCAGGCACATGCAAACTCATGGGTTGAATGGCTAATGTATCTGTTAAATGTGGAGTTTGATGTAATCATGTTTTGTTTCTCATATTAATAAAATATTCTGTTACTACATTTTAGATGCTTGATTGGAATCAACCCTGAGACGGAATCAAGGCCAGTAAAGGAGGGTGGTGTCCAAAAAGACAACGAAGCTGGTCCAGAAACAAGCAGCAACTTGTGGCCACCCTTATAGAAAACACTTGGACCTTTAGGGAGGCTTGGGAATAAGAATGTTATAGTGAAGGACCACAACACGTCGCCACAGAGGCTCAATTCAACAACGTAGCCCAAACTGACTCGTGACTATCTTGTAATTTCAAGGTAGGGCGTGATTATTGTTGTTCAGTATACATGTTCCAGTATACATGTTGTTTGTCCACTTGCTTTTAATTGCACGTGATGGATGCATCCTGAAGGCAGGGTACTCTAGTTATGCAAGTTGTCTACAGACTGAGATCTATTTACCATGAGTAATTTCTGTTATGGATTGAATGTTATAAGAATATAACATTACACTTGATATGTTAGCTGGATTTGTTTGATAATAAATGTTATGTTATGTGGGAAGCTTTAAACGTGTTCAATTAGGTTTTTTTATGAATTGAACTTTTTGTACCATTTTTTAGAAATACTTGACATTCACCAACTGTGCAAATGAAATTGAAACATTGGTCGGTTGCTATGGGGTTGCCATAGGCTCGCACTGACGTCTCCATAACAATAATAGTTTGTGAGGAAAATTTTCCTAAAACATTTGCAATCATTTATGCTACTGCATGCTAAGCCAAAGTCTATTACATGTTCTAAATTTTAACTATATATTTATTATTTTCATTATATCTAATTATATTGTATCCATTTGGGTCCACACCAGGGAAGACAAGTAGATCAGGTCTTATTATGTCAGAGCATAGAACCCTAAGCCCCACCTCCAGCCCCTGATTGATAACATTTTTTAATATATGGATATTTCATCTCAATGTTAACAATACTGAGAGATTAAAGATTAAAGAAAGAGATTAAAGTAATATTGTGACGATTCGGCCCTCCAATCACTAGAGAGCGCTCTTGTTCCCCTGTTCTTCTTTGTTGGTTTCTGTTTTGTCCACTTCCTGTTTGTCCGTTTCCTGCTTGGTCATTATTGTTTTCACCTGTGGCTTATTTCCTGTCTAGTTTGTATTTAAGTTGCCCCTTGTCCGTTCATGTTTGCTGGCTGATTATCGGTGTTACCACTTTTGTGTAGTGTTATCTGGTTTGTATGTGTTACTTGATATCTTTAGTAAGTGTTTCTTGTTTACTTGTTTCTAGTATGTGTTACTTATTTTGTAAGTGTTACTTGGAATCTGGTATTAGTGTATTAGTGTTGTGTGAGAGTTTGGTATTTGTTTAGGTTCACATTTAGTTCTAGTCACCTGTGTTTATGTTTTGTTCATGTTTGTTTTCTTTTCTTAAATTAAATTATTATTTAATAGTGCTCCTGTGTCTGTGGTCGTGCAATTGGGTCCTCCCTCGTCAGTCTGTTAGTGTGGACACAGGCTCTAGGTCGAGCAGCCCTTTTGTATTTTCGAGTCTTGTGATCAGGGGATTAGGCTCTAGGTTGAGCTCCCCCCTTTAGTTAGTTTGGCGTCACCCAGTGGTGACAGTAGGTAGTACCAGGGATTCAGGTGTTCCTACCCCTGGTACTCTAGTCAGTTTAGTTAGAGTGCGTTCCGTAACAAATATAACTAAACAAACAGTATCAAATGTAATTTCTTTCTCTATAAATGTAATGATACAAAAAGACAAAACCTTCTGAGGAAAAAGTCACCCAACCCCCTAAAAGCTAATCATTTCCCCCTCTGAAATAACTGCAGTGAGATGCTTCTTGTAGCATCTACCAGTCTCTGACATCATCTGAGGAAAGTGGACCTCCCTCTTCAATGCTGAGTTCTTTCAGCTGTGAGATGTTGCATGTACAGCCCGTTTCAAGTTATCACACAGCATCTCAATGGGATTAAGATCTGGGCTTTTACTCGCCATTCCAGGACTCTCCATTTCTGAGTTTTCAACCAGTTCTTGAAATAACCAAGAACTGTCTGAAAAGTCAGAAATGGAAAATACTGGTGTGTTTTGGGTCACTGTCATGTTCATGGTCCAGTTCTGATTCAGCTTTAATTTTCTGACAGATGATCTCACATGTTCCTCAAGCACCTTCTGATCCACAGAAGAATTCATGGTGGATTCTATGACCAGGTTCTGATGCGGCAAAGCTGCCCCAAACCATGACACCTCCAGGCTTCACGGTTGGTATGAGGTTCTTTTCCTGGAATGCTTGATGTTTCTCTTAAAGAGCAAAGGTTTCCTCC
Organism: Macropodus opercularis; assembly: GCA_030770545.1. Taxonomy (NCBI): domain Eukaryota; kingdom Metazoa; phylum Chordata; class Actinopteri; order Anabantiformes; family Osphronemidae; genus Macropodus; species Macropodus opercularis. The sequence goes on from CM061103.1 coordinate 16,206,364, forward strand.
TTGCGCACCTCCCATGCAAGTGAAACTTGTGCAGCCTCTTTTGGATTGTAGAGGCACTTTCACATCAACAGCAGCCAGAGCCTGCTTAGGTCCCGTGATGACATTTTAGGGTTTGGAGACGTCTTTTAGCATCTCGGGGGGAACTTGCTGGGACGACCAGACCTGAGCAGGTTGGCAGTTGTTTTGAAAGCCTCGACTTGTCGAATATTTTCCAGACAGTGCGATGGCTGAGTTTAAAATCTTTCCAGATCTTTTTTAATCCCTTACCAGACTTGTAGGCTGCTACAGTTTTTTTCTCATACAGCTCTTTAGTTCTCACCATGGCGCTTACTCTCACCTCAACAGTCAGGAGCTCACCAAACTAAATGTCTGAGGTTTAGAAAGGCCAAACCTCATTCAAAATGCTGAGTAACAGTCTACTAACCACGTGCACCTGGTGTGATACACCTGTGTGTGTGTGTGTGTGATTTGAGTCATTTCAAGTGGGAATAAATGTGAGGGTGTCCTAACCTTTTCCTCAGTTAGAAGATGCATTTTAGTAGAATGAAAAGTCTTTTTTTCACTTTTAATTGATTATATTACTTTAATCTCTCAGTATTAACATTGAGATTAAATATCCATATATTAAAAATAGGGGTGTCTCATTTTTTTCAGAAGACTATTTCTAAGAGACATCTGTTGTTACACAGTGGTCTGCAGCAACCCGCCCCCACAGAAATCCACACACACTTAAAAGAGGAAAGAAATCTGAAGCGGCTTGGGGTTTGTTTATTTGGCCATTTCTAAGTAGTGATTTGTTTGCTTAATATAAAAGTGAAAAACATGCAGATTGAAATGTAACTTAGTATGAAATGTGTGTTGGTGTATAATTTGTTTGGTACAGGAGTCCTCCCTCTGGTAAGCGGCTGGACGCCTGTGGAGGGTGATTCTTATACACCACAGGCAGGATATGGAAGAGGCCAACGGTGTGGGCCCAGGAGGGGGGTTGGCCAGTATGATTTAAGCTTTGTTTTAAGGTAGTATGTGATTTCATTTTGTATTTGTCTTGAGTTTAAATATTGGATTTAGTTTACACATATTTCCTTAACCCCCCTGTTTGTCAGAGTAGGCTAGCCTTTGTCTTTATATATCCCCTTGTATGTTTGTTGGCAGCTCAGTTGATGTTCCTTTTGTTGACCTCAGTTTATGTTACAAGGGCTCAGTATTTGGATTATGCATGTGGGTTTATTTTGTTGTGATCTCTTTCTGATTTCTAACTAGCATTGCTAATTGTCATTTAGTTGTTAATGAATTATAATTGAATTGAAGCTCACTGCTTGGTCCCTGACAAAATGCCACAAATGAGCCCACACCACCCTGTCAAGTTGATCCTGTATTAGTCTGTGTCATATGATAAGATCATAATAAACTGGTCTGATTGTTTCTAAGAGTGTACATACATCTGTTTCCAGACCAATCTGTGGGAGGGATGCTTAGGAGATGTGACCCTCACGTCTCCATGATGAGCTGCTAATTTAACAGAATTTTTAAAGTAAATTACACATTACACAAGAAGTAGTTGTACTAGTAGAAGTAGTAGAGTGTGCATGTAATATTAGCTAGGAACAGCTGGGAACAGACAGTATTTTTGACTGTCCACTGGTGTAAAAGATCAACATGTTATTACTATAATGTGATTGTTGCTATGTTTCCTGGTTTCAGTTGAGTTTTATAAACTATTTTGAAGAGACAGGGTTTGCTGTTACAGGTTCATACTGAGGACATTTTTTATTTCAGTTTTTTAGTTGAACTTTCTTTTAATTTTTTAGTTTAGTTTGTGAAAGGAAGTTAGAAAAGTAATCAGGCTGTAATCGGCCACTGGCTGTTTAGAGTTTCATGGGGCCCACAGCCTTTTACAGCAAAGTATCATCTCCTCACCTTTCACTTCCTTTCGACAGGAAAAAAACCAAACCTCAGCACTGAAATTGGAGAAACAAGTTGTTCTCTTCAAAGTGTCAATTTGTCACGGTGTGCAGCTGGGCAGGAGGGATGTGGAGGGAAGGTTGGGTGGCACCGCTCGCTATTAATGAACACATCAGACTATGTCATCAGTCATCAGCAATGAATAAATCACTTTAGTCACGGTCTGCACTCCGTGAGCACAGCGGTTAGGAGGAGGTCAGCTGATCACATGACTTCATGCTGCCCCGGGCCCAGACAGAGATCACGTTCACTTTAACAGCTCGACTTTTAACCAGACCTTCGCATGTAGAGTTTTGTCTTCATCGTGCAAGTGATCTAAATAGAATTAAGCCAGAAGATTGAATGTATGTAATTAAAAGTACAAGAGGTGATAATGAGCTAGAGACGAGACAGTAACACCTGCACTTTAATATTTTTGTATAAACTGTGCAGCAAACAGACAATTTAGAATATTTCAATTATTAGTCTAAACGCAGTAAAGTATGACTGGTGTATAAACACTACCTCTAAATGCCAACTGAAAATAGCTAATTAATAATTACCTGAGTCAGCACAGCACTACTATTATTATTATTATTATTATTAATATTGTTATTATTATTGCTGTTGTTATTGTTGATGTTGTTGTTGTATTGATATTATTATTGTACAAAATCATCATCATCACTTGTGCTGCAGTTAACAATTCACAGGAGAAAGTTGTGGACACGGTTTGTTTTTGTTGGACTTGTGGTTTTTTTTGTTTTGGGGGTTTTTTATCGGTAAACCCACACAGCCAGGGGACCATGTTTAAAGCAGAACAACGTAGGGCAACTCACACAGCACACTTCCCAAAGATGAAATTAAAACGTACTCTACATGGAAAAGCAAATGTTTCTCCTTTTGGCAGAGGGTATCAGATGAAGACATCATCCATCAGAGTGGATGTGAAGATCACTGGTGGAGAGTGAATAGGTGAGGGTGCAAGCGGGAGGCCCACTCAGAAAAGATCCAAGACAAGGCATGTAATCAAATGTCACAGCATGACCAAAGCTGGAGTAAATTACAAAATAAAACTGTCTGAGGACTTTGTCAGAGCTCCAAAAGACTGTGACTGCAGATGCCTTAAACTCACCTAATCACTTATCTGTTGTTTAATGGCCTGCAACTAAATGTGTAGCTGTAGGCTAATGGATAAATGCATAATAATCACTCTGCTCATGAGCCTCACTAAAGATAATAATTCATTATTCTTCAGCTTCTATGTCTTTATTCTTCTCTCTCTGGAAACTCAAACACAAACTTACCGACTGAAGTATTTGCTTTAATCGTATTTGTTTGAAAGATACCACAGGTGAAACAACATGAATAGGTTTAAAATTGACATTGACATTGTAAAAATAATTATTTAATAATTAATTGTAATTGTAATTGAATTGTTTAATAATTTGTTGTAACATCATCATATGTAAACCGATATAAATAAGAGCTTTACCAATGTTTAAAATGAAATAACTGAAATCGGACATTCTAAAATAAAACCTTCTAATCAGTACTGTTCTTAATACGTCTGACAGTACTGCTACAAAATAGGGTAGAATAGACCAATGAAAGACCTGTCAGTACACCGACACTGAAAAGAGCCCAAAACCATCGAAAAGAGAAGCTTCACAGTCGGGACACTGCAATAGTGAAGAAAGATTCAGGATAAGTACAAATGCAGATATAGTCCAATACTTTTACGCATCTGCATCTGCAAAGTAAAGCTGAGTGTACAATACAGTTTATTTGATCGATTAGTAAAAGTAAAAGTGTTTCGATATATAAATGTTATAAAATGAATACAATAAAATGAAAATGTGCTTTACTTGGATTTGTTGGGTTTTCCACGTGGTTGAGGGATTTTGGAATTCTGTACTTTGTAAAATGCGTTTGGATTTAGTTTGTGTTAATTTATTATTATTTAGCTGTGAGTTGGTGACATAAAAATAGATTGATATGAGTGAAATGTTGATTTTAAAAACAACTAAATATATGGTATTTTAAGTAACGTGTTTTGTTTAGTAGACGGAGACGCCAACAACAGCAGTGTTGCGTAAATCAAGTGAATTAAATTCTAAACGTTTATTTTGGAAAACATTACAATTTGTACTAAAATGAATGAAAAAAATGAAAATGACAACTATTATTTAGTAGATTGTTTAAGCAATAGTTAAAATGAATTTCAAAGTATTTCTAACTGATGATTCGTAGTAGAGGTGTTCACGGGTAAATATGTTGCGCTTTCAGCGGCTGAGCTGACTTATAGGCTGCTTTTTCTTTTTTAGTTTGGGGGCGCTGCTGTCACTCTGTCTCTCACATGTTGTCGGGTTGATCTATGGCCCTGCACAACACAACGCCCCTCTGTCGTGTTCGTGTGGAATCGATCTGAAAGCGGGTTTATCAGGATGTTCGGACGCGCAGCGACGCAGCGACAGTTCCTCTGACAAATGATCCGCTTTTACACAGAAAGTGAATCCGCTCGTACTTTCTAATTGGAGCTTTCCTCTCTGCCGTGCGCTGTAATTACCGCTCGTCTGTATCTGACTGCATCACGCACACACACACACACACACACACACCGAAAGCGGGTGAGGGGAGAGAGAGAGAAATTGATTGCCTTCCAGTCAGTAATAACTTGTTAGTGGTGGTCAATCTCTGATGCTTTTTGTGCTTCGTTGTGCGTCACCCTGGACAAGTTGCTGGAGACGTGGTGCCTCCAAGTGGAAGTCGGAGCGTGTCTGTGAAGCCTGCAGCTCCGCGGCTGCGGAGGCACCTGTGATCCGAGCCGCAGCCTCCTGTCGTCCCTCTATGTGAAATTTATCCTCTCGCTTGGCTTCGAATCCTTAAAAGCAGAGTCTGGTCAGACCCTCTGAGCCCACCATGACCTCTAAGGACGACCTGAAACGCTCAGCCGTGGAGGAACGGAGGCGCAGCCCTCTGGATCATCTGCCGCCACCGGCCAACTCCAACAAGCCGCTGACGCCGTTCAGCATCGAGGACATCCTCAGCAAGCCTCCAGTGCGGAGAGGCTACTCTCTGAGCGGAGCCACCACTTACCTCCTCTCCACCGGCGACAAGCTGCCCTCCGCGGGTCACAGTCTGTCCGGCCGGACTCTGCTCAGCCAGACCTCGCCGCTGTGTGCGCTGGAGGAGCTGGCCAGCAAAACCTTTAAAGGGCTGGAGGTCAGCGTGTTGCAGGCTGCCGAGGGTAAACGCGGTTTTTTTTTCAAGTCGTGTTTTATTTTGCTATTGTGTTATTTCTACAAAGATTCGAAAAAATCTAGTTATTTACAGTTTTTAATTCCCTAACTAATTGTGCGTTAAAACAGGGATCTGCTTCTATAATTTAGAGAAACAATAAAAATGTTGTTGTCACTCAACTACAGATAATATTGTTGAAGTAATGTTGCTCAGTTACATGTAACACGAACTCGTTGTAGATTTGTTTTATAGGCTAGAAATAAAACCGACAGTTGTCTTTTTATCTGAAATGAGCACGTGTCCGCAGAGGAGGCCGAAATAATTCAAACATACTGTATTTAATTGTTTTAGTAAGTGATATTTAAGAAAATACTACAAAGATTTTTTTTTATATTTTATTTTTAGAGGGCAGTTTAAATTCAAACTGTACTCAGGTTATTTTAAAGAAATGCGTTGAACTCTAATCATCGAGCTGAGACGAACTGATTTGTACTCATTCTGCTTCTTCTGTGTGAGTAGAGAAGCTGCATTGTTACAGTTGTTGTTGTAGTAAGAATTACAACGTTATATATATAATTAATGAATTCATTAAAAGACTTTTTACTACCTCTGTTTCTGTTAGGTCGAGACGGACTGACGCTGTTCGGCCAGAGGAACACGGCTAAGAAGCGGCGGAAGTCCCGCACCGCATTCACCAACCACCAGATCTACGAGCTGGAGAAGCGCTTTCTGTACCAGAAATACCTGAGCCCAGCTGATCGGGACCAGATCGCCCAGCAGCTCGGTCTGACCAACGCGCAGGTCATCACGTGGTTTCAGAACCGACGGGCGAAGCTCAAGCGGGATTTGGAGGAGATGAAAGCGGATGTGGAGTCGGCCAAGGCAGCGGGCGCTGTGGCCTTTGAGAAGCTCTCCAAGCTCGCCCAGCTGGAGAAATGTGCAGCGGGAGGGATGGGCTCGGGGGGGGCGTCCACGCCGGGCCCCATCGAACCGAACACGGCACCCACCGGGTCGCCGTGTGACACCACCGACAGACACATGGCGCCTCCTTCGCCGCAGTCGTCGCGGGACGACAGGCTGAGCAGCTATTGCTCTGAGGATGAGGAGATTGACGTGGATGACTGAAGCGCGTCCGTGAAATGACAATGTCTGCCATGTTTGCAGAAAGACGCTTGGACGTTGTGGCGTCTTTACGCAAGGACGTGTTCACAAGCAGCAGTAAAGGTTGGTTTAACAGAAGCCAGAGGCCTGTACGGTCACAGATCAACAGAGAGACGTGCAGGTGCACACAGACCCAGGAGGCGGTTGATTAACCACATTACAATCACCGTCGTGTTTCAGTGCATGATTGGTTTTATTTTGAAGGTTATAAGGCTTCTACTGTGTAGGAGCTCGAGCATAGTGTTTTCATAGCCAATGGGCTATTAAATAATAAGCTATTATTAAATATTCTGATATGATAATCACAATCAGAACATGTGAACTAGCTCGTGAAAACACAATTTGATATCTTTATTATTGTACAACCCTGAAGTGCCTTTAGATGAACGTGCAGATACTGTACAAACTGTACATGATCCAATCAAATAAAAAGACTTTTAATACCGTCATATTTTGGTTCCGTCCTATATTTTGGAGAACTGTCAGGGATTCGGGTTCAATACAGCAGCAAGTTGCCCTGAAGAGAGACGGACGGTTTGTGTGCGGGTTCCCCAGGGTGGGGACACTCTCCCGCAGCGCGCAATGCTGAGGCAAGCGTGTCTCCCGGCTGCACTGGCCGCAGGACATCAGCGCACAAAGGCGGCTAAAGAAAACATTTCAGGGGCCATATGGTTTCAGGATTGTCCTCTCAATTACGAGTCACTTTGATAAATTGACTTAACCCCGCTGCTCAGCGCCGTAGCCTCTGCTTTGTTGTGCGTAATTCAGACACACGTACTGGTCTTTACAACGCGGTCATGAATGTGAATGGAAGATAATTAAAAGATGAACTTCATGTATTTTACATGAGGCATCTGCAGCGGTTCTGTATTGCTATATAGGCACATTATTCCCTTTCTATCCGCGTCAGTTTTTTCGCATTTAAATACAGAATTAGTGGCAGGAACAAATACCAATATAATACAAACACTTTCAACAGTCACGTGCTGTTTTCAAACAGTTCTACAAAAATAGTAACTTTTCATTATTTCTTTCATCGCCCTAATGTCTGCGTGTTGCTTACATTTTTTCATTTTACATACATATTCGCGATCTTCAGCACTGTTCAGTCAACTTATCAGTGTCATAACGTACATAACTTTATATTTTATACACAAACATTGTATTATGTGTGTGAAATGTGTTCCTGATAACGCGAAGGGTTCGTAGCGGGAGCTGCGGTGTTGGTTTCAACAAAAGGAGAGTCGCTGACCGAACACACACACAAGCACACGCTCACATTCCACACAAGGGGATGGGGGAGAAAAACAGAGGAATCATGTATTCAATCGACCAGAAAATTGAAGTTTGATGCATGGGTCCCTGCTTAAGCTCTGAAGAGCGGTGCAGTGTTGTTGTTGTTGTTGTTGTTTTCTCTGATTATTATGTGACAGTGACAGTGTGGCCATCTTCTTGGCTGTGAAACCCACGCCAGGCTCCTCTGTTGGACCGACTGCTGCAGCTGTAGGAGCAGACCGGCTTGTGCAGCCCGTGTTTCTGTGTCAGAGCGGAGCTGCAGAAATGAGCTGCCTCTGCCGCAGGGCACAGCTTGATTGATCACTAAATAGGGAGGATTTGAAAGTTTTACTTATAACGTTCCTGTAGAGCCCCTTAACACTGCAAACTTCAATTTTACGGGCTATTGAACTAAGCGTGTCCCTGACAAAATTGATATATGTATTAATTTACTTTAAGCTGTGATTAATTACTACCCACAAAGAGAATAATCCTAGACTTTCTCCCTCCCCTCTGAATTTGCATATTAATCTAATTCTTGTTGATAATTCAGATGGAGAAATGGATTTAGCAGTGCTGGAAGGCATAACTCTCTCTCGCTCTGTGTGTCTGTGTGTTCCCACAAACATGCAGTGTCTCAGCCTCCCTGCCTGGGGCCTGTGTCCTCTCCCAGGCTGCTAAGCTGCTTGTCGAGTGTATTAAAATCAGAGATGTAGAACGAGCTCGGCTAGCTATTTGGTGAAAACAGAAATTGCCTGTCCACTTTTATGATGTGTTCATGCTGAGCAGGCTCTTCTTAATGTGGCCTGTCAGAGCAGCACAGATTTACAGAGGCAGGCAGCTGTGTCTACAAGCATGTGTGTGTGTGTGTGTGTGTGTCCTACTGAAACAGATCGTTCTTTTAGGTCGTTCACCTTCGACAGTCATAATATTGTGAAGATTCAGGCACCTCAGCAAAACTCACTGCTTAAAGTCCACAACACATATGTTTAATGTGTCGCCGCTGAGAACTCAGGCAACCCTGCATGAGAAACTGTAAAAGTGAAGAGCCTCGCTGGCTCAGGTCTGCTAAGGAAACGCAACCCGAGCAACAAGCCAGGTGTCGTTTCTGTGCAGCATCTTCTGGGTTTCAGCTCATGAATGAAAATAAGATGTAAGAAAGTTCCCAGCGAGAGGATGTTCAGCTCAACATAATGTTTAGAAGCAGATCAATCTAATAATGTCATGTTTTGAAATTAAAAGTCAATAATCAGGACACGTTGTCACACTGTTCTTGTCAGGACGTCTGTCCAGGCTGATTATCAAGCCTTGTCTGGGTCAGAGCCTGATGCTGAGCCCGACCCACCATGAGGATGCATCCTGTAGAGTGAGCTGCTCTGATGCTCCCAGCACAGCGGTGACCAATCTGTTGTTCCTTTACTGACACCTTGTGGTGGACTTATTGTATTACACTCTGTCACACTCAAAACCCAGAAGTCAGCAGCAGGTCTGTGGGAGACTGAGTAGTGTCAACCTGCAGTTGTCTGTTCATCTTTATTTCAACACGCAGCACTGTAAGACCAGCAGCAGGCTTTGAGGCACTGCTTTAGATGCTGTGTCCATGCTTGTGGGCCTGAGCTGCCTTATGGAGGGGCCACGCTGAGGGAGCATTCTGCATCACAGAGTATCTTCGAGACCTTTGCGGGAACTTCTCGGCAGGCCAGAGCTAAATTTGACCATTTGTGAAAATAGTTGATTTGTGGCCTATGAGGAGCTCACAGTTGTGCGTGTATGTGAGTGACTGGCCATTGTGACGCTTCAATTATCTGGACTCCTGTTTTATTCCTACACGTGAAATCAGTCTCCAAAACATTTTCTCTGTTCTTGTCAGAATTGTTCAAAATCCAGTTCAAGTCTCTGAGCATGTGACCACTGTCAGAATAAATATGGGGATTATTTTGAATGAGGAGACAACGTTTGTGTGTGTGTGTGTGTGTGTGTGTGTGTGTGTGGATATGTTTTAAGTTTATATGTCAAGTCGACTTTGTATCGTTATTTTGTCCAAACAGAGAACCTTCAGTTTGTTCAGGGATTGTGTTAGATTTGGAACCAAGTTTGAAGGTCATGTTTTTCTTTACTTTAAACCCTAAAATAAAATATTGAAACGCGCTTCTTGGCTACAGTCCTGCTCATGTACAGTGACTTGAGGGTTATAAGAGCTGTACCGCTGTAAACCACAAGGGGGCAGGTTAACACTGTGCGTTTGACTACTTGGTCTTCACCAGTTCAAATTGTATTTGGATTAACACATGTTACGGACCGGAACGCAAGCCCTGACCAAGTTCAGGGAAATTTTAAGGAAATTGTCACTTTAGGTTCAATCTAATTGGACTCACTGTTGATGTGCTTTTGTGATGGACCATCTGTTTCATTCATTGGTTGGTTGGTGACGCTTGTCTTTTTAAGCCCCTCTAGATCATGAGATCATGTCATTGGTCAGTTTGGTCAGTTCTGTTTGCTATTAACGTGGTCTTATCCTGGTTCTATTTATGTGACGTCTTCTATGGGCCCAGGACTTGAAGCCCCTTTTTTTGGGATGGTTCTCAGTGGTTCTCCTGCCTGGACCCTCACATTGCACTAATATTTATGTTCCTAGTATAATAAGGTTTAGTGTCATTGACGCCTCCCACCAAACACACATGGGAGGCTGTTATTACAGATACACCTGCCAACAAGAAGAGCTGTGTGAGCTTGGTAATGGTGATGCAATGCAGCCTTTAACGACAACATTGTTTCTGTGGTTACTGTAATATGATGAATAGAAACTTATCAAACTAATAAAAGCTTGTTTTTGATATTTTAGTTAGTTAGGTGTGAACTGTCAAATTTGATGGCACGTAAGGATGATAGCACAGACGTGGACTAGGACAAACCATGTTTAAATCTCCAGTCGTGTCAGATATAAACTAAAGTATGGTTTAATGAGCCTCTGTCTTATGTCAAGGTAGAAGTATTTCATTTCACCTTCCTGTTATCGTCATCATCTTCCCTACACATTTGGTGTAAACATTTTGTTTTCAAAGCTAAAGTAAAAAGCTCTTTTTATCTGCGTTGCCTGACTTCAATGTGTCTCATCTTTGCCCAAGAGGGAACCGCCAGCGTTGCTGTGTTTTGTCCCTAATACAAATTCCCATCAGGAAAACATAACTACATATTTATTCTTGCTTTTATTGTTGTAGCCTAATTCTCTGTTATACTGTATCTCACATTGATGTCTTTGTTTGCCTTCTCACCACACTTGCCTGGGTGCTGAAACCCTGGATAATATCTAACTTTAACTTTAAATCTATAGCTCTTCAAAGGGAACTTCTGCCGTCATGAACACCATTAGTTCATTTACATTTGTTCATAGAGTTTGTCCTACATTTTGAGTAAAAAGCGTTTTTTAGAGCCTCATACTGTCCCATGCTCATTTTCGAGATCATTCCCTACCTCAACATCCAGCTAACACACGTTTGACCATTGGCTAGACTGGTGTTTATCTTGGGTGGTGGGGCCTTATTTCCTCTTTTTGAATCTTAACGAGGAACTTGACAGCTCCTACCTTAGGTTTTTACTGCACTCCACCAAAAGTGAGTTAAACATCTGTACTACACTTACAGTGGAAGTGGTATTAATGTGTCACTGTGCTTGTGCTGCCATCTGAGCTCAGCCTGCAGTTCAATATACTCTGCTGTAATCCAAACCATCCAGTCTGACTCAGGCATTGCGTGTGTGTTGTGTGTTTACCCCGTAACCATGGAATTAAGGGAGAAATAATAGAGGTAAAATGAGAAAACAATCGGAGACATGAATTTTTGCTTACAGTATGTGGTTGAAACTTAGTGCGTGTGTGTGTGTGCGTGCGTGCGTGCATGCGTGCGTGCGTGTGCATGTGTATAGTATGGTACCTGTGCTCTGTCTCAATATGTCAGCTGCTCTGACATGGATATCTATCTTGCAGGAGAGAGGGAGACTGAAAAAGAGGACAGTAATTAAACCTCTTGGTTGTGTGTGTGTGGCTGTGTCTGCGTAACAATGTTGGTGTGTGTGGTAGCTTGTGTGTGTGTGTCTATGTATGTATGCACTAGGCTAATATTACCTTTGTGACTTTCCATAATGTATGTGTGTTACTTCACATGTATCCCATGTGCTGAATAGTGTGTGTGTGTGTGTGTGGGGTGTGTGTGTGTGTGTGTGTGTAATTCACCTGCTTGTTTGTACAACACTAAAAGCCTCATATTCTGTGTTTCAATAGTCTCTACAAGTGTTGATGCATATCTGTGTCCAAGCTTGTTTGTCATATATGCTGTGAATATTTTTGCATGTCTGTGCGTATCAAAGTAAGTGATACTTTGTGTAGCATGTGTGTGTGCAGGCATGTGCGTGTGACATTTTTATTGCCAGTGGATGGAAGCAATATCTTGTCTACAAGGCCAGACGTGGGTGACAAAACAGCGTCTCAATTTCCTTGAGGGAGCAGCAGCTCCCATCAAATGCACATCAACGCTAAACTCAATCACCCAGCAGGGCGAGCAACAGGCCTAATGTTTATTTACAGCTGCACAGATCCCGGCTCATCCCATATGACTCTAATGAAGTCAAGAGTGAGCTCAGCTGAAGAGTGGCAGCAGCATTCACTGTAAGTCGTGTCAAGAAGCTGAGGGTTGCAATTTATTTTAAGCTTCATTAAGGATGAAGTGGCTTCAGGCTCCAGATGGAGGATTAAGAGCTATAACATGTGTGTGTAACATGTCAAGTGTTTCTCTGAGACGGAAAGTATTTCAACCTTAAATTCAAGTGAACAACAGATTAAAAGGTTGCTCATAACCATAAGACATTAGAAAAGTTCAGCAGGCAAATGTAATGTTTGTCATGTCAACATAAGTGTTTGTCATGACCAAAAAGGGCTGAAGTGAAAAGTGATCAGATACCAAAGCTTTCATAGAATTCCCTCAGCTGTGCAACAGATCAGTAACAGTTCAGGACACAACAGGAAGTCACCTGCTGTCTTAACACAGGCCGCTTTAACAAATCTATATATGTGGTCCCCTCTTTGGTTAAGGTTTGACCCAGAGTGATAGTCTCCTTTCTCCATTCCTATGTAATCCAATTCATTTCTGTATTAAACGCTGTATGCATTCAGTCAAGAAAAACAATATCTGCTACGTGAACCTGACTGATGCAGACATCAGACCACACACACAAACTCACAACTCATCTCCCACTCCTGACTTGCCTCCACCTGGTTCATCAGCTGTGGATGTGTGCCGGCTGTGAGTGGGTGGCTTTGCGTGGCCGCGTCCAGCTTTAAGAGGGTAATCCATCTCCATCACTTAAATGATTATCCCCATTAATCTGCTGTAAACTAATAAAGTAAACACCATTCCCTCCCTGCCCTACTCCGCCTCCTCCACCTCTGCTGTGGGTGGAGGTTCATTAAGTCTTTAGTACATTAATATGTCTTCATGTCCCCCTATTGTTCCTATCACCTGGTGCTTTTGTGGCCCCCAGAGGCCCTTGTATACTTTCTTTCTCTCTGTCTCTGTGCAGGAAAAGAGGAGAACAAGATAAAGCTACGTGTCTGTGTTTGTGTGTGTATATATAGGTGTGTGTGTGTGCGTGTTTGTGTGTCTTATAAAGAGTGACATCAAGTCGAGGTGATGAGCTCATTGGATTTAATTTTGCGGCGCGGGACTCAGATGGCCCCGGCCATCGCCACGGTAATTTGCCTGATCAGGTTAGAGAATCGTTGCTGTTGGTGATCAATCATCCAGGTTGTCACGGCGACTAGGGGCCTGGTCGGCATGAAGCTGCTTGTAATTGGCTCTAGATTGATGTGGCCATGTTTCTCTTGCATGTCGAACAAAAGTTTGGTCAATTAAAGGTTGTTAAAATTCCACTGCCTCCACACACACACACACACACACACACACACACACACTAAACTAATACTAATGTTTGGCTTTGCTGTCCCTGGGTGGGAGGATGACAGTGACAATACAAGAGCAGGGTGCTAGAAGTGAAGACAGAGACAAGAGGAGTGTGTGTGGTGGTGGGGGGGGGGGGTCGATGCGTGTGTGTGTTGAATTATGATATGTTTAAGCCAGTAATAAGTAGAGGCAGCAGGGCATCACTCAACAACATAAATAGTGTCAGAGTTTAAAATAAACCAGACCTCCTTCTGCTTTGCTGTCATCTCTCGCTATCTCACACACATGTATTGTTATCTATTAATCAACAACCTCATTAATATAGAGCACATATAATCTATTATATAAAAACTAAAACTTACCGTCCTGCTAAAACACAGCCTTAACTCTCCGTCCTTGGACGTTAAAATGTCCAGTAGTAGAAAACCATATATAACCATTAAACTGGTTTATGTCTTATCTACCATATACTATTAATATTGTGTTTTTATTAGTAGTATTTTATTAATTCCTTTAAAAAAATGTCGTTCTTTCTGTTTCTGCATTTTAAATGATTTGGGATCTTTCCTTCTCTTTCTGAACAGTGAGAAGCTACGTTACAAAGGAATTTCTATGTTGGATAGATAAAGCTTTTCAAATCTTGAATTTTGAAATGAACTCTGACAACAATTCTCAATATTATAGATAACCCAAGATTCAGGTTGTTTAGATATTTTATGACATTACTGGCAACAACTGGTTGGTAACACTTTATGATGACACACAGAGCAGAACTGCATCTGAGAAATCAAACATCTGTCTTAGAGATGGGTCTGGTCATTCTGATCCATCTCTTAGTTCAGCTGCTACAGGCTTAGATGCTGGAACCTCCTTCATTCACTGAGCTCCTCTGGTTTTCTATCTATTCCATCCACTAACATGCCTCCATGTCCACATGTGACTAACTTTGTCTCTGTTCTCTCCTAGTTGTGTTTCTCTCTTTCTGTCTCTCTCTATTCTCATCTCCAGGTATCGTCAGACTCAGAGTCGTGTGTCTCAGTGTCCAGCTGCTGGTCCAACCATCCTGCCTGAGTCTGTTGATGCTTCTTGTTGTTGTTGTTATTGTTGTTGTGCTGTTTTCTCTCTTCTTTACCTCTTCACCTCAACCGGTCAAGGCAGATGTTCTCCCACATTATTACTGATATTATATAATATAGTATATAATATATATAATATATGTTTGAGTCTATATTTAGATTACAATTTATTGATTGGCTACAATAAACGCTTGCTCCATGTGGGAAGTGCCTTGAGATAACTGCTGTTGTGAATTGGCACTACAGAAATAACATTGAAATTGAACAGAATTTTACTTTAGCTTCATTATCAGTTTTTGACAATTTTTAAAAAAAATAAAATTTAGATTTCTTGATTAGTTTTTTTTACTTTTACATCTAAATCACAAAATGCTAATGAAACAGAAAAGGGAAATAAAAAGTTTTGAGAAAGGCAGCATACTCTGAATTTAGTTTCTTTTTTAAATTAATAATTAATTAAGAAGCAGTTTATAAATGTTTCCCAAGTATGTTCTGTAAACATGGAGTTCAAACAACGCACTGTGTGCTAATGTGTCTGTTGAAATAACATCTGCATATGTTGGGAAACTGCTGGGACTCCCCTCAAGCAACAGTTCCTGTTCATCGCTATGGAAATGCCCAGCACAGAGACAAGAAGACTTACTTTTGGAATGTTCCGGGTCGAGGTTGAGGGTTAGACACCATCATAACTCCTGGGTGAGTGTGTTTCTCCAGCTTCCTGGAGCTGGTCGGAAGCTCTTCACTGCTTGCCTCTCAGGCCTGTCACACGCAGAGATCAGAGATATTTATAAGCTGTAAACTAAGAGTTAACCAACTAGAGCCCAAGCTGGTTTATTTATCTGGACATTTCTCATTTTCTTTGTATCGTGCTGGTTGTAGTCAGTCTAAGACTCTTTCCTGGAGTTGGTGCAATGGTATAAAGAATCATGTCATCACTTCATCATCTTTTTTATATCATCCTTATTGTTATCCATAGATTTAAAAAATCAAGACAATTTCT
Source organism: Macropodus opercularis (assembly GCA_030770545.1). Lineage (NCBI taxonomy): Eukaryota > Metazoa > Chordata > Actinopteri > Anabantiformes > Osphronemidae > Macropodus > Macropodus opercularis. Next base: position 16,222,011 of record CM061103.1, read on the forward strand.
GTAAACCTGGAATAATTCCTAAAACTAATGCTGAATGGATGTGATATTTAGGCTCTCAGGCACTTCCACATTAAAAACACATATGGTTCTGTGGTGGAAATTGCTGCTTGGACTCACAAACACCTCATCCACAAATGCAAAGTACTGTGGAGCTCTATGAAAAACACGCAGTAACGTCCTGAGCCAGAAACACCACAGCCTTCTCTGGCGAATTCATTTAAGATGCACTAAAGAGAAGTGGAAAACTGTGGTCAGAGGAGTCACGTTTGACATTGTCTTTGTAAAACGCAGACGTGGTGTTACCGAGTCATCTCACTGTCAAACCACACCCATCTGATGTGTTCTCCTCATGCTGTTTTCAAGCAAATATGGCCTTTCAGCCTCATCATTGCCGTGTCTTTTATTTTATAGTAATTACTGTCTATAGTAAGTAGATGTGTAGATTTAATTCAATAAAAAGCTGATTCTTCCATTATGACATTTTATTTTTGAGTCACTTCACTTCCTGTTTAGTCCTTACTTGTTTCCTGGACAGATTGTTTCACTCTGTGGCTCAGCTAGACTGTCTGCTGATATCGTGACTTTCCAGCCAGACCACAGCTTCGTAGCTGCCTGCTGTTTTTCTGTGTCTCTCCTAATGATCAGATGTTTGATTAGTGTGAAAATACATGACTTTGAAGAATGAGAAGTGTGTGTTTAGACAACAGTTATTGCAGACGCTCCTTCTTGATCAGCAGCAGCATATCCATGGCTCAGCGCTTCATTTGTTGCTAGTGCAGCGTGTCCAGGGAGCTGTGCGGTAACTCTATCTGGCTGCTGGATGCCAGTGTTGTGTCTAACACCAGGCTGTTTAGTGGTTTGTTGCTTCTTTCAGGTCTGTGTCAGCCTCTGAACTGGGCTGACAAGACCTGCTTGTTTTAGATCAGGACAGTCCATTAGGCCAATTAGAGCTGACCTCTGACCTCTGATGAACCGAGTGAGCGAGACAGAAGAAAAACTATACTCAGTACACTACACACACCTTTCACCTTCTAATCTGTTTATGTGTTTCTTTGTCTCTGTCTCTGCCTTTTAAACACTTAACACAGCATTTATCTCCAAAACAGTGTCTAAAACCCTGAGGCCGACTTCACACAGCTAACACATCACACAGCATTCTAACCATCACGCATCATTAAAATGACCTGTATTAGACCTTAGCCACAGCTCAGTTTCTGCAATACCCACAGACAGGACTGAACAATTGTGGAAAGATGTTCATGTACACGGTAATCAACCAGGAATGCTCTCTCGCATGTCTGCGATCGGGCAATGCCAATCAGCTACGAACCGCAACGTCCACAGGCAAGACAACAGAAACACAGCAGTGACTGCTGCACTTGAGTTTGTCAGGGTGAGTGCGACTTAATGAAGTGACAGACTGAAGCTTGGTCCTACTCAGACAGACCTGGTACTATAGTGTAGCTGGGAGGAAGAGAGGAGACCTTTGCCATTTTAAGGCCTTTGGTATTTTACGCCAAAAATCAAAAACACAACTCTAGAAGAAGGTGCCATCTTTTTATAATCATCGCACTCTTATGACTTGTCTTTCATACATATGATATAATAATACTAATATTAGGTTTTATAGCCAGTCGACAGATTAAAAGATGTTAAGCATGTCAACCAGCTAACACACAGCAGATGAAAACACACAGGAACTGCTTTATTTAAATGATACTGATGGTGTAAAATGGTTGGGGTGAAAATCTAAATCACAAGATGAACAGAGAAAGATAAAAGGAAAAGCAAATGAGTGGTCGCAGTCGCTCTGAGGACACTTTCAAACCACCTGGAGCTAAACACAAAAGCAATGTGTGTGTTTGAACGTTACACACAGAGCACATCTACCATTTACTGCTGTTGTTATGGGAGCCACCAGGTGGTGCTGCCAATCGGACTTATTTGCTTAAAATACTGATGACAATACTAAGATTGTCTTGAGTAAGTCACCACAGCTCAGACTGTGGGAGAGAGAACAGGATGATCCCATCTGTCCTACGGGAGGCAGAGTCTCCCAGCTGCCCACACTGGATAGATGGATGAGAACTGGAAACCAGAATAACCACTACTGATCCCAGTCAGTCTTACATAGATGGCAGGAAGTGAACACTCCAACCACTGAGCCTTAGACAGGACGGAGGCACCCATGATGCTCTGGGAGGATAGTGAGGGGTTGTTGTGGCCTCAGGGTGCTGACAGGAACTACCGTTCCACCAGACACAGTCCACCTGTTGGTTGTGTGTGTGTGTGTGTGTGTGTGTGTGTGAGGCTATGAGGTATATTGTAATGTATTGTGATATATATACAATGTTTTGTTTTGTTGAGTGATCTCTGAAGCACAAAACACTCTGAGTGAGCTTGTGACTGCTGCCAAACTGTGATGAACACATTTGTGTTCACACTGTAAACATTTAAAGTGTGGCTGGATTTACTGCGGGCAAAACTCCCTCCAAACTGAAAGTAACTGAAATGTATGAATAGTATGGAAGACGAAGAACAATGTGATGGTGAATATCAATAAATAGGTGGAAGTGTTAATTAATAAATGTATGCAAAACAAAATACATATAAGGTAATGTATAATACATTAATAAATGCTGAAATAAAAACATAAATAAATGTGCTATTGTCATTTAGTTAGATTTTTTTCTTTCACTCATTTATTCATTTCCACATTTATTTATTTATGTGTCTGTATGGTAATTTTTTTGCCATTTGTTTGTTTATGCACTTATTTATCTGTGTATTGTTTTATTGATTTATGATTCGGTCTCTGAACTCCAGTGAAGACATTTTCCTTCCCCCAAAAGATCAGGTCATTTCCTTTATTTAGTCTTTTTTTTTTTTTTCTAATTAAAATCCTGTAATTTTTCAGTAATTTTTAAACCTTTTATGTTTATTTGGGGTTGTTATCTTTGTTTGACTGTTTGCACTCATCTTTGTCACGTGTGTTTGCTTATGGTCTGTTTTGGTTATTTTGCACTGGTGCAGTAAGTACAGCAGCTGTAAAGTAAAATACCACACAGCAACTCACATTATATGTCAGAGAATGTTGTATCATGTTTGTAATTACTGGCATATTATATTGTTGCTTGTTGCAGTTTCTTAACAATAAAGTCTTTGTAAAAATGGTGTTGTTGTTATTATATAACTATTATTATTTGAATACCTTTCGGTTTAACTGATGATCTTTTGATTTTCTTTTGCTGTTCAGCATTCACAGTATTGGTTCTAAAATAATAACTGTCAAATATAGATACTAGTTGTGATAGATGGATAAAGAAAAGAAGAGCACATGCTGCCCAGCAGACCATGATTTATGACTTCACCCTGACAGAAAGATTCCAATGGTCCGAGGACGATCTCCACAGCCAACCATGTGTCAGCTGTCAGTGTTTGACTACAGGGATGTGGTGACAAGACAGTCACAAATGTGCATTAGAGACATGATTAGCTAAGAACTCAAGCATGTATGAGAATTCCATACAATATGATCATATAGGATTCATCTAGTGTGTAAAAGCTGTCGGATTTATCGCGGTGGCGCACAGTGTCATTAGACCGATGGTCGTTATCGCATGTCTGTGTGATAAATTGTGTTTGGTCTGAAAAGATTGCTTCACACTGGCTCCGGTGATTGTCGACAGTATCACTACTCCGGTGTTGTGTCTATGGCTTCAGTCTCTAATGACACATTGCCCTAATTTGTTACCACAGAGCCGCCTCTGAACAGGGTTGACTGAGTGCTGAGGACAACACGATATCATTCAAACTGTTCATATTTAAGCTGTTCTAATGCACACACAGACCGACAATCACTCACTCTCACGCCTACAGGCATGTTGGAATCAACCTCACTGCGCTCTTTGACTGTGGAAGGAAGAAAGGCAAACTGAAGTCAGACCACTACACCACCAAGATGATGTAATAGATGAAAGCTCTGGGTTCTGACTTGCCGGCCTAGAAGTTCTTCCAGGTACAGTTCACAGACAAGCTACGTTAACTGACTGTGTGTGAATGTGACAGGTTCTGTCTCCTTGTGTACCCTTTTCTAAAGGCCATGAGAAGGCACAGCTAAGAAATTAAGGGCGTGTTACAGCTAAGACATCCAACCTGAACAACCATGTCCCCTGCCTCTCATGAGACTTCTTTGTGTCCTGGTTTTTCCGTCACTCACGTTGGACAATCCAACTTCCTGTGATGTATATATAGGATAGATATCAGACTCCTTACTGCCACCATCTTGTCCGTTTGTGTTACGCTAGTTTGTCGTTATTCGTGATGACCATCTTGTTAGCTTGTCCATGTGATCGTCCCCTGTTAGTTTGTTCCTAGTAGCTGTTTGTCTTATTTGTGCTTGTGATCTTTGTTTGTGCTTTTGGTAACATTCTCTGGTTAATGTGGGCCTCGTTGGCTTAGGCAGTGACTCTTAGTTTTATATTTTGGTTCTTCTGTTAGTGATAAACGTCCTTTATAATCCAAAACACTGGCTTACAACATGTTAGTTGTGCAATCATCACAGTGAGGTGAGCAAGAATCACTAAAAAGAGGAAAAGGCATTGATTCACAGTTTAAGTAGGTCTAAGCAAATGTCAAATCAGTGGGAATTCAGTCATTGTTACAGTTACTTGCAAGAAGGACATTTGATTTAAATATTGTTCTCCCAAACTATAAGATGCTCATTTATTCAAATATTGAGAGATTTCAGTTGAGAGCTGTGTCTCTGCCTTGAAGAGAATGAAGAGCATGTCTCAATAACCTGCTTCCTATTAAGGGCATTAGTCAGGAAAAGGCCTGATTGCAGTGAGAGGGTGATGGATCACTTCACTGTTTGGAAAGACAGACAAGCACATTTCTAATACAATTAAGTAATATAGTAATTAAGTGTTACATTAAACGTCCTATAATACTTTGTTAGAACACACACAGACATGTTCTTTGCTGGAGGACATGTGTTACTCTGCCTATTTTTGAAAGATTCCAGTGATGTCCTACTAGATTCAGGGCAGAACTTTCTTATTTAGAAGCCGCTGTGTGATGTTGGCAGTGTCAGGCGACTGAAGGCTCCTGAGAGCTTGGCAGAATTTGACAGGTTTGGTGACGCTTCTTCTTTAGCCGAGCCCTGCAACCCACTGGCATTCCAAGGCTGGTCATTAGCGCTGCTAAAGACGCAGACTCTTTTCATGGTGAACGGTTCATGGTTATAAACTACAGTGGCACTGCATTGAGCAAAGAAAACATATTTAGTCTCCATATTTAGGCTGTTCACACACACTCTGCCCAGTTGCTTTGAGTTATCCCAGTCACACACACCAGCCTATGCTCCGGTCCAGCTGTTTACCGTCTTGGTAAACCGGCACAGACAAGATTGTGATTTGCTTTCATTGCAACCACCTTGTTACCTGTCTTGGCCCTCTTTCTTATCCCACCTCCCTCTGATCACAGTTACTGTGTCTGTCACTCATTCCACTGATTCGGTTTGTTCATTAAGATATATATCGAGTACTTATTCTGTGTGTGTCGGTGCTGGTGTTGCAGTGCAGTTTCAGATCAGTCTGCAATAAAGGCATGGGTGGATCCAGACAAAACACTTACGTGACAACACATGACAAATGCATAAATTCAAACCTACTTGGGTCTTTATTTGTCTGAACACATTGGAGATGAAACTTGTGAGGTATTGCACTTGAATTCAACTACACTGCACAAATCATTAGAAATCTGAACGTACTTACCAGTGATGGTGACAAGCCACTTGTTCATGAACACAGACCCTATGTCTTATACATGTCAAGCTGTTCATTGTGTTTTTACTGATATGTTTCACTCCAGTGAACCAGTCTGAAACTAAACTTCATATATGTACTTTCCAAGTGTGGAGTGATTTTTTTAGTTCTTAATGTGTTTACAAGACCTAACCCTATATTCATTGTTTCCTTTGTCATATTGTATTTATTAAAATATCCTGTTCCTCAATATATATCCTAAATAAGCATGTTACTCTGCTTATAAAGAGAAACCACAATTAGTTTGTTCGTCAGTTCAAGGCCTTGTTAGTTAGTCCTTAAAACCCAGTTAGTTTCTCTGCCATATTGCAGCAGTTACATTTATAGATAGTGAACAATATCGGGTCTAACGAGGACAGCATGAAGTGGTCGATTTAGACTTTACTCTCACAAAGATTATTGTACATAACCTTTTCTTTTGCTGAGGAAATACTATCAAATATAATATGTAAAAAATAGTTGTTTTATAATGAGCTGGAAAACAAGCGAAGTCGAGAAATGAAAGCATTGTTACGTAAACTGTAAGCCTGTATATCGGGTATAAAGCTGAGCGATTTGAGAATTTGTGGTATTTTTAGTGCAAGTATTGTCTCCACTTCTAAACATTCAGGGTCGTTCTTAAATGGAGAGGTATCCAAATTCAGAGTTCAATGAATTGATTGGTTGATGCCAACATTGATCTTCCTCAGTGGAAATTCACACAGCAAGCATCTGTGACTCCAGTGTCACTGAGCACAGTGAGCAGGGAGTTTTTCTATGAGCTCCTAGAAGTTTCATCTTCCGCTCTGAGGGCCTCAGGCCAAAGATCAGGCATTCCCAGCTTCCTCCTCAGTCCTCCATAAGGAGCAGCAGATTCCTCCCATTGGTTGCTTATTGGGTTCTTTTAAAGAGGTCAACAACACTGGACCCATCTGGCACTATGCCTTATATGGGAAAGTGTGGATAGTGGTGGTGGTTGCCTTCGGTTTTAATACAAACCAATGCAACAGCCAGAGCCCAGTTGGCCACTTTGCATGAACTGCAACTCACATTTGTATCTTCTACCTAAACATTTATTCAGCCAAACATAGACCCATTTTAAAGCATTATTGCTTCTCCACTGTGGTTTCGACGTACATTCATTTGTCTGCTCAGTCTTTCTCTTCACCTTCTCTTGGCTTTATTTGCTGACTGGCTTCTATCAGTCATCTGAAAATGGGATTTCTGGAAGTCCTTGACATTCAGATGATAAGTGCACCGATAGGGAGCCGTCACTCCTGCAGCTGGAAGGAAAACAGCAACAGGAAAAGACCATCATGGCACCAGCGTTTCTCTCAGCTGAGAGTGGAGAAAAATAAAAAGCCAATAAATTCAAGAATTTTTTATGTGTTTGCATCATGTTTTCAGCTCTACCAGAGACACACACTCACAAAAAGTTATGTTCATCCTATATAACTTTGCAATTAAAATTCAAATGTGCAATTTTTGGATTGTGAAATACAATAAATAGGTCCTGGGTAAAAGATCTGCACTTTCCTACATCTTATAATGAACACACTAGAGTACAGAAGTGTGTGTTATGCATGCAGGGAGTGTGTGATGAATGTCTTAGTTCTGGAGTTGAAGACATTTCCTGTTATTAACAATAATAGACACTGAAGTGAAAGTGTAAATAACCTGACTGATGAAGGGAAAATGGGGGGTGGGGCGAAAGGGTGTGAGGGCTGAACAAGGGCTGGTGGAGAGGGAGTCTCCTGGGGCATGGCCCATAGGGGGCGGGGGTGTGCTAGGTCTCTGAAGGGACAGTGGAGGATATCCCTGGGGAGGCAAGTCCTCGAGCATGTAGGTATGTGATGGCAGGTGCTCATGATGCTGCTGACCCTGAGGATGAGAACAAGCTAGTTGACCACAGAGAGTGGAAGTGGTGAGGCTGACCCCAAGGATAAGGTCAAGTCAGACTGGTCAGCAGGTTGTGTGACACAATGCATTCTAGGACCAGGGGAACAAACAAGGATGTCATATAAATTTACAAATATACAAAGGGTAATAAAATATCTGAGAACATCTTCCACAAGAGTCTGGAACACTGCAGGGGCTTTGGTGAGAGCAAAGGGCATAACCTAATGAGGTGTTAACTTCATGTTCCCTAATGTGTGCGGATCCAACTTAATTAAATTAGTTCCCTGTAAGATCTCAAAGGCAGAATTTGTTGATAGGAGTAGGCAGAAATTTATTATGAGAGAAGGATGGAACAAACAAGATTAGAGAAGTGAAAGTGTAAATAACCTGGCTGGCGAGGAGCATGAGCTAGAGTGGAAGAGGCAGTGTTGCAGCACTAGCGTGAAAGGGGATGAGGATGGAAGGAGAGCGGGTTGACTTGGCGGGGGAGTCCCCTGAGGCGACCCCTGAAGCAGAGTCTCTGGAGGGCTACCAGTGGTGGTGGGAATCCATGTGGGACCAGTGAGCAAGCTGGCGTGTGGTGGAGAGGGTGCAGGGCACTGAGGGAGCACACAAATGGAGCCGGAAGCTGGAGCTTTTCGTTCAACCACTTTGTTGGTACTGTCCAATTTTTGTTCTGATCAAATAAAAATTCAAAATCACTTTTATGTGTGTTTTTCTACTTCTTTCAGTCACATGTGGGTTTTGTAAATTCAGTAGGTGATATAAGATAAACGCAATGTTCACATTGCAAACTTACATACCACAAACGCAGTTTTTTCCAGAAGTTGCTTCTGTTTAGTTTTTCTCAGTATGACTAGTGAGAAATCAGTTCAGCCATGGCTCCTGCTGATGCAAATGCTGTTTTCTCTTTAATCACAAACCAGAGAGCAGCTGAAAGCAGGTTGCCTCCTCTTCAGCAGGATGGCCCAGACGGCAAAGGAGAGTAAACAGCTAGAGCGAGACCCTCAAGGGCATCTGCTCCCTCGTGTCCAAGGTATTTGAAAGTGCTTAAGACAAAATAACTCTCACTAATGTGACTCCAAAGAAGACTGAAGACAAAAAACAGCCTGTTTCCCTGACGATGTGTGTGTCTGTGTCTGTGTCTGTGTCTGTCTGTGCTGCGTGTTTTTCTTTCGGTGGTGGATCCTGTGGAGCCAGAGGAGTCCGTTCAGTGCAGGTTCCTTTCGCCATTTCCCTGCACTACTACACAAACAGGATGATCACTCATTTATCTCAGTGTCTCTCCAGCTCATAGTGTTATTTCAGAGCTGACAAAGAGAGGCTCTTCATTCACTCCTGTCAGTCCCACAGTACGCAGCCCAGATATGCCTTTCTTTCCATCCAGGACCCATCAGTCTGGATCGTACTGAGGAAGCTTCATTTGCTCTGTTTGTACAATGTGTTCACCTGTACTATTAAGGTGATGTGTTACAAGCATTAGGATGAAACCACATAAACCTTCAAATGGTGTTGATTCCAAACAGTGTGTCGTAATCAAAGCTGGTCCTTACTGCACTGAACACAGTGAGGCTGAGTACAGCCTCGGATGGAAACAGCCCTCCTCAAACATTCTGTCATTTTAGTCCCCAGGCCCTGCTCACCAGTAGTTAGGAAAAGCTCAGCTTGCATTTAGAGGAAATGCTGATGGAGCTGGCGCCAGAGAGGCTGAGGTCAAGGGGTCAAGGACTCTGCAGGTAGACACCCTGACCTCCTGCCTGAGACAGGGCTTTCTAAATTATGTGATGTTATGGAGGTCTGGGTTTTTATTAAATTACTAATTTCCCATGTAAGACTGTTGTACTCAGGGCTTTTCTGCAGCAGAGAAAACATTAGAACAAAAACATTAATAAAGAAGATGCATTTCACCACAACTGACTTAACTGACAATATACGATATAATTTATTTAGTGTAGCTCAAGGTAATAAATAGATGCAGCACATGACCCATAGTGAGTGATTCCGGAAACAACATCTAAAGAAAGACCACTGGAGGGGAACTGGGTGTCTTCATGTGAATGATGTTATGTGATCATTTTTCTGTATTTTATGACATTGCCAGTGACTCATTTTTTGGAATTATCTTTATATAAATCCCCAAATAAAAGCAGCATGATGCTGTGTTTACAAACTGTACACTGTACAAGGGACATGGCTAAAATAGGTGGTTTACAGCTTAAAAGTCATCTTGAAACATGTTCAATCAGACCAATGCAAAGTGTGAAAGAAAGACGCCTCAGTCCTTTGTTGACACTCTAGTTTAGAGTTTGACTTTTTTGATGTTACGTCTCGTTCCCCCAAACCTTTAAATGACTCTGGAGCTGGGGCCATAATAAAGTGCAACCACGTTTTATTCTACCAAGAATTTCACCTAGAAAAAACAGCTGTCACACGGTATAATGTGAATAATAATAACAACAACAACAACAACGACAACCACAACGACGACGACAACAACAACAACATTAATAATAATAATAATAATAATAATAATAATAATAATAATAATAATAATAATAATAATAATAATAATAATAATAACCATTATTATTGTTGTTGTTATTGTTATATTAATTATACATTTGCCGTTGAATTTGTCTCAGTAATGTAACCACTGTTCACTCCGTAATGTTCATTACTGGAGCTTGTTTGAACGCATCTGTGCGCACCGCAGCGCCTATCGACCAATGAGACCCGCTGAAAACATATCAAATATTAATAGACGTTAAGTAATTAACTCCCAGTGGCTTGGAGGGAGAGGAAATCAATGGTTTAATTTTTCATTTAATTGCACTGTTGCTAAGTTGGTGTCGGGAAGCAGCGGTAGCAGATTCTCCTTAATGCGTTTATTTGATGAAACATATTTCCATCCATTTGTTCTGCAATGACTCTCTCATTTAAACGCGATGCATGGTCATTGATCATTTCCACATTCATTAATATTTTCTAATGAATACAGTTTAATGCCAAATAATGACTCATCGTTTATTTGTTTTATTAAAATGTCACCTTAACTCGGGGGTTTACGGAATATTAAGGTGAAACATCCCTGCAGCGTGTGCAGCTCTGTTACAGAAACAAATGAAAACGCACCGCTGTTTGCAGCAGTGTCATCACTCTGAACATGAATTAATAATATCGCCAGCTTCGCCCTTTGATACTGATTTATAATATTACAGGCTACGAGTGGTTTTAACCCATTTGGCCAATTTATTAAGGTGCCACATTTCTGCGTGGATCAACTTGTAGACGTCCCTTTAGAAGCGAGTCATTCACTCTTTTGTGCTCAACCGGGAAAATGTCAAAACAGTCTCTGATTTACACATGTGCTTCTTATACTAGGAGAGTATATAAAAACGGCAGCTTCCTTGTTTAATTTAGAATTTAATTCATAAAATCCTAGATTATAGAGAAACACGTTTTGGGTTGTTTCTGGAGAAATAGATTTAGAATAACCACGTCATCGTGTTTTATTGATCGTTTGGTCTTGTCCAGCTGTTAATCATTATTTTGTTTGTTTTAATAACTGTATCATCACTGAGTTCGCACAGCCATGGGCCTAAAATTGGAGTTTAGAATCCTGCGCTGTCTATTTGGCACTTTGATTGATGCTCTCGCGCGCGGGGAGGTAGGAGGTCCAGCCTCGTTTTTCCGCACGCGTGCACAGACGCATACGCTTGCGCACGCGCTCAGTAGATAACCGGCAGAGCTCGAGCAAAAGAAAGCTCAGACAGTCGGTCCAGGGAGCCGCTCGTGGAGCAACCTGTGTTCCTCGCGCCGGAGCGTGGGGCTCGCGGAGGCCATGGATCACTTAGGGATACTGGGGGCCCATCTGCAGCAGCACCCGCACGTGGAGCCCATCAGCTTCGGCATCGACCAGATCCTCAGCAACGTGGAGCAGAGCTGCATGCTGGGCGCGAGGATGCACGAGCCGGACTACGGACACCCGGCCTACAACAGCAGCGGCACGAGCGTTGGCGGGAACGGTGGCTTTACGTGTGGAAACACCGGATATAACGGCACCGGCAGCTCCTGCGGAATGGCCTCCCTCGGCGGCGCTTATCACATGAACATGGGCGTGAGTGTGAACGGAACTAACGTGACCGCCGGGGTCATCCGTGTGCCCGCGCACCGGCCTCTTGGCGGCGGGAACTCCTCTGTGCCACCGGTGAGCGGGACCATCAACAACCTGACGGCGCTCACCTTCCCCTGGATGGAGAGCAACCGACGGTACACCAAAGAGCGGTTCACCGGTAAGCGACACATGGCGGCTCCGCTCTGCTCTGTTTTACAGAATATAAACCCGTCACCGTCCATTACAAGGCCAAATCCTAGGTCGAATCAACAGTACAACAACAGTCACTTTTTTGCATACTAATATTTAACGCTAAAAAACGTCCTACTTTTCATTATACCTACAGAATTTCGTAATATTCTAATCATTTGAAATATATTTTTAATTACCTGTGGTTGTCTAAAGGTTACAGCATTGCTATGCAGAAATAAAATATGAACTCATTATTATTTGTAGTAGTAGTAGTAAAAGAAGTTTTCTTTCTTGTTAAAATGTGTTATTGTTACCAAAGCTAAACCCCACGCTGCTCCCGGTGTGTCAGCCTACATCATTATTATTATTATTATTATTACTATTATTATTATTATTATTATTATTATTATTATTATTATTATTATTATTATTATTATATCGTGTGACAGTAGTTTTTTCTAGGTGAAATTCTTGGTTAGAATAAAACTTTGTTGCACTTTATTGTGGCCTAAGGCTGCTTCAGCGCCCCAGCTCCAGTGTAATTTAACGGTTTGGGGGAACTTATTATTGTATATATATATATATATATATATATATATATATATATATATATATATATATATATATATATATATATATATATATATATATACTGTGTAATAGTAAACACTTGAAAACTTGCGTGTTGCCTGTGTTTGATGAGAATGTGGGCGTCAGGAGAGGCAGGTGTTGTGTTTCAGACCTTTAGCCATGCTGCTGCTCTGCTTACCTGCTTTGACCTGCCCTGGCCTTGTCCTTGTCTGTCATCTTATTGCCTTCCCTTCCCATCTTGTCCTGCTCTGTTTCATCTTGCTCTGCTATTCCGCCCTGTCCTGTCCAGTGTCCCTCTCACCCCTCACTGTGACACGTCGCATAGGTCATCCCTACCAGAACCGGACTCCTCCTAAGAAGAAGAAGCCTCGTACTTCCTTCACGCGGCTGCAGATCTGTGAGTTGGAGAAGCGCTTCCACAGGCAGAAGTACCTGGCGTCTGCAGAGCGCGCCGCTCTGGCCAAAGCTCTGAAGATGACTGACGCTCAGGTCAAGACCTGGTTCCAGAACAGACGCACCAAATGGAGGTGAGCTGTCCTTATTCTGCTTTTACTGTGGGGACAACTGTTAACTTTCAGGAACCGTGTCTTTTTAAGGCTTCTCTGTGAACCAACCTGTCACCATATGGGCATCTGACATTACCAGATAAAGGATTAAGGCAGTGGACAAAATAAAATTTGCAGGACAATGCAATAAATTGAACTTGACCAAAGTTTCATAAAATGCCTTCTTTAAATGTAGAGTGTCAACTTCTGCAGTTTCTCTGTAGCAGAGAAAAATACAAATAACATATGTTCTTACTTGATACTTGTATGTAACGTAATAGAGAATGACGAGTGAACATCTTCATTAACGGCCGTGTATTTGAAGATAAGCATTTTCAACTATAGCTAATAAGAAATTCATAGCTTTGTTCTAGTTATCATTTTATTTTTCTATTATTTTATTTTTCTGTGGCAATGCCCTGTCGCTGTTGCAGGCGGCAGACGGCGGAGGAGCGGGAGGCGGAGCGGCAACAGGCCAACCGGATCCTCATGCAGCTGCAGCAGGAGGCCTTCCAGAAGACCATCAACCAGCCGGTGACCCCGGACCCGCTGTGCCTGCAGAACAGCTCTTTATTCGCCCTGCAGAACCTACAGCCCTGGACTGAGAACACCGCCAAGATCAGCAGTGTGTCGGCCTGCGAGTAGAGCCACCGCTGTGGCCTCCAGCGCGGAGGACGCACTGCTGGAGGACAGGAGCTGTGGCCGTTATCAGGTCCTCTCCCTGATCTCATTATCGCTCGCCCGCTGTCAGACACACACCGATACTGCAGCTAACTACACGCATGTTCCACAAGGGCTCCACAGTCTGTTGCGGACCCATCAGAGGCCCGGACTGAATTCTGGCCTCGGCGTTGCTTGGAACAGACAGGGCCGATGCTTTTGGAGTTTTCTGGCGGCGTCGTGAACTGTGTGCACCAGTAGCCCAGCGGACCACGAACGCACTAGTGAGGTACAACGGTTTACCCACGAGAGACTTGATGATTCATAAACAGCCTATTTTCATATCAGCCTGTCAGTATTTATCAGCCATGCTAATGGACCTTTTACATAACTGTAAAATAACAGAGCACTTGTTTTAGCACCTTTGTATAATTTCAGACATGTAACCCAACACATCAAAATGAAACGAATTTTATGTGATGATTCACAGGATTTAAGGGTATTTGACCATTTTATAATTTATGTACAGTATAAACGGGCCTAAAGGCCAGAAAACATTAAATAGGGAGAACGTTTAAATATACTTTCCGGCTCCGTGTGACAATGTGTAATATTGTTATCTTGATGTTTAATCAAATTTTTTATACTGACACTGTATTTTCTTAATTATCGCGAATGTGTGAGGTATGTAAATAGCGCGTGTGTAAAGTGTGCGTGCGTGTGCGCATGTGTGAGACATTCTCCAGGACCGTTGCCTAAAAGCTTGAAGAGGAATGTAAAGGAGAATTTCATCATCCACTCAGAACTATCAGCGGCTGGATTGGAGTTGAGCTTCACTGAAAGCCTTCAGAAATTCCTCTGTCTTTCACTCTCACACACACAAAAACACGCAAACACACTTGATTTTACCCTCAAGGGAGTAAAGGCGGCCACTACAACTGATAAAGATAACGTTGGAGGGAACCACAGAGACTCTCTGTTCTCATCGGTCTGTTCTCTTTCTGTGAAATCTTGCTTCAGCACATAATTGACCAACAGTTCCTCCAACCTGGTGTGTGCAAACACAGTGTCAAATAAATATATTTACTGTGTGACAAAATAATCTGAATTTGCTATCTAAGACAGATACATACGAGACATTAATATAAATTATTATTGTTTAATAATGCCAAAATAAATACAAAATAAACACACCAATAAATAAGCTGGTACATTCTAGACGTATTAGACAGAGTCAGGCATCTTAGCCAAGCATAAGCGTGAACTTTACCTTAACTGTGTTTATGCTAAGCTAGGATAACACATGCTGACATGAAATTCTGATCATGTTTCTTTTGGAACATAAATAATGACAATTATAAAATAATGCAAACTGGATGTCTATGGTTTTCACAGTTTATAAAGTCAGGTTTATATGTAGGCTCCACCGTCACATATTAGTTCAAACCAGTGAAATAAATACTAATAGCATATGTTTTTAATTCTGTCATTCAATAGTTAGAGACGATAATGCTGCTAATACAGACCAAGAAAAACAACAGCAGCAACATCTAACAGCTGTACGGTGTCGCCCTCTGCCGGCGCCTAATATAAACAGCACTGCCTCGTTGCTCGTCGCTGGATCATGACAAAAACTGCGTCAGTAACGCGCGACAAACAAGAGCGTGTTTACGGCAGTCATGTCTGCGCTGCGGTGTTTCTGTGCGTCAGTGAACAGACGCGTCGTTTCTGAGAATCTGGCGGTGAACCGGCTGCTCGCAGGTCAGTGTGTTCGTTCACAGAGCGGGCGTCGGACCCGGCTGCTACTTTGTAAGGAACAGGAAGAGACGTTTAGTTTGATGCTGTGTGTCGTTCAGGGTGTTCACGGGCAGCCAGCGGAGTCGCCAAGGACAAGGAGCCGCTGAGGAAAGCAAAAACGCCGCAGGGTCGCTTCGACAACCCCGAAGAGAAGAGCAGAGATGTTCTCGAAAGTGAGGATGAGGCAGTGATTGACGGCCTGATCATCCGTTAGTGCAGCCCTGTTGGTAGCGGCTGGTCTTGATGCTGATGTTTACCTACAACACTCACACGCGTTGTGTTCTGCACGTTGTGATTGTGTTTAGTGGAAATGCACAGTCAGCATGTTTGAATATGAAAATACACGACGTTCACCTTGTTCGTCAGATAATACGTTGAATAACTTTTAATGTGAAGATTATGTTCTCTCTGTGACAGAGTTCCCTGATGATGTCAACCCTGTAACCAAAGAGAAAGGAGGCCCTCGGGGGCCGGAGCCCACCCGCTACGGAGACTGGGAGAGAAAGGGTCGCTGTGTCGACTTCTAATCCACTTGCAGATATGTTCTGCTATGGAAATGAACTGGCACTTTATGTTTTTGTTATGTTAGTGAGTAATGGTGTGAACCCTGTGTAAAGCATAACAAAAGCCACAGCGGCTGTGTTCTGTGCTGCACTGACAGGATAATGTTGAATCAACAAGCTCCACTGACAGTTGAACACAGACTGAGGTCGTTTGGGCTTCAGGCTGAGTGTGGTCCTTTATTGATGAAGGGTGTAGGTATTTACTGTAACAGTTTCCTCATTAAAGTTCTAGTAAAGCTCCACATCACCCTGCAACTTGTGTCTTTGTTTGTCTTTGAACTATAGAACCTGTATAATCTTGACATTTTTATCTCACAAAAGAATAAAAAGTAGACATTTTAATTGCATTCAAATTATGACCTTTGTTTATTGAAGCAGATCTTCATATTTGTATTTGGTTATGCCGTTTTCTAAATTGCAAAATTAAGAGCTCTAAATAACCGAATCTGAAGAGAGGTACGTGAAGGCAGCATGGGTAGAGGGAGGAAGAGGACAACGATGCGGCTCCAACAGCTGGATGCTACAAGCTAACTGAGGTGCATTTAGAGGTATGTCTGCTGCTTTGTCTTTCTAGCGTGTGGAATGTATTGAACGGCTGCTTCAGCGGGTTATTAGACAAACTGCGGCGGTACATTATGTAGAAGAGGCGCCGCACAACGCAGTGACGTTAGCGTCGCTGCAGAGCTAAACACAAGCCTGTAGCCTGTAGCTAGAAAAATGTGCTGCGCCCCTATTAGAAGGTTTGTAATAGCTGCTTACAGTGTACAAAACTCAAGGGTCACAACTTCCTGTCTTCAAAATGACACAAAATTGGTAATTAATTAAAATAATTCTCGAAACCGCGAACACAAATTAATATTAGAGTAAAAAAAAATAATTATTATATGTATGTTGAGCACATTTACTCTACAAGTATGCAATACTAGCATGGTTCTTGAGGTAAGCATCAGTGGTTCTACTGATTTGCACAGCAAATCTGTACGTTAAAAAGGCCGGTTTACCGGTTTAAATAAAAGACTTAATATTAATTCAGAAATATATACAGTAAAAGCACCTAATTATGTGTGTGCTTGGATTAGGGAATTTCCCCTACGACAAAGAAAT
Organism: Macropodus opercularis; assembly: GCA_030770545.1. Lineage (NCBI taxonomy): Eukaryota > Metazoa > Chordata > Actinopteri > Anabantiformes > Osphronemidae > Macropodus > Macropodus opercularis. The sequence goes on from CM061103.1 coordinate 16,239,283, forward strand.
ACTAAAGTGGGCCTGGAATTATGAATCAAAGGGTCACTAATGATGCTTTTTCTAGGTTTAAGGTTTAAGTTAATTACGATTAAATCCAGACTTAAAATACTAAATTCATTCTGGACATGAAAATGTTGGTTTGTGCCAGGCATTTTGTGCCGAAGCCTCTGAGTTGATGTTCCACGTTCATCACCAGGGTTGTTTTCAGTTTAGTTTTATTTAATAAATGCAGATGTTTACAGTAAATAGTAAATATTTCTTTGTGAGTTGAGAGATTACTTAGAGATTAGAGAGATTACTGTCTAGAACAGGAAGGTACTAATTAAGTAGCCCACGAAGAGCAGCGTCCTGCGTCTGAATAAGTCGTGCTCACGTGTCTTATTTTGAAGTCAGGAAGTAGTGGTCGTAGCGTTGGGTGCGCGGAAGTATTTACTATAATCTGTAGAATACGGGCGCAATAAATTTTGTTGACTACGGAAGCGAAAGATCGCAGACTAAAACACTGACAGAGGAATTCAGTGAAAGTGAAACAATCTGATGGCAAGTAATGATGCTTGAATCGACCAAATTCTTCCAGATGTTTGTAAAATAAGTTAAATTAATCTAGAACTTATTAAAGCAAACAAAACACATTCAGTTATTGTAGATTATTAGATTGTTTTTTAAGTGAAGCCTTATAAGTCCCACAATGGGGAAATGTGTGCTCTGTATTTAACCCATCCTTAAGTGAATACACACAGCAGTGAAACACACACACACACACACACCGAGAACAAACACCCGCTGAAATCAACCATGATTATTGATTCTGTACCATAGACTCCTTGTATTTTATATAGGTTTAGTTTGTGTTCACTATCTTAATTGTTTGCCATCCTACTGTGTAGCTTTTTCTAGTCAGTAGGTGGTTGGAGCTAAATAAAACAAGCTGTGGTCGGGACTTGGGACCTGACAAGCAGCAGTTCCACACTGCTTCCTCCCTGTGTCCAGGTCACCGGTGTTTGGTGTGTGCCTGCTTGTTGCTATGGTTTCCCTCCCTGCCTCACTGTGTTTGACATATTCTATGTTTGGGCAAATGAGTGAACTGACTGACTACTGAGCAGTGATGCATATACAGCAATGGATGGAATTACAGAAAAGGCCCCAGAGGTCAGAGGGCCCCTGGACCCAAACCCCTGTATGAAGGCAGGGTTACGATTTTCACAGAGGTCACATAACTCAGGCACAAAACACAAATTGACAACAATAAGATAAACAACAAAGACATAAATGCAACAGTGGAAAATGGAAACACAATGATCTCAGAGATCAGTATGGAGAAGCTAATCCTGTAGCGGAAGGATAGGTTGTTTGGTCCTTTTTTAATCAGTGCATAATTCACTGTGCCACAGCCAGGAGTAGATTTTATGAATCAGTGGTCTTACACAAAGTAAACAAAATGATTGGACATTTTCTGCCATTCAGTCTAAAAACTACAGCCACATAGTTTGACACATGGGTCATTATGTGGTCAGTGTAGAGCGCCATCAGAGCTGTGAAGACATTTACTCTGGAAAGTTTAATGTGATGTGTTTAATTTAATATTATGGTATGTTAATATTATGGTATGTTGCCATATGCAGAATGCATATGATACCCACACAGAATAAATGTTCCGCCAAAGCACCTGTGAAATAGAGATTTGTGAAAGGGAAGTGACAGAGAGCCAGCAGTGCTGCCACATAGCAGTGGTGCACGAGTCTCCCACGGCTTGTGACCACACTCACCTACTAGGTTGACAGTGTTCTTCCTCGCTTCTGTGGTGAGGTCTGAGCATACAGTCTTAATGAGATCAGTCAGGTGAGGAGCAGCATATCATTACATTCCCTGGACTCAAGTGGAAGCGTATCAGGTCTGCTGTTTAGTGGTCGACAGCAAAAGGTGGGGACTTGAAACTGACATAGTATCTGCTACTTAGATGTACAGCAACACTAAATAGGCTGCTGTGCAAAACCATTCAACTGTTAAATTACTTCAAATCTTATTTTTAGTTTTGGATAATGTTACTTTAAAATGCTGGAATCAAACAGGTAAATACAGGAATTCAAGTCCAACATCAGGGTAATATTGTTTACCTGTATTTGCTGCAAATTCCTGTAATGTCTAATTAATAAAGTTTAAAATACCCATAAAGAGCCATTATTTTTGAAATATTAACCGTGGTGAGGTGGAAAAGGAGCAGTCGTATTAACAATAATGGAATGTTGAGTGTTAACCTAGATTCGACTCTGTCATGACCTAATGTTAGTTAGTAGTTTTGTTCGGATGGAACCTGATTCCCTGGCAAAGCGTCAACTAGGAAACAGTGACCTCTCTGCCGCTCTTTTCACTGACTCAGTGGTCAACAAGAACAGTTTTATTTAGACGACTCTCTGGGAATTTTGAGGACATTTCAACAACCCTCAGCATTTATAGTTGCCATCATTGTCCTCAAAGTTTAGACACTCCCTTCTCTGCAGAGTACTGACCAGTGATGTGGTCCTGTGGCCTGAGCTCCAACACGTCCAGGCCTGGTTCAGCACTAATGCCTGATGTTGAAATAGGTCTTTGCATTGCAGTAGGACTGCTTAGGTCAGAACAACCATGACCAACTAACCCTCTGTTGTAAAGATAAAAACATGCATTATTTTTTTGATTTAACCGCAATGTGAATCACACCAGCATAGTAAGCAATGGTTAGCCAACTAAAGGCACAGACTAACCCTAGCATCTTGTTTTTATTGTCAGTAAGGACCTAAAGCGTGCTTTTAAAGGTTGTTATTGAAGACACTGGACATAAAACTGTGAAAGTTGAACCCTCCCCAGGCAACAGTTTTCAGTCTTCATCAGAAGCATCTTGACATTTTTGTGTATTCGTTTAGTTGACAGATCAGTTCTGCAGTTGTTTTGTCCAATGGAGGCCAAACACAGCCAGCGATGGAAGGCTTTCCCAGATTCCAAATACAGCAGGAGATGCTTGAGTCTCAGCAGAGATGACGACAAGACGGAGAAAGACAGAGGAGGGTCACACAAAAGTGTCACCATGGCACCAACCTCCAGGTATCTGCCAGACAGGCGGTATGTGACGAGGAAGCCTCAGTTCTGTTCAGATCAGCAGACGTCTATCTTAAAGAAGACCAATCCGCCAAAGCACACAGAGAAGGTGAGAAGCTGAGGCATGTTTGAAATGTGTGTTATGTCATTATGTAGCTGACGTTGATGTCACCCTTCTACCTGAAATCCCACCGTAACCATCTGCTACTAGTCGCACACATGACGCAATGCTTACCCACCCTGTTTATCATGGCAGCTGTCATGACGTTTATTTCCTCCATGCTTGCACACACAGGTCATTCAAAAGGGGCCTATAGCGCTGCTCAGTGTCTCTATTGGCACTGTCATCCTATAAACCCTGATCATAGGAACCTCTGTTTTAGGACATTCCCTCCAAAGCACAACACAGTTTCATTTTGCTCATGTTCTGCTTTGTAGAGTGGTCCGTCGGGGGCGAGCAGAAACGAACATCCTGATGACCTTTTGGCGAGAACAAGAGTGGAGCTTACCGTAGACAGCTCCAGCCTTCCTCACAGAGACATCTCGCCTCCTTCAGACTCTACTAAAGACCATGACTCACCCATGCTTTTCTCAGAGTTCATGGGCAGTTTAGGCCACGAGGAGCCTACTTTCTCTAGCAGTAGATCATCTCAGCTGAGCCTTTCAGGCACCTCCCTGGAGGTCCAAAGACCAAACCTTCATCTAAGGCCAAAGCTGGTCTCCACTGTCCCATATCCACACGATATACCTTGCTCAGGATACTCCAGCCCAGAGCAGTCGCAGCTCAGGAAAGGAGAGGGGGTGACCAGACTATCCTCTAATACAGGACACTCAAGGAAGGAAACCATGACTCCCTGTCAGCTGAACTACTGGGGTTGTGCTATCCCTAAAAGTTTACCTCCATCTCCTGACAGACACTCTTCTGACTGGGATCCAAACAGAGAATACCAGGCTCTGTTGGACTACACCTACCCTCTGAAACCAGGACACGGGGGCGATGCTTGGGACAACTCAGAACTCCAGGAAGACCTGCTCTTGCAAACAGACCTCCAGGACTCAGGAATCGAGGTGGGACACCTTTGTAGCTCCACCAACCTCTCAGGGTTGGACTTTTCTGTCAGCAGCACTACAAAGACAAAAGACAGAAGTCCTCTTGGCACAGGTCATAGGTCCCCTGACTTGCCAAGGTTCACCAGATCCTTGGATAACATGGCCTCCAGCACTACTCTCTCGTTAAAAACCCCTGTGGGTTTGTCTCTGGACAGTTTAGACAGCAGTAACAACAGAGGTGGACGGAGTCATTATGAGAGTGTTGGTCAGCGTTATCAGAACAGTTCTTTGACATCACACTCGGACATTTTCACTTCCACTGCATATCACCGCTCCACCAGTGTCCTCCCTCGATCTTGGTGTATAGATGGTGAAGTGGACGAAGAGTTCTGGCCTCTTCCGGAGCAGCTGGAGGAACTACAGCTGCTCTCCAAACAGGTCAGCACTTGATCCATTAAACAGAAATAGACAAGAAAACTGCAAATTTGCATAAACTCTCCTGGTCGCCATGTTGGTTCACTATCATTGACAATGTCAGCAGTGGTGATGTTGATCGTAGTGACCTCAGATCTGGGTCAGCTAAACACTGAACATATGATATCCATGTGTGTAGGTAAGGGAAGTGATGGTGCGGCTGAGCCAGCCTGTCAGAGGACCAGTGACCACATCCATCTTCTCCTCCATCGCCCTGCCTGAGAAACGGCAGGCTGAAATCAAACAGCCAGAGGGTCTCATGGAGGAAGTAACAGATGATGTAGGCAGGGAGGAGAGTACTGCTCAACAGATAGGTATGGATTTGATTGTTCAGATTTGGGACCTATAATTAGAAGTTGTCCAGTAACACCAGTCTGCACAGAGACTGTCCAAGATTGTCCAAGTTATATATACATATATATACTGAGACTTCTGGATCTGTGCAAATGCAATGGACCAGACATGGCAACACTGACACGTTCATCTTCCAAAATGTATTTGTTACTTAGCAGCAGCTGCTCACGGGAGGACTTCTGGAGCCTCAGTGGAGGCTGTTGGAGATGGGGACCTGACTGGGTCCAGTCTCACAGAGGTGGAGGAGTTAATCAAGCAACTGTGTGGCCTCGCTTTACCTCACAGCCGGAGGAGAAGGCAAGAGGAGCAGCAGCAAAGCGACTCCCTGATGCGACACATCCAGGTGGAGACATGGTTTGATTAGAACTGACAGGTTGACAGTTTGTTCTTTTATAGTTTATCACTGTGGCTTATGTTCCAGGTATTCTGCTCCCACCTAGAGCAGCTCATCCAGCGGCTGTACACAGTGTCAGAGAAGATGGAGCTGCTGTCTGCTCCTACTGTGGACATTGGCAGCGTGAAGTCATCTCTGGCTGAGTATCAGGTGGGGACCAGGTCCTGTTATGTCCGAATGATGCAGATGTTGTGTATAGTAGATTATGTGTACCTACTATAATGGCTGAGCAGACTTGCTCACGTGATTGTGACAGAACTCAACCCAAACAACTCAAATATTGAAAAATTAAAAACCTGTCTGAATTTAACGTGTAGCCTACAATCTTACAATCTTTATGGTCCAGTACAGTGTCTCAATTCTAGCCTGGAGTTGTATTCCTTAATGACACAACAGTGAAAAAAATGACATGTCTCCACTGTGAATAAGAAGGATGCCGATGTGCCGTGTGTCACGCGTCAGCAGAGCCCAGCCCTGACATTCACAGTGCGAACTGTTTACAGAGCTTTCAGAGAGAAGTGAGCAGCCATCAGCCCCTGACCTCGCGCGTCCTTCAAACTGGACAGCTTCTGCTCACCTGCATCAACACCACGTCTCCATGTCAGTCTCAGAGACTTTTAGCAAAGCAATACAAATCAAGATTGAAACAATCATCTTTCTTATGCTTGTTTTGTATTCTTTCCGCCGGTTTCCAGTTTTAAGCGATGCCCTGCTGTTGATCGAGCGGCAGTCCAGAGCTCTGCAGACCCGCACTGAGCACTTCCTTTCGTCCATCCTGTCCGCCATGGACAGCCTGACCCAACCCACGCAGCCCACTACAGTGGAGGGGTGCTGAGAGAACAATCCACGTCCAGTGGAAGGGAAGGCTTTCACTGAGTGGACAGTCTGTGTCATAATATTGCACTGCTTTTTCTACTCCCACTAACTGTCACCTATTTGTCACTATTCTCTGATCACTCAGTCATGAAACAGCTCATCCTTTGGAAAAGTTCTAATAATTCTTAATTAGAACATGCTGCTGAGTGGCAGCTGGGCTTGGTTGAGGTTTTCCCCTCGCTTCTGTTAGACTGGTTAAGGGTCTGGATTTTTCTGGTGCCTGTCCGGTTGCTTAAAACACATGGACCTGAACTATGTTAAACTAACCGACGACTGGCTGTTAAATGTGTAACCTTGATGACGATGTGCTGAAGGCTTCACATGTTAAATGAAGATGTAACGCGAGAACTTGGTGCCTTGAATCCAGTTTATTAGCATATTTATTATGATCAGAAGTAATAGTAGCAACTTTGTGTTAACCATGACCAGAATGATTGAAAACCTTCTAAAATTCTATTTATTGATTATTCACCTAATTCATAATTTAAAGTTGGATAAGCCTTCAGACAGCTCTCCTTTCTTTAACGTTCTGTAAGTATTGCACTAACCTAAACTACCGGTATATGTAAAAAACATATTTCTAACGTGTTTAATATATGGAGGAACTACGTGTCGTATAACATTTGAGCACAAACACAGGAACAGTGCTGCAGTAATGGTTCCAAAACCTAGACAAACCTACCATTTATCACTTTTGCCCCACTCCTCCCAAAGCCAGTGGGTTTTTTGTTAGATGCACAAAATCAGATCTTGGGTTAACTCAAGGTCATTACATTTTCACATTTATTCTCCAACAAAGGATTCCTCAGTAAGCAGCCCAACCTGACATTTTTCATAGCTATAGCCTGTTGATAACATGTGTGTCCGGTACAGAATGTACAAAACAGAACCTTCTGACACCCTGCCCCTTCATCCCCAGCGGTAGGAAGCCTGCAGTGTCTGTGAGGTGGCCAACTGAACTAAATGCCACCATGTTTATCTAGAGCTTCTTAGGAGACAGTTCAAGACCTGGGCACACACAAATAAGGCTTGTGTAACAGAGGGGAGTGTAGTGGTGGCGATTAAAGTCAGGCGACTGTGCTGTAATTTGGTCAAAGCTCATCAACAAATGTTTACGTCACTAGCATTGAAGAGTACTATGGTGTGAATTTTAAACAATAATCACACGGTCCTACGTCTACACACAGCCTTAAGTCCTGTCTTTATCTGATGTCACTCTTATAATGTCAAACGGCCACATGAAAGTGTTCTTCTCTGACTCTCTAAAACCACTTCATATACTGTACTGAGATCATTTTATCAAAACCACTGAATAAAGCACAAGTTGATTTTAGTCTCTGTGTCCATATCGGGTTAGATGAGTTTATAACTTCTATGACTGACATTTTAGATTCATGATCTGATGGCGATGGTTCAGTTCAATTCAGTTTTATTTATATAGCACCGATACCGATAAATGGCAAGGTTTAAGACGTAAGACCACACCCAACAAATCCCACATGAAGCAAGTCTAATGAGCGAGTCTTAGATGTACAATAAGAGGGAGAAGGTGGTGAAAGGCACAGAGGTGGTGAAAGTGGATGATTGAAACACTTGGGGTCAACAATGTGGAAAAGCACTGGAAAAGAAAGACAAGCTGAGTAGAGAAGAGTGTCAGCAGGGCTCTGTGAGAAGGGGCAGAGTGACAGGATGCTACCACGACCAGCTGCTGTGTGTGTGGGCTGGACAACAAGGAGGCAGAGCTGAAGATGAAGAGGTTTTCAAGGGGAGTTACAAGAATAGACACGATTAGAAATGAGTATTAGCAGGACAGAGGAGACACAGGATGTGATGTGTAGACCTCTCATGCAGGAAAGGATCCACTCCAGGCCACACTGGACTTGCTCTGGATCAAAACACAGATGTTACCACGCCCAGGACTGTAATGTCGCTGCTTATATGTTTGAAGAAAATGGAAATACAGCTTTAAGGTACATTTACTCTAAATGTACTATTGTACACAAATACAATTTTGAGGTACAGTATTTGTACTTGACAATTTTAAGCAATATTAATACCTTACCCCTGCCCAGTAACCTTTGACATTTACAGCACTGATCACACTGACAATACCTTGTTTTCTTAATGGAGTCATTTTACCATTTACCTTAATTTTAGAGCATGTACACAAAAGATTAATAATGGCTACGGGAATTTGTCTGACAATTACCTTTACTTGTGTGCCAACCTCTGTTACCTAAGGACATGTTTTGGAGAAGTGCTAAATGACATTTCCTCTGTCCTGACAATAACGGACTCAAGCACTTCCGGTATGTGGAACAACAGTGTTTAGCGATGTCACACCACCAGCATTTTCAGATTGAGGTCATGCAAACATATAGACACACATTTCTGGCCTTTGTGGGCTGAGCTGACAGTAGAGGTTTGTTCTGAAGCAAACAGCACAACACTGGCCCCAGACATTTTTTTCAAACTGAATTCAGTTGCCTTTATTATGAAAACAAGAGAACCTTCTATTGTATAGATGCAACTCCCACTGCGATTACACAGCAATTTGCAAACCGACCCATTGTACTATAAACGGCAGTTTATACATGCCAGATGAACGCAGAATAAATAATTCAAACAGGTTTTCTACACAGACAGGTCATTTTATGCAGTCTGGTAGTACAATATTTATTTTCATTTTTGTTGTGTTACATGTTGAGCCACAAATGTAATGCGAAGAAAACAAGTTGAGACCATCTCATTGTATAGAACACTACAGAACAACTGGCAAATCCGATCTTACATTTATATATATACAGTGTTTATGTACATATACTGTTGCACTAGATTTTAGATGCTGGACAGCGAGAGACATTGCTGTGCAGAGTTTGGGGAATATGTTTCTTTAAACAGGGACAGACTGACAGACACATGCTGACCAACAGCAACATAATCACAGAGGGAAACAAAGTAATTTGTTTAAACCGCCCCCCATCCCGTCCCATCCCGTCCCGTCCCACTGTAGGAATGCAGAGAAACAAATTCATACATACGTACACACACACACGCACGCGCACACACACACAAACCATGTGAACCTGTATTCAGAGGGCCAAATAAAAGTAGTCTCTGAGAATTCTGAGACAGGGTGGGGTGGGGGCAGGTCAACAGGACAGTGTGACTAGAAGGATCTTTATTAGTTGTTTTTTTTATAGTGCGGATACAGTATGTACAGTACAAATACAGGCAACACATGTGGATCATGTCTTCCCTGTCCTGTGTGTTTGTGATTGGTTGTTGTTGTGGGGTGTGTGTAGGGTTTAGGGGGGTTGCTGGGACATGGTGGGGTTTACAGGAGGATGGCGCAGCCAGGCTGACGGACCCTGCTAAGTAAGCGGGGGGAGTAGGGAAGAAGGAAGAGTGGCTAAAGTGGAAGTGGTTTCTCTGTCTCTCACTCAGCAGCATCCTCCTGATGAAGGCTTGACAGTGGTGCCGGGAGTTAGCTTCACGTTGGGTTTGTCCCCTCCTCCGGCAGTGGCTCCAGGGCCCATCCGTTTCTTGATTTCAGCAGCCATGGTCATAAAGGCCTGCTCCACGTTGGTCGCATTCTTAGCACTGGTTTCCAAAAAAGGGATTCCTAGAGAGTCTGCAAACTCCTGGACACAGCAGAGGAGGAACAGAGGACAGAGTTTAGACATCAGGAAAATCTCTCCATAGGAAGACATTAAGACCTGTCTAAACACAACAGAGTAACAAGTATTTGGATCCATAACTATTTATTTTGCCTGTGATGATTCTAAGACATGACTTGACCTGCAGTTAAAGATCTGTGTAGGTGGATCAAGTATTCCTGTGGTCACCTGTAATGTCTACTGACCTAGTTAGGGACATCCAGCAAGACACTAGAAAGCTTGAAATTATGTAAGTAAGTGAACCCACAGATGTGGGCCTATATTGAACATAACAGAATGCTGCTTTGGTAGGTGATGGGTGCCATACGTTTAGATGCAGTGTTTTAGAGTTCTGGTTCAGATGGTTAGTCTCTCTTGATTCGTGACTCTAGCTGGAAAACCAATCAGCTCCTACCCCTAGAGCAGTAATCTCATTTTGTTCCTGTAAAATCTACAGTTGCAAGAAAAAGTCTGTGAACCCTTTAGGATTACATGGATTTCTGCATAAATAATAATAAAATGTGTGATCTTCACACATTTCACATACTTTTCCTCCCAGCACTGAGAATGTTTACACGTTATGTTCAATGAAAACATATAGTTTGTTCAGTATTAGTTTAAGCCAGGGGTGTCCCATCCTGGTCCTCAAGGGCCACTGTCCTGCAGGTTTTCCAAATCTCTCTGCTGATCACCTTGATCAGGTGTCAGTTGACTTTTCCAGCTGCTGATTGACTGAACACACCTGATCAATGTAATCAGCAGTAGCTACGGTACAGAGAGATGGGAAAACCAGCAGGACAGTGGCCCTCGAGGGCCAGGATTAGACACCCCTGGTTTAAGCAGACTGTGTTTTTCTATTGTTGTGACTTAGACGAAGATCAGAACACATTTATGACCAAATTATGAAGAAATCCATGTAAACCCAAAGGGTTCACATGCTTCCTGCAACTGTAAATGCACATGGAAAATAAGGGAATTTCTAGATGGCCCTAGCAACACTTCACATTAATGTTGTATTCATGTACTTCTGTGATTACTTCCATTAATTCCATTTCATCCTCCTTTAAATATGTCCTAATACCCTACACCCTAATATGCATATTTTGTTTCTTTATCATCTTAAGCTCATTTTCTACAAACGGTTTTAACCTGTTTCTAGAAACCTTTGTTGGAAGAGACTATTTGCACTGGAGGAACCAGGGTCTGTGTTTAGTTCCTGGCTATACTTCTACCTTTCAAGTTTCCTATCGTATAAGGGAAACCATCTTTGTTCTCCTGCTAATCTGAGTCTTAAACTGAAAAAAGAACAGTTTTAAAGCCCAAGTTGCCACATGGTCAAAAGGTGACATGCAACAGCTGTGTGTGTACTTACCTTTGCTGTTGTGTAATCCACCACCTTCTTTGTCGTCAGGTCACACTTGTTCCCAACCAATAGCTTGTTGACATTTTCACTGGCGTAGCGGTCAATCTCTTGTAACCACTGTTTGACATTGTTGAAGGACTCCTGGATAAACATAAAGAGCCACATGGTCTTATAGTTCACAGCTCAAAGTGCTTCAATAGAGCTTTCATTTTTCCATCATCAAGACAAACACGGCCTGTTCCTTTGGTTGTGTGAAACATTTCTTTACAAAAATAGAAACAACGTATTTGCGCTTTTCTTGTGTCTACTTCTGTATATTACTGAGAGCAGCCAGCACACTCCTTATCTTAGGGTTTCTATTTTCATTTCTAACATAGCAAAATGAGTGTCTGTGAAGGTTCCCCTTCACCCAGGACAATTGTTGTTCAGTTCACAAAGAATGAAAAATAAAAAGCAGCCCAGTTGCCAATGAAAAGAACCTTTGAGATAGCAACACGAGAGATTGTATTTATAAATGAATTATCTCAGAGGCAACATCTTATTGTTATATATACACAATATACTGCTTCTAGCATGTGTGTCATTATACTGACCTGATCTGTAACGTCGTACACTACAATGATACCATGAGCACCTCTGTAGTAGCTGGACGTGATTGTACGAAACCTCTCCTGACCTGCTGTATCCCACTGTCAGAGAAAAAAACACAAGCACGTTTGATGACTGGCTTTGTATCATAAACACCGTAGCAGATTAACAGTTAACACCAGTGTCACAAAATTAACTTAAGACTTAATCTATCATCTATGTGTGCTTTACATTAGCGTCAGATATATTAGAGCAATAGTCCTGGTTCTGCATCACTACCATTCATTAGAATCTGGTTGTTTAGCTTGAGCACTCAAGCTAATTTGGATAAGTGGGTAACATACTGGTCCAGTGTCATTCTATGAAGAATTGCCCAGTCCAGTTTACATCTTGTCACCTTTTTAATACACTGGCCTTTTTCACAAAAATATGGTTTAGGCCATTATTTTAAGAGGTTGACGATGTTCTCCCTGTGTCTTTGTGGGTTTTCTCTGGTTTCCTCCCACAGACCAGTGACATGCAGTTAGTTAAATGCAGACTGTAAAATGGCCTGTAAAAGACTGAGTGACTGTCTGTCTATAGTACTGTACTGTCTATATAAGTGAGAGAGAGTGAAAGTGAGTCTCAAAGATGATATTGTGTCAGTTAATCACATACGGCAGGTTACTTACAATCTGAAGTTTAATGGTCTTTCCATCTAGTTCTATGGTTCGAATTTTGAAGTCCACGCCAATAGTGCTAATGTAACTTTCTGTGTATGTGTCATCCTGCAGAGACAAAACAGACAGTTAGGATGATCACATATCCTGTTTACTTCCTGCTATACTATACACAACTTGCACGGTCGATCACTAACTAGGAGAGGTTGGTATGGTAAAATTATTAATAGCACTCAAATTAGAGCAAGTTGCACTGAGGTGTAGGCAAAGTGAACCATACTTTTCTCATGTTGACTCATGGTTAAACTTAAATACAGTCTCAATTATCCCTGTACACTGATTTACCAAAAACATAGAATATGTGCTGTTTTGGGGGAAACTTACTGCAAATCGGAGAAGAAGGCAAGACTTTCCAACGCCAGAGTCGCCAATCAGGAGCAGCTTGAATAAATAGTCACTGTGAAGTAAAGGTAAAACCCTGTAGTTAGAAACTGTTCATGTGAGTGACTTAGGAACTAAGAACTAAGAAGAACTATTTAAATGGCAGCCACAGCAAAAGTAGTAGAAGTAATACAGGGCTCCTAAGTAGCAGTGATGGGGCATTTCTTGCTGAAACTGCTTCTTTCACTTCAGTTTCCGTTTTAGTGATACACACAAATGCTTGTGAGCATTAATGTCATTAGATCATTTGGTAGAATGAGTGAAAGGTTTATATTTTATTAAATTTACAGCAAATGAATACTGCATACTGCTTGTTAATGATTCTAGCAATAAAAAGCTAAATAGTTACAATTTGTCCCACATTTATATTTATTTGTATCAGCTCTCATTGTCCTCCAAAACCATGTATTTTTAAAACCGCTTCACTTGCGGAGGAACTACTGGGATTATTATATATTTCTGTCTGCCTTTGTTGGGATGAGCCTAAACTATGCTAGGTTCATCCTTGTTTTGAGGCATTGGACACTAAGTATAAGGCATTGTGCTATAACATCAGTCACTCCTAGTGAACTTAACACCGTCATGCAGCCAAACTATATCCTGAACAACTTACAATTACATCCACATATGAAAAAAATAACTCTGATGCGCATTATTAGGCTGTCCTGGTACCTCTTTTAACTGACTGTGTACAAGTCCTGTACTTGCACTTGGGTTAAATAATAATAATAAATATGCTGTATTTGCATTATTTACTATTATTAAAATTGTAATTACTGGGAAATCACTGTAATCAGATTGTTCACTTTCTGACTGTGGCCAGAGGAGACTAGCTCACATCCAAATAATCCAATATATAACTCTCCAGGTAAACCAGGCTGGCACCGGCAATCGCAACACATCAATGACACAGTTCCTCATCAGCAGAACCTCATTAACTGTCAGCCTCATCCTTCATCGTTTTAGGTGATGCCATTGCGTTAATATTACATGAGGGAGGTATCGTAATGGTACATGGTACTGGTACTGGTACTGGTATGGGGACATCCCTACAAACACATTAACCACTTCATTTGTATTTGAGAAACTATAACATTACCACTACATTATTAAACTCCACCCAATGTCACTGACAACAGAAACAACTATTAACCCTGGATGTGTCTTAGGTTGCTTCTGTCGTGTTATAAATAAGTGCCAGCTTTTGGTAATATCCCAGTGTATTAAAACAGTACCTGGCAGCATCAGTAGAGTGAAAAGAACTTTCGAACTGAACTGTGCCTGGTAGATTAATAGGTAGTAGTACTGCACGAAGGATTGGACAAACTACAACCCATAAAATTCTGTAGTCTTTCTGACAGGGCCAGAGACAGAGAAGCCTGAAGTAAGTCGTTGCTTAACACAGCTATGGTGAAACTGAGGGCTTGTCCTGTGGCATGTGACCTACACATGACTACCTCAGCATTACTAGACCATCTGACTAAAAACTGAGTCATGGTCAGCACTAGGTAAAGAGCAAAACTAGTTATCCGACGTAAACAACAGGTGAATGCTGGCATTTCGTTTAACGAGGTTAGACCTGTAAGCTGCCACAATGACACAGTATCAAAACGATGATGATCGATGCTGTATTGTCTCATAATGTTACCATCAAATAGTTTTACAACTACAGTGGGGGAGACTTCTGCCGTCAAGTGAAAGGTAGTTATACTGGCCAATTAGCCTGTCCCCCCTTATGTTGACGTTCCAGTAAACAGAGCAGCTACATTAGAAAGCTGAAAGCAGGCAGGGACGCTGATGCAGCTCGATCCTGCCAGCTGGAGGACGCCATAACGACATTCTGCTGTTCAAAACACACCTACTGGCTCCGCGTTTAGCACCGCTTCCCCGACAATGATAAACAGGAGCCAGGCACGGGTGGACACGTCGGTGTCTTCTGATATTAGCTGCTAACTTAGCCAGCGTTAAGTTATTTTCCAAGGCTAACTTACTTGTTAGCACACAAGCTAATGTCCGAATTGAAACACCCCGTGTTTCCGTGGGATACTTACTATTCTGGATTCATTGTCGACTCGGTGTACGGTGAATTCCCTCTCGTGAATGTGTCTTTTCCCTGTCAGCAGCCAAACGGCACAGAAAATGGTTAACGTTAGCTTACTGTGCTCCCCAGACCAAGCCGGCTACTTGTTTCTTAGTAAAAATCCAAAATGGCTGCAGCTCCGACCAGGAAACAGCTAACATTAGCCAGCTGCTTAGCCGAGTCAGGAACAACGAAGGGCTGCGTCAGTAACTGAGAACCTCGCGACAGTAAAGGCTCGATGTTTGTTAAACGCGCGTCTCTTCGGCTCGTTTCTCTCTCGAGTGTGTCGGTAACGTTACCGCAGCAGAGACCTGTCAGCGCTCTAAGGGATTACGTCATTTAGTGAAACGTGGCACAGAGTAGTCACATACTGCCCCGTGTACACAGCTACGCGTTCTACACACCTTCCGGATTACTTCAACCCACGTTGTACCAACTAGTTAGACTTTAGTTTCCTTTCACACGCCAAGCGCCTTTTCAGTATCAGTCCCAATTAGGCTCACGTTGTTTTATCACGTTAGAGCGAAACATTGTTGTGTTACTTTCAGACACATCCAGAATGTTCTCTCCTAAGTATATTAGCCATGACTCATGCACGAGCGATGTCAAGAGTCACTCTTGTCAACTGTTGGTTCATGCTATGTCACAAAGGTAGGTTACAAAAGCATCACCTGATTCATAACCGTGTCTGAATAACTATTTCACAGGCTTTTATCACAAATAAACAACATTTGGACAATACATTGATGTATTCAGCGTATTAAACAGTAAGTATTAATATCAATATAATGTTTTGTCAAAAGGAACATTTAAATACCTGGCAGAGGATAGGATGGATGGCATAATTGCGGTCTCATTCATTAGAGAACAATCCTGGAAACCTTGGTTTCACCTTAAATGCAGGAGCAGCTCAGTTGCTTGTCAAAGCAGGAGACTCCAGTGACAGCCACATTATGTCGTAGCAGTGTCTCATTTTTTTATTCGATTAGCTTGTAGATATGGTGGGACAATGGAACATAGAACAATAAAATAGAACAATATTTTATTTCAAAGTCTTTACACCTACATATAACAATATTATGGCTGCCAGTTTGCTTGTTTGCCTTTCTGTTGCTTATCCAAGGCCAGGTCACAACAAAGAAACCAAGACTTCTCTTTTCCCAGACACTTATCCCAGCTCTTCCAGGGGATTCCCAGGGAAACCTGATCAGGATGGAAAAGCAGCGGCTTATCCGAACACCTCACCTCTAAGACTGCCTCCTGTTTCTCTGTGGAGGAAACTAATTTTGTCCACTTGTATTGGGGATCTTGTCCTTTCAGTTATGAACATAGGTCAACTTTCAGCTCAGCTCCTCCTTCACCAACAAATCATTACACCATTCACATTACGCCGGATGATGCATCTATCCATTTGTAGATCTTTCAATCAATCCTTCCCTGACAATTGAACAAGACCCGAAAACACCTGACCAAGAATTCTTCTGCAACTTGGAGAGTGCAGGCCAACCTTTTTTGGTTGAGAACCATAGCGTCAGAGTTGGAGGTGCTTCTTCTCATCCCAGCTGTTTCACATAGGGCTACCAACCACCCCAGTGCACACTGAAGTTCCTGGTTCAATGAAGGCAGCAGAACAACATCATCTGCAAAAAGCAGCAATAAGATAAGATAAGATACTCCTTTATTGATCCCAAGTTGGTGAAATTCAATTTACAGCAGCTACAGATAATAGGCAGTGCAAAAAGGCAGAAATGTGGAGAAGAGTGCAAGATTGACTATATTTACAATAGAGTGCAAGATTTATTATATTTACAATATCTACAATAGAGTGCAAGATTTTACTATATTTACAATATTTACAAATCGAGTGCAATGGAATTTTGTAGTCGTTGAACCAGACCCCTCCAGCCCTCGGCTAGAAATTGTGTCCATAAAAACAATTAACATAACCGGTGACAAAGGGCAGCCTCTGACTCGCTGCTGGCAATGTGAACAAGGTTTCTGTTCTGCTCGGGCAGGGACCTAGACAAAGGGTCCCAGATCACATACTCGCACAGCATCCCCACAGAATGCAGTAAGCATTATGTCAAATGTCTTCTCCAAATCCACAAATCTCATGTGGACTGGTTGGACAAACTTCCGTTTACTCTCAAGCATCTCTATCAGGGTAGAGAGCTGGTACTTTAACTTGCAGCTTTTACATTTCAATAAACTAATAGCCTGAAAGTAGGAAACATTGCCTGAGTGGTTTTTTTTTTCAGGTCTCAATGTATTATCATTCTTTTTTCTAAAAGACATAGTAACATTGCTTGCTGCAGGTTAGATTATTCTGTACTTCTGTAAATGATTGTGATCACTGATTACATCTTAAATGTGATAATAGAACTCACATGTCAGCGTCTCTCTGTACCTTTCTACAGGTAACACAGAAATGGGAGCTGTATGTTTCCAGTGTTCAGTTGCTGGTCCAACCATTCTGCCTCTTTTGCCTCCTGTTGTTTTTTTTCTCTATTCTCCACCCCTGACCCCAACCTGTTGTGGCAGATAGCTGCCCACCCTAAGCTTAGTTCTGCTGGGGGTTTCTTCTGTTAAAGCAGGTGTAGACAATCCTAGTCCTGAAGGTCCACTCTCCCTGCTGGTCTTCCAACTCTCCCTGCTGATTACCTTGATCAGGAAAACCAGCAGGACAATGGCTGTGAGGCATGAATTGAAAATCATTACTGAACAACAGCATGCA
Source organism: Macropodus opercularis (assembly GCA_030770545.1). NCBI lineage: Eukaryota > Metazoa > Chordata > Actinopteri > Anabantiformes > Osphronemidae > Macropodus > Macropodus opercularis. The sequence goes on from CM061103.1 coordinate 16,257,018, forward strand.
CATAATAGGACATGTAGGTATATTAATAATTTTAAATATATATTTATCTAACAACAAAAAAAAAGACAGAGTCTAAGTGAAAACAGTTATTTGATCTACTTTACGTCCAGTGCCCATGTATTACATTTGTACCACAAGAGGGTGCTTTGGGTTTATAGCAGCACACTTTTCTGACTGGTTCTCATGTGGCCTATAAAACTAAGCTGATCTTGGTAGGCAGCTTGATTACAATATTTTTATTCCTTTGTTTTTCTGAAATAGAAAATAGCATTGCTAATATTCTGGAAAATGTGCAAACTGCTAGTGCAGTAAACACAGATCATACTATTTTCCTGTATAACCGTTTATCGTTTTTATAAAACAGTGGAATTAAAAAATAACTGATAAAAACTGAATGAATGCAAACAGTGATCTTATTAACCTCCTCTAAACGAATAATGATACACCTTTTCCGGCAACTTATAGTCGCGGGAAATATCAGGTAATTTGCTACACTCTTTTCTACTAAGAGGTATGGCTATGCTCTCAGGTTTTACTTCCTCTTTGTAAAATACCCTACAGTGTACCCAAAAGCTTTTTACATTAATTTATGACTAGAGTGTACTTGAGATGTTCATTCTGTTGTTTGAATTTTTGTCTAAAAACTGCATTATCTACTTTCATTAATGCCAAATCCCCCTTTTTTGAAAAAAATGGTTTCGTTCTAACTGGCGCGAAATTGAGTAGCCCCGCCCATAATAAATATTTTCTTTTCAGTCAATTCGAGCTCGGTTTTTAAAGATTCGCCGACAAACATTGAGTCTATCTTCAAAGTAAAAGACGATTTCGAATCTCTGGTTGTTCTCCACCGTAAAACTGGCGGACGTTGTTTTATTTTGAATGGTATTGTCCGGATGCACACCTTCTGTGTGTTGCAGCTTTGCGTGTGTTCTGGGTGTGCAGACTGAGACTTTGTGCAGCTTTAGATAACGTAATAACTTTGTAGTCTTAAAGGACAGAAATTGTTTTAATAACAATAACACGACACTGTTTGTTTAGCTTTATGACTACCTAAACAACTCGCGTGTGCAATTCAAGTCCTTATATTGTTGAGTTAAAGTTCTGTTCAACTCTGACTTTACTGCTTCGCAAATGGAGACTATGAACAGGTAAGTAAAGCTATTTAGCGTGTAACATATTGGAAAATGTAATGTATGTAACTAATGCATTAGTTTTTCACGTTGCATCCATTCGCTAACTGCTAACGTTAATGAGTATGTGACGTCTTCGTTTCTTTGTGTGCTTTTTATGCTGTTAGCGTAAAGGAGGAAGGTCGCAGTTTGTCCCCCCATTGTCCCAAACCGGATGAATCGGAGGAACCCCTGGGCACCGCCATGGAGTCTGGAGCTGCTGGTGGTCAGTGTCCGCAGTAGACCTTAGAGGGGTTTTACGCTGTATACTTGCTGACATGATAGCAGGAACCATGTCGTACATCAGTTTACCTGACTGTTGAAGTTGTACAAGAAATTAAAATGCTTCTTCGATAAATAAATGTGGAGACCACCAGGCTGACTATTGCTTTTGTTTATTTGAAGAGTTAGATGTGAAATCTGAGGGTACCACTTCTGAAGTGATTATCACTAAGGAAATGGAGGAAGAGGAGAAGCAGCTGATGGAGGAAGGCGAAAGGAAAGAGAAGGAGATGATGGATAAGGTGCTTTTTTTTTCATTCAGAAAAAATAACCCTTAATTATTATTGGTGAAATGTTCACAGCCTGTGTCTGGTTTAACATTGTGACCGGTGCCATTAATGTGTAATCACTTAGGCTCGCAGAACATGGGAGAAGGATACCCGTGACATGCGTTTCAAGAGACTGCAGCATCTGCTTCAGAAGAGCAACATCTACTCTAAATTTTTGCTGACTAAAATGGAACAGCAGCAGAATGAGGTAGTGTGTGAGAACACGACACATGTAGCTGAATTTAAACCTGCCGACTGCTGACCAACACTGTACACTGTATTTTTCCAGGAGACACTCCGGAAGGAGAAGCTGGAAAAGAAAGCCAACAAGGTGAGGGGCATTCAAGCTTAGTAGAGTTTGAGATTGATTTGGACAGAAAGAACTACACATATGAGACATAAATCACATGTGCTTACATAACCCAGTCACCTTTAGTCTAATTTGTATTGATGTTAAAATAAGTGTTTACAGATGAACATTACAGCACAAACTCAACCACATCAGGTCTGGATAAGGTTCTCACATGAACACCCTATCCGATCGACACATTAAAATACCGTATAACTTATTACTCATCTGTTGCCTTCCAGACGCAGAAAACAAACGCTGCAGATCCTGACAAAGGTGAGGTGGTTTTTACACTAAATCCAGTGTGGACAGTGAAGATATTCCTTTAAAAATGCCAATCCTGAGAATCTCTCTAAGCTGTTTTTATTGAACCGTTTCCTAACTTTGTCTGATGTGTTTGAAACTGCCGCTGATATAGAAAAAAAGAAGAGGAAGAGGGATGAAGACTACAAAATATCTGATGTCATGTCAAAAGAAGTAAGGTTTCATTTGACTTTGTTTTGTATTTTTGTTATTTACTGATCATCTTACATTAGTTCTGCTTGATGTTGTCTTCCAGGAAATCCTGTCGCAGTCCAAAAAATCAAAAATGGAAAAGGAGGTAGTTGTCTATGACATTGTTTTGGCTATAAGAGATCTCAGTGTCAGTTTTTATATTGGCAGTTCAACACTGTAGGACAGATGCAAATGTGCAGTTGTTATAGGTAAATTCAAAATTTCTCTTTCTAGGAAGTAGGACAGACTGAGAAGAAACTACAAGCCGAGGACATAGAGAAGATGAGCGATTCTAACCAAGACATCAAGGCACGTCTGTCGGAGACTGTACGAGACAATGCCAAACATCTTCTGCATCCTCACAGAAAGGTGAATGGCCAGCCCGTCCCTGCCCAGCAGCCACTATATTTCACTGGGGGTGTCATGAGGTGGTACCAGATTGAAGGCATTGAATGGCTGAGGGTGAGTAAAGAAGGTTCAGTTATGGACTTTGTATCGTCATACATTGCAAGTAAATGAGTGAAGTTCCAGTCTCTGGAACTGCAAACGGCACTTTGGCTTAAAGTCTGAGTGTTGTCAGTAGAGCTGGTCTTTCCAATACTACCCTGATGTTGCTGTGTGTTTTCAGATGTTGTGGGAGAATGGCATCAATGGAATTTTAGCTGATGAGATGGGACTGGGAAAGACCATCCAGTGCATTGCTCATATAGCCATGATGATTGAAAAGAAAGTAATGGGTCCCTTCCTGGTGGTGGCCCCTCTCTCCACTCTGCCCAACTGGATCAGTGAGTTCAAGCGATTCACACCAGATGTAAGAGCGTGCATTGTTGAGATCCTGGCATTAATTATGAAATTCAAATACAAGCCTCGTCAAGCTCACAAGTCTGATAAGTGTCATGTGTTTGTCCCAGGTTTCTGTGCTGCTTTATCATGGGCCCCAGCCAGAAAGAGCCAAACTGTTGAAGCAGATGCGCAGACCTCAGGGGCCCCTCAATATATGTCCTGTGGTTGTTACCTCTTTTGAGATCTCGATGATTGACAGAAAGTTACTGCAGGTAGGAAATATGTCATCCAGGTGAAGTTGTCTGAAAGTTAAGTGATGGCAACTGGACTTCTTCTATTTCGTAGAAATGTTTCACAGCTATCCAGGAGTAGGTGGTGAAACAACACATAAAAAGAGTATGTCTTACGATTGTATTACTCACCGTGAATGTTCCAGCTGAACTAACAGAAACCGAATAGCAGTAGTTTTGATATGCTGTATGTAATTATGCTAGGAACATGCTCTGTAAGGGAAGATGTGCCTGGTGTGACACTTCTGACATGGATTTTATAAAATGTGTGCTTTCTGCTACAGCGCTTCCAGTGGAAGTACCTGATTGTGGATGAGGGCCACAGGATAAAAAACCTCAACTGTCGCCTGGTGCGCGAGTTAAAAATGCTTCCCACCGACAACAAGCTGCTGCTGACGGGCACGCCACTGCAGAACAACCTGGCTGAGCTCTGGTCCCTCCTCAACTTCCTGCTGCCGGAGGTCTTTGACGACCTCAAGAGGTGACTGTGCAGGATTGATGCTGCTCTGTTTTAAAGCTGCATTACATCATCAGAGTTTCAACTTTTCATTAATTAAAAATTGCACAAACCATTGTTTATGTTGCAATGGTTCAGGTTTAACCCTCTTGACACTTCCTATGCAGCTTTGAGTCATGGTTTGACATTGACACCCTCGGGGAGGCTGAGAGTGTGGTTGCTGCTGAGCGTGAACAGAACATTCTGAGCATGTTACACCAGGTCTGTCTTCAGCCATTGCATTCACAGGACTGTAACAGGTCCTCTATACGCTGTGTTTCTGTGGATACAGGAAAAAGGGGAAGAATCTGGATTGTTCTAATTGCTTTGTTATTTCAGATTCTGACTCCGTTCTTGCTGAGGAGGCTGAAATCAGATGTGACGCTGGAGGTTCCTCCTAAGAAGGAGATCATTGTTTACGCTCCTCTGACAGCCAAACAGGAGGCCTTTTACAAAGCTGTGGTCAACAAGACAATTGCCAAAATGCTGGGCCAGGAAAAGGTAACGATGTGAAGCCTTTCTTGATGTGATGAAGTTTTGTTTAGTTTTTTTTTGGCGTGTTCCCTATCAGTTGAGTCCTTGGTAATAAGACCTACTAAGGTCTACTTTCTCAGCCTTCAGTCAGACTCTTTCTCAGATTCTTGAGAGAATGTTTCTGCTTCTTTTTTTCCCTAGACTGAGGAAACTGTATTGTTGACACCGAGTGGCAGGCCAAAGCGTCGCAGTCGGAAAGTGGTGGATTACACAGAGACTGATAAAGAAACCCCATATGACCTTGAGAAGTATCTTGACACGGTCCGCAAGGAGCAGGAGCAGAGGTTGTTTCATGTTTAGAATGTTATCACATTTGCACTTCCTCTACACCGACACCCCTCTTCCCCAGAAAGAGGCAGTCCTAACGCAAATCGGTTTTCTCATCTCCTGCAGCTCCTCTCCGGTGCTGGATGTCCAGAGCCCACTGGATTCTCAGATCAACCTGAAGCTGCAGAACATCCTCATGTTGTTGAAACGATGCTGTAACCACCCCTACCTCGTGGAGTATCCACTGGATCCTGCCACCCAGGAGTTCAAGGTAAACGCACCTTGCATAAAGTTTGGGTTGGTAATGAATGGTGTCACCTCATTTCTGTTCTTTCCTCTTATGAATCCACTTCCTCGCGTTCTGACCTATGTACAGATTGACGAGCAGCTGGTGCAGAGCTCAGGAAAGTTTCTCATACTGGACCGATTGCTCCCCGCACTGAAGAAAAGAGGGCATAAGGTGAAATGGACACTTAAATCAACACAGCTTGATAAAGAGCTGTCATATGTTAACAAGGTTTGTTACCGGAGGGAATTGTATCCCAACTTTTTTTGTGATTAACCCTTATGGTCCAGGTTCTGATCTTCAGCCAGATGACATCCATCTTGGATCTCCTGATGGATTACTGCTATTTGCGGGGCTTCCAGTACAGCCGGCTGGATGGCAGTATGTCGTATGCTGACAGAGATGAAAACGTAAGTTCAAGAACAAAAAACTTAAAAAAAATGTGAAAACGTGGAATTAAACGAGCACCTCAGTAAAATGGTTAAAACAGGATAAACATAAAAAAGGGATTACATTTAGAAACATTTGCTAAAAAGCTGTTTTAATTGAGGGATAAAACTCAAGGCTCTGTAGTAGTATGATAACGATAATAATACTAATAGACTAGTTACCTGTATTTACATTACTTCTTTGTGCAGTTACACCTTTTATTAAGAATAAGTGGTTCTCAAATTTATATTCATGCTCAAACCAAACTTGACTGTTTTTATCCATGATGGTGCATACTACAGCTTTATCACATTCTTTTTCTTCTTTGCTTAGATGACCAAGTTTTGCCAAGATCCAGAAGTGTTCCTCTTCCTGCTGAGCACCAGAGCAGGAGGGCTGGGGATAAATCTGACAGCTGCTGACACCGTCATCATTTTTGACAGCGACTGGGTGGGTGCACGATTAAACATCATGTCTGACGGTCATTGTTCCCATTTGAAGCCCCACCTGTATTGTGCACCTATGGTGTGTTTAATGATGTGTCTGTTCCCTCAGAACCCCCAGGCAGACCTGCAGGCTCAGGACCGCTGTCACCGGATAGGGCAAACTAAACCGGTGGTGGTGTACCGCCTGGTCACTGTCAACACCATTGACCAGAAGATCCTTGAGAGAGCTTCTGCCAAGAGGAAGTTGGAGCAGATGGTCATTCATAAAAGTGAGTGTCTTTACTTTACCTACTTCCACATGCAGTGTTTTCAGTTCCATCTTGACATTCTATTCTTTCTTCCACAGATAAGTTCAAAGGTGGGAAGGCAGAGCTGAACCAAAATAAAAGCTGCATTGATCTGGATGAACTGATGGACCTGCTTAAAGGCAGAGGCACTGAGAAGTAAGAAGCCATCTTGCTGACAACAAGTGTTGACCTTGAAGTAGAGGCTAAATGGTTCTTGGATAAACATATGGTGTAAGTCAACCTTTGCTGCTGTGGCTTTTGTCCTATTTAGGGAGGTGAAAGCTTCAAAAGGGAAAGTGATCAGTGACAAGGACCTGGAGATTCTTCTGGACCGCAGTGACTTGTTGGGTGAGCACACACCTGCAGTTTTCAGTTCTTTAGGCTCCTTGATTAATGAGTGAGCTCACACAGTCTTCTGTGCATTTTCAGACAAAGACAAGGGCAGCACAAAGAAAGAGAAGGTGGGTGTCTTCAGAGTGATCGACGCCGAACAGTCAGCAGAGATTACTCTGACCTGAGAACATGTTCTCTAAGAAGAAAGAAGAACTAACGCTGTATCCACATGAGTTCAGCTGTTGACACGCTGAAGAGCCTGAAACTGTAAAACCATAAAGAAAAAAAATCCTGAAACTGCTGTTTGTTTTGTTCTGTCTTGGATGGTAACTGGTTTGACAGTTTTCTGTTTAACTTCTTTGTTATACTGTTTTGTTGTTGAACATTGTGATTGGTGCTGAACCACTAAAACCTTTCTATGATTTGACTGACACTGAGTGATTTTGAAGACTTACAGAATTCAGCCATTTGCAGTCCTGACCGTTACCATCATCAGACATTAGCACTTTCAGGATATGTTCTCATCAAAGATAACTTTTTCTGTTTTTGAGAGAGACACAGTGTCTTATCTTGACCTGGACTGTTCCGTTGCATGTTAATGCAAGTTTACTGAGACAAAACCTGTAGTGATGTGATCTTGTCAGCTTGGTTTAGATTTGGCCAATTTAAAATCTGATTATCTTGTTGTAATCAAAGCACTTTTCTCAAGCTAAAACATGTTGTTTTATGTTCGTTCTGTAACGTTATGTGCATTTTATATAAATAAACATTTTGGTATTAATGACTTTATGTTAACAGCATTTGCTAAAATATTGTTCGCTCTACAGCATTTTAGAAGGTACAGTACAGTCTTGTGTTAAGACTTTTCCATTTGTTGCCATGATGCTTGGAAAATTGTTCTCTCCTATACGTCCACTCCTTACTTTGGTTTCTGAGTGGCTCGACCTGTCAGGAGTCCAGTGTTGCTTATTCGTGGGTCAGTTTAAAGGTTACAGTGACAGTACAACTACCTAAGTGTATTACTTAACTAAATGTTCTTGGTTGCTTTCAACAATTAATCACGATGAGGCAGCACAATTACTAGGGAACATTAGAACGAGGTTTATCAAACTTATTCAGATGCTATATGAAAAGCAACCGGCAAGACTGTCCAAGAAAATCACTCTTTCCAATTGGCCAAGTAAATAGTTTGTAAGAAATGTTTGCTTCGTATCTTTATGTTTATAACGTCAAAGAGTGTTAATTAAAAACCAGACAAAAGCCCCTGCATACCCACAACATTCCCACATTTATTTCAATCTCACAGGCGTAGGGAAGAGGATGTGTGCAAACGCTACAAATGATGTAATGTGTTTAATCTGTTTGATCTTCAATGTAGTGAGTCTGTTGAGTCTGATTGTCTGACTGCTCATTGTTCCTGACCGTGTTCTGTAAAGTGGAGAGTGAGGCCTCTCACCGAGTCTGGAACAGTGAGGCAGGGTGTGTCCACGGAGCTCTGACACCTGCTGAGGTGTGGTCATGCGTTGTCAGACTTTCCCTGCATCATTGCTGAGCACACTTCAGAACGGATTTGTCTGTACAAGGGTTGTCAGATTGTGGATTGAAGTCTTCCTCTGCAAATAGTAGTTTGTAACTAGTTTATATTTTGAGGTAGGGTGAACTATTGAGGATTTAAATGAGTCTTACATTAACAGAGTTCAGTGACCTATTTTTTTCCTCAAGGACATTTTTCAGAAACATTTGGAGAAATTTAAATTTAATATCTGCCTGTGTTTCTATTTGCCAGCAGTACCTGCAGCATATTTCTGAGCTATGGAACGACTGAAGTTAGTCCTGCAATACTTCCAGTCTAATTCTGAGTCGATTTCCAACGGAGTCTGTATCGTCCTGGCTTTGGTCAGTGTCAAGCTCTACACCAGCTTTGACTTCAACTGCCCGTGCCTTCCTCAGTACAACAAGCTGTACTCTCTGGGAGTGATGATAGTTCCGCCCATCATACTGTTCTTCCTTGGGGTCCTCGTCAACAGGCATACAGGCGTCATGATGGACGAGTGGCTGAGACCCATTGGAAACAGATCCAAAAATCCTGCTGTGGTGAAGTGAGTCACTTCCTGGTTATTCATAGTATTTGATTTCTGTCTGTGGAACAAAGGCTGTTTGATGTGGGTGTACTCACTGGACACTAATAATTCTTGCCGAGCAGACATATTTTCTTTTCATTGTGTCACTGGTGGAATGTCTCTTCTTTATTTCCTCCACGCTCTGCTACAACTCTAGGTGTCAGAGGACAGGTGGATGCTAGGCAGTTGGACAAGCATATAAGCCCCACTAATAATTTAAGTTGGAATTAAACATGTTGTTTTGTGTATTTTAGAGGTGCTGAGGTGAGCCAGACCAGGTCTTTCTCTCGCCTATGCTACTATAATCCTGTATCCAACTGTCTTCCCAAAGACTCTTTATTGATTTTGCACAAGTTTGAACCAAATTGATTGAACTGTCAGCTGGTGAAGTTTAGTCCAATGCCTACAGGTATCTGTTCTCAGCCATGTTACAAAGGGCCCTGCTGGCGCCGATGGTGTGGATCCTGGTCACTTTGCTGGATGGGAAGATCTTTATTTGTGCTTTCAGTCTGAGTGTAGACCCAACACTCTTCTCAGGTATCTGCAAACACACCCAACAATCTACACATAGAATTATCTCATCCTCATCATCGGTGTGACCGATGCATTTCCTCAGGTTTTCCAAATGACACAGGTCTGGATGTGGTGAAGGTCATGGCCAAGGTGCCCTGCAAAGAGGACGTTATTTTCACCAACAGCTCTTTCCGCAAAGCTGTCTCTCGTTATGTTCGCTGCTACTCACAAGTATGTGGACACAGCTCAGTACACACATCACTACAGATCTTGAGGTTCTTTTGTTCCACAACAAATTATTCAAAATGCAAATGATACATTATGTGGATCAACTTCCATAGTTCATATGTTTTAGCACATGAAATTTTAAAACTAAATAAAGAATTAGGAGTTTTGCCAGAAAGCAGTCACCTCAACTGGTCACCATGTTAACGTGGTTTCATGCATCAGCTGGCTTTGTCTTGAGCCGGGTAGTTGTCGACTGATCGGAGTGCCCATGCTGATCTCCATCCAATGACCAAGAAGTAATGACATGGCTTATGCAATGGGTTTCTTAAAAAAATAAACGCTTCAAAACTAATAGAATGAATGTTATGTTGACTACAAAACAAAAAGGTTGAAAGGAGTGTGGTACTGATGTACTAGATTATACCTACTGTAAGTGCTAGAGGAAGCTGGCAGAGTGGAACAGGTCCAGAACATCTACAGTATCGTAGTATCAGGGCCATTTGATCCCACTGAGAGACAAACCGATCATTTACTGAACATGAGTTGTAGCTTGTTGGGTTTGTGTAGTTGACTGTCTTTGTCCTGTCCAGGCCGTTGGCTGGTCTATTCTTCTCTTCCTAATTGCACTGGGAGCAATGGGACGCCTCATCAAACCCTGCTTTGAAGACCACGCCACCTTCCTTCAGACACGCTACTGGAGCAACTACATGGATGTGGAGCAGAAGCTCTTTGATGAAACCTGTGTCCTACATGCCCGCGACTTTGCCAGGAAGTGCGTAGTGCAGTTTTTTGAGGACATGAGGGAGGACACCATTCTCCATCTTCCCCACCCGTCTTTCCTCACCAACTGTAAAGAGGAGTGGGAGGATGAAGAAGAAGAGAGACTTCATGGGGTTACAAAGGAGGAACAGATGAACCATCTCCTTACCAAGTGGTTTTACTGTAAACCTGAACTGGATGTGACCAGGATTGCTCATAGACCCAAAATGTGTGTTACCTGGGAAGACCACGAGGGAAAGACTTTATACTCTGATGTCTAGGATACATGTTTACCACGTTCTCTGGTGGTGAAGCGTCTCCCAGCCCCTGACCCCTGCTTGGCACGGGGGGCTGATGTTTCTGGTGTTCTTTTAGTCTCTTCCTGTTTTACTGATTTAAACTGTTCTATGTATGAAGTGGCTTTGCTTGTTTAATATTCACATAACACAGTCTAAAGACAACACTTACATGACCACAAAGAAGCACAAAGCAGTGTGGAACAACAAAAAAAGAAAGAGGCAGCAATTAAATAAGAAAAGACACACAAAATAAGTACAGAATAAAAACTGAGACAAAAATATAGTATATACATAATCTGCAAAGACACAAAACAACGAGCCAAACACGGGAGCGAAATCATAACTATTGATGAAACGTTGCCATAGAAATTAGAGTAGTGAAATGTTTTGACCTAAAACGTCCAGTTGTGATCACTCATCTCAAAGCTAATCCAAAAAGGAAGCAGAACAGCCGGAGAGAAACAGGCAGAAATATGGAAATAAGATGCCAAGGTGTCACATTTTGTCCAAGAGGAAAGAATCTGGAGCTTCAGTGCAGTTTGACTTCAAATATGCCTTTATATTTTTGTACGTCTTTTTTCATTTAAATTGTGTTGTAAATGGCTTAAAGTAGGTTGCACAGGCAACTGTGGCCATTTCTTGTAACTTTACTTTTGGTCATGTAACTTCATCTTCCAGGTCCATCAGGCGCACTGATGGTTGCCATAAGATGCCATACCTTTTGTGGCCCATGGCTGACTGCATTACAAAATCGATGGCCAGTAGAAAGAGGAAGGGGGAGAGGATGCACCCTTACCTCACATCGATCTCAATGGTGCAGAAGTCTGTGTTGCCATCTTCTGTACGAACACAGCTGGATTCATGATACAGGGTACAGAAAACATCTGAACCGCTCGAGGATGCCTCATGATCTTGCACTGCTCCATAGTGAGTCACGGTGGACGCTGTCAAAGGCCTTAGTGAAGTCAATGAAATTTATTGAGAGACGCTGTTGATATTCCAGGCTCTGTTCGATGATTGTTCTTAACCCTAGCGGGGCCTTTGAGGGGTCAAGACGATCCCACTGTAAAATAGGGGGCACTCAGAGCTCAAAAACACGCACATGGGTTGGATAAACCAGCCTTCATGGGTGTTACATCCAAGCAATGAACACGTGTGATCTATGATGAACATCACATCTGTCCACGTCCAGATCATTCGCTGGGTCTGGGATACTGAAGGGGAAGGAGGTTTCGGGAGGAGGCTGATGCAGGGTCTCCTTGAAGTGTTCCATCCACGTTCTGTTCTTCCTTGCTCAGCAGTGGCTTGCCATTCTTGTCTTTGACAGGTGTCCCCTGTCCACTCCTCGCTCCGGTAAGGTCAGGGACAATGCAGTGTCTTGGTGTCATTCCTCTATGCTGCTTCCTGTGCTTCTTAACCCTTCTGGTCGAACCAGCTCCTCTACACACCTGTACGTCCAGGGACGATCACCACCGCTTGCTGATGCGGGTGTAGTGAATTTGTTGAGCGCTTCTCCATCTGGTGATCGTCATGTCTTCTTGTGTCTCCGCTTGTGGTATAACTGTGCTTGAATAAATGATGATCTTTCCCTCACTAGTCATCCGCTCACTATTTGTCGAACGCATCTTGCTGATGCCAAGGATGACCAACTGGTCACAATCAAATGTGTTGATCAGTTGGGCCATTTTTCCACATTGAAATAGTGTTCTTACGTTCCATGCTCTGATTTTTGTTAGTTGTTACGCATTGAAGATGGGCTTTGATCCTCCACCATCACAGGAGGGTGACCGTCTTCACCACAGGTTAGTCGATGTCTCTGATTTCCTCTTGACGTTTCTGAAGCAGTATTATTCCAGAAGTCCCGGATAGCTATATGAAACAAATTGCTGCCATTGGTGTGAATCAGTAGGAAAACGTCAGCTGTGGAGGATCAACATCAAGCTTCACCACTGCACTGCAAGATTTTATGGGTGTGAGGTGAATTATTTAAATTAAACCAGACCTCAGTTTCTGAAATATAAAGAACTGTACCTTGTAAATTGTAAATTATCCAGTGACTTGATTAGTGTTTATCATAACACAACAAGCTATAGGTTGACAATGACAATGACTGATGATTGATTGATGACATGGTAATTTGCTGCAAAACGAGCCAATAGGCAACTGGAAGTAAGTATAAGCTGTAATTTTGTCTTCTGTGGTATTGATTCTTTGAGGAACTGAATAATTTGTGTAGTTGTGTTTTAGCCTACTCCAAAAAAGCTAAAAGATACTAAATGTTTTCCAGCACACATACGTGACTGTGCCGAAGCGAATGTCAGCATTCCCAGAGTCGTGCTCAAAACAGGTTAGAGCTTGCAACACTAGAAAGCAGAACAGAGGCAGTGGGGTGAGTGAGGGCGTTTGCTGCCTCGGACTCACAGGCCCAGACGTGTTGTCAGGGCTATTTGAATGCCTGGGTCTGGGCTTCCTGCTTTTGCATACGGGTTGTTGACATGGAGATCACAGGCTGATGGAAACATGCAAATCAAAAGCTTCTCCACATCATTATAAACAGTACACACAATAACAAATATAGTGTCGAAATGTTTCATGTTATTAGCTAAATATTTGTAATGTTGATGTTATATTTGGAATTACAATAAGTTTTTGTTTCTAAGCAGCAGATGGAGTCAGAGCCTTTAGTCTAATTTCATAAATGCTTTTAACCCTTTTAACCTTGACCTGGCACCATATGCATCTTTTTAAACGTGCACCATCACAGACAATACATAATCTCAACAACGTGTTTACTGAAGAAGGTATAAAGTGAAAAAGGAATGTTTCTGTGAAGATAAATGTGTGTAGTTAGTTCCGTTGCTGTGAAAGGTCAGGTTTCCCTTCCCTTAGAACAGCCAGCGTGTAGTAGCTGCTCTGTGCTATCAGGTGATCCATGCAGAAGGTTTACCAGGTACGTGGAGAAGCTCGGAACTGGAGCTGGTAATTATTTTAAAATACCAGTAGGTTATTATTTTTACAGCGACAAACCTGAAACAATCAGCTTACAGCATTTGCCAGACAGATAATGATACATACCTCTATTAAGTAAACTGAGCTAAGTCTGTCTATCACCGGGCATAACATGCAGTCAGAGTCATCCCCGTATTGGTGCCGTCCACTTACGCTTACATGATGCTGCCTATTTTCACTTTTACCAAACTGAATAAATATTCCAAAATATTTCAGTTTTGAAAATGAAATGTGAAAGTGAAATTTGGTGACAGATTTGGTGTGTGACTGTGGGCACAGCCCTTACACATTCCCAGTTCCTGTGGTTCTCTGTGCTCTCCAACATGTGTTTTTACTTGCATGAAACATTTTTTTACATTTTTTTCTTCCACTCAGAAACTGGTGGGCCGTCCTTAACTGTGAGTCACTGGAAACCGTGCTGCTCTGAGTCGCAGACACAGGCAAGAACCTCTATACACTTGGTTGCGTTGATTTTTGGTTGATTGGCTTAAACTGTTTATTCCTGAGTTTTCACTGAACAGGACGTTTATTATGGATTATTAAGGCTGAACCAGATGTTTCACCTCAGGATACTGCAGCGATGTAAGTTTGCATGACTCAGTTTCATAGTGACTCTTTGTTGTATGTGCCTCTGGTGTTCCATCTTTTTTTGTTTTTGCACAGTTACATGGTCTACAAGCCAACATTCACTCAACATTTCAGGCTCCTGAAGTTTATTTATTTAAAGATTAAATTCCTATAACACAATAAAACTTTCTTTTTCTCTTTCCTCTCTGTACAGCTTGACCAAACTTCCAGCTCTACACTTACTATTCTCACCAACATGGCTGCTGCTGCTGCTACTCTGATCACAGAGAACTTTAAGTTTGCATCCCTCTTCTTCAAGAGCAAAGATGTGGTGATCTTCAACGGTCTCATTGCTCTGGGAACTGTAGCCAGCCAAACTGCATACAACGTTTTTGCTTTTGAATGTCCGTGCTCCCCTGGAAGGAACTACATCTATGGCCTGGCTGTCATTGGTGTTCCAGCATTGGCATTTTTCCTCATTGGAGTAACAGTAAACAGAAGCACCTGGGACCTGGTGTCTGATTGTCGGCTTAGAAATTGCTGCAAGATTTCAGGAGCAGCAGTTTTCGCACTTCTGGGAACGGTCATTGGTCGAGCTGTGGTGGCTCCGCTGACGTGGGTGGTTATCTCTTTGCTGCAGGGCCAAGCATACACATGTGCCCTCAGTGAATTTGTTGACCCTAGTACATTGGTGGGATTTCCCTCCAATCAAGGATCAGATGTTATGGCCAAATTCCCGTGTCAAAGTAGCGTCCCAAAGGAGCTGCAAATCTTCCAAGATGAAATTGAGCGGCGAATGAAATATGAATCTCAGGTGGTGGAACTCCTCTGGTTTGTTTTTTTAATCTTGCCCTGGCTGTAGTTATGGTAGCTCCACACCACCAGAATATAGCAACATAGAATAAAACTATTGCCACAGTTGATATTACTTGTCTACATCAACTAAGTGCATCTGAATTTAAATGAACATTTTCAAAACAGCAGCAAGTGCATAAATACAGAGGTTGAAGCTCTTTCCTGATTATTATCCCTGTGTCACATACTCAGTTGATAAAAAGTTGCCATAAAAATGCGAGTAGTGAACTGTTTGGCCAGTTGCCATCACTCATTTCAAAGGTAATCTAAAGAGGAAGCAGAACAGCCTGAGAGAAGCCAGTGCCACAGGCTTGTCAACTGATCTTGTAGCATTACCAAATGCTACATTTTAAAAACTCTGATAGAAAGAGGAAATATTATTTAGCAACCTCTGAATAAATGTTCACATTTCCATGGTAATGTTGATACTAAACCTAAATAACTGAAACGTTTCCCTGTTAAAATGTCAAAACCTTGTTCATGGAAACCATGTGGACATGTTCACCATGTTGATCTGCTGCTTGTTTTACTTGCTCCTAAACAACTAATCATGATGAATTGTAACTATTAATGCACAGTCTAGTTGAAGCCTACTGGTGTTGATATGTGCTGTGTTGCTTTCAGCTGATAGGCTGGCTGCTGGTGGCAGGAATGTCTCTGACCGTCTTCCTGATGCTGTGTATGAAGCGCTTCTCCTCTCCACTGGGCTACCAACAGGAGAGCTACTGGTCCCAGTATCGTGCTAGTGAAAACGCCCTTTTCCAACGCACGGCAGCTGTCCATGCTCGCCTCCTGGCTGCAGAGAACGTTAGGAGCTTCTTTGGCTTTGTGGCAATGGAGAAGGAGGAGAGAGAGGGTCTGCCTGAAAACCAGCCTGCATTGCCCATCTGCAGCACGAACTGGAACAGAGTGACTGGTGTCTACCTCTACAGAGAGAAGGGGGGGTTGCCTCTGTACAGCAGGCTGAACAAATGGGCCACGTACAGCAAGGAGAATAACCCACAGGCCCTGGATGAAGAAATGGAGACGATGCTTCAGTAATGAGGAACTCATGGGGCCTGCAATTACCCACTTCATGACTGTGCTCCATTGTTTTGTGGTCACATTGTATTTCAGTTTAGAACAGAGTAGATACAGACTATGTTGCCATGTGTATCAGGGATGTGCTTTATTTTTATAAAAACAACAACAATGTAACCTCTTAGCATGTCATACTGCTTACAAATTAAAATAATAATTACAAAAATTTACCACGAGTTGTTTTACTTCAACTGATCCAAAAATGGGAAATGAGACTAGTACGCTGTGCATCTGTAGAGAGAGTGCACAGACATTTGCTGTGACATGCCAAGCAAAACCACCCAAATCAGAGCAGTGACACACTGAAAGTGGTTTAGACAGAAAAATACGGGCAAAGACAACAACGTACATGATATGAAATGATTGTGATTGTTAGCACATGTGCAGCGGTTTAAATATGGCACCAGGTATGGAAGATAGCATCTGATCATGAAGGTCAGTTTTATTACAGAAGAAATAATCTGACTTGTCAGCAAGGCAGATTTTAGTCTCACAGTAGAGACAGATTCCTGTGCCACTAATTGACTCAAGCCATCTCCCCTTTGTCTATTGGTCACACCCATGGATTATAAAACCTCACCTTCGTTCCAGTAAATCCTTTTCTCTCCTGTGTGAGCAAAAAAAACCCAACAACAATAAAAGCCCAAATGAAAAGAAAAGATACGCAGAATTCATGGTTATAATTAACACACGCATGTTTGTCCAGAAAACATAGTCTATTACAACATCGGATATATTGTTTGCCAAAGTGTTTGCTTATATAGAAATGAAAAGTAAATGTTCAGCGTTTACGTCATGGAGCTTATGGATGAGAGACAATGAAGGCAAAACTTAGAAGGGCTCGGCTCCACCATTTGAATTAAAAACAATACTGATTAATGCCACGAGGTCGCCTCCTCCACGAAGAAGGCGGCGACAGTACACACCCCGGAACAGTAGGCGGCGCCAGCATCTCTCATCACAGTGTCCGTCCCAAATTTAAACAGGAAGTTAAAGAAAGCTGCTCATTTCTGGCGGGCTCATTCAAAACATAAACAAGATGGAATTAATGTCTGCGCTCCATTTTCTAAAGTTATATGAAATCCCAGAAGGTAAGTTTTCCGTCTGGTTTTGTGCTTAGGTATAGTATCCATTGTAATAATAGACGAACGTGGAATAAGGTCTGACATTTTGAGCCGCTGTAGCCGACGCTGATGCTATTTCCCGGGCTACATCTATACGATGTTCTATACGAACATCATGTATGATGTTCGTATAGAACATCGTATAGAACGATAATCAAACGATAATCAAAATCACATTTACACGTCTTTTAATTTAGACTGGAAATCGGACGATGGCGCAAATCAAAGTTGGAAATTTGCTTCTAACACCGCGTGTTTTAGCTAATTTATGTGTGATGTGGGAACGGAAACGTCAACTAATGCAGCACTGTTAACATTTGGATTACCTGAAAAGTCAAATGTTAAGCGACGCTCGGGCAGTTCTTACCAGATTTACCAGATTATTCTTATTTCAGATTCATTTCTTCACACTCCGTAGTCAGTCGTATCATCCTGATATATCGAACACGCCTGTCTGTCATTATGCCTGTCAGTGTTCTGGAGGAATCTGTTGACACTCATTTGATGAATGATTGATAATTAAAAAAGCAATGTCAGTAATTTCTGGTGTAAAATACAAGAAATGTTAAATTGAACAAATTTTCACATAACAAATGACTCATTAGACTTTTCAAAACGGTTGTAGGCACTTGAACTAATTAGTTTACAATAATGAGGAAAAAGAAGTAAAAGGACCAGAGGTTTCTGCTTAGATGATCTATCTCAGCGTTTAATTCCCCTAATTAGACACAAGAATCCCATCTGTGGTTCTAAAGCATGTTCACTCATATAATTGCTCTTGTGTTTTTTAGCCTGGGTGGATGGAGTTTGGGATTTAGAGTTCACTGAGAGAAAACCACTGGATGACACCATAGAAGAAGATTTGACGGCCGTTGGGGACAAAGCCTTCAGAAACCTGTACCAGTGTTTACTGGCCCATGCTCCTGACCAGCAACAGTCTACAACTAACGATGGAGCTTCACGGGTAATACTGATCTGTCCTTTGCTCCACAGGAGACTAATACAATGATTGATTACAGTGCTCTACTGGCAGTCTAGTATGGTTTACTCTATATAGTTTACAACTGTACATTGTGTGTATTGTACTTTTCTGTAGCTCTATGGTCTAGGTAATAATAAATTACTCTGTAAGTGTTTCTCTTATATAACGTACAGATACAGTCTGCTTGGTATAAGCACGTTATACCAACGTATCATTTTGCTTTGCAGAGTATCTGGGCAATTCTGGGAGAGAACGGATTGTCAGTCAAGTCTCTGGTGGCCGTGTTGTCCTTTTTTGTACTCGCAGGAAAAGCCAAAGCAGCCAATGTCCAGCAGAGAGTGAACGGCTTACATGCTGCCTCTGTCTATCTGCTGCTCCTGGGAATCCCAGGTGAGGAACTTGGACAAATAACCACCTGAGAAAGTCTCCATATACAACTTCTGCACTGGACTCTCAACATGTCTGTCCGTTCCTCACAAAAACCACTTGGCTTCCCATCTCCATCCTGCTTCCACCCAGCTCACTGCAGCAGTCTGTCCCATCAATTTACATAGTAGTTTAAAGAATCATACTAATGTTCAAAACTTAGTGATTTTTTATGTAATATATTCAGAGACAAACAGTGGCCTGTCATCAGTACACATTAGTGATACACAATAGAAAATTGGTACTGGTTTTCAGTGTATACAGTGTTTTTATGTATTTGTATTTACTACTTCCAGGAAGTATCGCCAACAAAGCTTTCCATGAGGTTTTGTTTGAGATCTGTTCAGACATGACTTCTCACTGCTGGCCTCAGGACTCTGGAAAGAAGCGTAAAAAGGATGGGCTGAAGAGTTCTCAGACAGAGGGAAAACGTTCCAAACCTCAGCGGAAAGATCCAGCAGAGGTACTGACCTGTACCTGTATATCACAGTATCATAAATATTCCTTTACTGCTCCGTTCCTTTATTTGGTACTGATGTATGATTTAAATCTCTGGTTTCTGTTCTCAGATGGAAGTGGATGAGGTAGATGAAGAGGATGTGGAAGAGGAACATCATTTCTCAAGTCAGGACTTGTTGAAGATCAGAGATGCAGTTGTTCTGCTAGTTGAGAGCCTTCTCAGACTCCTGCAAACATTTGCACTTAAAGACAGACCACAAAGTGCTAGCAACCTCACACAGGTAACAACCGAGTCCACCATCACACCCACTTTCTACCACATGAGGGGTAACCTGTTTGTGTTGTCTCTGCAGATTTTCAGTAAGCTGCTTTACTTTGAGCCAACTGTTGGAGAGCTAACCTTTGCACCAGTACAGTGAGTTTTACAACTTCTCTCTGCTACGTTGAAGAATATACACAACACAGAGAAGTAACAGGAGTTGTGTTGTTTTCCCACAGAGAGATCACCAAGCTGAGGAGCATTCCAGAGATGGGTTTTTATGGTCTGCAGGTTCTCTGCTCTGCAAAACATGGAGACCAAAAAGAAGTAAGATGCAGTTATCACTGTTCATGTTGCCAGTAGTACACACAGAGTACACGACATATCTCACTTAATTCCTTGGGTCAAATGTTGTTTCTGCTTGCACCAATGTGGCTAGAATCAATGTGCCTTGACTCTCATTGAGATCGTGCGTCCTCCTAAATGCCTTTGGCACACTGTACGTTTATGTTTACAGATGATTTCTTAGGTGAAGATGTGCTGACAGACCAGGTGGTGTGGTGGTTAGCACTGTCACCTCACAGGCCTTCCTGTGTGGAGTTTCTCCCCATGCTCTCCTTATGTCTGCATGGGTTCTATCCGGGGTCTCTGGTTTCCTCCCACAGTCCAAAGACATGCAGTTAGGTCAATTGAAAACTCTAAATTGCCCGTAGTGTGTGCATGACTGTGACTTGTGCGTCTATATGTGTGGCCCTGTGACAGACTGGCGATCTATCCAGGGTGTACCCTGCCTCTCGCCCATAGCCAGCTGGGATAAGCTCCAGCACACCCGCGACCCCTGCGGGGAAGAAGTGGTAGAAGATTGCCTATTTGTAGAAGAGATGCATGCTACTGGTGCTGACTCCAGGTCAGATAGTCTGATAGATGCACCCACATGGGTTCTCTTCTTTAGAGAACAGCGTGGGAACATGGGTTCTCTTGTTTAGAGAACGGCAACTGAAGAGATGGCAAAGTTTGCAATCAAATGTTCACACTCTACTGAACCATACAAAATTGACATGGCCTGGTTTTGAAAATATCTTTAAGCCAGTGTTTAAGTTTCCAGTGCTTAAACATTTAAAGAAACATTGAGATGACAAATATCTACTAATAACCTCTCAAATATTATTATTAAAATGCAACTTTACTTAATTTGGAATTTAGCAGTATAAAATATTACATCATTTGCGTGGTTAAATGTGTGATATAATTTCTAGGGTAACAAATGAGGCACATGTGATGTCGACAGTGTATTTTTCCTTAATGGCATAAAATATCTAATATAAGTTTTGAATCCAAACTGCTGTGTGTGCTGTCTAGTCTCTGAGGAGGGTTTTCCACCGACTTCTCTACGTGATCCTGATGATGAATAAAGGCAACAGAGGAAAGCCTACCCTCCTCATACCTAACCAGTCTGTTCTCGCCACACGTGACCAAGCCATCCACTTTGTCTGGTAAACAGAACGTCACATAATTAAATAAAGCATCACACTGTATAATTAATCAAAGATTTTAGTTTTTTTAATTGCATATGAGGAAGAATTCTCAGCTCTTCTGCACACAGTGTGTGTAAAAGTTAAAGCAACTGAAATTGATGTTTTAAGTTTTGTGTTTGCACATTCATGGTCTCTTGGATGCCATTTCAACTTTTAATGTGTATGTGATTCTAGCTATCTTGTGGATGAGCTGAAGGAGCTGGCGCTGCCTTTCCTGCAAATCCTCCTGCAGCATATTTGCTTTCAGGTGAATCTTACATAAGCCCATTATGACGAAAAGAAATTACAAGTTGGTTTGTATAAATCTTTAGTCCATGTGATGAACATATTGTTGAATATTTTGCTGTTATAGTGTGAGTGGTTGATGTGATTTTTTTATTTTTATTTTTTTTTAAAGATGGTGGAGAAAAGCGAGTTTCGGAGCCACGGTGCCCAGGCTGTGGGAATGCTGACATCTCAGATGACAAGCACAGATTACGCCTGCTTTGTTAAGTGGCTGTTCAGCTTCTCCAGACACACAAAGGTAACTCAGATGCTACATATTGATGGTACAGTTAACAGAAGTGTGTGAAGGTTGTCATTCATTCCTCCAAAGTTTCTGTTCAGTGGCAACTGAAGTAGACATTTCAATCTCTATCCAGAAGGCTGACTGACCGGCTGGGGTAGCAGGTTCATATACGCTATGGATGTTGCATATACCCACCTATTGGTTGGTTGTGCATCCACCTAACTTTGATGTTTGTTTCTGGGGCCTGATATGTGCCAGTAATATAATATAAGTGAAACAATGTGAAGTGTGGATCATAGATGAAACATCTTTGAGCAGTCCAGTCGAGGTAGGGTCAGAGATAGATGATATGGAATTGAAATGAGCATTAAAAACCTTGGAGAAAAAGGTGTCTAATTAACGCGTATGTCCCCCATGGAGCTAATCTCGTTTCATTCACTGATATAATAAAGATAATGATAAAATGTTTATGTTTTTTAAATTTAGATGGGAATGGGACAACAAGCTCTAGGTTATGAATAAAAGTGATGGTTTTATTTCCGTATAAACTCAAGAAGTCTAACAGCATTGAATGCAGGGTTGAGTAACTTCTGTGTTTAAGTAATATAGACCAAGTCAAATGATGACTTATGATTGTGGATGCTCATGGGACTTATGTTATAGGACTAGTATAGTGTTTGTGTGTGGGGCATTGCTTTAAAACTCATTGTCAGGGTCATTGTTTCATGATTATTCCCACGATTTGTATTTTTTTGTTTCTCAGTAAAGTGTTAGTATGTACATCCTGCCTCACAGTCACATGTCTAGTTAAACAGTAAATGAAATTGCACACCTACATGATCATGATCGACACATCCAGCTTACACTTCATGTTCATTGTCTTTTAGATTTGACCTGTTGAAAGTCAGACTTGTGCCTTGAATTTGTGTATTTTGGCATGTGTAGATGGTGCCTCGACTGTTCTCTGTGGATGTGGTGATGGTTTTGCTGCAGCAGCCTGAGAGGATTCCAGAAGAGTGTCAGGACCCAGAGCTTTCCTGCTTCCTGTCGCACAAGTTTCTTATTCAAAACGTGCTGTTTGCTCGGCGCACAGACGAATCGCCCACTGTCCAAGGCCATGCCTTTGCATGCCTGGCTCAGTGTCTGGAGCTGCCTTCCCTCAATGTCACGCGGGCCGTCCACGACCTCTTCTCTGCCAGTGAGAAAACTCTCTCACACAAAGACACACACACATGATTAGTAAAGCTTTTTCCTGTTATGGGAACTAGCTATGGGTGCAGCACGCTGGAGCTTTATACCAGCTTAGTTGCTTTGCCTGTAAATGTGTGCAGGCTTCTTGTTCCATTTTCTGCCTGAGACATTTGGGAAATGATAAAATGAAATCTAATAACCCTTCCCTGTGTTTGTGCTCCTCTTTGAATGAAAACACATTTTCAGGTGCCGTGGAAGAATATACTTTAAATATATTTCATCCGTTCAAAGATATCCAAGCAAGCAGGCCAATAAAAGCAATAGAAACTGACTACAAATCATTTTAGGAGACCGCACAGTTTGTAGAACTACGTAAAGATCACTGAAGCTTATTGTTCACATTTCTGCTCTTCTGTTATAGCTGGAACTCTGACAGAACTGGATGGAGAGATCACAGAAGGTACATGCACCTTTTTCAAGATATTTTGGGACCACAGGGTCACACCTGAGCATAACCCTTGTTTTTGAGGTGTTCTCAATTTGTTGTGCCCAGCTACTACTGGTAAAATCTGTTTTCAGGTTCTAGAGAGGTAAAATAGCTCTTTACTTAAGGTTATATTAAATGCAAGTTTAAATCAAATATTAAATAAAAGGAGAAGAACTTTACACATGGATGATAGGTTAGAAGAATCTCCCATTCAAAGGTTTGGGTTCATTTTCCTTGCTTGCTAACACAACATAGCACAACATAAAAAGTTGATTGGATTTGAAATGGATAGACCTGCATAGTCTATGGTACAATACAATCCAGGGAGTGTTGATGGTTTTTAATAGTGCTTCCATTGTATGTTTTAGGGAGTCTCAGTTCCCAGCAGACCCAGAAAACCTATCGCACTCTGCCTTTCAGGACTGTGGAGATCACCAGCACTGTCAGCTCTGGCTGTGAAGGTGAGATAAATCAGTCTCAGACTAGCAATTTGTATTACATACCATGTTTAAACTCAGTTAAAACCGACTGGTATGTAACTTATTTTATGTTATTTCTGATTTAGCAAAGGAGAACCTGTCTCTTCTCTTGCGGCGTGTAAAAGACTCTAAAACAAATGTGAGGAAGGCTGCGCTGCAGGTATGTGACACTGAGCTTTACCAGTCATTTTCATATCTGTGGCTGTCTGTGCAGTATGCACATTAGTAAGTGATGGAACTCTCCTGGCATTCCACAGGCTCTGGTGGGTCTCCTTAAACACAATGTGATCGCCACGAGCTGGGAGAACCTGTCTGTGCTGTCTGATCGCTGCAGGGACTCGGCTGTGTCTGTGAAGAAGAAGGCCCTGCAGTGCGTGGGAGAGCTGCTTGCTGTGAGTGAAGAAACACTCAGTCTTTTGTTGCATAAAATGTAGTGACAAGACAGAAGATATTTACCAAAGCTTTTTGTCCTGAAAGGTTACGTTTTCCCTTTAACCATCAGGCTAAACCAGAGAGCAGTGTGGTGCAGAAAGCGTGGTTGTATGGTGTGGTGCCGGCTGTGGTGGACTCTGAGGCCTCAGTGCAGGACAAAGCCCTGGAGGCTCTGGAACAGGTGCTGCTCAGCCAAGTCAAACCATACTCTGCCAGTCGCCACCTGGACACCAGTCAAAGGCTGACCTGGGACCTGCTGGGGCTTCTCTGTCACGAGTGTCAGAACCTGAGGTTGGACACAATGCATTCAGTCAGTGTGTGTTCTAACAAATAATTCTGTTTGTATGCATCACCTTTTCATCCTGGTGTTTTGTCCTGGGTCTCCAGTCGATATTTCAGTAGGGCCTTCACCATTTGGTCCAAACAGAACAAATTCACACCGACATTCATCACTAACCTGATCTCCCACACCGAAGCTGATTATGCTGCTGGGGCCTGGTTGCTGCTCTCCAAGGTTGTAGCCTCATCTCCCAGGTTGACCTACAGCAAGATCCTGGATGCCTGGGACAGGATGATCTGGTAGGAAGGACATAAACTAAGATATAATTAGTTCCTGAAGGGAGATTCATGTTTTTAATGTTTAAATTATTAGTTTATTTACCCACTTTTTATTTTCAGATGAGAGTCCAGTGTTACTTGGGTATCTAATACATTTACGTTTCTATTAGCTCAAAGGACATTAGCGTTCCAACCTGCTGTCACATACTGAGTGTGATGGGAGACATCGCTGTACATTTGAATGAAGATACCAAAGAGAGGATAGTTAGTAAGTGACTGTAAGATGTAATGATGAGGCAAATTCACAGTTTGGACCTGCCATAATTTGTCACCATTTTCTCTTCTCAGGTGATTTAATGTCTTGGCTGAAGACCTTTTCTTTGTCACTGGAGATTATTAGTGCTGCTATAGAGACTCTCTACCTGCTCGGCCGCAGTGACAACATGAAACAGACTCAGGTTGCAGAACTGACACACGTATTGATTCATAAGTCTAAATCTTGCAGAGCAAAATTGACAGACATAGACAACATGTTTTATTATTGTGCGCTTAAACATTTTTCTCATCAGCAACTGGCATCACAGTCTCAGAGATGTGACATTAGTTTTCATTTTTCAGGCTTTTCTGAACCACCACTGTGGGGAGCTGGTTACGGCCTGTGAGTCTTACTTAGCCTCCATCATCCTGAGTGAAAATGGAAGCCAGCACTTAAATGAGGAGCTGATGGTGAGAATTATCCCTTTATGGACTGTCAATTCTTACCACAACACTAGCGATGAGAGCTTTTTTTGTGTGTATATGAAGATTCAAAGCTATAAGCAGCACTCTGGTTGTCAGAGAACCTGAGTGCAGCGCCATCCCTGCTACTATGCTCTGTCTAATTAAAAATTCGGACACTCTTGTTCAAGGTCAAACACCTCCACACTCTGGGTGTGGCTTCACTTCACTGTCCTGCAAAGGTCGGCAAAAGAACAGTGCTGCTAGTGGAGTCTGTTCTCACAACACATTCTGACAAACCAGCAGGTGGGAAAATGTTTGAGGATGTGTGAAAGCAATGCTGTAAGAAGTGCTCAGATCATTTACTTAAGCAAAAGTAGCAGTAGAAGAATTACTGCATTAAAATGTTCTTACTATTGGCTTAAAAGCAAAAATTTTCCTTATGCTGAATTTACATTTAGATTTGGATTATAATTACTGATCATGACAGACAATATTTTAACCCATATAACCTTATTGTGATGAAAATGCAGTCATTTTGATAGTATAGTATTTAAAGTAGCTTTGTTTTGTTTCCATGTAGAATTGGCACTATGTTTATTATGCTTTAATACGTACATGATGTTACCTTATTGCTTTGATTTAGTATTTTGTGTGGTTGACAGATTGCCAAGAGGCGCTTCCAGCCTCACTGCCTCTGTCTCAGTTCAAAGCAAACTCTCTGCCAACTAAAGTCAGAGCCCATGGGGTCATCACATTAGGTAAACTGTTATCTTAACTTCTGTACTTTTATCAATACCCCTAAACCTTTATAGATGCTGCTATACGAAAGGTTTTATATTACCCTAATATTTTCTTGGTGCAGCCAAACTGTGTCTGCAGCATGAGGAACTGGTCCAGAAGTACCTGCCAGTGTTTGCCAGGGAGCTGGAGGTCGGCACAGAGGTTGCCGTACGTAACAATGTGGTGGTGATTATGTGTGATCTGTGTGTTCGATACACCAACATTGTGGATTACTACATCCCCAACATCTCTGCGTGTCTGCGAGACAGTGAAGCTGTCATTAGAGAACAGACTCTAATTATGCTGACCAACCTGCTACAGGTGGGAAATGTTCTACACACTCTTCTGAACATGAGTTTACTATTGATTTTTGCTTAAAAAACATAATTTGTCAGAGTGCCCCTATCTCTTTAGTTGTCTCTCAATCTTTTGGTGCTTTTGTTTTTTTTTCTAGGAGGAATTTGTCAAATGGAAGGGTTCTCTCTTCTTTCGATTTATGGTGGCACTGGTAGACCCAGTTCCTGCCATAGCCAGGTAACTTTTAACAATTTGGGTATAAAAATTAGTTATAACCTATTGCAGCTTTGCACTGCCACTGAAGACATATGAAGCTGTGTTTAATAAGCACACCTAAGGACAAACGTAAGCATTTGCACTGCACAACAGAACAGAACACATACAGTGAACACCCACAGATCTGGGATCCAGTCAAGACCTTTACCATGATATTAAACCGAAGCCTCTCTGGTTTTCTTCCCCAGTCTGTGCGAATACTGTCTGCTTCATCGGCTGCTGAAGAAGAACCCAGAAATGTTCAGCCAGCACTTCATTGAGTGCATCTTCCACTTCAACTCCTACAGCCAGCATAAATCCTACAACAAGTTCCCTCAAAGTGAAAGGTAGGACGCTGTCACCAGTTCACTCACAGTACATGAGACGGTACAGTGACATGTCAAATTAATTCAGTCTGTGTTCATTTACTTTTAACGAACTGTGCAGAGAAAAGGTTCGGTTTTCCCTTAAAGGAGCCCAGTGTCGCGGGAAGCGGTTTCGGATCTACCGCTTCCTGTTGGAGAACTTCACAGACGCCCAGCGTTTCAACATCACCAACAAAATCAACCAGACTGTTTTAGGTGAATATGTGTGTCAACGTACTGGGAGTAAAATGCCACAAATCATCCATAAATAAAAATGCTTTTTCTTTGTTACTGCCAAGCTGAAGCAGTCTTAACCTGAAAATGCATCTTACTTCACCTCTTATCTTTTCATACCCCAGCATGCTTTGCAGATGAGGAATTGCCTCTAGATGCAGACGGTGCTGAAATTTTGTCAGAGACCTTCAACATCCTTAGTCTGAAGGAGATGAAGCTGCGGGCCATATGTGCTGCAGCCGGAGGAGCAGCAGGGGAAGAACCAGAGGAGGAGAATATGGCCAACATGGCAAAGGCAGTCCTGCAGGCTGCGCAGAAGAAGGTCGTGTCCCAGGTAAAGCCACCAAACCCTTTACGTCTTTTAATGTCTAGAATATGTCTGCTGACTACTGAGACATGTGATTATGTCGTATGGTTGCAGTTTATATTCTTGGTCAGCCTACCTCTCTATAGCTTCCTAAGGCATCTTCTAAACTGAGAATCCCCTCCTAATTATGCCACTTATTCTTTTAAATCCGAGTTTCAAATAGTCATTTTCCAAGCGGGTATATGCACAACAGAAGGCTGCAGCCAGTTCAAGTACTGTCGCGCAGTGAATGGCTGAATTAAAGAAGTTGTTTAAACAATTTCTCACGTTTAAATGCATTCCATAACCATGGTGTCATGTTGAAATCTGAATAAATGCATCCACGTATCATTACCAAATATCATCACTGAAAAGAACTAGTACTTTCATTGCCTGATGTAACTGAGGTTTCTAGCAGTAAGGAGCAGTAACTGCTTGCTGCTTTGTCTACAGGTTCAGAAGAAAGCCTTTATAGAGAACACAGTTCCTCTGATCATCAGCCTGAAGAATCTGCTGGAGCAGAAACGCTCTCCGGCCCTCAGAGACCTGATGGCCTACCTCCAGGTGAGACTACAGCATGGACATGTGGAAGTTCTGTGCACGTTCACTGGACAAATGAAGACATGCAGCACAGTGACATCATCTACAAAGATCATGCCATAGGAGCTTATTATAATGAATCATCATGAGTAGACTATGTCCAGAGTCCACTTCATCCACACACAAATATCCCTGAATCTGTAGAGGAGATGCAGGTTGAGGGAACATCCACTGACTAAAATAGTTGGTTATGTCTAACAGCCTAACCTTTCATGCTGCTGATCCCATCAGGTGACCATGCAGGACTACCGTAATGAGGTGAAGGAGTTTTTCTCTGGGGATGAGCAGCTGGCAGCTGAGGTGGAGTTTGCTCTGAAAAAGGCTGAGAAGCAGAAAGAGATGGAGGAACAGATGGATAACTGTAGTCTGACAGGAGATGCCAAGACTACGCCCGCACAGGTCAGGATGTGAAGGTGTAACACATCCCGGGGCTGTTTAGAACTAATTAAAGCTGTGTACATGACAATTTCTATGACTTTCAGCGAGAACAAAGATGTATTTCTTTGCCTTTTCTGCCTTTTTGAGCCACACAACAAAATGCAGATAGGAGACTACAACTGCTTTTAGTTTTTTAAAGAGGCTGTATAATATGCAGAAGTTCATGTTAAACACTTTACTCGTCCTTCTCTGAAAGTCTATAAAAACCCATAAAACCATACTATATAGAATATATTGTTTGTCTTATTAATGACTAATTCTTCTAAATGTTTCAGTCTTGCTCTAATAATGTGCCGGGAAAGTGTTTCACTGGTGTTGTGGTGATTTTTGTCTCTCCTCAGGGTTCAGTTGAGAACTCTCCTGCCAGGTCCAGGCCCCTCCTCCCATTTCCCTTCGCCACTCCCCAACCACTGCGCCCTAACCTTCAGTCTGCCAGGCTGCCGCACACCGACAGGTGGGTTTCCATCATAGTATTTGAACAGCAGCGGCTCACTCTTCGGTTTTCTCGTGGTTGATAACATCCAGTGTATTTATGTTTACAGTAGTCGGTACATTTTGCAGACTGAACCACGCACTTCTTTCTTTTTCTGTCTGTGCACTTGCACACTTGTATGTATCAGGCGTGGACGCAGGTCCAGGAGGGAGGATCAAGTCCAGTCTAAGACCATAAGCCTGGAAAGAACAGGTAAATCTCTAGATGTAGCTTTACTTTTAGCTTTACGTTTTTTACGCAGAGGGTGTGTGTAATGTGACTAAATATTGCAGTGTGTTTACCACCAATGAGTAGCCACCACATCAGTCACTCCACATTACATTGACATTCAGGACTTAAATCTGTCACTGAATAAATGAATTGAATATTTATTTAAAACATTAGTATTTTAGGCACAGCTGACTGTTGTCTCTCTCTTTTCAGTGATTCCTAAAGGAGCTTTAAATTACAGAGCCATCAGTACGCCAAAAGGTACGAGCTGTCCCACATCTAACGTATTCTGACACAACACTTGACGATTTTATGGCAGGATGTGGAACCGTTTTCTAGATTGTTTTAGCATTTAGTCATTCAGTGTTGTCACCTCTGCCCTGTGACCCAGGTGTCGGTGTCAACTTAACTTTTGATGAAGGACTCAGCGCGATTGTGGGCGACCAAGGAACAAGTAAGCTTACTTACCTCTCCTTTGCTTTCACTAATCAGCTGTTATTTCAGCGTGAGAATCCCTGCTCTCGTTACAAATCACCTTTACTACCACAGCGAGAAAGTACCCATAAAACTCAGGTTCACAGGTTGAGAGATGAGCAGATTCAGTTTCTACTGTGTCCTTGCAGGTTTTGTTGGGGAGACCAGTGTCCTTCATCTGCATTCAGATGCACAACAGTAAGTGAACTGCTTTTTGTTCAGTACAGGTTGTGTTTCAGTCTCTTGTAGTTTTACAAGTGTGTTTTTAATCAATATGGTTACTGAAAAGATGTAATGTGTATAAATGTATATGCACAGTATGATGCTGTGGACTTTAGCACCATGGCTTCAGAGCTGCTGCATTTCCCCTCTGCATCATTCCTGTCTCCTGTGTTTCAGAGCCCCTGTACTGAGGCAGTGGAACGTGCAGTCTCCTCTCAGAGGGAAGAGAAAATCTAAAGTTTAGAAATACCGTCTGTATCTATTGAATGTGTTTGCTATAATTACTAATGTTCGGAGATGTATCCTTACCTTCGTTTATGCAGTTGATTTCTCATCTCACATTTTTGTTTTACACTTGTATTTTATGTTTTTGATAATAAATATCTTTAAATAATTTATTTTTGGCGTGGAGGATGAATAGTCTTTATGGATCTACTAAGCAGGTTAAATTGCTGTGTTACTCACCGAGGCAGCTGTAACACAGAGCAGGTACTGTACATGTCAGCTGCCCACTGTGTTACAGATACAACATAAAGCCCAGATCCTTGGGCAACCTGTACCACGTAGAGCTATTGTGTGTTCTAAACATCCAATCTGGAATAGCATTATTCCATATATTAGTAAACAGTGGTGATTTTAAGTAGATATGACTTGAGGGTCTGTAAATGATAACATATTATATTGTCTTACCCAGCAGCACAGACATAGTGGTTTAAAGTTCTCCATAACTGAGCAGCAGGCTTCTCAATTTTAAAATTCATCTTGACTGAAAACATGCATGGGAAACATTGTTTTACCATTTGTGTTTGATTTGGTTTTTACTGCTTGGTAAATACTGATCTTCATTTAATTCAGTGCCAGCTGCAGCCGTCAGGTACTGACTACCACCGTTACAGCAGTGATCACACACCTACACCAGGCGGCGCAACAAGCCCGTGTGTCGACCGAAAGGAGAGCGAGGCGTCTACGCTGACGCGCCTCAACATCTCGCTTCTCGTGCAGCTGCAGCCTCTCCTTGCAGCACTTCAGCGGGAGCGCGCAAAGCCCTGACATGACGAGCCGGCCAATTACTCGTAGCCGGAGACAGCAGTGTGCTGACTGATGCTGTAACGGCAAGGATACAGCAGCAACGAGCGGGTGGATGCTGCAGCTGCAGCATGGCAGAGGAGGGAAGAACAGCCGAAATCAACGCAGCGTAGTTCCATGGAGCTAGGAGGCGAGGGCTGGAGGAACCGGGCTGCGTTGAAATGTCACTTGTGTATTTGGCTTTAGTTTTTACTTTGAAATCCACCACGCAAAGTACTTCTTTTCCGCTGGAGTGAAACAGGGATGGATAAAGGCGCACAGCCGCAGATGTCCAGAGGCGCAGAGAGTCCGGCGGACGACACCTCCAAGATACACGATGAGGAGCTGCTGAAGTGGGGCAAAGACGACCTGGTGCGGCGGCTGCGGAGGGCAGAGGCGGAGAAGCGGAGCGTCATCGTGGAGCACGGAAACGTGATGCGGGAGGTGAACCGGAGACTCCAGCAACACCTGAACGAGATACGGAGTTTGAAGGTGTGTATCGCTGCTGAAATAAGAAGACGGACGGAGGCCTGCGCTGACGCACGGTCACAGCAAGTTCTCTCCGTGTGATTTAAGTGTGGACTGGCCTACAACCAAGTAGTTAGTAGTCCAACTAACGATGACTGCATTCAGGGCATGAAAGGATCAGTAGGTGAAGTCGAAATGCCAGAGATTTCACTTCCAAGATGCTTCCAGCTGGTTTCCGGTTTATATCATTAGAATTTGGGCCTTTAGGCTACAAAACAACACATTTAGTCTCTGAGAAACTGATACGCACTTTTATTTATTGATAAATGGGACAATGAATCTCTGAACCTCTAATGGTGTGAATGCAGTAAAAGTTGCTTAGAGTGGACTTTTCAGCTTTTAAATGAAGGTCCTGGTCAAAGGTGTGGAATAAAGCAGCTTCCGTGTCTACAGGGATGCAGAAAATGCAATATACTGTACCAGTGTGCAGTGTGTGTGATTTATAAAGGAACCAAGCCTTTACTATATCCTAACCTACACCCTAAATGAAAGCCAGTTCTACCCTGAACACCATAGGACAGGTTAACCCTTGTGCAGCCTTCCAGGGGTCAAAATGAAAAAAAAAAAAAGCTCAAAAACCACACAAGGGTTGGATAAAACAGACGATAAATCACAACACGCTTTATCTAGATGAACGGTTGGATGAACTTGTTCATCATAGACCCACACGTGTTCATTGCTTGGATGTAACACCCATGAAGGCTGTTTTATCCAACCCTTGTGTGGTTTTTGAGCTTTTTTTTTTTTACAGTGGGGTCGTTTTGACCCCTCGAAGGCCCAGCGAGGGTTAAAGCAACTCTTTAATTTTTCAGGACTTACCCTTACGACCACAGACGGACGTTTAGACACACAACTGCATCACCTTACTCACCATCATTAATCCTGGCATGTGCATGTAGTCTCAATTGTGCACTGCTGTGTTGTGCTCAGGTTGTTGTGTATGTGTCCTTGTAAACCAGGATGTGAACCAGAAGCTGCAGGAGGACAACCAGGAGCTACGTGATCTGTGCTGCTTCCTTGATGATGACCGACAGAAGGGGAAGCGAGTGACGAGAGAGTGGCAGCGTCTGGGTCGCTACAGTGCCAGCCTCATGAGGAAGGAGGTGGCCATTTACCTACAGAAGCTGAAGGAGCTGGAGCAGCGGCAGGCGGAGGTCATCCGGGAGAACATGGAGCTGAAAGAGGTGTGTCTCATGCTGGAAGAGGAGGACGCTGCATCTGCGGCTGGAGGGGAAGGTGGTGGTAAGGGAGAGTGGGTTGGCCCTGGCGGTAGGAGTTCCATCGCCAGTCAGAACAGCTTGCCTCAGCTGGGTGGAGGTGTCCCAGCGCCTGGTATGTTGCGGGATGTCGGCGATGGGAGTAGCAGCTCTAGTGCAGAAAGCACAGATAGCGCTGATAATTCCCGCCATAAACCACCTCCCATGGGCTCCACTGCTAAGCCTGGACCTGGAGCGACTTGTGTTGAGCAACATGAAAAACCAGGAGGTGTGTGTGAGTCCGCAGGCAGGAGGCACAGTTCCACCTCAGAGTACCACACCTTCCCCCAGCCCTGTAGGCCACGTGGGGGGTCCCTTACTAACCAGGACCCTCACAGCCTTTGGGGACACAGTCCAAAGAAACACAGCAAGGCTCCTACCAGGTTACCATGTGACTCCCAACCCAAACCCTGCTGCTCTGACCTACTACCCCACAAACAGCTACTCGTGTCAGAGCAGGCATCACCGGGCTGTGGGAAGGGCTCAGCTAAGATCAGCCCAGAGCTGAGTCAGAGACCCCGTCAGATTAATACAACGGGGGTAGACCACGGTAGTCCCAAGGTCAAACAGGCAGCTATGGGGACGCCGGAGCACATCAGGAAAGGGCGGGTGATTGTTGAGAGTCCAGAATCTATACGGCGCCACCGTTTCTATCAGCCCAGCCCCGGGGTGGAGCACGGAAAGGGGAAGTGTAACAGTGGCTCGTCTGGTTGTCAGAGGAGGGCAGCAGAGGAGGACATCGCCCCCCACCACCAGAGTCTGTACAACGGTAGGCACAGGGTAACTTCTATCCCATTTCTGATCTGTGAAAGCACTGTTACATTTACAAAGAGTTACAGCTTAATGTTGGTATACCCTGCAGAGGCTGGAAGAAACGTCAGAGTCAGCCAGGACGGCTCGTGTCTCTACAGTTTGTCTTCTCTAATCTCATTGGTACAGCTCAATAACGTTATGCTGTATCCACACAACATGTAGCTTGAGCTGTCTACTACTACTAACATTGTATTCACTGTACTGTAGATTCACATACTCTCTGGCTTTGAAATGTCGAAGTTGTGATTTTTTCAGGCTAAAGAATAATTAGACCTGGATGTCTCAGTAATGTCTGTAAATGTTCTGGCCTGTCTGAAAATGGGGCTTCAAGCTCTCTGACAGAGTGAAAGAAGAGTTTCAGAGACCAATGAAAATGGTGATCATTGCTGCAGTTTTTCAAATTTGGAAGACAGCTGGTTCTCCTATATTTCAGTTATGCTAGAGAAAGGAACCTAAATCAAACCTGTGGTTTTCATGTGCATGCAAATATATAACGCACATAGAGTGGCAAGAAAAAGTCTGTGAACCCATTGGGATCACATGGATTTCTGCATAAATTGGTCATAAATATTTCTGGTCTTAATCTAAGTCACAACAATAGAACAACACAGTCTGCTTAAACTAATATGATGAAACATTATATGTTTTCATGTTTTTATCGAACATAACGTGAACATTCTCAGAGCAGGGTGGAAAAAGTATGTGAACCTTTGGCCTTAATAACTGGTCGACCCTCCTTTGGCAGCAACAACCTCAACCAAACGTTTCCTGTAGCTGCAGATCAGACCTGCTCAACGGTCTGGAGGAATTTAGGACCTTTCCTCATCATTAAACTGTTTCAGTGCAGCAATATTCTTGGGATGTCTGGTCGGGGTGAGGTCCAGACTCTGACTGGGTCAGTCCAGAAGGAGGAATTTCTTCTGTTGAATCCATTCTGTTGTTGATTTGCTTCTATGCTTTGGGTCGTTGTCCTGTTGCGTCACCATCCTCTGTGGAGCTTCAGTTGATGGACAGATGGTCTGAAGTTTATCTGCAAAATGTCTTGATAAACTTTGGATTCATTTTTCCATTAATGACAGCAAACTATCCAGGCCCTGAGGCAGCAAAGCCCCAAACCATGATGCCCCTCCACCACATTTTACAGTGGAAATGAGGTGTTGATGTTGGTGAGCTGGGCCTTTTTCTCCACACATAGTGTTGTGTGTTTTTTCCAAACAACTCAGTTTTGGTTTCATCTGTCCACAGAATATTTTGCCAGTAGTGCTGTGGAACATCCAGCTGCAAACTTCAAACGTGCTGCAATATTTCTTCTTGTCTTCCTCCGTGGTTCCTCCTATATTCTCCATTCTTGTTAAATGTTTTACTTATTATAGATTTGTCAACTAAAATGTGTCAGAGATTTCTGTGAATCTTAGCTGACGCTCTTGGATTCTTCTTCTCCTCATTCATACACTGCGAAAGACAAAATGAACAACATATATTGGTTTAACTAGAGAGAAGAAATTCTTGTCAAGTGATTGAAGGATTGTGGGTCATCTACAGCTTTACTCAGTGAACATCCAGTTTACTAGAGTGGTCATGGAAACACTTTAAGACTCTAGCAGCCTAAGTCTAAAGCTGTGGAAGTAGAATCCACAGTGGGAACCTACAGTATCCTCTGCAGTAGTGCTAACACGGACTGAGTGTTGAAAGTGTGAGGGAGGTGCATTGTGGTGTTTAGGGAGGGAAACGTAGGTGATGCAACTCTCCAGGGTGTGTCGGTACGCTAGAGGTGTTCCAGGCACCGCACACAGACAAACTCATATGCATATTCACATGTTTGAGGGATGGAAGGGAAGGCAGTGAGAGGTGACAGTTGGTCAACTCTTCCCAGTAAATCATTACACATATCTTTTAAAACTTAGTAGGGTTATTCAACAATTATTAAATATTTCTCTGTTTATTCATGAGTAATCTTTGGTGCAGAACACAGTTCTTAGGGGAAACATTACCCAGCAGAGCCTGAGAGCCCTGTGTGAAGAAACGCCACCCAGCTGCTGCTGTACTTCACTGCTGCGTATCTACAGCAGGACTATGAATACTTCAGGGGGTAAATGTATTGTGATGCTCATAACTGTAGAAAAAAACAATCCAACGCCTTTTGATGAGGGCACAGTCCACTCAGTGATAATACAAACAGTATAAAATTAACCTTGATGTACTGTGTGAAATCTACAGTGTTGATTACATGGATACACTAACAGGGGTTGTTTGAGGTCAGATAAAGTCAAACCATTAAAGATACGAAGGACGGTAATCAGCTTGTGTTGTCTCTTCACAGTCCCTCAAAATGATATAAGGAATGTACACGGCCATGTGCTTCACAGTATTACTTCACGCGCACACTTTAGTAAGAGAAATATGTTTTATACTCATTACATTTTTCAGTTTTTTACCGTGAAAATCTAATGTATCTTCCCCCAAAATCAGAAAGACAATACCTGCGTGTTTGTGTGGGCAGTGACTTGGCAGAATAACCACTTACTCACTGCTACCACCACGTGAGCACAGTTTGTAAGTGTATGTGAACCTTGGGCCAGCACAACATAATGAAATCAACAAAACAATGTCACACTCGCATATTGATTAAAAAGAAATCAGCTGATAGCTATTGTTTAGCTGATAGCTATTGATTAGCTGATGAATATTAATTAGCTGATAGCTATTGATTAGCTGATGGATATTAATTAGCTGATAGCTATTGATTAGCTGATGGATATTGTTTAGCTGATGGATATTAATTAGCTGATAGCTATTGATTAGCTGATGGATATTGTTTAGCTGATGGATATTAATTAGCTGATAGCTATTGATTAGCTGATGGATATTAATTAGCTGATAGCTATTGATTAGCTGATGGATATTGATTAGCTGATGGATATTAACTAGCTGATAGCTGAGTGTACATGTGTAATTGGAGCAGAACAAAACAAAAGAGCAGTTTAGAGCAAAATTCCTGCATCAGCACTATAGGGGGCAACTCATGCTGGTACTGTACTGTATACATGTAGAATGATCTCATTTTAGTGAGCTTACCATTGTGTATGTGTCCATATTTCAACAATTATTGTTGTTCACACATGAGCTGCTGTCAATATTAATGATTCATACAGGATTGTACTATTCTTAACCTTAAAGCCACACTAGTACAAACTCTGTGTAACAAAACTTCTTACCTGAGTCATTTTTGTAATGAAGGAACAGGATGCAGTGAAGTGATGTGGCTCACGGATTTGATTTTCAAGGCTTCTGAACACGTATGCACGATGGAACAACACCAGCCTTATCTTAATGTTATAGTTATGTTTAGAAGTGCACATCGAGCCAATACACCATGTTGGAGAGTCTCTCTTCAGATACCTATGGTCCAATGAAATGGAGGATTCTTTCATAAAAGCAAACAACACAGTTATTATTTCTATTAAGTCTGCCTAGTTTTGTCTAGTACAGTGTTTCTTATTTATTCTGTATGTGGCATCACATCAGATGCTTGAATGTGGATGTGTCAGTGCTGTGGAATCTGAGCAGCAGTAGACTTTCTTATACTGCTGAGTGTTAGCGTTCTACATTACAGCTGAGACCATGGGATGGCTTTGTACCTTAGGTGGGCGCGAGATCCCTGACTCAGCTGTTACCAGGAAACAATGGTGACTGAAAGTGCTCTATTGTAAGCTCAGGTGATGCATTTATTTTTCATAGATTGTGTTTTACTACCACATGAAATGTAGGAAAGCCAGTGACTACTTTATTAGTTATTTGTGTATTTTTATTGTTTGTGATTTTCATTGTAACTAGTTCAAATGGAATGGTTGGTTCTAAGTTGTTTGTCCTTTTAATTGTGTCCTGTGTATCTGTGGACATGACTGTGTGGTGTTACGAATTACCACCAAGCTGAACCAGGACCCACAATGCACTGGCAGAGAGATGCCTCGCTTCAGTAATTAAGTTTTATTGGAACAACGCAAAATCACAGCAGAGCTGGGGACAATGGAAAACTAAATGTAGGATCAATATGAAAACAAAATCAAGTAATAATTCTAATTAAATACAAAGACACAAAGGTTCGAATATCTACAAAAACAAAAGCACTGTCAAAGCAGGAAAACACAAGAAACAATTTAGGTAAACTAGAAACTCAAAACCACTGCAGAAGCAGGACTAACAAATTATTTAATAATCTAACTGTGAATGCTAATAATTAGGAAACAGCAGGAAGAACTGATGATGTCTTCTCTGTAGACTGGATGGGAACTAGTTTTGTGGACGATTCCGGCCTCTGATTGGGCAGTTATGGGGAACCTGGTTGTGCCTGTGGGACTGCGCTGTGACATCATTGCTGTTTTTATAATATATTATAAATATATATAACATTTTTATAAGAGCGCGATCTCACTGAGACGGGAGAGAGGAAATAATTTGTTCTGCCTGGATGAGCACACTTAAGCACTGTGGTTAGTGCCCGCTGTTCAGAATTTCTCATCACTGTTTGGTTACTGAATAATCACAATAAAATCGTGACCCATAGCAACAGAGATGTTTGAAGTATAATTACAGGTTATGACATTTTATGGTATCATTTAAAACGGAAACATGCTCAATACTATGCTGCTGTTCTGATGACTTATTGGTGTGCTTTTAATATTTCTACATTCTACTATATCGTTCAGTAATAAAGTAAATCCTGTTCTACAGCATCACATACTATATAACTACGACTATACTATAACTGTAACTATATAATACATCTGATGCACTGTATGAGCCAAAGGCCGCTGCTATAGCTGCAGTGAACTGAAGAGATGATGAGAGATGTGGACGTGGTAAAAAACAGAATTCAGACGTTTCTGGGCCCAGTGCAAGACTTAAGATGCTTATACCACTTCAATGTAAGGGCGCCAGACAGCAGGCAGGACCTTTCTTCTGGAGTTGCAATGACTTAGCCGTAATACTCTGTGATCTCCATCGTGCTTTGAATACTTCCCTGTCTGTGTTTGGCAGCATATTATTATAACTACTGATCCAGGTGATGCTGCTCCATCCCACTGGGTGTGTTATGGAATATTTGAAGTGAGCTGTTGACACCAGATGTTCTAAGAAAATGTCTGAATTGAAGATGTTCTGGAGGGACATTGGACCAAAACACCTCCTGGACATGTTGTAGATCTAAAAGAAGCACCTGTTTGACATTCAGCTGCTTTTATTTAATCACTTTTGCCATTTTTGACCATTTCATTAGTGTTTTATACTGTAGGTGTGTTCTGTGATGACTGTATTTTATACCAATTTATTAAAAAAAGGGAAACTGCTGGATTTTGTGTTTTTTTCCATTGATAGATGATAGATTTCTTAGCAGTAAACACACCTGACACTACCAGCGTGAATGAACGGCATCTCAAGTAGCTGAACCTGTAGTGTTTTCCCATTTCATGATGAGGCCTTGTGTATGTAGAAATCCGTCTGGGGTCAGAATTACTCTGTGTGGCACATGATTTTAATTCCTTTTTATTAAAAAGAAGTAGGTCAGGAAGGTTGTAGGAGTTTAGGAATGTAAGGAAATTCGACTCAAGGGCTTGGTGCATTATGGGATAGTACAGCATAGGGAGATCAATGACAAACACGCACACACAGTGTCAGGGGAACCAATGCAGGTGTCTCGGTGATGAGGGAGGTCTCCAAAGGTGCGTAGCAAAGTTTAGCTGACAGCTTGTGTGAGTGTGTGCTTGATGTGTGCAGATCAGAGGTCCTTTGTTAAGGACAGACCAACTAACTAGGCCAACAGCTGCTTCCTGGGCAATTCATCTCCAATTTGCTTGGAAGCTTTTTTCCTGTTTTTGCGACAAAAGAATATGTTGCATATTAATGGAGTATTGCCAAATAATGACCACCACACACACGGCACACGCACACATACATATTTAAACTCTCTTTGTTGATGCATAAGTGTCCAGGTGTTGGCTCTAAGTCTGCTTTATGATTTATGTATTCAAATATATGCAGCATATTCACCTTTACTGAGTGATCCTTTGTGTGTGTGTGCATGCATGTGTGTGTGTGTGAGAGAGAGATGTGTGTGTGTCCTGTGATGACAGACTCAAGGCCAGTAATCTTGGTCCCCAGTATCTGTGTGGCAAGCATTGCCTTAGACATGATCAATTTCATGTTGAGAAAAACTGGTTTTGTTCTATTTATAGAACACTTGTTTTAGAATAAGACGTTGTGTTTTGCTGTAAAGTGAGCCACGGTGCCTTGTTATGTAAAAATCACCATGCAGCAGATACAGAGCCTTGATGTGCATTGGTCTGTTGTTAATGCCTTGAAGCACCAGAAGGTGAGGTGTGAAAGTAATGTGGGTAAAAAAACGATAATATTATTTTTATCATTTGGAAAAAATAAAAAGCATGTTGCCATCCACATTCTGAGTGTACTGATAAAAATGGAAGATGTGATTCAATGTAACTCAATACTGATGAGCAAAGGCAAGAACTGATGGCTGGTTTCTTCATCCTTCTTGACAACACACACACATTCTGACAGCTCCTCTCTGACACACAGTGATGTGCACTGAAGCAAAGCAGAGCACACAGCTGTGTACCAACCCAGAGGCCTGTGTGTGTTGGATAACTCGAACACCACCAGGGGCATCAGCAGGTCAGCGCGAGAACAAGGGTAGTGCGCATGAATGATGCGCCCAAAGAGAGAGGGAGTCAGTCCAACAGCTAGAAGATCCAGCTGCTACAGAGGACACCAGTCAGCGTTAGGCTTCTCCTTTGTGTTTGTTCACTGCTTGAAATCTGTGAATCACACATTCAGTGCTTGGCTGCAACTGCTGGAACCCAGTATGTTCTCTGCGGCACTAAATGAACCTCCAGTTCACAAAGGTCCCCATTGCTCATCCTGGTGTCACTTCCTGACCCTAAGTGACACGTGTGGCACTGCATCTATGTTAGGCCAGAGTACAGTGTCATGATCAGTGTGGTGCAGTGGTTTGGTCTCTGCATCAAAATGAAATGTTAACTGGCTCTTTGCACATGCAAAGAACTGATTAGTCAGACAGGTGCTAATAAGAAAAGGTGAGAAGACTTCCTGTCTGCCTGGCATCACTACCAGATGTTTCTACTGTATTTGGTGCATTTCCCTTCAGTGATGTTCAACTTACTTCCACTTGAATAAATACCCTCATAATATCTGTCAACGATATGAGCCTGTTCACTTACAGTGCAGAGAATCTACAGTGTTCATACTGGAGGCGTCGGGCAGATTTCATACAGCTTAACACAAGTTAGCTGAATTCTAATTGGATAAAAACTCAAGCCTGAAATTACAACGTTGGGAGCAGCATAATGAACTGATATATAATATGAGATGGAGGAAGTGGAAGCTCTCGTTTTTCTCGAGCTTTGTCTCAGTCGTGTAGTATTTCTCTGAGCTTAATGTTGTTTCCAATACTCCGATCGTGCTAAAACATTTCGAACGAACCCTGTCAGCACCCGCTGCACCCCCAGTGATCCCATACTGACACCAATCCAACGTGTAGGCTCTGTGGCGTTTCAGCTTTATCTACTGTATGCGTGGGTCTGAGAATAACGCTGAATGATTTAGTTTGCTGTTAGTCTGTGAGGCATCTGTGCTAAAGCAATGGACAGCAGACTTTTGCTAGGATAATAAAAATATGTTCACTTGAAAGTTTAATTGAACCTCATTATAAGCAATTCTGTGACATATTTTAATGCCAATCATTGTTTTATTCTTGTCACATATGAACTTGTGACCTCTGACAGAGCTTGTCGGTGTTTTTTACTGATTCTTTTGCAGCTCTGATATCTGCTGGCTGCTGCACCGACTCCTGTAGGAATGCAAAGCTTTGGGACAGGTGAGTCTCACACACTCGCAGCAGAAGAGACGCCTGAAATGTTAAAAGCGCTGCGTGCAGCACATACCAGCTTGTGATACACTTATGCACTGTCCTGCCACCGGATGCAAGTCTGGTTTCTATCAGCAGGTGTCACATCTCCAGTTAGACAGCAGCAGTCGCTCATCCAGTGCATTAGACATACATATGTAATTAAAACCTGTACACACACATCTGCTGTCATAACCTGCTGTATAACCTTCAAATATCTCTGTTACTGTGTCTTGTGATTTAATTAATACCAGTTTTCCAGTCTACAGGTCATTAAGATGTAACACATGCTGTGTGGCCAATACATGCTAATAATAAGTGAACTGTAGTTAACTGTGTAGTGCACAGTAGCTTCACAGCAACCTTCTATCTTTATATAAAGATGCTACAACATGACGGCAAACTCTGGACAAACAGGACGTCGTCTGTCCTCGTCTGTGTGTTTGTGTCCCTACCTGCATCTGTCGTGACTCAAAAGCATCAACCAAACCAAGGTTGGATGTTAATGTATAATGAGGAAGCTGTTCCTGTTCGGTAAATAACAGACCTACTGTTCTTACCTGGAAAGGACAAAGCCCTGCTCAGGAATCCACTGCTTAGATCCTTCCTTACAGGAACAAGCAGGCAGCCACGGTCTGCAGTGACTGTTCTGTTCCCTTCTTGTTTTTCAGCTTTGACGCCTCCTGACAGTGACATGCCTCATGATCAGATGCTGCTGTGACAACACACATCCCAGAGAAATATCTACTGGCAGGATGAGTGGATGGAGGGATGAGAGGATCAGTGCGTGAATGGATATAAAATGTCCAGAGAATAAAAACCAAGCAGTGCAGAGTGAGCGAGCAGATTAAGTCAAACAACAGCTGCCGCCGTCTCGTTCCGGTCTGTTCAGTCTATCCTGTCTGTCCTGTCCGTCCGGTCTGTACTGTCTGCTGCTGCTATGCATTTTCTTTAGACCACCGGAAAAAAATGAATGTCTTTATTTGGATGGATGCATCACAGTATCGCCAAAAAGAAGAGAGGAAAATAGAAAGGACAGCTGAAAATCTTTGTGTTGCCAATTTAATAATCCTACCTCTTCAGAAGGTTGTAAATGAAGAGTAGCGTCTGCTGACACTGGGTGTTTTGGCCATATGCTTCCTCCATATCATAGACAAGCCAACCTTAACCTTAACCCCTCACTAAGTCCAACCTGGAATTAAAGCACATGTTTTTTCTTCAAGAAAAAAATTGAATTTGTCACAGCTTGGTTTAATTTATTGTGTCTTGTTGTGGGAACATTGTACTCACCAAGTAACTGCTGGGATCTGTGAACAGATCCCAAAGCTAAACGGCTTTGAGGTTTAAGGCACAGCAGAAGCGACACATGTCTGAAGTTTGTCATGACTCCTTAAATCCGTTACCCTACTAAAACTAGACACTCTAGGACTTATGTCTTCAGGAAATTAAGATTGGACAGGAATGGAAACATGTCATTTCAGCAATTCGTAGATGATCTAGTTGACAATGAAATAGCTGTAGTTCACCACAGGGAAACATATTTATTGTACATGGATCATAGGAAGAAGACAGATGTTTTCCCTCCCACCATAATGTTGATACATTGACATAACAGCTGCACATGATCCAGATACTGTTGCTGTGAACTCAACCTCGAACATGTAGAACTTCTCTACTACTCATTTATGAGCAGGTAGTCGATTGTAGGAAACTGTCAGCAGTTTGGAGATACAGTTGCAAGAAAAGTCTGTGAACCTTTTGGGATCACATGGATTTCTGCATAAATTGGTCATAAATGTTTCTGATCTTCATCTAAGTCACAACAATAGAAAAACACAGTCTGCTTAAACTAAAACTGAACAAACATTATAT
Organism: Macropodus opercularis; assembly: GCA_030770545.1. Lineage (NCBI taxonomy): Eukaryota > Metazoa > Chordata > Actinopteri > Anabantiformes > Osphronemidae > Macropodus > Macropodus opercularis. Next base: position 16,300,510 of record CM061103.1, read on the forward strand.
GTTTTCATGTTTTTATTGAACATAACATGTGAACATTCTCAGTGCAGGCTGGTTTAGGGTAAGTATGTGAACCTTTGGCCTTAATAACTGGTCGACCCTCCTTTGGCAGCAACAACCTCAACCAAACGTTTCCTGTAGCTGCAGATCAGACCTGCTCAACGGTCTGGAGGAATTTAGGACCTTTCCTCTTCACTAAACTGTTTCAGTGCAGCAATATTCTTGGGATGTCTGGTCGGGGTGAGGTCCAGACTCTGACTGGGTCAGTCCAGAAGGAGGAATTTCTTCTGTTGAATCCATTCTGTTGTTGATTTGCTTCTATGCTTTGGGTCGTTGTCCTGTTGCGTCACCATCCTCTGTGGAGCTTCAGTTGACGAACAGATGGTCTGAAGTTTACCTGCAAAATGTTTGGTTGACTCCTGGCTCCAATTAGCTCTTGGAGAATCATTAGCCGAGGGTTCACATACTTTTTCCACCCTGCACTGAGAATGTTTACATGTTCAATAAAGCCTTGAAGACATATAATGTTTGTGCAGTACTAGATTAAGCAGACTGTGTTTTTCTATTGTTGTGACTTAGATGAAGATCAGAACACATTTATGACCAATATATGCAGAAATCCATGTAGTCCTAAAGGGTTCACAGACTTTTTCTTGCAACTGTATGTTAAAATACAACAAAATGAAGAATCAGCATAACACACAGTAGAACGGGTTTACTAGTACTAGCTGTAGCAGCAACGAGAGAAAGGTCGAGAGACGACCCACGGGCAGCACAGCCAGCAAAAGCTCTAACCCAGTGGACTGCTCTGATGACATCGACATCCTAGTCGTCACTAGTAGTTTGAGTAGAACAGAAATGATGAGCTCCATGTGTCATCACCTGGACTGGGTGGCTTGTTTACCCATCAAGCTTTTTTAGGTTGAATTTTGGAATGTAAGTGGCAGCTCCTTCCTTCCACAGTGCCAGGAAGGAGCCACACAGGGAGACTATTGTTATTTGAGCTAATGAAGACCCTTGGCACATGAGATGTACCTGCTGCACAATGTCGATACATAGTTTTACAGATGACACTCAAACCCCTGAATTCAAATCAAAATAGCACCAGTCTGCCTGATTGTTCCAAAAGTCTAGGACTCATCTAGTGTCAACAAATGACCTTCTCACCATCTTCCTTCTCTACATTCTTATGCCAGTGTTGGGAGACTGCTATAAATGCCCCTATCAGGTCTGACCATCCTCCACCGTCCCCACCCTTCACCCTCATCAGTCAAAGGCCACACACATTTCCTCATCCCTCTTTGAACCCCAGCTGCAGGTCTAGGACTTGGACTGAGATCTTTTTTTTGTCTGTGCCACTATTTAATGTGTTCTTCCTCTATACATGGTATAACATTACATAATGTGGTATATTCAAGATCCTGGATCTTTTACTAGAAGTATTGACCTCATAGTGGGGATTTGTCTCATTTCTTGTCTAAGAGTATTTCACTTTGCTTTGGTCCTAAACTTAGTTTAGCTCAGCTTTTCTTTTTATACACAGATATGGATTTGTTTCAATGACAGTTTGCTATACAACAAAACAACTGCAAAACATTTGTTCATCGCTGGTAATAGCTTCTGCAATATATACTTTAAACCAAGGAAAACACTGAATATGTATTTTAAATACATCGCTTCACACTTTGAAAAGACAATATGCTGTGTACTAACTAAAACCTGCTGATTTGGGTCAAACTGCTCCTCCACTGCATCAGAGACAGGTCAAACAAACAGAGCAGATGCTCACACATGCGCCGCATGAAGATAAAACGCCATATATGCTGTCGTAGACTAGTTCAGACTACAGTTAACCACGTCCTGTTCAACAGCAGCAGTGTTACTGATACTGTACTATAGGCGACGCATTATTTAAGCATATAACTTGGTGAGTATAATGTATAAAGAATTAAGAATAGAAACCAAGACCACAGTTGTAAAACCAACCTGCACGAGATGATAAATTGGAATTATCCTTTAAATACGTGTGTAATACGTTTTTTCTTGGTATTGTAACTGACAGTTACCAGCACAGCTAAGCCTGAAGAACATAAGCCAAGAAGGCAACAACCCTACAGGTGTGAAGTACAGTAGCGTTGGTTTGCTGGTCTGCATTGTGCTGTAGGTTTGATTTTTTATTTCTAGACACAAGCACAGTTTTGCCCATTACTTTACACAAACAGTAATCCAGAAGAATGAAGTAAAACCACCTGCATTTTTGATGACTTATTGAATATAAATGATTCCTATTTAAAACTGGACCTACAAGAGAAAAAGTAAAGGGTCTGAGTGTTTTCTATGTGAAACGCTTTGTGTAGTTTGGCATTTACCAAGGGCTCTGTCATTTAAAGGGTTCCACAGAAAACATAGGAATTTACCAATGTTCTTGTTTAGAGGAGATGAAATGTTTTGCTGTTTCTCGAATCCTCAGTCAACTTTAGTGCCATGATTCATCCCTATATGAACAGTGCTGTAGTATTAAACTTGTGTAGATTAGTGCCTGTGTGCTTGACATTTTCCACGTTGCTAGGTATGTAGTCATGGACAACATGTTATGGATGGCAACCAGCGATACTTTGTATTTTAATGCTCATGCCCTAATATAGAATGAAACAATGCTGTTTAGTTTGCAGCTACAGGCCTGTGTTTGTGCTCTACACAGATATTATAATAGAAACAATGTTGTTGTTCAGGTTCTCACAGGGTTCTTTTTATAACCAGCCATTCAAAGGCAAACATTCCTATTCTGTGTATAATAATATGCAACAACATAAGACAAGTAAAAGTGGTTTTACATTTACTGATGATAGTGTAATTAGGTCACCTGACAGTGTTTTCTTATGACCTTCTAATAAACTACAGCTGACACTGTCTGTTGATGAACATTCAAAAGCTAATACTGCTTTTCAAAGCTCTTCGTCTCAGCTTTGAACCAGACTTGTATGGATTTGGGCTGAGCCCCAGTTTGTTTCAAGGTTTCTTTCCTCAAATCCTCCAAATTATCATTAGTTCGAACAGTATGACTGCGAATGTATTTTATGATGATCTGGCATGTGTAGCAAATATTTCTTGACCATAAGATTCAGAGACAATGTTTGACTGAACGTTTTAATTGTAATCCCAGTTTAGCACAAATGAGCCAATCCAGGCTGAGAATAGGGACCATTCATAATTGATTTTATTGTATTGAGGATTATTGACCTTTCAGGTTAAAACAGTCATTCAATGGTCCTAAAACAGGAGGTGCTTGTTTGAATTTAACAGAAAACAGGGTTATGCTCATGAACACGTAAGGAACAAATGTGGGAAAAAGAAAACAGCTGGTACCAGGAGCAATTCAATTGCAAAACCAAGCGAACTAATTTGGACAAACACATAATGTGGGACTTGGCAGCACAGACCCCGACGCAACTAGAGATGCTTTTGTTTTTAACTGTTTTACTGAGTCATAGACAATATACTCTATCAGATCTATTATTACTCATCAACATCAGAATCCAATTGAATTTCAATTCAATCTGGAAACAAAAGGTTCAATCATTCAACTATACATTCATTTAACCAACTGTCTCCTAAAGGCGCATGATCATAGCTTCTAGTAGCAGGAGAATGTTTTGAGTTAATGCTCTAAAGCCTGTTTTTGAAGAACTTCTTTGGTTTAATGAATAGATGCTCACATGCTACTTGTCTCCAGTAACATAGTGTAACTTGCACTGATAAAAGGATTTAACGACTAACTGACATGAGCTTGGGTTTTGGGTTGAACGTGTTGAAACCATCATTATATGTCCTCCACTATGTTTCATGACAGGACGTTCGTTTATGGTCAGATGTTTGACTTGAAACATTGCAGGATTACCACCATGTGCTGTGTCCCTATAATGAGACTAAATGCTTGGATGTGTGCAAATTGTGACATGTAACTGTGCATACACACAGCAGATCACAATAGCATCCACACAGAGACACACATATGTAAACATATACTGTACTGTAAAGCCTCTTCATGGTGTGAAACCAGAAGTGAACTATAGATATTATCACACACTTGTGTTTTTAAAAGTGAAGAGTAGTATATCTGCTTAGTTTTATAAATATTGAAATAGTCATTATTTTTGACTTCTTGGTATTATATAACTTATTATATCCAGAGATGTATGTATAAGCTAATAAAGTGTCTTTATGTAAAAACAACTCATTTGTGTTTTTATTGTCACACCAAAAACACAAGTACTTCATCAACTCAACTGCAACAATTCGTGCCTTAACCAGATCTTGGAGCATAAAGTCAAGCAAACCCTGAAATCAGTTGTTTTAACAATAGTCTGACACAATTGGTGTTGAAGGCTCTAGAAAAACCTGTCTTTACCTATATTTACAAATTATGACGTACATGTGAATAAAACCAGCTCGTGTCTCCCACACAACTTCCTGGACAATTTAATAGGTTTCTATGCTTGAAGAAACAAATGAAGTAAAATTAGGACTGGACGAGAAGACGATCACAGCAGTAAAAGGTCATTTCAAACACTTCTACTGTGTGAGATGCTTCTGTTGTATGTTTAACATGAAATCTGTTCATTTCTCAGATATTATTCTCATATGCTCCAAAATGATCCAAACCCTGAATCCGACTCTTTACACGTTCATGTTTTGCTCAGATTTTTATTTAGCAAAGTTAAAGATTTGTTATTTCTGAGGAGCAATAGCCAGTTTAATCATGATTTATGCCAATATCGGCTACTGTAAACCTTTGGGACACATTTTTAATAAATCTGAATTATAAAGCGGCTCTTTCACTCAATCTCATATCAGAAGGACAGACCTGATGAAAAAATCTTGAACCGAACACATTTTATGGACATTTATTTCTTTTTCAGTCTTTAAGGCCATACCACCCAAGGCAGTAATTCTGCTAGATTTGAGGGAAGACAGCTGAGCTGGAGAACCACAGGAAGGACGCAGTTCTGCGTGGCAGCCGACATCTCTTCTGACAGAATCATTTGGTGATTTGAGACAGACCAAGCATCTGTTTTAAACCTGTTTGAGTTTGTATGGCAGAGATTGTGAGTAAGTACCATTTGGTGTGGATTGTAGACAGGACCTTAGATCTGGTTCCTGTCTACAGCTGAGTGCGGACAGCCCTGCTATCTTATATTTTCACATGTGTGTCAGATACATAGAATCCTGGGCATAGAACCTAATTCATGCCCAAAGGGAAATTATGTCCACTTATTAGCACAGAGAGACACAGCTGTGTGAGACAGATTTAGGAAGTATTGCCGTGGGAACAAAGGATCTTCTGAACCGCACCACAGCACAATAACCCGACTGCTGCAGCTGTTCTTCTGCAGCTCAACTAGGATGTGTGGTGTTTTCTGTCCATCACCGCTTCTATTTTGGGCACTTTAGGCCTCTCCACCACAGTTTCTAATCAGTCCAGTCTCCCAGCTTATGTAGTTTCACGTTGTTTCCGTCTTTCCAATTCCCACCTCAGCACACTACTGCATGAAAAGGTCACTGGCCAGTGGCCACCATGGAGTAATAAAACACGATCAGCATCTCAACACACAAAGGAACTCAGCATCCGAAGCAAGAACAGAAGACGAAGAAGACAGATGAAGGTTATAGAGCAGGTGAATCAATGGCAGCTGATTGGTTGAGATGACCCAATTCATCAGGGAGATTATAGAGATAGAGCTGAAGGTCAGAACAAAGGAAATGGTGCCAAATCATGACACAAGTATGGGTTTCCATGCTAATAGCCAATATGGGAAAGCTTGTATTGTACTTGTCAAAACACAACAAATGCTAAAAATATCTGCTGTTTGTACTGTAGCTCCAGTCCAGAGATGGAGAAAGTCTGTTCCAGCGTAGTGTGATAGTTGTTTGTCACCAGTCATGACCAAACTATGACAAAACCTTTTTGTTATGCTGCACCCACTGCTAAGCATCAATAAAATGTCTAGCTGTGCCGACTTTATTCCTTCATTCAATTACAGCGATAGCATATGCGCATTTCTCTCTTCGTCTGTGTTCTGACTGGCTGGCTGCCAAGGGAAATTGTCCTCTCTTATTAGCTGGAATGGCAGAAAAATCAAACAAATTTAAATATGAAACACCCATGCACAGAATAATAGACTACACCTCGCTTATTTACTACTTACTCTCTCTCTCTCACACCTAATAGAACAGGTGCTTTATTAAGCTGTCAGCATACAGTGTCACCCTGTCTTGCATGCAGACATTGTAGCCTCACTCTGTGCTGCAGCAGCCTCAGTATCAGACACCTGTCTGAACCAGGTGCTCCTTGACTCTCTGTTCTCATGAGTCGCTGTCTGCTTGTCTGCTTGTCGAGCTGTGTCTGACACCTGCCTGCTTCCACACGCATCAGGATTTCTAATCAAATGAGTTCTATGGCGACTGAGAGGAACGATGAGACAAAGCGTAGGTTTCTTTAAACAGGGCCTGGAAACTGCTGGTCTTAGTCTTTGTTTACAACGTGGAATGACTAGCTCTGTACCCAGACATAATATCAATAACAAAAAGACATAAGTGTCAGAAATCTGTAAGCTGTCAGAGAGCCACACAGACAACTACATGTCATGGCGTGGAAATGAATGACACTCTAGGAATGACCATAGCGTGGGCTATGGTCTAGCCATGACTCAACTTCCAGATCTCGCCTGGATTACTGAGACTCTTCAAACGTTTAGGGGCAGAAGGTTTGTACAGCATAAGATGCAGTCAGCAAAGCATGATTAGCAAACGGCCACCTCCTCTTGGGCAAAACTTGATACATTAACATGACAGACACACAATAAATGTGAAATAACATTCTTGTCTTGGAAGCAACAAATTCCTCAGACTGGCTAATTCCTCAGAAGAGCACCTGGGTGTTCCACAGCACTACTGGCCCCTCTTGCTCCTTGTCAGTCAGTAAGTTTTGCAGTCACTGTTTTCTCTGGATTTTTATTTTTAAAAAGAGTCAGTGAGAAAAACTTAGTTGTCTTTCTGCATTTATTCAGATCTGATATACAGAGTACACAAGGCACTCAGCAGAATGGGCACAAGGTGCTTTTCCCTCTGCACAGACATTTATACTGAAATCTCCTTATGCAAAAACAAAACCAGGAACTTACAAAACAATAGCAGGAAAAAAGCAGGATGAACTGAAACTAAACATCCGATGTTTACATGAAAAAAACATGAAGATGTTTTTTCCCTTGTGGTCAGAATGTAAAACATAAAAACAGGAAACATCTGTTGCTCTTAGCTTTAACAATAGTTTTAACAATAGAAGGTGTTGCCTTCTGCAGAGGTCAAGAATCATGATATTTAACTGATCTCAATAAAACGAGTAAAAATAATAATTTCTACTGAGGATGCACAATAGAAAAATCGTCTCCTGCTTAGCAGTGATCTCTTTTTTTTTTTTCAAAATTGTAGTATTTCCTGCGTTGCGGTGTTTTGTTTTGCGGGTATCTAGCGTCTGATTGTTTTGAACGGACTGTTTAAGGCCTGCGTTGAGCAGTGATTTTTTGTTTTCTACTAGCTGTTCAAAATGTTGTTTTTGAGTTGTCCCCAGTTGAGTTGTGCTGAGAATTTGAGTTGTGAAAACAACTGAGCAGCTGATTATTATAGAGATTAAAGAAGCAGTGAAACATATAATCTGTAAAACAGCAAAACTCACTTTAGTGTTTTTGTTGTTTATACTGTACATATGTTTATATGAATCTATCTTAATGTGTCTGGACACAGAAGAACCTGCAGCAGGTCAAAGTAAAGAATATTTTGCTGCTTAGTGATGTAATTGTTTATAATAATTTACAAATGAAGGGAAAATGTGCCCCACATATTTTATTGTCATAACTGATTTTACAACTTCATAAATGCCTGTCGTGGGGGCGTGGCCACAGGGGATCAGACCTGTCCCTGAACCTGTTTAACGCCTGAATGATGGTCTGAGCATAAATGTCTGAACAGAGCCTCACACAGACTTGACTGAAACAGACTTGACATCAACAGTTTAAACCCAACAATCACAATAATGCACAAAGTCATATTCATCAAACCACAATATGAACAGCAATCCACATAAAACCAGTTATTAAACTATGTCTGGTGGTAACTGTGATGAACATATCAATAAAAAATGATTAATTTGTTCTAGTGTTGGTATTGCTCTGACTTCAGATGTAATTTGGACTTGCTCTCCCTGTGTCTGAATGTGGTCCTGTGATAGACCTGTCTAAAGTGTCTAGGTATGAGTTTATTGCTGCTTTAAACCCTGCTTTTTGCCATGTTAAACAAGATTTAACATAAGCTCAACTACAGTAAGCACCAGTGCCTGCAATGAAGTCCTACATCTGGATTTTGTTGCAGGCGTATTTTCCCTGTGGTTGTTTGAATGCCCTCCATGTGGGGTCAAACATGTGCAACGTAAGAATAAAATGACAGAGACACAGATGTCACTGTAGAAAACCCTGGGTTAAACTTACATAAACCAAAAACGTGCACAGGTCGCCTGTAGTAAACTATTTATTGTCTTAAAAGGGTCAAAAACTTGGACTCCCTCTGCTTACTTCAGCTTTGGCATGAGTGTGTGAACAAGTGCAGTTTGTCATTTGAAATGGTTTTGTTCTGAATGAGCAGTCACACCTGAGCAATGGGAAGCGAGGCACATAGTGACACTGAACGTATCTTGTGTGTATTATTTTCTCACATACACACACTCATTTCTGCCTCAGTGAACCTGCTTGTTCTTATATAAGTCTGTGCTGTAATGTCAACAACTTGCTAGCATGAGCTGATCACAGTGGTAACAGAGCTGAAACGGACCATTTTATTATGTTCCAGTGCTTTCACTGGTTATCAACGGGACTTGGCTACTTCTAGTTTGCCAAGTCCTGCAGTCCTTCTTTTACATTTTCCAGTTTTATGAGAACCAGCAAGTCCATGTCAATCGAGCCTACAATAAAACGCCAGCTGGCTTCGGTAGATCTTAGATCACAGAACATGGCGTAGAAAACGTTGGTTGAACAGATTAATACATTCTTGCTACCACTGTCTCACAACACAAAGGTGCAGTGGATACAGTAAATTATGATGGAAGTGCTGGCAAGTCTCCCCAACACTCTGCATGTTCACTTTGGGTTGCTTTGAAACATCAGGGCATTCGCTGGATTTTACTCCCATTTGTGGTTAAATCGTGGATCAATTCTGACAACGTATGAGTTACAGTCTACAACTCACGCTGTCATTTTGTTTTTACTGAAGCCACTAAGATACAACAGAACAATGAAGAGTTGTTGGGCTTTGCTTTACTGATATCTCTCCAGAAGTAAAACTCTTAATATTAAATGAACACAACATGAATACCACCATTTTCAGCATGTGTATAATAAAAATATACATTCCACCAAGTAATTGATATTTCCTTTAGGTTCGCTGTCCTCTGTGACGGTGTGTGGATGCATTAATTGTAAATGTAGTGAGCATGATAGTGGAAAGCATGGCATCAAGAGACGTGTAGAAGCCGGGAGAGGTGGTAAAGAGAGACTCATCTGATTCTCTTTGAGGACTCTACGACTGACGATTATTTGATTGATTGTTTTGTTAATGTTGACATTACAGAGAAATGGCTTTGGTTGGATATGGAGGTGATTTAGATCTATAGGGGCCTACTCGCCCTTTAATCTGTCTTTCCTGTGAGACACACAAAGAACTTACTTCATTAGGTCTCCATTGAGAGATTATTCCTCGCGAACACTAATCTTCATTCTTGTAGCTCAGAGCTATAAAAAGTATCCCTTGACAATAGAAAAAAGCAACTCTCCTCAAGTCTGATCAAAAATGTGTTAAAAGCAGTTACTGGCATGAGACATGAGATAATGAGCTATGACAGACAACCAATCACACATGGTAGATTCCAGTAGTTGGACTGCAATAGAACATGAGAACAATTAAATCCTTGTATCAAGTTAACCCTTGTGCAGCCTTTGAGGGGTCAAAATGACCTCACTATAAACTAGGGGTCGCCAAAGCTCAAAATTGCCATTTTAGTGAACCTTACTCACCCTCTCCACACAGTCCCTACCAATGAGTAATGGTGGAATGTTTTTTTCCTCCTGAAGTCTATTATGAGTTAAGTACAAATGTTATATAATGCACGTACACAGTAACCCGAAACTCTGGTTGCAGTTAAACATTTGAAGAACATCGAGTTTATGGCCACGCCCTCAATAGCTGAGCTGTGTGATGAGGTACACAGACCCCACGGACTCCCCCTCACCCTTCATCATTCAGTGGTCGTCACCAACATCTCCAGTGGACTGTCGTCATCGTTCAGCCATCACGGAGTGAGACTTCACCGCTGTGGTGATACAGGCATTGGTGCACAGTGCCACTAGTAGAAACCAGGGTGATAGGGAAAGGTGGTGAGAGTGTCCCTACCGCTCCAACAAGTGGCAAGAAAGGACCCAGTAACCAGTAGCCACACACCCCTCAGGCCCGTGAGGGCAGATGCCGTGAACCGAGGCGTCCACACCCGCCCCCCAGTCAGAGCTGCAGCAGCCACAGGAACAGCACCAGAAGTCAGGCTACCGATGAGCCAGCGCCAGCCCACCCCGGGAAGAACAGAAGCAGACCCCCCCACACCGGGAGGGTCAGTCCCAGAAAGCGGAACCCGTGCACCCACACCCGGCAAGGAACCCATATGCAAGGGTCCCCGGCGCCCCGAGGGGGACCCACCCCCAGCTTGCCTCCCCCGCAGGGACGGAGCAGAACCCCCCCAACGGCCAGACACCACCCCAGCGTCACGGTGGGCTTGCAGCACTAGGCAGGCATTGGAGGGAGTCAGCAGAAGAGGTGGCCACCCAAACAGCGGCCACACCACTAACATACATACACCCAGACACATACTGCCACATACATTCCCCCTAAAACCTACCCATCCATACGTGATACAATACACACTCACACCCACACCATACACAGGTACCCATTCATGAGGAGAGTCGATCTCCGGCCCGGTACCTCTAGAGCCACCTCCCCCGCTCCCATAAGAAACAGGGAGCAGGAAGACAGGACCCCGTTACCCTGCCAGCCAGCTTGGTTTCGGAGTGTGGGGCTAAGATGCATTGAAAGTGGGGGAGGTGTCCAGGAGAACAACTGCTGGCTGACGGATGTGTCTATCAGAGGGTTTCCCTCGTCCCTAAGTGTCTACTTGCAATTAGAACAGGGTGGTGGTGATCCTTGCTCGGGCCGACAACCGAAGTCACACCTGGCCCCTTCTCTCGGACTCTCGGTGTATGTGTACAAAGGACATTGGAAGACTACCAGTCTCCAAAGCCTTGTTTGGTGTTTGTGTGTAATGTAGTTAAAAACTGAGGGGCGCTATGAGAGAGCCAGTCTGGAGAATGCCCCTCATAAACTTAGGTGAATGGGTGTAAAATGTAGCTGGGTCATAAGGCATCAAGGTCAGCAGAACCAGGTCCCAGACTAGCTCAGCATCCTATCTCACCATCCCCAGTCCCCCCAGACGGAGACAGACAGACTTGACCCGAGGGCCACGGTTGCGCTGCCCAGGGCATCACAGGTAGCGCAGTCAGGGCCTCCCCACCTCCTCTGTCTCACATACACATCCTCTCCCTCACGCATACTCATGCTCGACCCGTGAGGTCATTCACTCAAACATGCAATTTCTTACATAACACACATCCAGGCCCATATGCACCTGCACATATCCACAAACACACACAAAAGCCCATAAACCCGCACCCCCCCTAGATACACACACACACACACACACTGTGTAGCTGTGTAGGGGGGTCTGAACCCAGCCCAGGGGCCACAGGAACCAGAACCCAGACAAACCTCCCCACCGATCCCATCATGCTCCATCGCTATCGCCGCCGCAGCATCCAAAGGAGCCCGACCGCAAGGGAAGGAGCACTCCCCACGAGCAGGCAGGCTCCCATCAGGGAGCCCCACAGACACTGGGCACCCAGGTCCACACCCCAGGTCTGCCCACCCACCAGCAGGAAGGTCCGCCCCGCCCACAGAGCTAGCCACCCACCGACTCACCAACTGGTCGCCCCCCCCGACCCCAAGCGCCAGCCCCCGCAGATACCACCCCCCAAATACAGAGGGCCCGTGCAGCCATCCCATCCCTACTGATCCTGCCGTCCGTGTTCCTGGGGAGGTTGCTATGTCTGTCTGCGGATCTCCAGGCGGAGAGTCCGCCCCCACGTCTGTCCTCGCCACGCCCACGTCCATCTACAGCTCCCCAGGAGGGAAGACCGCCACGCCCACATCTATCTCGGAGCTCAACGCTGCCGAGCTACTTACCTCGTCCGCCTCGGAGTTCGGAGCTGCCGAGCTGCTTACCTCATCTGCCTCGGAGCTCGGAGCAGCGCCCCGGCTTGACCTGGGAAAGAATCCCGTCCTGCCGGCCTCTAAGACTTTTGCACCGTCTGTTTGGCTCTGCCTCCTTCGTCGCCGGCCACCAAGGGGGTTTCGTCATGCTGTCTTGGAGCCAGAGGCTCCGTTTTGCCCCCAGCGGCTGCTGGGTAGAGCATACGCCTGGCTGCACCCGCCTTGATGGGACACCCTTAGTTTGATTTTTTTTTTTCATTGGACCATTCAACATCACTCAGATCATTAACCCTGTTTCTGTCAAGCTATCTCTTCCACCCAGCCTAAAGGTCCACCCTGTGTTTCACGTTTCTTGCATCAAACCGGTCATCGATTCTGCTCTGTCTCCTCCAGTTGACTGCTGTAGTTCCGCCTAGTGGTCATTTGCACTTGGGTCCAAACTCGGCTCGAGATTTCGAGCGCTCGTAACAAAGCTTGGATGCAGGGAATACAGCAGCAGCCGCACAATATTAGAGCCGTCACCATTCTCCCTCTAATTGCCTTGGTGACGGACCCATCATATGTGGTTTCTTGGACTCTGGAGATCCTTTGGCTCCCGTAACCTGCATGGAAAATTCTGCAACAAGAGCTGTTAGTTTTCATGACACGCTTTCTACCCTCTACGGGGCATTACAGTTAACTTCAGTCCCTCTCCCGGTCCGGAGAAGGGTCTTCCTGTTAACAGTTCATGAGGTGTGAACTGTGTTATCCTATTAACTGACCCCTAACACTCAAAAGAGCGATTGGTAATGCCTGAACCCAGTTCATTTTTGTCTGTGCACAGATTTTTGCCAGTTTTGTCTTAAGTGTTTGATTCATTCTCTCCACTTTTCCCTGTGACTGAGGATGACACACTGTTCCAAACGAATGTTTCAATCCCAACATCTGTTCGACCTTCTGTAAATCCTGATTCTTAAAATGTCTTCCGTTGTCTGATCTGACTCTGGGAAACCCATGGTTTGGTATGTAATGGTTTATTAAACACTTGATCACAGTTCTGCTGTCTTCATGTTTTGCTGGCCACGCCTCTGGCCATCCTGAATAGGCATCCACACACACCAGTAGATACCTTCCTTCCACTGTCTCACCCATATCTGTGTAATCTATGGTGATTTCCTCTCCTGGCCCTGCCACTGGAGCAAATCGTCCTTCAGTTGTCTGGACTCCTGCTTTCACATTGTATCCTGTGCATATTTGACATGTTTTCACATGATGTTTGACCATGTCTGGGAGAAAAGGATGCCACCAGTCTTTTAGGTTCTTCTCCATCTGTCTGACTCCTACGTGCGCAAGCCCATGTGCCTCCTGAAAAACAGTTCCTCTCAAACCTGCTGGCAACACTACTCTTCCCTGTGGACCTCTCCACACTTCTTCTCTGATTAGTTCCAACGTTATTGGTGGGAGGATGTCCTCCACCCCCTTTTGTGCTGACATTAATATCATCTGAGTCTGGTATCCTGCTGCCCGTTTTGCTGCTTCATCTGCTTTTTTATTTGATTTGATTGAGCCTTGTCGTGTCCCCTACATTTCACTAGAGCTGCTGCCTGTGGTTTCTGTATTAACTCGACTAATTCTCTCATCTTGGTTTGGTGTTTAATATCTGTCCAGTAATGATGGTTTCATGTTGTTCTCCTACTTCTCTAACAACTGCATATCCTGCATTTAATCCTTCCTGCGGATGCCTGTAGCAACAGCCATCTGTGTACAACACTTCTGTCAGTCCTTCCAGTGGTTCTGTTGCTAAGTCTGCCCTTATCTTTGTGTCTTCCATTGCCTTTTCCTCACACACATGTGGTCCTCCCCCACTTCTCTGTTCTGCCATGTTAATGCCTTTATGTGTGAATGTGATGTGTTCTCCACTCAAGACTTTAGCAAGTCTGTTCTGTCGTACTGCCGTCATTGTGAACGCTGCTGAATTAACAAATGCCACCACACTATGTGTTGTCAGTACTATCAATGCATGTCCCATTACCACATGTGCCGTTTTTAAAATGAGTTTTGCTACACCAGCTGCATGTTGTGTGCACAGTGGTTGTCTTTTTTATCCAATAGCACACTGCTATACATCAGTACTCTCCTATTCCCCCTTTGTTTCTGAAAGAGCACGCCGTGTGCGGCCTGTGTGTCTTCAGAAACATCCAGGAAGAATGGTTTGGTGTAGTCTGGAGTAGCTAACTCCAAAGCGCCTGCCAAAGCCTGTTTTAAAGCGATAAATGCCTTTTCCACCTCCGTTGTCCATGACAAACTAGCTGTCAAATTCCAAGGGGCCGCCTGTTGGACCAGTGACCGTCTACTGTAGCCGGCTAGTCCAAGGAATGACAACATATCTTTCACTGTTAGTGGTTGAGGATGTGCTAGGATGGGGGACCGATGGGCTGGTGACATGCTGGCTCCAGATGCTGATACCACTCTACCAAGGAATGTAACTTCCCTCCGGACTGCCTGTAATTTGGAACGACTAACCTTAAAGCCCACGGAATGCAGATGTAGCAACACCCTTCTTGTGCCTTCCAAACAGAACTGTGTCCGGAGTCTGCAGCCAATAACAAGTCGTCCACATACTGCACCAAAACCACACCTTCAGGTAAAGAGCAGGATTTTAGCAGTCTACGCAGAGCATGATTAAACAAACCCGGAGTACGAATCCCTGTGGCACACGCATATAGCATAGCTGTGTCCCCTGAAAGTTAAATGAAATAACATCTCTTATCTTTTCAGCTAATGGTAGACAGAAGAATGCGTTTGCCAAATCAATACACATAAACCACGTGTGCTGGGGCGTCAGTGACGACAAAGCGGTGTAGGGGTTAGGAACTGGTAGCGTGGGTGTGGTAACAATGGAATTGATGTGCCTTAAATCATGTGCCATTTGATACTTGCCAGTGCTTTGTTTTTCTACAGGTAATATAGGAGTATTCCATGCTGAGGATGAGGGTTCCAGTACACCACTCTGTAATAGGCCATTAATATCGGCTATCCCTGCCTCCGCTTCGGCTTTCTGTCGATACTGTGGTTGCTGTAATGGAGGAGTGGGCTGCAGGGTGAATGTGACCAGAGCTAGGGAACTGCAAAAACCAACATCTGTGGGGCCCTGTGACCACAACGTGCTAGGCAGAGCGTCTAACATGTCTGCAGCCAATTCGTGATCAGATTTTTCACGACCATGGTGCCGAGTTAGTAACTGATGTTCAAGTACAACCACATCAGATGTTGTTTGTGTGATTTTATAAGATGAGTGTTCAGGTGAGTATTGGACATTAGGAAGTTGTGTTGGCCATCGGGCCTAGATCTTTAGCTTGGTGTCCGGGATGTATTGCCAAAGAGACATGAGGCACCGCCTCATACCAGGCAGCCTGATCTGCTGTCAACTGTACACTGCCCACTACTCCTTCTGGACCAATCAGAATAGCGTTAGTAGGAATTTTCCATGTATGTCCTTGCAGTTTGTCCTGAAACATATCTTGATACCAATCTGTCTGTTGCCTGTCATAAAATAATGTAACATGGTAAGGGTCGGTTGGGGAGACATATGGGCTAAGTTGGGAGATCCAGGGTTTCCAGGCCATGTATAAGGAGAGCAGACCACTCCCTGCTGGGCCCTCTGGTTCTAATCGACCCCAGTATACGTCAGCACCCATATTTATCGGGGGTTCCTGCATCATCCACTGACCAGCCACTGACAAGCTTTTCTTGGAGCAATTAGTGGATTCACATTCAGTGGATTTGGGAAACGATACAATCACACCGTCAGGTGAACAAAGAATCAAAACACCCAGTCGAACCAACAAGTCTCTCCCCATCAAAGTGACTGGGGTCCCATTTGAAAACAACAAAAGATGCCGTATGGATTGCCTGGCCACTCGGACCGGCAGAGGTTGGGGTTAATGGCAGTTTGACAGGTTCCCCAGAGAAACCGATTAGTTCAACAGTCTTTGATGACATGTCCTTCTTCTCCACTCCAACATTGAGAGTGGAGAAGGTCGCACCTGTGTCCACCAAAAATGGCAGTTTGGTCTGTTTTACTGCCAAGGTTAACAACAGGTCTGCCCTCCCGTCGTCTAGGCTTCTCTGTGGGCTACTTCATTGTTGAGCGTAATCTTCTGGTTCCCACACAGGAAACTGACCCCCAGGTGCAAGACTGGTGTGAGGTGCAAGTTGATCCTCCCGGTACATCTGGATTATCTTCCATGCTTTGTCTTACTTCTTTTGACTCCCTTTAACACTGCTCGCCTGAACAACTCCTCTTGCATTTGAGTGGAGTGTGGGTGCACCCTCGTAACATCAACCCATTCTGTTTTACACCTATGTAAAAAAAGTGTCCGGTTTCTCCCCCTTCTTAGGTGTACACGTGATCTGATGTGTCTGGCCTCTAGGGGCTGGGAAACGTTCCCTCATAGCTTTACCCACGTTTGTGGCCCAGTGGTCAAATGGCTCACTATCATCTACCATCAACAGTCCTGCTCTCGCCTCTATTTGTTCTACTTCCCAGATGGACATTGTTTGCCCCATCAGGGCCTCCAATCACCTACTCCCAGTCTCTGGCCCATGGTCAACTGCTCCAACTTGCTCAACCACTTTCCCCTAATCCTCGCTATGTGCGGCCCGCGGGAGGGGCCGCTCCCTGTCCTTGTCATGTAATTGAGGGTCCGCTTCTCGTCTTGTGCTCAGGTTCCTGTTCCTGTTTCGTGCGGCCTGGAGGGCCCACTCAGGTTCCTGCCCCTGTCCCTGCAACCCAATGGTGGAAGGACCGCGTTGTGTTTGTTTCTCGGCTGCCAGTGCTCCGCAGCGAAACTAGCTGCTAGCAGACGTGGAGCATTCGCTCCCCATGAACTCTATAGAGAACCAGCCAGTTCGGCTCGCCTTTTGTTTGGCTGTTTGTTTTGCTTTTTTTTGTCTGTCTTCTCCCTGCTCTTTCGTCTCTCCTCTCCTGCACCCAGGAAGGAACCTGCTGTCGTCAGTTGCCGCACTGCGAGGAAAATCTGGCTCGTGACTCTCTCATTCCCAGCTACCCAGAGCGGAGGTTTTCCCACCCGAGACGCCAGACCCATAGTTCCCCTTTCCCTATATCCACATTTTCCTAATAAATTGTTAACCTTCACAACGTCTTTTGTTGTGGCTCTGCCCGTTCCATCCACTTCCGAACCGGTCTTAGCAATCGTAACACCTTTCACTATTTTACTATTGTCCTGTTCAATAGAAAGTCTTTGATGCATCTGTACATTCTCCCTCGTATTCCAATCTGATATACTTTAATTATCGATCCTGTTACGAACACACTCACTACGCTAACTGGAGTCCCAGGGGCAGGGATAGCCTGAACCCCTGGTTCCGACTCGCACTCGCCACACGATGGCGCCAAACTAACAAGACAGAGGGGAGCTCAACCAAGAGCCTGTGCCCACTCTAACGAACTAATCGGGGCGGACCCACTAGCACGAACCCAGAGACAGGGGTGAAGTAAATAATAATTTAATGAGCCGAAGACAAACATGAACAAACACAAACCCACGGACAGAACACAAACACGAGTGACTAACATAACTCTAGACCAACATATAGTTACAAATACTAACTAAGCACTAACACTGACAAGACTTCAAACATTGAAACACCAAACAACCCTGAACATGTACACCAATAACCGATATCCAAATAATGACACCAATACATATAAGTACAAAACCAAGTAACAGGTACCAGAAACAGACACGAAACCCAACACTCCAAACACTACAAAAAGACACTTACTTCCTGACTTCAGGTACACCAACGAACAGACAAAAATAATGAACACATACATACGAAAAACGTTACTCCCTATGTAGACCTACTTATATATATATAATCACCCAGCAACAAGGGGAACAAACTGAGGAAATTAAATATACAACAAACAGGAAATGAAGGCCAGGTGAAATCAATAACTAAACAAAACAGGAAACCGACAAACAGGAAGTGGACAAACAGAAATCGAAAAAAGAAAAACGGGGAACAAGGGCGCCCTCCAGAGGCTGGAGGGCCAAACCGTCACAGATCCTTCCTTCCACAATATATCACATACTTTCCCTGTATGAAATCAGACTGCCACTACCGACTCCTTGTTACATTGTGCTTTCCTAATCTTATGCTCTAAGCATAAGGTACTTCTCCTGGGTACTTCTCCTTCTACTGGGTACTTCTCCCCTTCCTCAAACCACTTAGATATTTTTAATTGTTCTACTGTTCTCTAAGTAGTATAATAGCCTTTCATTTACTATTCTTTCCATAGTTTTTCCAATATGTGAAGTCAATCCTGGATCCTTCCCTGGTTTACAGATGGGCACTATAACTGACTCTTTCCATTCCTGCGGCAACTTCCCTTCTTCCCACACCTTGTTTATACCGCTAGCAGCAGGTCTGACAAACTCCCTGTTCAATACGTGCCAGTCGTCCTTGTCATCTCTCAAGGCTACTATGTTTTGTCTTGTCTTGTCTCTACTTTGCAAAATATCTGCTCCATTACTCGTTCTTCTCCTTTATTATCCGTTTTTATCTGTGCGCCATATTCCAAACTTTGGCCAATGGAGCGTTTCCCAGTGATTCACAATATTCTCTCCAAGACTCTCTTTTTGCGTGTTTTACAGTTCTCCTTGCTATTGCTACCTTCCTTTCATAATCAGGTGTCAATTTGACTCTTGTACCGGTTCCATTGTTTAAACACACCATCACTTTATCATCCATTAATCGATCTATAACTTCCCCATCTACATCTCCTTTCTCTCCCCAAAGTTTACTGTGTGCATTAAAATCCCCACACCAGATATTTTCCTACCCCCTACTATCCACTATCTGCCCCAGTTTAACCTTTTCCAGCTTCTTGCAGGGATTGTAAAAATTAATAATTCTCATTATTCTATCTTGAATCCATACTTCGATTCCTATCATTTCTGATATCTCCTCTTCCTGCATATACTGTATTCCCTCTTTAATAAATGTGATGCATCCCCTTCCATTTCCCTTTTCCTTATCTTTCCTTTAGTGGTGGCCGATACCACAGATTTTAGTATTGATCCAGTACCAAGTAAATACGAGCCAAATATTGCTGATACTGATTTGATACTGATAATTTTTGACAACAATACTTGCAACATCTCCCTAACTCATGGTCCACACACAAGTTTTAGGCAGGTGTAAAAAACCAGAAAGCTTTCGGAAATATAAATAAGGACTGTTTTATTTTTGTCAATTTACAAAATGCAAAGTGAGCGAACAAAAGGAAAATCTAAATCAAATCAATGTTTGGTTACTATGTCAGTACTGGAAGTACTGGAAGTGATGCTTGGCCTCACAGAGCCCTGATCTCAACATCATGGAGTGTGTCTTGAATGATGAAGAGACAGAAGGATGTAGAAACCCCACATTCACAGAAGATCTGTGGTTAGTTCTCTAGATGTTTGGAACAACCTACAGCCCAGTTCCTTCAAACACTGTAAGCAAGTGAACCTGGAAGAACTGCTGCTGTTTGAAAGCAAAGGGTGGTCACAGCAAATACTGATGTGGTTTCTCTGTTGTTCATTCACTGCATTTAGTTCATTTATGAAAATAAATGTTTAACACGTCCATTTTTGAAAACGTGTACATAATATCCAGTTTCCTCTCTACTTTACTAATATACCATTTTAGTTCTTGTCCATTAGCTATTAAACTTCTAGCATTCCACTGTAACACCTGCATCAACCACCCACACTTCTGCTCCCTGTTCCTCCTTCATCTTGACTTTTGTTGCTGTTTTTACTATGACTTTGATTTTCTCAGTTTTTGTTTTTGCTTGCACAATTTATAACATGTGCTATGAAGACGATTAACTTATCCATTTGACCCTTTGTCCTGCATGTTTTTATCTCTTCTGCTCCCCTTTGCCTTGAGTCATCACTACCTCCGTCTCCCTTCCTTTCACAGCCTCTGCATACATTAAGTTCTTTTCCATTTTAATGTTTTTAATCTTCTCTGCTACTTTCCTAACTCTACATCCTCCATATGCTGCCAAGTGCTCCTCTCCACAATTACAATATTTTAATTTGGCCTGATTCCCACATTCTCCATGCATATTGTAGCGGCCTTGGGCATTGTGGGACGGCCGCTGCCCCACTGGTTGTGTTTAGAGTAGTTATGTGTTTGCTGTGTTTATGATGTTGTAAAGTGTTTTTGGCCGGCAAGTGTGTGTAAGTGTTTTCTATGGCAAGTAAAGCTGCTGCATTTCTTGCACTGTCCACAGAGCTGCTAGGTGGAGGCAGAGGGGGACCGCTTTGCGTCCAGGAAGTCCATGAACTGAGGTTGTGGTCTCAAACGAACAGGTGATTTGGCACGGTTAGTGTGGCTGCTTGTTTCCATGTCCCATGTATTTGGAATTGCTGAATACTGTAGGGGCGGCACGGTGGTGTGGTGGTTAGTACCTAACCTCACACCAAGAAGATCACCTCACAGCAAGAAGATCCCGGGTTCGAATCCCGGAGGCGACCATTTCTTTGTGTGAGTTTGCATGTTCTCGCTGTGTCTGCGTAAATTGCCCGTAGGTGCGATGGACTGGCGATCTGTCAAGGGTGTACCCTCTCGCCCATAGCAGCTGGGATAGGCTCTATCTTTGGGGAATAAGCGGTAGAAGATGAATGAATACTGTAGGCAGTAATCACTCTTCATATAGTAGTGAGTTGTGGTCCCCTCTTCTTCTCCCTGCCTTCCCTTCAGTCGGATTATTCTGGTGCCCCCCTCCCCTACACCCGAGAGAACACAGGTGAAACAGGGACAAAAACTGAAACAGATCTTTCAAAATTAAATGCAGAAACGTGCAGGACGTGAGAGGAGAACTGCTGCTGGAAAAATGGTAAATGGTCTGCATTTTGTATAGCGCTTTTCTACCTATCAGTACTCAAAGCGCTTTGACACTGCGTCACATTCACCCATTCACACACCGGTGGCAGAGCTGCTATGCAGCTTAAGCTGACACACCGGGGGCAACTTAGGGTTCAGTGTCTTGCCCAGGGACACTTCGGCACATGACTGGGGGAAGCCAGGAATCGAACCACCGATCCTACAATCAGTGGGCGACAGCTCTACCTCTGAGCCACTGCCGCCCACAAACAACTGGGGGCGCAGGAGTGGGGGCAGGTGTGGTAGCAGTGGTCTCCCCTAGGCAGTCATCAGAGAACATGCCAAGAGTGACCTCCTCCTTTAGCCACCGGAGCTGTATGGGAAGACACAAGTTCCTCCAGGACTGCCTTCCAAATGCCACCCCTTCCCTCCGTTCCCTACGGTGAGAAGTGACAGCCGGCAGGGAGAATGTCAACCCTGAGTCAGGGCATGGGGCGGAGAAAGAAGGTAACTCAGAGGCAAGAGATGGGAGAGGCAGACAATACATAATAATGATCAGGCGGAACCAAGGCTTAGTTTTGACGTTTATTCAATAATGTATTGGTGGCAAGCCGAGAGAACTGATTAGAGACGAGAGAAAGTGCTGAAAGAACGCAAAAACACACCACAAAATACAAAACAAAGTTCAAAGTAGACTTCCAGGTCCGTGTGGTTGGTGAGGTTGACGTTGGTAGTCCAGAGAGTGAAATCTCCACACGGGGAGACCAATTACGTGACAAGAGAATGTTCAGAAATTCTTTGCAACAAATACCAGGTTAGCCAGAGCCTTCCGAAAAGAGATAACTCCCTCGCAGATAGTGCAGCAGGTAAAGAGAGATTCAGAGTACTCACAGAAACGTGAACGAAAAAGGTCTGGATTCAAAAGGCACGTCTTGGTGGTATTGGTCGACAGTCATGAGTGATGATCCAGCGCAGCATCAGAAAAAGCAAGCTTAAGTAGTGACAGGCAGGTAACAAGACACAGGTGAAAACAATCAACTGATAGGTGAAGCTGGCGAGAGTCGAGACCAAGCAGATCTGGGAGCGGGCTCTTCACAATCAGAGTATGAGCACCGATCATGACAAAAACTTCTCTCTGACCTGAAATTTTCTTTTCACAGCACTGACCTATTTCATCATCGCCCTTAGAAGCTGTTTAGCAAGAGCGTTGGTGCAGTGCAAATGCTCACAGAGCTGGCTTACATATTTTATACAGTATTAGTGTGGCCAAGTCAGTGGGACTAATTCTTGTACAGCTTCATGGACAGCAAATAACACTAACGGTACTCCTTCATGTGGTCTTCAGGCAGTATTCAGTCTTATGCCACCGTGCAGGCCCTGTGAGGTTTGGGGTGTGATTTTAAAGCTCATGGGGTCTACTTTTAACACTAGGCTTAAAACCTTCCTTTCTGACAAAGCTGATGGTTCCAGATGGTTCTGGTCATTCTGATCCATCTCTTAGTTCAGCTGCTACAGGCTTAGATGCTGGAACCTCCTTCATTCACTGAGCTCCTCTGGTTTTCTATCTATTCCATCCACTAACATGCCTCCATGTCCACATGTGACTAACTTTGGCTCTGTTCTCTCCTAGTTGTGTTTCTCTCTTTCTGTCTCTCTCTATTCTCATCTCCAGGTATCGTCAGACTCAGAGTCGTGTGTCTCAGTGTTCAGCTGCTGGTCCAACCATCCTGCCTGTGTTCTGTTGCTGCTTGTGTTGTTGGTGTTGTTGTTGTGTTGTTTTCTCTCTTCTCTATCCCTTCACCCCAACTGGTCAAGGCAGACCTTACTTGTAAAGTGGCTGTTGTGAACTAGCACTATAGAAATCAAATTTAATTAAGATATCGATTCCCCTCAGTGCCCCCGAAAATGTTTACATGTTATGTTCAATAAGAACATGAACACATATAATGTTTGTGCAGTATTAGATTAAGCAGACTGTGTATTTCTATTTTTGTTACTTAGATGAGTATCAGCAATTTATGCAGAAATCCATGTTTCACATAATTTGTCTTGCAATTACAATATATACAGTATATATATATATATATATATATATATATATATATATATATATATATATATATATATAATTGCACTATTTGATGAATACACTGAACAATTATTTAAAACTAGTCTGAATAATGCAGATCAAGCTTTGAGTGAGTAGTAGTAGTAATAGAATGCCCCGTAATGGTTTAAACATTAACTGGCTGAACTTATGTTTACTAAATTGTGTAACTTTTGTATCTCGTTCATTTGGCTAACATGGTTTTGGACACATTCCTAAATCAAACAATGTAACACTTCTTGGTAGAAACATTTCAGTAGCAAAATTACATTGACGCTTTCCCAAGATATTATAGATAACCAATAGATTGCTCCTTTAAATTTCTGTTTCATATGTATGTGATGACCTTGCATGCGCCCGTGAGGACTTTGCTGAATTCCAAATTCAGTATTAGAAGCCTACAAATGAGCACAATCTAACAAAATTGGACACTAAATCCCAGTGCTGACGTTAGCATACCGGAGCCACTGTAATGTCATTTGCCATTTGGCTTATTGCATCTGTCTTCTGTCTTGAGTTTTCAACATACGGTAGAAAACATGAAATGACTGAAGCAAGTGTCTCCAGTTAAATCCTTCTAAGGACAGAGAGGTAGAGATGTGCTGGTGTGGTGCCTTTGTGTTCACACCTCAACAGGAAGAGAGGAGAAAAGGAAAAGGAGGTGGGAGGGTGGATATATCATAATATCTACAAGTGGTGGCAGCTTGTGTTAGGCATAATAAGCATCTCTATCATTTGTCTCTGTATTGCTGACTTGTCTGTGAAGGCAACGTATAGAGTATGTCTGCTTATACCACTAAAAAAGAGAAAATGTACTCTAAAAGAACATTTGAGGTTTTATGTTTGCACCTTCCTGTTACATCTGTTCATTAATCATATATAACATCATGTAATAACCTCCTATATAATATACGCTACACATATTATAACTTGATAATCATAACCTAATGGTGTTGAGGCGGATCAAGAAGCCAACATCGAATGATGACAAATGTAGTATAACTAGAAGTTGAGAAACTGGTTGATGTATGACACTGCTGATCAAAGCAAATAGAAGAAGCCCCTCTATAAATAAACAGATCAAGTTTAGCAACACAAAGGCTAAAAAAGAAAATGCATGAGAAAAAATCTGCATGTGGAAAATTTGTAATGCTGTGGTTATGTTAGCAGGTCAATTGTTTGCATGCTTATTTTAAGAGCTCAGGGCACAGTTATGCTTGTGTGCAGCCTCAGATCTGCTCACTTAGCTGCAGACTTTTAGAATTTTGATGAAATGCAAATTAAAATGTTAGTATTGTAAAAAATGCCTTAAATACCAAAATATCATCTATGATTAACATAACAAGGTTAAATAAAAGGAAAAGGGAAAAACCCAGGCAGCGAAATGCCTCTGTAAATGTCACAGCAGCCTATTAAGAATGAAAAGGCCCAGTAAGAGCTTTTTGCTCATGTATGAACACATATGGTCTTAAACTGTTAAATATGTGTGAAATATCTACAGCTTTAAAAAACATTTAATTAAAAAATCACAGTTAATACCCTCTAATGGCAACAATTCTTCATGTGCTACAGGCAGAAATTAATAGTAGCACTGAAGTACACTCAAGCTTGAGATGCAGAAAAGGTTGACAATAAGCAGTATGTGATTGATTTTTCACATTTCAAAAGGACACGCTAAGATTTATTGCTTTTGCTTGGGCTATGTGAAACTGCGCCCTGGGGGAATATGCTCGTGCATCTTTTTTTCCTAGGTTCACCTAAAGGCTCGGCCTGTCTGCTTGACTGTTAGTTACTATGGCAACCCCAGCCCCCATCCCTTCCTACTGTGAGCTACAGGGTGGAGACCATCTCTGGAGTGACCTGTGTAGTTTTAAGTTTGCTTAAGTTATAGTTTTTTTTCCACTATCATAAATATAATATTATTGCCACATTTTATAGATAACTTTTAGAAGAAACTAAACTTATACAGTAACTTAAGAGACAAAATTACATAGCAATGGTCACTGGACCAAACTCAGCCAGCCAGAGAATGCCTAAACTCAAAGTGAAAATTCAAAATTGTAGACACATCCTAGTTGTGAGTTTCATCATGGTAAATCATAAAATGAATTAAAATCGTAATGTGTGTATTGTAATGTGCCAATTAGTTAAATATACAATTAAATAATTATACAACCCCGATCTGAAAGAATATCCTCAGGCAGTCCATGTAATCTGAACACATTGTTAATGGGCAGGACAGCAGTCTCCTTTGCGGAGGGCAGTTTACACAATGGGATGATGTGA
Source organism: Macropodus opercularis (assembly GCA_030770545.1). Lineage (NCBI taxonomy): Eukaryota > Metazoa > Chordata > Actinopteri > Anabantiformes > Osphronemidae > Macropodus > Macropodus opercularis. Next base: position 16,326,203 of record CM061103.1, read on the forward strand.
ATGTGTTTAGAAAATCTGTCAGCAATTGTGGCTGTGACGAAGCGCTCACCATAGGATCCGTTTCTCCCATTTAGCTGCCTGCAAGCGGGTGCACACGCTTGTATGACAGCACATGGACACATTCTTGTACAGATACATTCAGGACAAACCACACACACACAAACTTTGCTGTTGTTCCGTTTATTGTATATACGATGTATGTATTGTTTTGTTTGTCTTACGTGCAGGGAGTAGTCGGACATTCACCTTGCGTCGGGCAAACTGAAGGGTCGAGCCTGCATCGCGCCGGCGCAGTGGGTTTGGAGTCCGGCTAAACCAAGTGTGTTATGTGTGGGGGTTTTGTATCGCCAGGTCGGGAAATGTCAGTCTGTATAAATGTTACAGCTTCTGTTATATATGGATATATGTTATTAGGAGGATGTAGTAAACAGGGGTGTTGGAGCGAGTGGGTACCGGTAGGGGCCGCAGGAGACCTGCAGGTGCTTGGTGAGGGGTCTTGTTTCTGGAACACACTCTGCAGGCGGCGACATAGCGTTGAACATCACCCCGAACCAATGGCCACCAATAACGCTATAACACCAATGACAAAGTTCTGGAGGCCCCAGGATGAAACTGCAAACGTAAACATGATGGGACAAACAAACAATGTGCAGGACAACCCACAGGAACAGGGGAGGTAAGTCTTCACTCTATCCTCCAAGTCCCAGCAGAGGGCGCCAACCACCACTGGCTGAAGGTTGCTGTCGTCCTGCACCGCGACATCCTCCTCCACCTCGAACTGCCGGGAGAGAGCATCAGGTTTAGTGTTTTGCGAACCAGGTCTGTATGAGAGGGAGAAGTTAAAACGGGCGAATAAAAGTGCCCAGCGGGACTGATGGGCATTAAGCCTCTTAGCTGTCTTGATGTACTCCAGATTGCAGTGGTCTGTCCAAACGGGAAAGGATGTTTTGCACCTTCCAGCCAATGCTGCCACTCTTCCAAGGCTAATTTTACAGCCAGCAATTCCCGGTTACCTACATCATAGTTTCGTTCTGCACTAGAGAGCCGCCGAGAAAAAAGGCACAGGGGTGGACTCTGTTATTCTCACCGGACCTCTGGGACAGCACGGCTCCCACTCTCGTGCTAGATGCATCGACCTCCACAATGAATTGTTTGTGTGGATCTGGGAGCCTCAGGACTGGGGCGGTGGTGTACAGCGTCTTAAGCCGTGTGAAAGCCTCAGTGGCCATAGGGGACCATTCAAACTGCACCTTGAGGGACGTAAGAGTGTGTAGAGGAGCTGCCACCTTGCTGAACCCTCTGATGAACTTCCGATAGAAGTTTGCAAATCCAAGGAACCTCTGCAGCTGCTTACGATTCTTTGGTTCTGGCCATTCAGCCACAGCAGCCACCTTAGCCGTATCCATGGCTAGATGACCAGATTCCAGTAGAAAACCTAAAAATGATGTCTTGGCAGTGTGAAACTCACATTTCTCAGCTTTAACAAACAGCCGGTTTTCTAACAAATGTAACAACACTGTCCTTATGTTCCCCCCAGTAAAGATAAGCAGTATGAAACTTTAGCGCGCTCAGTGATGAACCGGTCGGACTCTAACTCAAACTAGACGCAGAGTTGTGAGAAAGCTATGGCACAATCCGGGATCACCGTAATAACGGAGCGGCTAGACTGATCTGGGAGAGAAACCCTGACCTGCAGGGAACACTTTCAGCGGCTGCGCTCCTGAGCGGACCCTGCAACAACATCCGCCTGCTGGCTAGCTTGTTCCAAACAAACACCCTGAACGTGAACTGCCACCTGGAGTTCGTTCAACCCGGCTGGGTCCATGGTTTTGGCTAGTGTGTACTGTTACGGTACCTCTACCAGGCCAGGGAAGGACCCAAATGCAGGGAAGGACAGAGACCAGTTGCTTTTTGTTGAGTCTTTTAATGATCAAAAACACATACAAAATAAGAGAAACGATACTAACTAAAATCACTGTAACCTACAGGGAAAAATGCCTACAAACAGAATTACTAACAAACGTAACTAACAAAGCACTTACTGACAAACGCATCACCGAAGCTGAGGTCGAGGTACAGCACAAGGGAGACATGAACCAAGAGAGACACACTAGCACTGACAAACCTGTGGACAAACCTTATATACGTGGACTGATTGAAAACACAAAACACCTGACATTTAAACAAGGGAATAGGAAGACCTCCCCCGGACGGCCAAACGGCTGTACTGCAACAGCCATGGTTGACTGCGAAAGTGCATTTTCTCAAAAAGGGTTAGGGTTAGGGTTAGTTACAACCCGTGCTCGTTTTGGGGAAGTGGCATAATGAGAGGAAAAATAAACAACCAAAAAAGGTACAATAGTCATGGACATTTAATAATCCTACTGTACACAACAGAAACAGATTTGGGAGGTCATGCTAACTCAAAGAAACAAAACTGAGGCAAACAAAACAGTCAGTGTTGCCTTTCTTCACACTTCGGTGATCACAGCAGGCATAACAAGGATAAAGCAAACAAGAAAACAGAGAATTCATTAACTCAACACACAACAAAAACTCCCCCAGTCAATACCACCAAGCCTCCAGTCCAAACCCTAGAGGCGTACTGCTCTCTATACTATGCAGGTGAGCCTCTGCCGCGCTTTTATCTGTCCTGTAGCTGTTCCCATGAGGCGGATTGGGTAAACCCACACAGGCCAGACCAATCCGGAAGGTGGTGTGGCCCAGGTGACCGGGCCCCAGGTGGTTGGTGGAAGACAGGCGCTGAAGTGATCCCCGAACTGAGGTGGGTGCCGGGACAGCCTAAATTTGCCTGTAGTTCTCCCTTTAATCTGTTGATGAAAAGAAATAAAACACAAAGGCCGAGGGCCGTAACACTCCCCCCCATAAGATACAACCCAGCAGGATTTAACTTTGACCAACCCTCTACAAGTCAAACACGCAAGTGTAACACTTCTGCCATGACATTTTCAGTTCCCTTCTTATGACGAATATCCAGGTTATAATCCTGAACCATCAGGGCCCATCTCATGAGGCGATGATTGTGATTATACATCCGAGAAAGAAAAGTCAAAAGGTTATTATCAGTATACACAATAACTGGAGAAGGAGAGGAGCCCACATATACCTCAAAATGCTGCAGTGCCAAAGTTTCCTTTTCAATAACGGAATAATTAATCTGTTGCTTGTTAAACTTTCTGGAGAAATATGTTACAGGATGATCAATGTTTTGAGCATCCTCCTGCAGGAGCACGGCACCCACTCCCACAGCACTGGCATCTATTTCCAATTTAAAAGGATGGTTTATGTCAGGGACAGCAAGAACTGGAGTGTGACAAAGCAGAGTTTTGACACTATCAAAAGCAGCCTGACATTCTTGGGACCATGCAAAAACTAATTTTGGACTGAGTAAGGAGGTTAACGGTTTTACAACGGTGGAAAATTTTCTACACAAGTTCCGGTAATACCCAGCCATTCCTAGAAACCGTCGCAGCTCACGTCGGGAGGTGGGTGTAGGATACTCAACAATGGCTGCCACCTTCTCCCCGACCCTTCCCTGTCCCACCTGTTTACCTAAGTAGGTAATAGTGGCTTGGCCAAACTCGCATTTCGCAAGGTTAAGTGTTACGGTTATGAGCGGCGGGAAGGAGAGAGGGATGGAACAGGCTGAACCAGATCAGGATGTAGGAACAAAGTGACTTTATTGATCATGCAGAGAATTAGATACAAGGAACGGGGGTCCGGTCTCCGGGGTCTCCCGGATCTTCTTCCAGTCCAGTGCGTGGGGAAGTAATCACAGGAGGGAGACGAGGAGAACAGCAGAGCCCAGACAATAAAAAACAAACAATAGAGATTAACACAAAGCGAGCCGAACCGGCTGGTGAATCGTAAGATATTTGCTGCGTGCAGACGGCACACCAAAGGCGCTTGTAACCGGGTTCCTGTACAAGTCCGTCGTAACGAGCAGACGTGGTAGCGAGCCACCAGGACACAGAGACGAGAGAGTTCAGTGCTAGGCGTTCAAAACAGGGTGGAAAATCCACCAGCGCCGTGAGTGTCTTGGCAAACAAAAACAGAGGCAGTCGAGGAAAAAACTCATGGTTTTGGTGGCAAGAGGCGAGGTCTGAAGCAGGTCGTGTAACATGGGAGTAACGTTGACGGTCCGAGGGAGAAGTGAGCTGCGAAGACAGCTTAAGAAGGGAGTTAATGAGCCAGGTGAAAATAATCAGGAGCAGGTGAGCAGAGCGGAGGAGGTGTGGTGAGTGTCTCCGCCAGAGCCTTTCAGAATAAAAGCCTCCGGCGGACCTGAAGTGTGGATCATGACATTAAGGGTGAGCGCAGCATTTTTCAGTCACTAGTCGTAAACTGGTAATATGCTCCGCCCACATTTCAGTATACACAACAAGATCGGTCTGTTAACGGAACCTGCCAATAACCCTTTAACAGATCTAATTTAGTCACATAGCAAGCATTTCCCACGTTATTCACACAATCTTCCATACGCTGCAGCGGAAAAGAATCTGGCACCGTGAGGGCCTTCACTTTACGATAGTTGGTAATGAAACGGGGAGAACCGTCTGGCTTCTCCCCTAATAAACATGGGGAGCTCCACGCACTAGAGCTGGGTTTAGCAAACCCATGCTGCAATAAGTAATCAGTCTCCTCTTTCATGAGTTTGAGTTTGGTAGCATTAATGCGATATGGATGCTGTTTAACTGGCTTATCGGCTCTCACAACAATATCATGCTGTAACACATGGGTCTGTGTAGGTACGTCATTGAAAAGGTCGCCAAAATCTTGGACTACAGTTAACAGATCAGTTTGCTGTGATGGACTCAGATGATCAATCCTACGTGGTAAAACCGCCAGCATTTCTGAGTTTGCTAGACGAGCAGCGGGGTTTAATGGGACCAGTAATCTCAACCCCTCTTCCTCTATGGGTGATCAGACGCAACTAATGTTTCCACCCTAAGCGACTGGAGCAGGTTCTGTCACCGACGCTGTATCGGACTTCCTGGAATTATACAATTTTAACATATTGATGTGACAGACCCTTGATTTACGCCGCCTGTCAGGGGTTTCCAGTATATAATTGTAATCATTCATGCGCCTAAGTACTGTGTAGGGGCCGTTATATTTAGTTGCAAGGGCAGACCCTGGCACCGGCAGAAGTACAAGCACTTTGTAACCAACCTGAAACTCCCGCTTCACGCTACACAGATCGTGCCGCTTTTTCATAGACATTTGAGCCTGGGCTAAGCACTGCTTAGCGAAAGCATTAGCATGAGCTAACCTGCTACGAAACTTTTTCACATACTCCGTCAGCTTCTGCAGCTCATCAGAGTTCTTGTAAGAACTGTTGCCCTCACAATAGAGGTTGTAGTTATGTTTCGCAATGGCACAGCCTCTGGGAATCGAGTTGCAGCACACATAATTGTTAACAGGTATTGGTTTCCACTCTTGGTTCTAGGCCTATCGGCCAGTCAATCACAACACGCTCAAAAGGTTTTATTGATTCCCAAGTGCCCTGCCCATTGACCCTCATGTGCTAGGGATAGCACCCTCTGCCTGTAAACAGACAGAATGACAACTTGCTTTACCACACTCCACTCAGCTCCCTGCGTGGCTTTTGGGGACCATGTTCACACTAATGTGTCATGTTCTAAAGTATATCTTCCCCTTTGATCTTTGGTTGTGTCGGAACTTACCACACTTGAGAAACATGACCGTAATGTGGGATCCCCTCTCTGCGCAGCCCGTAGTTGTTGCAGGGTGATAGGGAGTGCATCCTCAGAGTTTAAATCCTCCGGGTCCAAAGTCGGCAATGTTTCTTTAGGGAGACCCTCTCTGACCTCCTCAGGCTTGTCATCATGGATCTCATCATCTGCAAGCATAGAGCCAAGCATGGTATCTGAAAGGCTTAACTCCGGAGCTCTTTGTGATTGTGCACGGGTCAACACACAGGAGGGATATAAGGTAGATGGAATGGTTGTGGTCTGATATGATCTAAACTAGCAGTTACCTTTCCTCCAGCTATATCACTGCCCAGAATGAAAACAACCCCTCTTATTGGCAGAGCAGGACATACTGCAACAGGAAACACTCCTTTCACATTCTACATGTACCAAGTGTACTGGTCTGGGGCTATAACCCATTCCCACACCCTGAATAACAACCTTGTAATTACATGCTGACTCTGCCGTAAAAGGCAGCGCACAGGCTAAAATCAGAGACTGCGACGCTCCAGTGTCTCTCAACATGGTTACTGGTTGACGATCGTCTGGAGCCCCAGTCAGAGACGCATAGCCATCAAATCTGAATGGATCCACTAGGCCTCCCTGACTTCTCTCAGGGCTGCATGTCTTTAGGAATGCAACACCCTTACTTGGCTTCTCAGTTTGCCCAGCTTTTCTTTTCAAAACCAGACAGTCCGCAACAACATGCCCTGTTCTATGGCAGTAAAAGCATTCTCGAGATTCCTTTGAACTACCTCTCTTTACCATAGGAGTCTGGATCGGCTGTAGATAGATAGATAACAATCCGCTCCGGCAAGCACCTTTTAAACTCTTCTAATAGCATAAGCTCCCCAAAGAAGCAAAGTCTGAAACTTTGGAAGCAGCACACCATTTATCAAAAAGGACCCCCTTTTCCCTCGCAAACTCACCATGAGTCTTATTTGGAGTTCTCCTTAGGTTTCTGAACTTCAGCCTATATGCTTCTGGGACTAACTCGTAAGCTTGTAGAATGGAGCATTTCACCAACTCATAATCTAAACTATCCTCAAGTGAGAGGGCTGCTGTAACCTCCTGTGCCTTCCTTTGCAGTTTGCACTGCCACAGCAGGGACCACACTTCACTTGGCCAATGTAATGCCTTAGCAATACGTTCGAAGGCTGCAAAGTACGAATCAAGTTCAGACTCTCTGAAGGGTGGCACCAGGCTATTTTGTCACATCAAATGTGCTTGTTGGTGATGTGCTAGGGGTGGAGGTGGTCGGCACACTCCTAGGCCTCTGCGCCTGGGAATCCAACTCTAATTTTCTTAGCTTGACAGCTTTGTCAGCCTCAATTTCCAGTTTCTGCCTCACCCTTGTGACTACTCACCGACTGATGTTGCCTTCAAAGCAGGGAACAGGGCAGCCAAAAAGACAGCAAGGGCCAAACTGTCTCAAGCCATCAGAGAGGCGAAGCGTACACATGTTCAGAGAATCCACGACTACTTCCAGAACAATAGAGATTTCCAACGCACGTGGCAAGGCATCCAGGCGCTCACCGACTACATCATCTGCCATCTGATGAAAGACCAATCCCAGTACCAAGGACCCGTGAAATTTTATTGGTGACATATAGTAACGACAGTGATGTGCAATAAAAATATTTCTCACTAAGGTAAAGATAAAATTTGTATAATTCGTAAACTTTTACTGAAATGATAATCTTTTAAGCACTGTTGCCTCACAGGGAGCCCCGGGTTCGATTCCCGGAGGCGACCATGGGCCTTTCTGTGTGGAGTTTGCATGTTCTCCCCGTGTCTGCATGGGTTTACTCTGGGGTCTCCGGTTTCCTCCCACAGTCCAAAGACATGCAGTTAGGTCAATTGGAAAAATGCTTAAATTGACCGTCTATATGTGTGGCACTGCGATGGACTGGCGATCTGTCCAGGGTGTACCCTGCCTCTCACCCATAGCCAGCTGGGATAGGCTCCAGCACGCCCGCGACCCCTTTGGGTAAAAAGCAGTAGAAGATGAATGAATGATTGATAATCTTTCCCTCCTCGAGCCGCCACCTTGGTGGAGGAGTTTGTGTGCCTGAATGAACCTATGAGCTATGTTGTCTGGGGCTAAATGCCCTTGGTAGGGTCTCCCAAGGCAGACCAGACTAAGTGCGGCTCAAACCCCCTTATTGACAAGTCAAGATGAAGGACCGTGATGTCACCCGATATGGTGCAGCTGGGGCTCCACCCTGGAGTCAGACCCGGGGTTGTGGCTTGCAAGCGAGCATCTGATGGCTAGGTCTCTGCCCACAGGGCAGAGATATATTCAATAAAACACTTTAAAAATAACTGCCTTGCAAAATATATTGAGGTGCCTATCAATGATTGACTTAATAAATGATGGCTTGACTTTTCTGGATTCCATTGTTTTGCTGGGGGACTTCAATGCTCACATGGGCAGTGACAGTAAGACGTGGAAAGGCGTGATTGGGAGGAACAGCCTCTCTGATCTGAACCCAAGTGGTGTTTTGTTATTGGACTTCTGTGCTAGTCACAGTTTGGCCATAACAATTACCATGTTCGAACATAAGGGTGACCATCAGTGCACATGGCACCAGGACACCCTAGGCCGGAGGTCAATGATCGACTTTGTAGTCGTGTCACCTGACCTTCGGCCGTATGTAACACTGACTGTAACATGTTCAGGGAGGCTGCAACTTTTGGTGACTTGTCTTGTGGATTTATCAATTAAAATGATAATCCACTCTAGACAAAGTCTATGAAATACTAACTAGGAACTTACTATCAATGAACGAAGCCAGAGGTCGGGGAAGATGGAGAGCAAACCAAATGAGCATAGCAGGGAAGGCACACCAGCACAGAACGACCGACCTGGGTGAATATAAATGTCCTGGTGAGGATGTAATGAACAGCAGGTGTGCAGACAAGGTACGGCAACCGAGGGGGAGGCAAACCAGAAAAAACGCCTCCCCCTAGTGGGGAGAAAGTTCCATTGTCAAGCGACGTTCAGAGTAAGTAAGTTTTCCATGCAGAACTTGCTCCAGCCCAGGATTCTGCAGGTGAACCAAATGATGTGGGCGTGGTGTCTCTGGAGCAAAGGCAAGCCCAAGATCACCGGCGTCTTGCCACAAGAGAAGATATTGAAGTCAAGCTCCTCCTGGTGGTTGCCCGCATCTGTCGTTTTCGTAGGAGAGGTGCGGAAAACGATCGAGTGGATGAATGGGTCTTGCTAGTCTCTTAAACTGCAACCCGACAGATCTGGCCAGCCCCTCGTCCAAGAAGTTTGCCTCTGCACCAGAATCCACCAGGGCAGGACCAGACAAGCAGCACCGAGGGAACACAGTATCGCTGGAAAGTCTCGACCTCCCGACCTGCATGAGCTTTTCTGCATCATCCATAGGAGCCAGTCTTTGGGGAAGGTGCAGGGTGGCCACTGGTCGAGTGTTATGGTCCTCGGCCTTTGTGTTTTATTTCTTTCTTCAACAGGTTAAGGGGAAAACTACAGGCAAATGTAGGCTGTCCCAGCACCCTCCAACCACCTGGTCCACGCCACCTTCCGGATTGGTCTGGCCTGTGGGGTTTACCCAATCCGCCTCATGGGAACATCTACAGACCTGATAAAACCACTGCAGAGGCTCACCCAGGGGGCGGCTGCATGGTAGAGAGCAATGCGCTTCTGGGTTGGACTGGAGACTTGGTGCTATTGACTGGGAGGGTTGTGTTGATTTAGTGAACTCTGTTAGATAGGGCTGTTTTCTTTTTGCTTTAACGTTGTTATGCCTGTGGTGATGTTAGAGGTGTGAAGAAAGGCAACACCGACCTGGTTTGTTTGCCTCAGTCTTGTTTCTTTGTATTAGCATGGCATAGTGACTCCCAAATCTGTTTCTGTTTAAGTTATGTATATTGGGATCATTAAATGTTCATGATTGTTGTACCTTTTTGGTTATTTATTTTTCCTGTTGTTGTGTTACTTCCCCAAAACGAGTGTGGGTCGTAACATTGAGCAAATGGTGAAGCTAGCAGGCGACGTGGAGATTGCCATTCTAAACTGAGCCGTTCTTCTGGCCCCCTCTCCAAAACTGGTGACCCTATCCGGTGATTCCTGAACACTGGGACCCAGGCCCCCTCCAGAAGGCGATGTTCCTGGTCCCTGAAGCGTTGGTCCACTGCCGCAGCCAGGGACATGAGTTCACGTCGGGACGAGGGGAGTTCACTACCCACCAGCTCATTCTTTAGGGCCAGGCCTTCATAATACTTGTCACAGAGGATGTTCTCCAGCAAGTCCAGCTTAGCGGCCAGAGTCCTGAACTCGATTGTGTATTCATACACTCGGCGATGGGCAGCAGGGTTAAAATGAGGGTGAGCTCTTCTAAAAACTTTTTGAAGCTGGAACAGCAGTCTGCATGCCAGTTCCACTCAGCCATTCCCCACTCTAGCGCACACCCTTCTAAGTGAGTAAGCGCAAATACTACTTCCCCTGGCAGTGTAAGCTGCACCTTGGACTGAAAGTGGCGGCTGAACCTGCTTCGCCGTCTCCCTAACTCCCTCGAGATCGACTCGAGGCTCCTGCTGTGGAGTTAGCAAAAATAGTGGCAGCTGACGTTGTTATGATTAGCAATGACCAACTAGAACCAGGAAATGGGTGCAGTAGAAATAATGTTTTATTAAAGAAATAGAAAGGCAGTGCAGAGGTTATTGCAGACGAGTGAGGTGGTCCAGGAGTGTAACGAGGAGAACAGCAGAGTCCAGATCCAGGCATTCAAACCAGGCGGGGAAATCCACCGGCGCCGTGTGCGTCTTGGCGAAGAACAGGAGTAATCGAGGGAAACAAAACTCACGGCTTAGTGACGAGAAGCGAGGTCTGAAGGGGGTTGTGAGTCCAGGAAGTAACATTGGCGATCCGACACCGAGTGTGCTGAGGAGAGAGCTTAAGTAAAGAGTCAGGAAACCAGGCGAAAGCAATCAGGAGCAGATGAGCAGAACGGAGGAGGTGTGGCGTGAGTGCATAGCCGGTCGGCTCTTCACAATAAAAGTCAGAGCGGCAGCAAAGCTGGTGGTGTATCATCTGGTAATTAATAATAATAATAAAACCATTGTAGCACCTACAGTTTGGTGTATCAATTTAGAAATTAACCTGTATAGGTACAGGAGCACGAAGGAAACAGCATCAACAACAATAGTACTCCTCCCACCCATCCAGCTATCATTAATACCCAATGTGTCCATGCACAGGAAAGACTAGAATTCTCCCCCTGTGGTGAGATCCTTACCCATGGCTGCTTGTAGGTTGGTCAGATTTCTCAAAGCTTGGTCTATGATACCTATTCTTCGTCATTATCGGAGATGTAAGTGCAGCAGGATGTTCACACAATCACACACACACGCACAGCCTAGAGAGGCAGTGAGTTGGTCCAATATTATTCTATTTTGAAGGGCAGTTAACCTAAGGCTCTTGAGCTCCTCTTGTACGGCTACATTGTTGGCTATAGAAATACTAATAAACGACAACAGCCTATAGTTGTTAGTTTCCATGCATAGCAAAAGCTTACCCACTCCTGCTCAGGGAAATAATGTCAGTAATACCTTTTGCCCACCGTTCCACAATTTAAACTTGTTTGGTACATCAGAATTGTGTGGTTTGAAAATTTGGCTCAACTACTTTGGGGTATGGCATGGAGAATTGCATGTCTGATCACTTAAGGTGATAGGAGTGCACACACTGTTCTAAATTCTGTGATTGCTGTTTAGAACCACGTAACCAATAGATACCATCAACCGGAGGTGATGATATCTATTGGTTACGTTAAAGTTACCATACACAATAGCATATGATCAGTCATAAATGCCTTTTTTTTGCATGGGGACACATGGTCTCTGCAATAGGCTGGTTTCATCTCTCCTAACCGTTGCGGTCCATTGCCTACATAACAATGCAGGGGCTACAATGGGGGCTATGAAGGTCTCCCAGTACTTGCACTGTTGCCAGAAACGGTGGTGTGGAATTGAACAATGACAAAGAACAAGTTCCTGATCTGAATAGTTTAGTGAAGTCACAAGCTCACAGGCTTGGACCGGGTGTTATCCTAACATTGACAGGCACAGGGGTCAGTTGGGGATTCTGTCCAGAATGTGGTAGTCTAGTACATACATAACAGCTGCTGAGGTTCTTCTGGTTTGCGGTGTAATTTGCATATTGCCACCACATGTTAGTTTCATAAGTATGGGGTGGAGTGTCAACAGTCAACCAATCATGATCTAAACGAGTAAGAGAAACCAGAGAGCAAGAATAAACAGCATGAGCATTGCTGCCAGTGTGCATGCATAGTCTAGGACATTACACCAATCCTTCCACGCTTTCCTCCTTTCCTTCGTTTTCTCTCCATGGTGAACAGTGGGGTCGTTGTCACTGTTAGGTATCAACCACTGTATGATATTCTCGTCTTTTCTCCCCCCTGTGGGACTGCAGTTCATCTGTGTCTACAGCATTGGGCGGTGATTTGGCATGACACTTGGAGTTCTCAGTTTCTTGCAGTGGCTGGCATGGATCCAAGTGGCTGTCTCTGTGACCTTTACCACTGTGTGGGTGGTGAGGAGAACCTGGAACGGTTCGTGCCTCGCCTTTCATGATTTCTGGCGGAAGTCTTTTAGCAACACATCGATGTAGATGTCATAGAGCGGCTTGTTGGCTGGAACTGGGAGGGCAGCAATAACATCTGCTTGTAGCAGTGAATAGAACATGGGTCTAATACCCTCAATGGCTTCTGGTTTTAAAGGATATTGGGGTAGTTTAAGTCTGTTGTCGGAATTAGAAGTGATCTCTACTGGCTCAGCACCTTTAATAAGTCCCACATCATACTTATGTTGGCCCAAAGGCATGATGACACAGATTCAAGGGGTTCAGGCAGGGAGTCAAGGGTCAGACTAGCTTGAGTAAACACATGGTCGGGTTCATCAATTAGCTTGAGAGAGCGAAAGATATTACAGGTATCTGGTGCAGTGTGTTTGGGTGAGAATACAACATCTGGGATGGAAGTGGGTTTCCAGATAGGATAGGTAACTGTGGGGGTCACAAACAAACATAGACAGTGCAGCGCATGGAGCTCCACAAAATGACTTAATTCAGGGGTGTCAACCTCAAATACACAGGGGGCCAAAATTCTAAACTGGAACACAGTCGCGGGCCAACATTGATATTTATTTTTAAAAAAAATCTTCCTCCAGATATAACAATGAACCTTTTCTTATGAACCCAAACAAGTTTTGCTTAAAAACTGAATATGGAACAAGCAAAGCTTAATACTAAACAATATATAATATTGCACACATGCAAAATCAACAGAACACAGGGTGTTAATGGGTCCTGTCGTGATGAACATGTGAGCAGTGCAGTGCAGAGCATTGCTCTCCATGAAATCACAAGTTAATGGCAAAGTTAATGTGTGACACAACAGTGTGGCTGCAGACAGCGGGAGCCGCCACTCATACACAAACAAATATGAATGTACCAGCTGTGGAGACCAGATTGATCCTACTCTTGAGGTCTCTTCCCATTAAATTTAGTGGGCAAACCAAAGAAGATGGTGGGCAAACGAAAGAATGGTGAGTTTGTAGGGGTGGTGACAATTTAGGATCTACACAAGTAAATTCTGTGGAAACCCGCTCTAACACTCTCTGTCCACTAGCACCTATTGACCAAATAGTTTTACCTCTAGGAGGGACATCAGGTAATTTGTATGAGCGTCTGACAGTGAGTGGCGCCTGTATCAACAAGAAAAGTAAGAGAATGTGTTGGTAATTTCATAAATGAATCGGAAAGCTTTTTGTGGAACACTGTGTGTGTGTGTGTGTGTGTGTGTTCTTATCTGGTGAAGTTTGGATTGTCTCAGTCAGCTGCACACCAGTAGCCCGACCTCAGTCAGCTGTGGGTGGTCCTTGGGATGGGTCTCCCTATCTTTGTGGACTGCCTCTCTCTCGCCCTCCTCCTCCTCTACCTCTTCCCTGCCCTCAGTCTCCACCAAATTCAACATTTATATCTTTAATAAGAATCTTTTTTTAAAATCTTGGAGAGTTGAGCTGGAGGAAGAGCATCACTGGCTCTGTTGACTCTGCGTGCTGTGTCAGTATGTGTCATGCACAGCAGTCTTTATGCAGACGAGCAGCTGTTTATGCATAGAGAGCACTCCCAGGGGAAACTGGCTATGTGTCAGCGGGGAGGGAACACCCCACCTCATATGGCCTTTGTGCTTTTTTAACTAAATACTTGTGCTCTTCACAGTGGAGGGACAATGAAGGATTTCCTTCATAAAAATTCAGATTTACCACTCATTCTTGAAACTCAAGTAAAAAGCTTACTGGTAATGTAACTAAAGCAAACACACCTGGCCCTAGTTTCAATGTGTCCATGTGTTCCTCCACCAAATATACCAATTCATTTAGCATTACAGTTCTCTGGAACAGACAGCTACATCTTCCCTGTTAGAGAACAAGTTAATGGGTTTAGCCTTTTGTAGGTCGGTACAATAAGGAAAGCAGCCCTGAGGATCATAATTGTGCATAAGTGTTTACTGTATATTGTAACTCATATGATGCACTAATGAAATTAGCCTCCAGATATTTGTGATTGTTGAAATGTCAGTTTTTGCATCAAAAAACAAGGCAATAAACATCATGATTACAATGAAACTGCTGAAGCAAATCATTTTATTTAAACCACAAAAAAAAACTAATTAGCTCTTCCACTACTTTTTCAGGGTTTGCACCCTCTTAATTTTTGAAATTAAAACCCTAGTAGTGCACTACTCCTACACCAGTAACCGGGAAGAATCTTAACAATAAGCTTAACATAATCTCTAGCTCCTAACTAACATATTCATATAAATAACAAAACTAGCCTAAAGTGGGGGCAAAAGCTTCTTTGCAAACATAGTTTTTGACAAATACCACAGATCCAATCCAGTGAAAGTGACCACAGTGACTCTAAGGTCCCACCAGTTCCTCTCTTTTGCTTTCCTTGCATCTTGTTACTGGAGAGACAAATATTTTTTTAAATGTGCTGTAAATGATGTGGTGGTGCTGATGTGTCTGTCTCTATATGTGGCCCTGTGATTGATTGGGAAACCTGCCTCTCACCCATTTCACATCTGGGATAGGCTCCAGAACACACCTGGACCTAATGAGGTCTAAGTGGTAGAAAGTGAGTTTCACTGCACAAAAACATCTTGAATCATACTGTAGCAACATTTGTTTTCAAAAGTGATGCAAGGCATTTAGACTGCAACAATACCAATCCACTCATGAAGTATGAGTCCATCAAAGCAATAGAGTTGTGTTATGCTCCTTTATGCTGGAGTCCAGGAAATGAACTGTTTTACAGGTTATACACATACAAATTTCATAGTCTCCATTTCTCTTTAGGTGACTGTTATGGTGCTGTAATGGTCAGCATGCTTCCCTGTGTGGGCCACGAGATTATTAAATTCTAGTTTTATTGTTGACACTGGTTGCTCATCTGAGCAGCATGACAAACAGGAACAGAAAGGCATAATAAAGAAATGTGTTTTTCAGGTTGTGATACTGATACTTCGAGTTCTGTATTAAATTTTATTTTGTTTTTTAGAGCCTCGAAATGTAATGGACCACTGTCCATCTCACGCATCGGCTCAAAACAGCTCTAAGAGCCGTTGGGCATGCTGTGCAGGGAGAGGGTGTTTATTTTATACATTATCTACAGTCACAGCTGTGCTTTAGACATTTCGGAGTCTACAATAGCAAATTGCACATTTATAAACTCTAAGCTTTTATTAATTAAATATATTCATTTTGTCTTCTCTTTTTGTGTCTTTTCTGTCAGTCTTGAGCTCCAATAAAGCTTGGAATAAACATAGAAGGCCAAAGCTCTGTAGAGTTTCAAAGGCATTGTGGTGTCAGACAGGCACAGTCCCTTAAAGTGACTGTTAACTAATTCTGTGTGTGCATTGTCTGTGAGTTGTTTGCATTGTGTAAGGCACTGAAAAGCTTCCAGTCTGTGATTAGACACAAAGCGAAAAGTTCACTTGCCAGATGAAGAAAAATCCAGATGGCAGCTTATCTGGGAAGAATAAGTGTGAATCCACAAGAAGTCTTCACAGAAAAAAAAGCATCATGAAATGTTCTTAGATGTTTCTTTTACTTTGTGATACGTGAGCTCTACCACCTCACCTCGGACGTGATAGGGTTCGTTAAAGGATGATGGCTTACTCGCAACTGCCCTTTAGGTGCAAGATGTAATTTTATTTACAGCTCCAAAATGCAGGTCCAGGGTGAAAGTACTCCACACACAAGAACACGAACCGTCCAAAAGCTCATGTATAGTGTATCTCCAATATACAGATGTAGCACCACAATTGCTGGCTCTGTCTCTCTCTGACTCCTCTGTCAATCCACCAGTTCTCTCTCTCAGCGTGAGCCTGGCCACCCTTCTTATAGACTTATAGAAGGTTTCACCTCTCCATAGGAGGAAACCAAACCACAGGTAAGTATACAAAGACTCCCAACTTTCTAAGACCCTTAATTTCCCCAGGCTGTGGGACACTAAGCAGGACCCCTGTTTGTAATATCCTCCTAATAACATATATACATAAATAACACAAGCTGTAACATTTATCACTCTAAGATTTCCCGACCAGGCGATACAAATCCTCACACACATAACAAACTTGGTTTCGCCGGACTTCACGAATAATCTAAGGGAGACAGGAGAGTGGATCAGTCCAGGCTTAGTAAAGTCAATACTTTCTCTCTTAATTGTCTATAACTGTGATGGATTGGAGGATAATGGTGAACACACTGGTAGGGGTTGTTGGCAGAATGATGGAGGTGAGATGTTCTATGGACAGAGAGCAGCGTATTCCAAAGAACCCCAGGAACTGAAAGGCTCACTTAGACTAGATTTCAACACACATGTCCTTCAGTAGATGTGTCCTTCAGTGTGAAAACAGAAAAACCCTTGACGTGACTTGGTCTGAGGACCATGAGTCACTCACTTATCAACATGGATAGGACAGAAGTGTGTCTGTTAGTAGGGGCAGACCATCTGTCTGCCATGGTTATATGTAGACCAGGGGTCGGCAACCTTCACCACACAAAGAGCCATTTGGACCTGTTTCCCACAGAAAAGAAAATACTGGGAGCCACAAAACCCTTTTGACATTTAAATTGAAATATCACTACATGTAACGTTTTTTTTTGCCTTTATGCTATGTAGAATCAAACCATAATGTAATCAATGAACTGGAGAGAGAATAAAATTACATTTCTGAAAAAAGACATTGGGTTGAAGGTTACTTTCAAGTAAAATACTCAATGTCTATTTGAGTCCTTCTTGTATTTATGAAAAGAACAGCAAACATAAATTATCCACCAGCAGCAAACCAAAACTGCCGTCCTGAACAACCCACCTAACAATGAAAAAATATGAATATATGCAAAATAAAATATGTATCATACTTAGTTAATGTGATTTCTGCTCCTGAACCTCAGCGTCTGCATGTCAGAGCTGTATGATGTCACCTTCATCTTTACACAGGATCGTAAGCTGTCATCTGTGAGGCGAGCGCAATGTTTGTTTTTAATAAAGTTCATGTTGGAGAACACCTGCTCACATACATATGTGGATCCAAAGATCGACAGGCTCCAAGCGCATACTTTTTCATGTTGCTGTCAAGCGTTTAAACTTGGATGCCCATATGTCTTTGTCGGCTATGTCGGCCAGTTCCATCTCAAGATCAGGTTGACTCACACCTGCAAATGCAGTCGTGTTCAGTAGGGATGGATCGATGCTTAGGGGAGCGACAGGGAAGGATAATGTGGTTTTTTTCTTCTCTGAACTCACACAATCGTTTCCCAAACGATGTTTGCATTGTGATGATTGCAGAATGTAAATTCATTTATGTTGTGAGCTTGAGAACTCTTTCAAATTATGGAAGTGAGACAGAGAACCTTTCTGTACATCTGAAGCAAGCACTTACAACTTGCGCTCGAATGCCAAAACCTCCTCGAACATGTGCAGGGCTGTGCGTCCTTCCCCTGAAGAGCTGTGTTCAGCGTGTTCAGGTGCGCTGTCATGTCTACCATAAAGTGGAGCTTTTCCAGCGACTCTGGCCGTTCCAGCTCAGGAAAAGTGAGCCCTCTGCTCGCCAGGAAAGTTTTCACTCCTTCCAGACACGCAGCAAAGCGTTTCAGCCACCGGACTCTGTTGTGCAGCAGGAGATCAGAATATGTGCTTTCCAGCTCGTCCAGTAACGAACGGAACTGACGGTGATTGAAACCTTTTGCCATTATTTTATTGACAATCCGAATGACAACATTCATTACTTCTGTGCGTTCCGGAGGAAATGTTTGCGCACACAGTGCCTCTTGGTGCAGGATGCAGTGAAACGTCAGCAGCTTTCTGTCCAGCGACTTCTGCAGTAAAGCTGCAAAACCCTTCAGTGCTCCTGTCATACTTGGTGCCCCATCAGTAGCCACTGACACCAGGTGAGTGGTGTTTATTTCTTTGGCTCTTAAACAGTTCAAGACTCACAGATGTCTTCCCCCTGTGTTTGGCCTTTTAGTGGTATCAACTCAATCAGTTCTTCCTGTGGCCGAGCAGAGTTTCCATACCGGCAGATCAGTGCTATTTGTTCAATATCACCTTTGTCTTTAGACTCATCACATGCAATTGAGTAGGCCACAGCTGAATTGATGTCTTTAATTTGCTGTCTGGTTACGTCTTCTGCCATTTTTATGGTTCTGTCTTTGACAGTCTTTGCAGAGACGGCATCTCCCTGATTTTCTGCACAATTTCACTCTTGTTGTAAAAGTCTGCGAATAGATGTTCTGAAATCTTAATGAAAGATTCTTTTATATATTCTCCATCTGTGAACGACTTCCCGTGGCCAACTATTTCCCGAGCGGCCACAAAACTAGCAAATGTAGCTGAATTTGCAGACTTCATCCACTTCTTGAAATGATTTTTGCTCAGATCAACCTTCTGCATCATTTCCAAAACAGCTTTTTTTCCTCTCATCTCCATCTGGATATTTTTGAGCAAAGGCTGCGTGTTTAATCTGGAAATGTCTTGCGACATTTGACTTTTTTTTGTTTGCTACTTTCTCATTACATATTAAGCAGACTGGTAAACCAGTCTTGTCAACAGTGAAAGCATATGAATCTGCCTACGTAGCATTAAACGTTGTGTTTTCTTCAGACACTTTTCTTTTCTTAGAATTCTCCATAGTTGGCCTACCTGGGGTCGAAAAGTTTAAGAAGTCGCGCGCCGGTGGGCATATTAGCTGTTGTGACGCATATGAAAAGCGACAAAAAACTTTAGCACATTTTATTTAGGTTTTACAAGATCACCAAAATCTTCAAATTTAGAATTACATTTTATTGAATTACATAAGAATTACAACTAACGAACTAAAATACAATACATTTTAATTAAATACTCATTATTTATTTTTCATTTTCATTTTATTTTTCAAGCCACAGGAGCCACAGGGAGAAAAGGGATGAAAGAGTCACTGCAGCAGGCGTGTTTTCTTCAGCCGTTTCACTGTCTTTGTTGCGGTTGATGACGTTGATAGCAGGGGGTGGACCCAAATGCAGACTCGACTACCGCTGAGGGAGTGTTGGTTGTATCAGACGCAGGTGACGTAGCCTCTCCTCAGTGCTGATAATTGTCAGCTTGAGTGGCGCTTGTCGAAGTAGGATTTGTAGCTGTGACAGTATGGACTCGCTTCCCCACCAGGGGGAGCTATTTTGGACTTTGAGTTTGTTCCTCGTTTGTTCCCATACTGGTCTCCCATTCACACCTGTCTGTCATTATCATTACCTGGTCTTCATATACTCCCTTCATTCTGTCATTCATTGCTGGTGTGTCATTCCTGTTCGCTTGGTTCGTTTGTTCTCCCTCTTCCCCGACCTCTAGCTCTACTCAACTTTAGTAAGTCAGTCAGTTTTTCATAGCCTGTTCGTTTTCCTGCTTTGCAGTGTCTTTTGTTTGGTACAGATAACTTTGTTTGTTTTTTCCCGCTTGCGGTGACTTTGTGTTTGTAGACAGTTCAGTTAGGTTCTTTAGAATAACGTTTTGTATTATCCCGCTTTCGGTGAATTTTTGTTTGTAGGATTTTCATAGTTTAGATCATAGTGTTGAATTTGGCCCACTATCGTTTTGTGTTCTTTGTTTATTCCAATTTGTAGTTTCTCCAGCTCAGCTGTGATTTCTGTTTAATAAAATCTTGTTGTGCGGAACTTCAATCTACTGGGTTCATTTGCACCTGGGTCCGACCTCACCTCGTGTCTGGCTCGTAACAGTACACACCAGCCAACATGGACCCAGCATCTGAGCCCGGGGTTGAACTTTCAGCAGCCGCGTCTGGCCCGCCTCAGGTTTCACAGCCAGAGCTGAGTAGATCAGAGCTCGAGGTGGTCAGAGAGACGGCTGAACAGGCTCTCCGACTGAGCCGCCATTTTCAGTCGGAGGTTAGGTTGGCACTACCAACCCGGTTCAGCGGCGAAGCGGCGCAGTGCGAGACCTTTTTGTCCTCGCTTCGGCTCAAGTTCGAGCTCGAACCCCTAACTTTTTGCACTGAAAGGAGGAAGGTCACCTTCACCCTGTCTCAGCTTGAGGGACGCGCGCTGGAATGGGGAATGGCTGAGTGGAACCGTGATGCTCAGTGTTGTAACAGCTTCAAGAAGTTCGCTGAGGAACTTTCCCTTATTTTTAATCCAGCCTCTAGCCGCCGCGTCACCGCTGCCACCATGTTTCGGCTCTCCCAGAGTGAGAGATCGGTGTACGAATACACCATAGAATTCAGGACGCTGGCAGCCCGCCTAGACTGGCCAGAGAGCATATTGGTGGACAAGTTTTACGAGGGGCTAGCCAGTAGGATTAAGGACGAGATGGTGGGGAGCGTTCTTCCCGATTCGCTGCGTGGGTTGATGTCCCTGGCAGCCGCCGTGGATCAGCGTCACCACGAACGGGAACAGGAGCGACGCCTACTGGGAGATGCCAGGAGAACACGGGGCAGTCATCCACCACCAGGAGAGCGCCGGCGGCGATCGCTCGGTCCCGAGGGGTGGCTCAACCCGGAGTGGCAGCTTCCGCGACGTCCATCGGCTCCACCCACACTTGCCCCGTCGACTGGTCCAGTGACAAGTCCTGAACCTGCCGTTGCAAACCCGGAAGAGGAGCCCATGCAGATCGGCAGATATCGGCTCTCGAGTGAGGAACGGAGGAGACGCATGGTCGGGGGTCTGTGCATGTATTGCGGGCAGGGGGGCCACAGGGCGGCAAGCTGCCCCGTTAAACGACAACGCTCACCAGCAGCCCGGGAGACGCTGGTGAGCAGGTCCGCCCAGGTTTCTCCCTCCACTACGCCCTCCATGGAGGTCGTTTTTTCAGCATCCGGTAGGGACCAGACGGTCACAGCCCTGGTGGACTCGGGAGCAGAGGCCAACTTCATGGACCAAGACCTGGTCAACTCGCTGGGACTAACATTACACCGTCTGGTAAGACCGATCACGGTACGGTCTTTTAATAACTGCGTAATTCACTCCATTGACTATCGCACTGAACCGTTGAGGATGACTGTTGCCGGCAACCACCAGGAGGTGCTAGAGTTCAACGTGTTCAGATGTTCTGACTCTCCTGTTATCCTGGGGCTGCCCTGGCTCCAGAAACACGATCCACACGTCAGCTGGGTCACTTGTAAGATTTTAGGCTGGAGCAAGTTTTGTCTCCAGCATTGTCTTTTGTCCGCACCTCTTTCTACTCGCCCTACAGGAAAGGAGGTTAAGTCAGCGGCCGTGGATCTCGCTGGAGTGCCGAGGGAATACCACGACCTAGCGCTGGTCTTCAGCAAGGAGAGAGCCACTTCTCTTCCTCCACATCGTCCCTACAATTGTGGCATCGACTTGCTTCCTGGGACAGCGCCCCCCAAGGGTCGAATCTTCTCCCTCACACAGCCCGAACGTGAGGCCATGGATGAGTATATAAACGGGGCTCTGACGTCGGGCATCATTCGGCCTTCCTCGTCACCGGCTGGGGCAGGTTTCTTCTTTGTTGGTAAGAAGGACGGCGGTCTGCGTCCTTGCATTGATTACAGGGGTCTAAACGCGATTACAGTAAAGAATAAATACCCCTTGCCACTCATCTCGTCGGCCTTCGAGATGCTGCAGGAGGCCACTGTGTTTTCTAAGTTGGATCTGAGAAATGCTTACCATTTAGTTCGAATCAGGGAGGGCGACGAATGGAAGACTGCCTTCAACACACCAAGTGGACATTATGAGTATCTGGTAATGCCATTCGGCCTCACTAACGCTCCTGCTGTCTTTCAGGCCCTGGTCAACGACGTGCTACGGGACATGGTAAATCACTTCGTCTTTGTGTATTTAGATGACATTCTGATTTACTCCCGTTCTCGGGAGGAGCACGTTGACCACGTGAGGGCAGTTCTGTTACGGCTGCTGGAGAATCAGCTCTACGTAAAAGCTGAGAAGTGTGAGTTTCACACCACTAAGACGTCGTTCCTAGGTTTCATTGTTGAACCGGGAAAGGTGGGCATGGATCCCGCCAAGGTGACAGCGGTCACGGACTGGGCGGAGCCCAAGAGTCGCCAACAGCTGCAACGGTTCCTTGGTTTTGCTAATTTTTATCGTAGGTTCATTAAGGACTTTAGTAAGGTGGCAGCCCCTCTGCACGCCCTCACCTCCACCAAAGCAGCATTCCGGTGGTCCCCCGAGGCTGGAGCTGCGTTCGTCAAGTTGAAGAGGCTGTTCACGTCGGCACCCATTCTCCGCCTACCGGACCTGTCACGTCAATTTATCGTGGAGGTGGACGCCTCCAACACAGGGGTCGGAGCCGTTCTCTCACAACGCTTCGAAGACCAAAAGGTACACCCCTGCGCCTTTTTTTCCAGGAGATTAACCAGTGCTGAAAGAAACTACGATGTGGGAAACCGCGAGCTTCTGGCGGTGAAGTTAGCCCTCGAGGAGTGGAGGCACTGGCTGGAGGGCACCACGCTCCCTTTCCTCGTATGGACGGATCATAAGAACCTGGAATACATCAGAACGGCCAGGAGACTAAACGCTCGTCAGTCACGGTGGGCGTTATTTTTTACACGGTTTAATTTCTCTCTCTCTTATCGCCCCGGGTCAGAGAATGTCAAGCCAGATGCACTCTCCAGGCAGTTTGAGAACCCGGAGAGTGAGGAGTCCAGTCCTACAGAGGACTATATCCTCGAACCCACCAGGATCAGAGCAATGCTGTGGGATATCGAGGCCCGAGTTCGTGAGTTCCGCCACACCCAACCAGTTCCGGAGGGAGGTCCTCCACACCGTCTGTTCGTTCCTGTTTGTCTTCGTCCCCAGGTGCTGAAGTGGGGACATGACTCCAGACTAGCCTGTCATCCTGGAGTTTCTCGCACAATCGCCATGATCGCACAACGCTTCTGGTGGCCTTCCATGAGGGTGGACGTCCGCAGATACGTCACAGCCTGCCGGACGTGCGCCACCAACAAGACTTCGCACAGACCGCCGGCCGGCCTGTTACGTCCCTTGCCAGTTCCGTCACGCCCTTGGTCACATGTCTCGATGGACTTCATCACGGGTCTTCCTCCGTCGGCGGGTAAGACCACCATACTTACCATTGTGGACCGCTTTTCTAAGTCAGTTCACCTTGTTCCCCTGACCAAGTTACCGTCCGCTCAGGAGACAGCCCAACTCCTAATTCAGCACGTAGTGAGGCTCCACGGTATTCCCGAAGACATTGTGTCGGACCGAGGACCCCAGTTCGCCTCGGCTGTCTGGAGGGAGTTCTGTGGGACACTTGGAACCTCAGTCAGTCTGTCCTCTGGTTTTCACCCACAAACTAATGGGCAGACAGAGAGGATCAACCAGGAGGTGGAGACTCTCCTAAGGTGCACCATCTCAGCCCAACCCAGGACCTGGAGTGCCCAATTGCCGTGGATAGAATACGCACACAACACACTCCCGTCATTTGCCCTAGGGTGTTCCCCGTTCGAGGCGGCTCATGGATTCCAGCCGCCCCTCTTCCCGGAGCAGGGTCCCGAGGTCGGAGTTTCCTCAATCTCCGCCTACATCAAGCGATGCAGAGCCACATGGACCAGAGTAAGGGCCCAACTGCTCCGGGGTCAAGCACAGGCTGAGCGGTATGCCAATCGCCGCCGTTCTCCAGCGCCCGAGTATAAAGTAGGTGATCTAGTTTGGCTCTCGACGAAGGATTTGAAACTAAAAGACTATTGCAGGAAGCTCTCCCCTAGGTTTGTCGGCCCTTTTCGCATATCTAACATTATCAACCCGGTTTCTGTCAGACTCGAACTTCCCAATAGTATGAGGGTTCATCCTGTTTTCCATGTCTCGTGCATTAAACCTGTGGTCTCACCTGTTTTCTCTTCTCCGGTTGACACCCCCCCCCCCGCCCGCATCATCGACGGGGGCCCGGCTTATACGGTCAGTTCCATCCTCCGGTCCCGACGACGAGGTCGCGGTCTCCAGTACCTGGTGGACTGGGAGGGATATGGACCGGAACACCGCAGCTGGGTCCCCTCGAGGCACGTTCTGGATCCGTTGCTGATCAGGGACTTCCATGAACGGCATCCGGAGGAACCCTCTTAGGTCGCCGGGAGGCGCCCGTGGGGGGGGGGCTCTGTGACAGTATGGACTCGCTTCCCCACCAGGGGGAGCTATTTTGGACTTTGAGTTTGTTCCTCGTTTGTTCCCATACTGGTCTCCCATTCACACCTGTCTGTCATTATCATTACCTGGTCATATACTCCCTTCATTCTGTCATTCATTGCTGGTGTGTCATTCCTGTTCGCTTGGTTCGTTTGTTCTCCCTCTTCCCCGACCTCTAGCTCTACTCAACTTTAGTAAGTCAGTCAGTTTTTCATAGCCTGTTCGTTTTCCTGCTTTGCAGTGTCTTTTGTTTGGTAGAGATAACTTTGTTTGTTTTTTCCCGCTTGCGGTGACTTTGTGTTTGTAGACAGTTCAGTTAGGTTCTTTAGAATAACGTTTTGTATTATCCCGCTTTCGGTGAATTTTTGTTTGTAGGATTTTCATAGTTTAGATCATAGTGTTGAATTTGGCCCACTATCGTTTTGTGTTCTTTGTTTATTCCAATTTGTAGTTTCTCCAGCTCAGCTGTGATTTCTGTTTAATAAAATCTTGTTGTGCGGAACTTCAATCTACTGGGTTCATTTGCACCTGGGTCCGACCTCACCTCGTGTCTGGCTCGTAACAGTAGCTTGCCTTCACTTTCAAGTCAGCTGCTTTCACAAGGGTAATATCTGACCACTGAGGTGTGAGATTCTTCTGCGCATCTGGTGACCTAACATCAACTGTGCTAGACTTGAATGTAGCTCTGTAGCCTAGAAGAGCCATCATTAGATTCCTTTTGTCTCAGGATGTGTTTTGCAGTCCTCACAGTCCTTTCAGCTTTGCTGTTGGCTTGGGGAAAATGTGGGCTTGCCATTACATGTTAGAAATCATAGGTCTTGGCAAACTGTTGGAACTCATGCCCTGTTGGTGACAATGGAGCAAAGTTGGGCAACCCCATCTTGCAAAAAAGGTGCTTAAGTGAGCTTTCACAGCTCCATACCTGGAGAAGTAGTCTACTACAACGAGATAGTGTCTTTTGTTCACTTTGCATATGTCTGCAGCCACTCTCATCCAGGGTCAGCCTCGTAGAGAAGTTGTGACAAAGTGAGAAGCTTCTATTGTGTGACATTGTTTGCAGTTTTCATTCCATGTTTGGAGGTCTTTGCTCATTCCTGGCCACGAAAAACTCATTCTAGCACGTTGGCAGGACTTCGCCATACCCATATGACCATCATGGAGTAATTCCAAGATCTCTTTTCTCAGTCAAGCAGGAATGGCTATCCTATCCGCATAAAGAATCATTTTGTCATATACTGAAAGTGTTTCTCTTACCGCACAGTACCCCTCCCTCTGGAGTAGCCTCCTGCACCTCTTCCACCTCCCCTATAAGGTCCCCATTGACTTGGACCCCATCCTATGTTTGGTGCTCCTGGGCGGTGGCCTTCACTTTGTTCCCAAAGAGGGAGTGGATATAAATCTGGGGTGTGTGGTCTATCTGGAGCAGGCTGCGCCACCATTTGTTTTCCATCTCTACCATGTTTCTTTTTGTCATTGACCTTCTGTCTCACCTCTCCCAGCTGCAACTTGAGCAGTTGAGTTTGCAATTTTTAAAATTCTTTTTCCTCGTCTTTGGCTCTCTGGAGGTGATGTACTAAGTTCCGCTCCCACATCTGAGACTCACTTCCAGGCAGGTCGGGGTTGCTCTGAATACTTTGTTTGACGTTTTCTGGCACTCCCTCCAATACGGCCTGTCTGAACCACTCCTGCTGCATTCCTCCTTTTCCTTAATGGCATCCAGTGTGTTGGGGCTTAAGATGGCAGCTATGTTTGATCCACGTGCATGCATGTGGTGAAGAGCACTCAGAGAACAATGGAAGTTTCAGAATCAGAAATACCACAATAAACCACAGATCAGAGTTTATTACCAATCAGTCGGTGAAGATTGTTACAGTCCAGCCCTCAGAGCGCTGAGGGCTCCAGGTTTTCTGTCTGTCTTGTGATGTCACGTTCTCCCTCTGTGCTCCTCCCCTGCAATTAGTGGTTACACCTGTGTTTAATTTCCTGTTTAGTTCTGTATTTAAGCCTGACCTCTTGTTTCTGTCCTTGTCGGTCCGTCGTAGGTGTTTGGTGTGGGTCCTGTGTTTCCGTAAGTCCTGTGTTTCCTGAGTTCTCTGTTCTGTGTTCTGTGTAGTCTGGCGTTCTGTCTTTCTGTGAGCCTTGTGCCTCTGACCGGAGTTTCTGAGAGTCTGGCGCCCTGGTGAGCCTGTGGCTCTGGCGCTTCTGTGTTCCGTGTTCCGTGTGTCTAAGTCAGTAGTCTGGTGTCCCTGTGTGTTCGGCGCTTCTGTATGTTCTGTTTTGTTTATGTCCAGTGTCATGTGTTATATTAATAGTTTCGTTATCATTAAGTTCTGTCCTCGTCTTGAGTCTGCGTTTGGGTCCACCACCTCTGCCCACATCAGACACCGGCTACCCCGACAGTTCGGGTTTGTAACAAAGATATTAACTTGCAAGATATCTTGTCGGCGATTGGTGATTTCCAAGTCTGTTAGATTCGTTAGGTTGACGCTGATAGTCCTGCGAGTGAGGCTTCTCATGGGGAGACCAATTGCGTAACAAAAGGATGCTCAGAAAGTGGTGGAAAGTGATGGAAACATGGTCAAAGAGTCTGACATGTGGTCGCGGGACGCATTTCAGCTCTTCATAATAAAGCTCCATCTCATCTTAAAGACCTCATCGCTCCTTATGCTCCCAACAGAACGCTTCGTTCTCAGAGCGCTGGTCTGCTTGTGGTTCCTAGAGTTTCTAAATGTAGAACGGGAGGCAGAGCATTTAGCTACCAAGCTCCTCTATGCGGAACCAGCTTCCAGTTCAGGTTCGAGAAGCAGACACCCTCTCTAGTTTTAAAACTAGGCTTAAAACCTTTCTTTTTGACAAAGCGTATAGTTAGAGATGGTTCTGGTCACCCTGAACCATCTCTTAGTTAAGCTGCTATAGACTTAGATGCTGGGGGACGTGTTCTGTTGCTGCTTGTTTTGTTGTGGTTGTGTTCTTTTCTCTCTTCTCTATCCCCTCACCCCATCCGGTCAAGGCAGATGTTCTCCCACACTGATCCTGGGTCTGCTGGAGGTTTCTTCCTCTATAGAGGGAGTTTTTCCTCCACTGTTGCTATTAAAATGTACAATTTATTGATTGGCTCCAATTAAAAACTGCTCTATGTGGGAATTGTTGGGTTTAGTTGTGTAAGGTCTTAAAACCTTACTTGTAAGTGCCTTGAGATAACTGATGTTGTGAATTGGCGCTATATAAATAAAGTTGAATTGAATTTAGAGGTCACTAAAGTCCATTTGGGTGACATTGTATGGAAGGAGCAATAACTAGCACAGGTTGTGTTGGAGGGTGCGCCAGTGACTTTATCAAATTAGAGGTTTGAGATGGAAATAATATACTGTCACTAAACAATACTTGATATTTAGAGTCAAAAGACAAACGATTTAGCTTCTCTCTTTTTTCCAGACGTGCGACTGTAACTAACAATCGCAAGACCAGCAACATGGAGACCTGCTACTGTATCTATTTTAAATTTATTATTTGCTGTCACAGACACACACACACACACCCTTTATTGATGCCAATATGAAAGAAGATGCCATCATCCATTACATGCTGCCATTTTGCCTGTGGCTCCACAGACAGCATCAGGTTAGAGAGGATGGTCTTTTGTCTCGCATTAACAACTCAAGAGTTAGGAGGGTGATCCCAGCATAATCAATCAAGCCTAATTGGCCTGAGCCAGGAAAAGATGCTGTGTAAGCATATTGTTGATTCCCAGAGATAAAGAAGTACAGTAACATGTCTCTGTGAGTAGGTGGTAAGAGTTCCGCCCAGGTGGACTAAGGAAGGCCTCTCATATGTTTCTTTTTTAAAGTTGCCTGTGATAAAGAGGTGGTGTTGATGTGACAGGGTGTGTAGGAAAACCTGTAAAGTATCAGTACATTTAACTTGGAGAAGGGTTTGAATAACTTTGACTGACGTTACTAAAATTCGGAGAACTGTAGCTCTAAATCACTACTCCTGATGCTTGTGTAATGTGTGAATGTGAAAGCGTGTAAAGTTTAAATCAAGACAAACACAGTGATGGACAACCCAGTTATAATGTGGGCATATAAATAGAAACAATAGGAGGCAGTTAGAGACATAAAGTTGGTATAGTTAGTACAACAACCTGGAATGTGGCACAATGAACAACATGCAATGTTCAGCAGAGAAAAAACATGGAGGTGGGAAGCATGGTGGGATCTGGGACATGCCTCAAACAGTCAGAGGCTTGATGAGCAGTGGCCTGATGAAGACCTTGTCAAAATAAGAGCGTGTATTAGACGTCTCATACATAAAACACCCCCCCATAATACATGCCACTGATTTTATATAATTATTGATAATATTATTAAATATAGAAACATTACCTAGTTTCACAGGAGCATGACAGCAAAAAGACCGAAGAAATAAAACGTGTAAAATGTCATGATCAATAGCAAAGCAGTTAAAGAGGGAACGAAGCAGGACAGGAAGGAGGATGATAGAAGCTGACGGCAGCATGTGAGGCCAATGCATTTGTCATGATTACGTCCTTCTCCTGTCACCGTGGCTTTCCTGACTTAGCATCAGAATGTTAAACACCCTCGATGTAGAGCCACAGACACCTGCTGTACCACAGCCACAGCATTTCTACTATCATGAATAATGTGAGGCCATACAAAGCAAATAGTTGTGTGTTTGCGTGTGTTTGTGAGGACTGTAAAACATTTGGACGCCTGTGAGGGTGGACACAGTTTAGGAAACACAAACAGTTCTGGATCTACCCATAAAACATCTGTTATGACCCAGATTGATATTTATAACCTCATTCACTGGTTTGTCACTTTATAGCCTAGTTACAGAGTGGGCCCAGGCAGAGAGCAGGCCATCGCCTTGTGTAACAGTAAAAATATTAGCAAACCAATTAGCCAACTTCACTGTGACATCACTTGTTCTTCATGGCCATTTAAACTACAGCTGATCAGCCTGAAGTTCAGTTTTGGGGCTTGTCTGTCCCCAATGCCTGCACTTTTAGAAGTGAAATCTTGCTCTTTGAAATAAACAGTGAACTCATTGTCCCAGGTCATGCCGTCGTGGGGTTGTATAGCAACCTGGGTTAGATTCCGGGGGTCGCTCAGGTGCCTTTCAGCCTACAGTCCAAAGACATGCAGTCCGGTTAAGTGGACACAGGTAGGTGTGAGTTGCAACCTGTCTCTTTCTCAAGAGGCTCGTTGGATGTGGAGAGACTTTTCTGTTCAAAAGAGCTTTGACCTCAGGTGCTGCATTAATTATTCAGAATGCTGTAAATGTACCTCTCAATAATTGGGCTTTTGCTTAATGGCCGGAATCTGTCTACTACTATTGCAATACTACAGTCTAGTGTCAGTGTCACCACATTAACCTGTGATGTGTCCTGTCAGGCACAACGCCTGGTGGGATATACTGTGTTTGTCTCTCCTCCTAGATACAAGAGCCGTTATGAACGTTTTATTAAATAAACAGCCTAAAACTGAGAAAGTGGGTTTGGTGTTTTTGGGTCCTTCCAACAATCAACAACAATTCAACAGTTTTGTAGTAGATATACTTCAATGTTTTACTTCAGGGTTATTGTCCTTCACCACACAACTTCCAGCCACGCTGATTTTCTCCTGCACGTTACTTTGATCAGCTTCAGAAGTATTCCTCATCTCCACAATGCCAAGCTGAAGCCGAAAAGCAGTCCCGAACCACAAATCCCACCCAATATTGCCCCCCCCCCACCGCCCTTTACTGTTGAGACGACGTTTTTATTATGTCCCTGCTTGTTTCCCTGTTGTACACCATAAAGCTGCACTATATGAACCAATCCACTGAAACTATCTCACCAAGTCACTACATTTGAAATCGTGTCTACTGGAGGCTGGAGGATCCATGACCTGTTCTAACACCAGATTTCCAGCCTGTTGGGCAGGTGACTGATACTTCACCCAGCCTGGATACTCTTTTATTCCTATCAGCATCCTCACTGCTGGATCACCCCACCCAGTCGTCTGCCAAATGGGAAGCTGTTCCTGGGTAGGGGGTTTCCATGGCGACCAGCCTTAACTTCTGATGTGTCAAGCTGACGCTGCGCACAGACAGTTATGCACAGGTGTCACAGCTTTCAGTGGTGAACACTACTGTCAAGCTGAGGTTAAGATGCTGCTTCAATATGCTGCTAACAACAACTTTACAGTGAGACAGCTCACACATCCACACACTTATGGCTTCCTGCCATAGTATCAGCGTCTCCTCATACTACACATTAGGGTGGCAGGTGGGCCCATTGTGACTGTATGGTTGGGTGTTTCCTGTTATTATAATATGCATATTATTTGGCTTATACACCCCAGAGCCAAAAAGGAGGAAGGCAAAAAATGCAATGGCAATATTTGAGAACATGTATTTACTAAAGGACCAGATATGTGCCAAATATATGAGCCACTGTGTAAACTACAGTGTCATCTGCCTCCACACTTTAAAGAGACAAAAAGCTTTTCTCCATCATTTCCATCTTTCTTAATTTCACGCAGACCCCTCCTTTTCATGGGCAGAGGGATTATGTCATCATGTGTGGAAGAGGATGCAGACCAGGCTTATTCTGTCTTCATGCTCTTGCTGCCACCCTGTGGTTCACAGCCAGTAATACATCAAAGGATTTTTCTACTACAAGTTGAACAACAAAAAACCTTTATTTGACATTTTGCCATAATAGAAAACGTTATAACCCTTGAACATGAAACTATGTTATTTTATATTGGTTTATTAATTTGCTGATGGTGCAGTAGTAGTCTGACAAGTATTTGTATTGGAAGTTAAGCAGTCTTGCAAGCAGTCACTTTGAGGTCTTTAATAACCTATGTTCATTGTTTTTTATAACTTTAGACATGCAGGGTTCAAGGATTCGGGTTGGCTGAGTCAAGCAATGGCGACAAAGTACACGTCGAAACATCTCAAACAAACTGTGCATGGTCTGTTATGACATGTGCTCCACAACCATTCCAGCCATTTTTGGTTATGTGGCAACAGTGGATTAAGGGACGGACACTCAACATCTGAACTGCTTTAACGTCATAACGGGAGATGCTGTAGACTATCCCAGCTGTCTGGGGATCACATCACAGGAGGAGAGAGAGTGGTAGTGACAAATATTTGCTACATCATGGCCTTTAATAATAA
Organism: Macropodus opercularis; assembly: GCA_030770545.1. Classification (NCBI taxonomy): domain Eukaryota; kingdom Metazoa; phylum Chordata; class Actinopteri; order Anabantiformes; family Osphronemidae; genus Macropodus; species Macropodus opercularis. The sequence goes on from CM061103.1 coordinate 16,357,846, forward strand.
CAGTTTAAACTGATGATAACAAGCATAACAAAATAGAACAAATATAAGATATGCTGTAATTTCATATTATTATCTTTGAGTCCATTAAAATGTGGAAGACTTTCAAATAGCAAATAAGTTTTGCAAATGTATTTCCAATTAGAATATAAAAAATCTTAACCGTGTGTGTGTGTGTGTGCTTTTTTAACAAAATCAAATCAGTTCAGTTTATTTATACGGCACCAATGCACCCAATCAAGGCACGTTACAAAATAGGTTTAAGACCTTACAGGAATAAAAAAAAAAAAAAAAACACAAAATCCCTCTTGAGCAAGCTTTTTAATTCATAAATAAATGAATACATTTTAATTACATTTTTAATTTTAATTGCAAAATAAATTCAAAATAATAAATCAAAATAAATTCGAATAAAATGAAAACTAAAAGACTTTAAAATCACACAAGCCAATATTTTATTCACAATAGAACATAGATAACATAACAATTGTTTAAAATGAGAAACTTTACACCTTTATCCAGTAAATACGCTCATTTCAAAACTAATGCCTGCAGGTCTCTAAATAGTTGGGATGTGAGCAAGCTGAGAAAGCAGGACATTTTGAAAAGTTTCAGTTGGGAGAACATCTAACAAATAATAATTAAGTTAATTGACTTCAGGTCTGTAACGTGATCAGTCTTAGAGAGGTGAAGTCTCTCAGAAGTAAAGATGGGGAGAGGTTCTCCAATCTGTGAAAGACTACGTAAAAAGATTGTGGAAAACTTTAAAAACAACGTTCATCAACGGCAAACTGAAAAGGCTTCGCAAATCTCATCATCTACAGTCGTAACATAATCAAAAGAGAAACTGTAGAAATCTGATACATTGATGGAAATTGTATTTATAGACCTAAGCTAATTCGTGTGGGTTTCGCTCATTTTAAATTGATTCAATTTATTTTCCACTGTGCCACTTATTAGATATCATGCATATGCTGGATGGCAGTGGCCTGTGTATACTGTACAGTATATTTGGCACCTTGTCTTATTCTTACTAAAAAACACAATGTGCAGAAAGTAAAGCTGTAACAAAACAAAATTGAAATAAGGCCAAAGACCTCTATTGGATGCCTGTGGTCCTCACGCCTTCCGACGACATCCAGAAACCACTGTCTGTAAACACAACCTGCCATCTGCAGATGCCAACTAAAGCTCTATCATGCAAAAAGGAAGCCATACAATTGCAAGAAGTATGTGAACACTACATGGATTTCTGCATAAAACACACTAGTTTGAGTTTACTGTTCTCCAGAAGCATTGATGTGAACCATGCCTCACACTAAAGACTCTGAGAAGACCTACGATCAAGAGTTGTTGACTTGAAGCTGGAAAGGTTTACAACAGTATCTGTAAAAGCCTTGATGTTCATGTGTCCACATTCAGCACTGTTGCTACACTAAGAGTCCGGGTGCTGACCAGACGTGCCTGCAGTCCAGATCTTTCACCTATAGAGAACATTAGGCGCATCATTAAATGAAGAATACGTCCAAGATGACCAGAAACTCTTGAGCAGCTGGAAGCTTATACCAGTCAAGAATGGAACCAAATTCCAAAACCAAAACTCCAGGAACTCATGACCTTAATGCCCAGATGTCTTAAAACTCCTTTGGAAAGAAGACGAGAATCACAGTGAAATGCCCCTGTCCCAACTGTTTTGAGGCCTGTAACAGGCTTCAAATTTGAAATTAGCTTATTTACCTGATGAAAGTGTCAAATGTGGTAGTTTGGTGCTCAACCCCTGGAGGGCGCTCTAGCCCCTGCTCTTCTTCTTTGTGTTCACTTCTTGGTTCCTCTCATGTGAAATTGTGTTTTCATCTGTTTGTGATTTCCCATGTGTGTGTATTTAAATTCCCCATTCTGCTACGTTTGTTGTCGACTTGTTGGTATTGGTAACATCTGCCCTGATCCCTGACTTGTTTTGTGTAATTGTCTGTGCGAATGTTTGCGTCATTGTCGTCGCTGTTGTGGCTTTGGTGTTGTTTGTGTTGGACTGTGTACCAACTCGATAGCATCACCTGGGTTGTTTCTGGTTTTCCTTTTCATTAACTACCATATCATATCATCGTCCCAATTAGTTCCTGTATTACAGTAATTTTCTGTTGTGTGAGTATTTAGCTTCACGTTTGTTTTTACCCCAGTTTGTCTTTTGTCTCCCCTGTTTGTTATCCATGTTCATCGTGAAAATATTACTTAATAGAATGTGTGTTTGTGGGTCGTCCATTATGCTCTTCCTCCTCAGTTTGTTAGATGGGCTTACACTTTAAGTTAATCAGCCCCTTAGTTCTGTCCCTGAGTATGGAGACAAGTTAAATTAGATTTGGCGTCACCAAGTGGTGACCAGTGGTGCCTTCCAGTGAGTTCTGGGTACCTTAGACTTAGTATTTGTTAAGAGTCAAGTTTTGTAACATAAAATTTCTCAGTTTAAACATTTGTTCTGTTATTTAGGTTCTATTGTGAATAAAATACTGCCTTGTGAGATTTGAAAGTCTTTTCCTTTTCATTTTATTCAAATTTTGGAATTCGGGTAGTAGTTCAACTGTATAGCACCAATTCACAACATCATCATCAGTTATCTAAAGGCACTTTACAAATAAGGTTTAAGATGTGACACAACTAAACCCAATAAATCCCACATAGAGCAGTTTTTAAACCAACACAACCTGAGCTAGTTATTGCTCCTTCCATACAATGTCACCCAAATGAACTTTAGTGCATCCTCTAAATTCAATTCAATTCAGCTTTATTTATATAGCGCCAATTCACAACATCAGTTATCTCAAGGCACTTTACAAGTATGGTTTTAAGACCTTACACAACTAAACCCAACAAATCCCACATAGAACAGTTTTTAATTGGAGCCAATCAATAAATTGTACATTTTAATAGCAACAGTGGAGGAAAAACACCCTCTATAGAGGAAGAAACCTCCAGCAGACCCAGGATCAGTGGTAGAACATCTGCCTTGACCGGTTGGAGTGAAGGGATAGAGAAGAGAGAAAAGAACAATAACAACAAGCAGCAACAGACTCAGGCAGGATGGTTGGACCAGCAGCTGAACACTGAGACACACGACTCTGAGTCTGACGATACCTGGAGATGAGAATAGAGAGAGACAGAAAGAGAGAAACACAACTAGGAGAGAACAGAGACAAAGTTAGTCACATGTGGACATGGAGGCATGTTAGTGGACAGAATAGATAGAAAACCAGAGGAGCTCAGTGAATGAAGGAGGTTCCAGCATCTAAGCCTGTAGCAGCTGAACTAAGAGATGGATCAGAGAAACCAGAACCATCTGGAACCATCAGCTTTGTCAGAAAGGAAGGTTTCAGCCTAGTTTTAAAGCAGAGAGGGCATCTGCTGCTAGAACCTGAACTGGAAGCTGGTTCCACATAGAGGAGCTTGGAGCTAAAGGCTCTGCCTCCCGTTCTACAGGTAGAAACTCTAAGAACCACAAGTAGACCAGCTCTGAGAAGCAAGGTTCTGTTGGAGCAGAAGGAGCCATGAGGTCTTTAAGATAAGATGGAGCTTTATTATAAAGAGCTTTGTAGGTGAGGAGAATAATTTTGAATTCTATCCTAGATTTGACAGGACAAATGTGATGTCTCTTCCTGAGTCCAGTCAGACTCTGGCTGCAGTATTTGAATTAACTGGGTCAAAGATGAAACCAAGGTTCCTACAGTGGAACTTGAAGCTAATGTTATGTCATCCAGAGAAACAATCTGATTCAATAATGAGTCTCTGTGGTTTTTAGCACCAATTATAATAACCTCACTTTTATCTGAATTTAGTTGTAGGAAGTTACGGGACATCCAGGATTTGATGTCTGTTAAACAAGTTTGACTAATTGGTTTGTTTCCTCTGGGTTCATAGACAAATATAACTGAGTATTATCTGTTTTCATGAATTGAGTTGTTTCCTAATAATATTAAAGAGAGGAGACATGTAGAGACTGAAAAGTATGTGACCAAGCACAGAACCCTGTGGAACAACAAAGCAAATTCTTGTGTTGTCATGATCGGCAGCTTTGCCCTCCGGACACTCTGCCACTATCCCTGCCAGCTTGTTTTCACCTGTGTCTCGTTTTCATGACCACGGCATTTAAGCTCCGTTCCCTTGTTCCCAGGTCGCCCTTGTTTACTCTTGCCTTGCACGTCCATGTTGGCTTATGTTTCCACGCTCTGGCTCATGTTGTTTTTCCTCGCTCACGGAACCTGGGATCTTCACAAACTCCGTCATTGTGCGCTCACAGAACCAACTTCCCCATGAACTTGGACATTTATTTAGTCGTCAGGGTAAGTGTTGGAAGCCCTGCTTCGACCTTGTTCCTCTACAGGAGAGTAGCCGGCTAACGGCTAAAGCGGCGCTTTATTTTTAAGGCTGTGGATTGTGTTCTGACTTCTCCTTTAGTTCTTGTGTCCTTTGGCTTTTTGTTTTGCTCACATGACCTGGTATCCTTATTTTTGAACCAGGTGATCAGGACCATTTTCAACCTGTTTGCCTCGATCCCGGAAATCCCAGACGCCCAGGTCCGACTTTCCACCCTGGACTGGGTTACTGGGCATTACACCACCTGCCCCTGGCTAAAGGAGCATGAGAGGTTTCCTGGACTGCTTGCCATGCAGGTCATGCTGCGAAAGAGGTATGCGCCACAGTCAGCCTCCACGACTCGTCCACAGCCACAGTCTGAGCCCACGCCCCGTCCACAGTCTGCCTCACGGCCAGAGCCCACGGCCCGTCCTCAACGAGCCCCCATGCCAGCCTCACATTCAGCACCCCTGCCTGCTGTCTTCTGGTCAGATGAGCATGGAATCCTGCAGTTCCATGCTCATCCCCCGCTCCTCACCTCTTCGGAGGCCCGGTTCATTTGGAAGGAGTTGAAGGCCCAGTCGGCTCCGCGCCTCACTTTCTTCTCAGCAGGACCGTACGTTTCGTTTCCTCAGTTCCTTACCTACTGGGCCTCTCTTCGGACCCGCTCCCATTCTGACCATGCTCCACCACGCCACGCCGACCCTGACCATGCTGCTCCACGCCACGCCACTCAGTCCATGCTGCTCCACGCCACGCCACTCAGTCCATGCTGCTCCACGCCATGCCGAGCCTGCTGCATCACGCCACTCAGACCATGCTGCCCCACGCCGAGCCTGCTGCCCCACGCAGCCTGTCAACTTCCAAGTCTCGCCGTAGGGAACGGAGGGAGGCGGTGGCCCTGTGGAGACAATCCTGGAGTGACGCATGTTTTCCAAGGCCCCTTCAGTGGCTTAGGATGGAGGATGCCCTCGCCATGCTCTCCGCCGACTGCCTAGAGGAGACTTCAGTTTCCCCACCTGCCTCTAGTCCTACTCTCACAACCATAGTCTCAGCAGCAGACTACCGCTCACACCCGGCTGATCCTGTCTCCTCTGCTCCCATGCTGCTCATTCTACCATCTCCATCCCCTGCCTGCCTTGCAGAGTCCACCTACCCAGGGGACACCATCTCGTCCAAGTCTGTTCCCTACGTCCCAGGGGAATTAATCTCGTCCATGCCAGTCTACTCCAAACCAGGGAAGATAGTCGGTTCCACAGACACAGGTTTGATGCGGGAGACATGAAAAACCGGATGGACCCTCATAGCGTCCAGAAACAGGATTAATTATTTTTACAATTCGAAAAGGACCAATAAAGCGAGGGGAGATCTTGCTATTACAGTCTTTTAGTTTCAAGTCTAATGTTGATAGCCAAACCTCTTCCCCAACGCTGTATTCAGGAGCAGAGGAGCGGCGGCGATTAGCATATTGCTCTGTCTGCTTCTGACCACGGAGTAGCCAGGAGCGAACTCTGGTCCATGTGGCCCGGCAGCGCCGGATAAAACCAGAGATAGAGGAGACTCCGGCCTCAGCCCCCTGCTCCGGAAAAAGGGGCTGCTGAAATCTATATGCCGCCTCGAAAGGAGAGCAGCCCAGGGCAAACGACGGGAGGGTGTTGTGGGCCTAATCAATCTACGGTACATGATGTGCCCAAGTGCGGGGTTGAGTTGAGGTGGTGCAATGCAGAAGGGACTCCTGGTTAATCCGCTCCGTTTGTCCGTTGCTTTGGGGGTGGAAACCTCAAGACAGACTGGCGGACACTCCTAGAGCACTGCAGAACTCTTTCCATGTGGCCGAGGCAAACTGTGGTCCCCTGTCCGAGAGGGGAGTCTTCTGGAATTCCATGGAGTCTGACCACATGTTCGATGAGCAGAAGGGCGGTCTCTTTTGCCGAGGGGAGTGGAACGATGTGAACCAATTTCGAGAAATGGTTCACGATGGTGAGGATGGTGGTTTTACCAGAAGAAGGTGGAAGAGTAATAAAGTCGATGGAGATGTGCGAGCAGGGGCGGGAGGGAACTGATAGAGGGTGAAGGAGAACCGCCGGGGAAAGGTGCGACATCTTGCTGATGGCGCAGACACAACAGGCCGATACCTTAGTGGGGTCCATCCCCACTCTGCCTGGCTCGACCACAAAACCTAGAAAATAAGTCTTTATCGTATGAAATTCACACTTCTCGGTTTTCACGAACAACTGATTTTCCAATAAACTAAGTAGCACCGCTCTCACATATTCCACATGCTCCGCTCTTGAGCAGGAGTAAATGAAAATGTCATCCAGGTAAATGAACACAAACTTATTCACCATGTCTTTCAGAACGTCGTTTACCAAGGCGGTGCATTTGTGATTTGCAACTGCAGGTGCATTTGTGAAACCAAATGGCATTACTAGGTACTCGTAATGCTCATTGGGCGTATTAAACGCAGTTTTCCACTCATCCTCCATCCTCTAACCAAATGATAAGCGTTCCTGAGGTCCAGCTTAGTGAATACCTAAGCTGACGAGATGAGTGGGAGTGGATATTTCTTCTCTTGCTCCCTCTATCCCTCGGGATCGCGGTGAGGTCCACTGCGTCTGGAACTGGTGTCTGCCCTGCCGGGACGTTTGAGAGAAGTGCAGAGTGAACACAGTTACTCATGCAAAACTCGCTCCAGCCCAGGATCCTGCAGCTGGGCCAGCTAATATGAGGATCGTGCCTCTGAAGCCAAGGCAGTCCCAAAATCACTGGTCAAGTGCGGAAGCCGTTCCCGGGGAAGGAGGCTGAACATCTCCGAAGCTAGGCGGTTGTGAAGCTAGCAGGCGACGCGGACGTTGACGCTTGATGCTGAGCCGCTCTCTGGATTGGGCGAGTCCCGCCCACAGACCTCGAAGAACCGGTGACAGGCAGCTGACTCCCGGAACCCCTCCAGCAGACGATGCTCCTGGCCCCGCTCTCGGAAGCGCTGGTCCACTGCAGCCGCCAGAGAAGCGAGCTCCTGAAGGGAGGTGGGGAGGACACTTCCCACCATTTCATCCTTGACCCTTCCTGCCAGACCTTCATAATACTTGTCGCAGGGAATGCTCTCTGGCCAGTCTAGCCGGGCGGCAAGCGTCCTGAATTTAATTGTATACTCATACACTGAACGTCCCAGCTGAGAAAGCCGGAACATGGTAGCGGCCGCCACACGGCGGTGGGCTGCAGGGTTAAATATTAGGGAAAGCTCCTCTGAAAACTTCTTAAAGCTAGCGCAGGAGTCTGCGCATCGATCCCACTCTGTCATTCCCCACTCTAGCCTTCTAACTGTGTGAGCGCAAAACAACTTTCTTTCTTTCTGTGGAAAAGGTAAGTGGCTCGAGCTCAAACTTGAGTCGTATGGAAGAGAGAAAAGTATCTCACCGTGCCGCTTCGCTTCGAAGAGATTGCTCTGCAGTCTCCCTAACCCCCTCAAGCTCGACTCTATTAAGCTCCTGCTGTGAAGCCCGCGGAGCGCCAGAAACGGCAGCTGAAGTATCAGCTCCGGGTGCATTTGCTGGGTCCATGATGGCTGGTGTGTTCTGTTACGAACGTGAACGAGAAGTGCTCGGACCCAGAAGCAAATAAACCCAGAGGGACACACTCAGTCTGAGTACAGAAACTAAACAAAAATTCACAGCAGAGCTGGTAGGTAAAGATACTAAATTTAGACATACTATAACAAAAAACGCTGCAGAGCCAATCAAACTACGAAAACAATTAAACCCTAAACTTACTAACCAACAAAAAACTAACATTAATCTATGAAACACAAAATCGCTGCTAGGAGAGCAAACCAAATGAGCATAGCAAGGAAGACACACCAGCACAGAACGACCAACCTGGGTGAATATAAATGTTCTGGTGATGATGTAATGAACAGCAGGTGTGCAGACAAGGTACGGCAACCGAGGGGGAGGCGAACCAGAAAAAACGCCTCCCATTGTCACACATGGAGCCAACCTACTCTGATTGCCACGTATATTTTTGCATACAAGGAATTTGTTTTGATGTCATAGCTTTTAGTATACAAGACAGCAATGACACACAGAACAATTAAAAAAAAAATCAACAGACAACAATAATAGATATTATGTACATGTGCTAAAGGTAAAAATAGACAGTTTAAAAATAAAATAATTTTAACATTAGGGTCCTGCATATACCAATCAGTACAACTTATTAAATATTTTTCATATAAATTCTCAAAAATGTATTTGTCCGAACTAATTGCTGTAATAGAGTTTGCATGTTCTCCCCGTGTCTGCATGGGTTCTATCCGGGGTCTCTGGTTTCCTCCCACAGTCCAAAGACATGCAGTTAGGTCAATTGGAAACTCTAAATTGCCCGTAGGTGTGAGTGTGTGCGTGACTGTGACTTGTGCGTCTTTATGTGTGGCCCCTGCGACAGACTGGCGATCTATCCAGGGTGAACCCTGCCTCTCACCCATAGACAGCTGGGATAAGCTCCAGCACGCCCACGACCCCTGTGGGGAAGAAGATAGAATGAAGATGAATGAATGAATGAATAATTGCTGTAATATATAGTAACATGACCAACAGGGTGACACTGATGTGTGTACTGATTTTGGTGACAGGACAGTTATTTGTCACAATACATTTTCTCCAAAACTAAACACGTTTTGTGTTGGAAACACTACAGCTACATCTTTCCATGGACTTAATACAGAATGGCACTTGTTTGTTGTTTTTTGTAGGTTTACCTTAATGTGATACTTATAATTGGTCTCATTGCAATGTTTGAATGGGTCAGAAACTTTCCATCTTTATCAGAGTCCCAAACATTAGGCCTTGGTGTTGTTAGTGTGTATTCATTCCAGGACAAATTAACCAATATAGCTGTTTTGTGTAATCTCCTCTGTCCTCCAGCTGTCATGGCAAGGTCTTAGGCTGAAAATGCCTACACAGCCATGTAGGGGTAGACCTGTCCCTGGCTGTCTTTATTGTACACTCAGGCCATAGGGCAGCACCTACTAGATGAAAACGTACAGTACTGTGCAAAGGTTTTAGGCAGGTGTGAAAAAATGCTGTAAACAAAGAAAGCTTTCAAAATTGAAGTGTTAAACATTTATTTTCATAAATGGACTAAATGCAGTGAATGAACAGCAGTGAAATCTAAACCACATCAGTATTTGCTGTGACCACCCTTTGCCTTCAAACAGCAGCAGTTCTTCCAGGTTCACTTGCTCACAATGTTTGAAGGAACTAGGCTGTAGGTTGTTCCAACATCTAGAGAACTAACCACAGATCTTCTGTGGATGTAGGGTTTCTAAATCCTTCTGTCTCTTTACTATCCCAGACACACATGATGCTGAGATCAGGGCTCTGTGGGGCCAAGTATCACTTACAGTACTTACATTACTGACGTAGGAACCAAAATGATTTGATTTACATTTTTCTCAATTCACTGCATTTTGTAAATTGACAAAAATAAACTATCATTATTTATATTTCTGAAAGCATCCTTTGTTTACAGCATTGTTTCACACCTGCCTAAAACGTTTGCACAGGGCTGTATTTCTGTGTTACGCTTTTAACCAGTGGACACAAGTCCAGAACAAAAAGTTCAAAACCAGCTCATTTTCTGGTGTTTTTCTGTGCATTCTATGCTTTGGTTTAATCTGCACATCAAGCGTTGTTTACTTCTCGTAGTGAAATGCGTCAAAACAGAGAGATGCCAATGTTTGTTTTTCCATAGACTCACACGTTTACTTCACAAGTGACTGTTAAAATGTCTCATGCAGAAGAAGTAAGTGAACCCCAGTCCTCTAAGACGCTTGAATACGTCTAATGAAGACCATTTGTTTTTCAGCATCATCTGTCACATCTCTTTGTCTGACAACAGAATCCCTCCACCACCACCACGCTTTCCATTCGCTGGAAATACTGGGATAACATAACATTTATATGGGTATTTTCATGATAGAATTTAACCATAATGATAATAAAAAAATGGAAATTAAGGTTATCTATGATACCAGCATAAAAAGTACCACAATACCAACAAATAAAACATTGGTTGAAACAAGTTAGTGAGTGGTTATAGTGTGACACAGGGCTACAGAGGGACACACAACAATGTGATACAGACTTTCTCCACCGACTAACAGTTTTTTATATTTGAATCCATTGTGGGGCTCAAATTAATTTGCAGACGCCTGGTGTTACTCATCACTCCCCCTAGTGCCCTGGAGCTCTTCCAGTCTCATTGCAGCATGTCCTTTGTTCGTCCTTTGTGACTGTTCTGTGACTGGTCTGTGTACCTGCTTGTCACTCACCTTGACCACACACCCGCAGGCAATTTCCATATTACTCACTTTCTGTTTTCTTTTCCTCTGCTCCTTCTGAATCAAGGCTATGACATCTCCCTCAGTGGATTTGGCAGAACATCTGAAGAATTGCTCTGATGGATGATGTTCTTAGATAAAAGCATAAATCAAAAGTGATAACATCCATGAAGCATAAGGGGAGGGAACCAACAACTATAAGAACAACCTGTCAGTTATTTGATGAGCATCTAATGCATATCTTTTATTCATAGTCATTTGCATAGTGGTTCCAGATATGGCTAAAATAAGAATAGTATGATATGCATAGTAACTCCCTGGCTTTCAGTTTTGCTCACACATATTCACAGAGACAAACTCTGTGGATTTGCTTGGATTGGCCTAAATTGAAAGTGACATGCTCATTTTCGAGCACTGCAGAGGGAGTGGCCTCTCCAGTTCAGCAATGTGAACTGTCAGAAATGCTCAAGGATTCCCCTGTAGGAGAAATCCACTGCACCCTGAATGGCTCAAACGTTTTGTAATTTCGTTGCTAAGGTGCCGCAGCCATTGAAGTGTGTGTATACCTTCAGTGGTGTCGAATAGGAGAAGTCAGCCCTAAAGGAAGACACCAGCTAATAAAGTTTGGTCTGTTGAGCAGTGCTCTGTATGCGTACGCACACACACAGACACACACTTCAACATACTTATGAAGACGATGTATGTCCCTCACTCCAGCCATCACAGCTAGATGTGTAGCTTTAACCTGATCTTTATTCTAATATAAATCTCATTAACCCTTGTGCAGCCTTCGAGAGGTCAAAACGACTCCACTATAAACTAGGGGGCGCCAAAGCTCAAACATACACAAGGGTTGGATAAAACCTTTGTGGGTGTTACATCCAAGCAATGAACACGTGTGGGTCTATGATGAACAAGTTCATCCAACCGTTCATCTAGATGAAGCGTGTTGTGATTTATCGTCTGTCTGCGGCTGTTTTATCCAACCCTTGTGGGGTTTTTGAGCTTTGAGCCCCCTGTTTTCATTTTGACCCCTCAAAAGCTACACAGGGGTTAAACAGTCTTTGGCATTGAAAGGAAAAAATAATAAAGATAATAAACACACACACACACACCATCACACAAGACACATAAAGGAACAATCTGTTACGGTCTAAAAGCGAGCGACAAATTGAGGACCCCTGTCAGAAACGATATCCTCAGGCAAACCGTGTAAATGGAAAACATGCTCGACCAGTAGCCGGGCAATTTCGGAGGCAGTCGGCAGTTTGGGCAGGGCAACAAAATGCACCATCTTTGAAAACCTGTCAACAATAGTCAAAACAGTGGTGTGACCCTGGGAACATGGGAGACCAGTTACAAAGTCTATCAAGATGTGCGACCAGGGCCGTTTAGGAATAGGTAGAGGGTGCAGTAGCCCTGCAGGAGCCTGCTGACCCACCTTGGCTCTGGAGCAGACTGAGCAAGCCGCTACATACCGCTGGACGTCCGACCAGACCGAAGGCCACCAGAACCGTTGGCGGAGGACCTTAAGGGTCCATACCTCCCGGGATGGACTGTCAATCAAGAAGCATGGCAGAACTGAATGACTCGGGATCTAAGGCCAACAGGAACAAAAAGGCAATGGTCAGGACAGTCCGAAGGTGCAGCTTTACCTTGGTTGGAGCTTGTTCTGAGTACCTAGGCGAAAAGACAGAGAGAATGAATAATGCCGACTGCTGGGAAAGATCTGCCCCCACTCCACTGTCTGAGGCGTCCACCTCCACCAAAAACGGGAGATCTGGGTCTGGTAGGACAAGCACTGGTGCCGATGTGAAGAGCTCCTTGAGTCTGTTAAAGGCCCTTGTAGCCTCAGGCAAAGCCTAAAAATCTCTGAAGCTGCCTCCTGTCACCAGGCACAGGCCACTCCCTCACTGCGCGAACCTTGTCCGGGTCCATGGTGATCTTCTCTGGGCTGATGACAAAGCCTAAGAAGGTCATGGTCTGAACGTGAAACTCACATTTCTCTGCCTTTGTGGTCTATGTCTTTGTGGACAGCTGGGACCCTTGAGAGGTCTGGATATTGCTCCTCCTCTGAGACACGCGGACTCCTAGTCTGCACGGGTCCCAAACAGGTAGCGAGGCAAGACGGGCTCCAACCTATGACCCCTCCTGAGGCCCAGTCAATATGGGGATTGTGGAGCTGGAGCCAAGCAATCCCCAACACTACCGGAGGATCAGCCTCATCAACTACATGGAACCTGGTGGAGTCCCGGTGATTGTCCAGGCTAATGAAGACAGGCAGAGTAATAACAAACACAGAATGCAAGTATTGTTCAATGACCAGACCTGGAGAGGCTGATCCATGTCTTCTGTGGCAAGGCGAAGATCTCTGACTAGACCCGCACAGATGAAGTTTGCATCTGACCCTGAGTCTATGAGAACCTTCACAGTCGTCGTATTGGCGTAGAGGGTCTAGTGGCCGGGGCCTTTCTCAAAGTTCGGCTCAGCAGCAGACGCTACTGAGCCTTGCCTTTTAGCGTGCAGTTGGCCACTGAGTGTCCCGACTGACCACAATAAAAACACAGACCTCGCTTTCGTCGTCTCTCCCTCTCCTTGCCAGAGAGGCGCTGACAACCCAGCTGCATTGGTTCTGGAGAAGACAGTCGTCCTATAAGGCCAGGTGAAAAGCTCGGCCTGGAAGGGAGTCGAGGCAGGGTTGAGGAACTGGGCTGAGGTGGGCAGCTCGAGTCCCGGGCCAGTTGTCGCTCCTGGAAGCGGCGCTCGGCTCTGAAGGAGATGTCAATGAGTTCGTTGAGGGTCTGGGGATCCGGTTGAAAAGACAGGGCGTCTTTGATCCTTTCGCTGAGCCCCAGGTAGAACTGGTCAGCAGCCGTCTGGGGGCTGACGGGGTCGAAAGTCCTCGACATTTGTTCTCCAAACTGCTTAAAAGAGGTGCAGAAACCCTCCTTTCTTCTCCAAGCCCACTGTGCCCCATGGTGACGCTGGACCCCCTAATAAAGACTCCACGTATGCCACCTTTGATGCCTCAGTAGGACACATAGACAGTTGGAGAGTGAAAATCATGTTGCAATGAGTTAGAAAAGCATGGCTACGACCTGGTTCGCCATGGTAACGCTCTGGGTGAGGTATTCTTGGTTCTGAATTGGCTGGGGACTCTAGGAGGGGACGCAGGGAGTGGAATCTCGGCTGCGTCAGGAACGGAATTTAGAGCTGACAATTGAGCGGACAATTGGTTAACGGCACTACAAAGTTGGGTAATTTGGTTAGCCTGGTTGGCCAAGCGGTTGTTCACCCCTGTGCGCCAAGCAGGCAGTGATGGTTCCGGGGGGTCCATATTGCTGGCCAGATCGTTCTGTTACGGTCTAGGTTAGAGAAGGTAATTGCGTGGACCCACAAGAATGGACTGTCAAAACCAGCACTTAATGAGCAATGATTTATTGGTAGGGAAACAACAAGGTGAGCCGGCGGCTAGGGAACAGAACTCTGGGCGGCGATCGTCTCACCAGCGCGAGAGTCTCTAAGGGGATAGAAAAAGACTGGTTCAGAGAGGGGGTAACTCCCCTAGCAGGCCAGAGTGTTTCCCCAAAGAGAGTGGACGGCCAAGCTAAGGCTGAGAGTGAAGCTGTGACCAGCCCGGGGCTGAGGCCGTGGCTAAGCTAAGGCTGAGGTTATGGCGGGGCTGAGGCTGGAACTATGTTGAAGCTGAGGCTGTGGCGAGGCTAAGGTCAATGCTGTGGCGAGGGTGAGGCTGTGGCGAGACTAAGGCTGTGGCAAGGCTAAGGTTGTGGCGAGGCTAAGTTCTGTGGCGAGGCTAAGGCTGTGGCTGTGGCGAAGCTAAGGCTGTGGCATAATTAACGCATGACCAACACAGTTCCAGGCATGATGCGCAGCAAAACAACACAGTTCGGTAAACTCACGATATATGTCAGCGGCTTGGCGATGAGCGCAACGATCAAAATGGTAACCTGGAGGGTGATGTAACGATACGGCGATCCGAGGGAGTGACCTGAGAACTTAAATAGCTAGTAACGGATAAACCAATCAGGGGGCTCAGTGAATATTAGTTGGACCCACTGCTGGCGTTCAGCACCCTGTGTAGGCTAAGACTCTAATCTATGATGCTGCAGCCTCACTGTATGATGTTTCAGTACTGTAGGTATTCTCTCTTTCTCAAAAAGGCAGTGGCAATTCCAGTTCAGAAATCTGAAACATAACGCAGGCTGTCTTCGTCGACACGCCTCGGAAACGTTACGGGGTATATATATAAATACGAAGAAGAGGTAACGTTAGCCTGGAGAGTGTAATATAATTGTGACGTATTTGAAAATTAGAAAGACTGTCGCTAGCATGAATGCTACGTTAACACTGTTTTAACAACCGAATTTCAAGCAGTTAACATTAATCTTAGCTGCCCATGCAATTCTCAATTAGTTGAGATCAATATCTTATTAAAAGTTAGCTAAAGTGGTGAAGTTGGTTACTTTTGTCGCAATAACAAATATGCTTATTGAAATAAAAGTGGCGCCATCTTTTGTTTAGCTATGTTAGTGTGTATTTGGTGGTAAATTACAGTAGCATTATTGCAGCCAGTGTTACTGTTATGTCAGTGATACTACGTGTAATAAAATAACACCTATTCCGATAGTTGTAAGTTTTTGTTAGTGGACAGCCAGGCTTTTCTGTGTAGTGTGTCTGTAGAAGTTAATTAATGTCTTAATGCTTCATATGTTGTATTATGCCAACAGAAGTTGATGCCACTCTGTCTGTCGGTTCTTACTGACATCATCAGGTTGATTAAAACAAAGGTCAACAGTGAGCAGAAATATGTCAAGATTAGTGAACCAAGCTTGGCAGAGTTTGTGAATTCTGGTAACCGACCACGTTTAATTTCTGACTCTTATCTACATCTACATGCCATTTGTCTGTTGATTTTAAATGTCATTCATCTCTCACTCTTTGGCAGTTTACATTGTCACAGAAAACAAATTTCCTAACCTGATTTCTTCTAGTTCTGTCATCTTGTTTGTGGTACCCAGGGTTCACTGTTGTGTTAAGGTTAAGTATTGTGAATTTGTAATCCAGTGGAAATCAATTGGTGGCTGGTCACAAGGTGTCATTGAGGGATTGCCTTTTGCTACTCTTGATCATTTCATATGACTCTTTGTGTTTTCCCCTAAGCCTTCTTGAAGTTCTCTATGCCACCCATCACAGAAGGTGTCAGAGTTTATGATGAGACTGGGGCTGAAGTAGATGCAGATGTATTTGTAGCACAGCAACCCAACACTGGTGTATTTACTATCAGATTTGACACTGGTAAAATAAACACAGAATGACGACCATGTTGTGAGTAAGTGAGACATTATGAACTTTTATTTTAGTGTGTTTTTTCTCCTCTCTGTTCACACATTTAGATTCTGAGTGAACAGTTTCGTCTGAGTGCCATCAGGGTCCAAATGCATCTCAGCTTGGTGTCATGACTAATGCGCCACTGAACCTTTCAGTTTGCAGCTCTGAAGATACCGTCATCCTGGATAAGGACAGCCCTTGCAGAAAACAGCAGAGGGAAAATGACAATGCCAAATAATAATTGTAATTGTTTGTTAGCTGTGACAGTGTTCTTTACAAATATTTTTGTATGTTTATGGGTCTAATTTACTGAAGATTGTGAGTGAAATGCATCATTTTCAAAGGGCTTTTCCAAATTCCAATTCAGTACCCAGATGCCTTCAGCCCAAGGCCGTAAAAGACCAGGCAGAGTGTCCGCATCCCAAGCAGAGAAGCATCTTGTTATATTTAAGAAGGTTTGTATTGTAGCTTATACGTTGATGTCAAGACACCATTTTACAGTACCATTATATTATTATATAATTACCATTTTATTACATTTTTCAGTGTTTAATATTTGCTTATTTTTGTCCTTAGAATGGAACAAGCATCGAAGAACACATTGACTGTATCAACACTAGTACTCAACCCTATCTACTTGCTCTCGGCATGAAGAAGAGTACCATCCACTAGTTCGTCATCATTCTGGACAAGCAGGTTATACCATGCCAATCAACAACTTCTCTTGGAGCATTTGATGAACTCTTCAAAGCTCACTATGTATAATCAGATGCTACACAGCATGTACACCTTCATACAGACAACCATCTTTCAAATAGATATTGGCAAATCCGTGAGAGCCGACGTGCTGCAGAGATTAGGGAAAGGCTGCTAAACTAGACAATGCATTCACTAAAATGTAAGCAACTTGTTTGTTGCTTATCAATCTATGTGATTTTTATTTTATTACTCATTTTTCAGACTCTGACCATGCCGCTCCACGCCTACAGACCCAACCTACGCCGCTCCACGCCACGCTGAAGGGCACCCAGAGCTCGTAGTTAGCATGTCGACCACCAAGTCCCGCCTCAGGAAATGGAGGGAGGTGGTGGACCAATGGAGGCTGGCATGGAGCGATGCGTGCTTTCCCAGGCCCTTACAGTGGCTTAATTTCGAGGACGCCCTTGCTAGGCTTTCTGCCGATGATCTGGAAGAGACCTCGGTTTCCTCGCCTACCTCGGCCCGGCAGTCGCTGTTACAGTCCAGCCCTCAGAGCTCTGAGGGCTCCAGGTCTTGTGATGTCACGTTCTCCCTCTGTGCTCCTCCCCTGCAATTAGTGGTTACACCTGTGTTTAATTTCCTGTTTAGTTCTGTATTTAAGCCTGTCCTCTTGTTTCTGTCCTTGTCGGTCCATTGTACGTCGCATGTAGTCGGTGTTGTGAGTGTGATGGTGTTGCTGTCCCCGAGTCATGTGAGTTTTTGTATAGTTGAGTCAAGTCAAGCCATGTTAGTACTTTCTGCACTGCGCAGTCATCAGAGGGAATGACGGCGGCTTGGAAATAGAAATCTACAGGAAACCCACCCACACAGACCAATATCTTCTGTTTGACTCTCATCACCCCCTTCAGCACAAACTCGGAGTCATCAGGACCCTGAACCACAGAGCGGAGAACATTCCCACTTCCACTGTAGCCAAGACGAAGGAGAACATGCATGTAAGGGCAGCTCTCAGGACCTGTGGCTACCCCAGATGGGCCTTCAACAAAGCTGCGTCACGTCCCAGAACAAGGACAACAGAACAGCCTGACACCCAGAGCCAACGGAAGAACCTGGTCATTCCTTACATGGCCGGAGTGTCCGAAAAGCTTAAAAGGATTTTTAGAAACTACAACATACCTGTCTACTTCAAACCCACCAACACCCTCAGACAGAAGCTTGTACATCCAAAGGACCCGACACCAAAACACAAGAGGAGCAACATAGTATATGCAGTTCAATGCAGTGAAGAGTGCTCGGAACTATACATTGGTGAAACCAAACAGCCATTACACAAGAGGATGGCCCAGCATAGGAGGAACAACACATCAGGGCCGGTATCTGCCGTGTATCTCCACTTAAAAGACAAAGGCCACTCATTTGATGACAACAACGTTCACATTCTGGACAGAGAAGACAGGTGTTTTGAACGAGGCGTCAGAGAAGCCATACATGTCCAGGTGAACAGCCCCTCTCTCAACAGAGGTGGGGGCCTCAGACACAATTTGTCTCCCATTTACCATGCTGCCCTTTCAACTATGCCCAGGAAGATCAAGGCCACTTCACACGTCCCCCACAAAGGAGACACTTAACGACCCTTTAATGGTTGGAGGAGGAGTCACGGTAGTTGAGGATTCACACCTACTCACTACCCTCACACCCCCCTCTGTTCGCATAACGAGCCCATTCTTCACAGGTGTTAAGTGAAACCCAACTGGAGGATAAATTAGTGGTCTCCACCAACTTCCCACAGACTGAAGAAGCCACCTGGATAGGTGGTGAAACGTTTCTACTAACTAGAAGAAGTCCAGTTGCCATGACTCAACCTTCAGACAACTTGACCTGGATGAATGAGAACCTTCACAGACACATGTTAGTATAGTTAAGTCAAGTCATGTGTGTGGTCAAGTCAAGCCATGTCAAGTAATGTGCGTAGTCAAGTCAAGTTAAGTCAAGCCATGTGTGTTAGTGTGTAGTCAAGTCAAGTCATGTGTTTAGTCTAGTGAAGTCAAGTCAAGTCATGTGCTTAGTCAAGTCATGTGAGTAATCAAGTTAAGTCAAGCCTTGTGTGTTAGTGTGTAGTCAAGTCATGTGCTTAGTCAAGTCAAGCCATGTGTGTTAGTGTGTAGTCAAGTCTAGTCATGTGTTTAGTCAAGTCTAGTCAAGTCAAGTTATGGCACGCCGCCTGTCCCGAGTTCCTCACCATAACAGTCATCCTCGCCACTGTCCGCCCAGGCCTTCACTCCACAGCGGCCATAGACGCTGTCGCAACCGGACACTCTGCCGCCACCCACGTCAGCTTGAGTTGAGTGGCAGATTGTTTTCACCTGGTCCTTGTTTTGTTGCACCTGTTTTTCCTGATTTAAGCTCTGTTCCCTGACACTGTCGTGTCGGGACGTCGCTCTTGTTCACTCTTGTTCACTCATGTTCACTCATGTTTACCCGTGCCTTGTGCATTCAGGTCTGTCCTTGTTTTGTTCATGTTTGCTCACGTTTTTCTATCAAATCTCATTATTAAGGTATAAGGTGTTTATAATTAAGGCATGCAGAAAATACCATGTCCTATGGATTCATGTTTTTATTTGAACTTTTAATAAAATGTTGAGACATGGAGATGTTGTTATTGTTAATTTAACCAAACTGCAACATTTATCAAATGTAAAAATAAAAAAAGAATGCCCTAAAGAATAAAAACATAAAAAAACAACACTGAAGGGAGTAACTATAACACTCAATCAGAATAAATAGAGTTAATTCTGATTAACAAATTAACAAGTGTCAGAAATAAACAACACTGTTAGTGTTAGTATCCTCATAGTGTAAAACTTGATTAACTCTTAGCTTAGTGTAAACTGGACTAACACTTAGTTTGGTGTAAAATAGTAACTCTGGCTACAGTTAAATTGACATTAAGAGCTTGACACTACAGTCAGTGTAAACTTTACTCTCTGTGGAGTGGGACTGACTCAGTGTTAAAATTAACTCTTTGGGTGTTAAATGGACACTGCTAAATTTACTGTGTATGTGGAACCAGCTTCCAGTTCAGGTTCTAGCAGCAGACGCCCTCTCTGCTTTAAAACTAGGCTGAAACCTTCCTTTCTGACAAAGCTGATGGTTCCAGATGGTTCTGGTTTCTCTGATCCATCTCTTAGTTCAGCTGCTACAGGCTTAGATGCTGGAACCTCCTTCATTCACTGAGCTCCTCTGGTTTTCTATCTATTCCATCCACTAACATGCCTCCATGTACACATGTGACTAACTTTGTCTCTGTTCTCTCGTAAGATAAGTTCAATTGTTACCACAGCTACAGACAATTAGTAAGGTGCAAAACAATGAAAGTGTGCAAAGAAAATTATACATTACACATATTTACAATTTTTACAGATAGAAGATACTATACATAAATGTCCAAGTAAAATATATGAAATAATCTGCAAGGTGGCTGTTACACTGATTGTAGAGTGTAACAGCAGTGGGAATGAAGGATCTGTGGTATCGCTCCTTCCTACACTGACTCTGGATCAGTCTCCACTTAAGGAGATGCTCAGAACCTCCACTGTCTGATGCAGTGGGTGAGAAGCATCCTCCATGATTGATGTCAGCTTGGCCAACATCCTCCTCCAGAGTCCAGTGGAGCCCAGGACACAACCGGCTCCTGACCAGCTTGTGGAATCTCTTTCTGTCTGTCTGTGCTGCCTGCTCCTCAGCAGACCACAGCGTAGTGAGAGCAGAGTCACACAGTGTCCTCAACAAAGGCTACTCACTGCAAAGGAGCAGCAGGTGGAGCCACTTTGGTCCTTCTAGTACACAGCGTCACTGTGATCCAGTCCAGTTCACGGTTGAGGTGAACACCCAGGTCCTTCAAACTGTCCACTGTCTCCATGTCTGAGCCCTGGATGCTCACCGGTGTGTGATGTGGTGGTTTCCTCTGGAAGTCAGTCACCATCTCCTTCGTCTTCCTGGTGTTTAA
Organism: Macropodus opercularis; assembly: GCA_030770545.1. Taxonomy (NCBI): domain Eukaryota; kingdom Metazoa; phylum Chordata; class Actinopteri; order Anabantiformes; family Osphronemidae; genus Macropodus; species Macropodus opercularis. The sequence continues at coordinate 16,378,581 of CM061103.1, forward strand.
GCAGGTTGTTGCTCTCACAGCAGTTCACAAAGTCCCTGATGACGACCTGTATCCAGCTCGTTCCCCTTGGACTCACAGCCAACAATGGCCGAGTCCTCTGAGAACTTCTGGAGGTGACAACTGCTGGTGTCGTGTGTGACGTCTGATGTGTAGAGTGTGAAGAAGAACGGTGAGAGAACCGACCCCTGAGGAGCCCAGAGCTGGAAACCACCACCTCAGACCACAGTTGGTAGCTTCACGTACTGTGGCCTGTTGGTGAGGTACCAGTTGTCCACGCACTACAGCCCCTTCCAGCTTCTGCCTCAGAAGTGCCAGACTCAGAGCAGTGTGTCTGCAGTGTTCATCTGCTGGTTCAACTTTCCCGCCTGCGTCTGTTGTTGTTGTGCTATAGAAATAAAATTGAATGTTGTTTTCCTTAGTTTTAGTCCATCTGTTGTTTCAACTGTTGTTGATTGTTTGTCAACGTTTGTTCGACTTGTTGATCCTCTAGCCTAAACTACCGCCTGCCAAGGAAACGGTCCAGCAGTTTAAGGACTCTTTTCCTATTCCTTGGACATATGTCTGACAAGGCCTTCACTGGATGCTCACTTTAAGGCAGCCAGTTTTGTTATTTTCTATTAATTGGTAGTTTTTCATTTTGCTAGATTGAGAGGTTTTGTTTTGTTTAGTCAAATTATTAGTTTTGTGTTAGTTTATACTTGACCCTGAGTCAATTGCATTTTACTGAGTTCAAAATAAAGCATCATACTTACATAATTTCTGTTTAATTTCATCACCTCAATGATATAAAGATATTCACACCACAGACTGGTTTCTAGTAGCAGCAGGTCTCACTCTCTCTTAGAAGGCTGAATCCATTCTTATTTCACTTACATGAACATACAGAGATTACTGTCTACTCTTCTATTTTTCCATATTTGAAGGAGATTATATTTCTGTGAATTATATCTCTAATGAGCAATTACTTTCTAGTCTCTGTATCTCTGTAACTCATGTACTGTATAAGTTTAGTTTGTGTTAGATTTTAGATCTTTAATGTGATTATAGGTTTAATTTTGACAGTGTAATGTTGCAGATGGTTATATTGTTGTATTGCTGAAGAGAATAATTGTGAACCATCCTGGCTTGACCTATCCTACTAAACCCATCCTTTAGGAGGAGCCGCTCAGTGAAGCCTGTGTAGGATAAGCGTATGTCCAGAGTTGTGTCAGAGTTACTGATTTAACATGGACAAAGCTTGGGCCGCATACTACTGAGATATATGAAAAGGTCAAAGGTTTGTGTCGGAGTCCAGCCTGTTATGTGCCACCCTGTTACCTGTGTGTTCCTGTGCTCCGTTCCCCAGCTTTCCTGAATGTAAATAAATATTACTGATACCTATCCTTCTGTGTCAGCTACTTTTTTAGCCTATCCTAGAAAAATAAAAAACCTATAAAGAAAAACCTCGAGCTCTAATGCAAAACACAAAAAGTGCAGTCATTAATGTAGCTTAGTTTACTGTAAACATAAAGTAAATAAAGGTTTAGTGGTATTTTTTCAGAGTGGCACATCTAGACACAAAAGCGTGTAAATCTGAACATTTTAGCCAAAGCTCCACCTGCCTTCTAATCCTGTACACTTGTATGCCGTTGTCCCAGAGCATGGCTGCCAGATGCTGTGGGGCAGTATGAGGGTTACATCCAATCTGACACGAGTGTGTGAACAGCATATTTGTGCGTCCGAGCTTGGGCCGTGTAAAAACAGAGCATCATTCATTTTTCGTCTTTCTTGCAGGTGTTCTGGATTAAGATCAAGGCAAACTATTCAGAGATTCAGGGATTTTCTACAGTGACCAAATCACCGTCGACTGGACATACAGTAAGTGACATGCTCAAGAGGGAAACATGCTCCCGGCTCCACCAACTCAGGGGACGGTGGGTGTTTTTCAGGCACTTTGTTTGTAGTTGTTTATACCGAAGTCCGGTTCATGTACATGGGCTCAGACAGTTTTAATGTCACTTCCATGACGTTACACACACGGAGTTCAACAGCAGTGAAGTCCTGCTTGTGACTCTACTGTGAAACCTCACTGTCACGTTCACTAGCGTTAACACACACCAGGAAACAGCTTCTTCAATTTAAAGGCGTTCATTACGTTAATTTTGAAATAAAAATACATTAATTTCCCCAGTTAACATATTCATCGACTAGTATTATCGGTTATATAAATACATATTTTACATAATGCCAAATCAGCGTTAAAGTTAGCTTTAACTCCCGTTTATCAATGCAAAATTCCGCTTTGAGCGACATTGAACCTTTTATTTTGAAAGATAAAACCGCACGTTTCGGTATTTCTTTGTTTGTGTACTGTCTAGCTTGACCAACCCATCGACAGGCCAGCGATTCCTTCTCCCGTCGAGTGAGTTCAGCATCCACCCAGCGCATTCCTCTGCCTCTTCCTCCGCTTCGGTTCCTTGTACCTTTGCGCCACCACCGGGGCTTCCGCCGGAGAAGACAGCTGGTTGACGGGATGCCGGAGCCGGCCGTCGGAGGAGGAGGAGGAGGAGGGATGATGCTCAGGCGGCGGGGCAGCAAAGCCAAGCGGAGAAAGCGAAAGGAGCTGTTCGCTGTCCAGATGCTCTTTGCGGGCGTACTGCTCGTGTTCGTCGTTGGGCTCCAGACGGTGGCACAGAGAGCAGGTGAGGAGCCAACGCGGTTATCACAGTGACTGTGTCTGGAGCAGTAATAAGAGGCAAGGAGCATGTGTCACCTTATGACATCCTCCTTGAGGTTTTTCTTTTGTTATGTAGTTATAAATAAGTTTTATATGGATAGAGCATGAAAATCAGCACAGAGATATAATAACACATGAAGAACCAAACTGGTCCAAGCCGGACAGTGGACGTACGTAACGGGACGGTGGGCTCTGACCCCTGACCAATACGCACACAGCGGATTATGCACCTTATGTACCTGAGCTCACAGGCAGCAGCAGACAACAGACCTATTGACTGGAAATGTTCAGCCCCCTCTGAACACGCTAGCAAACCCTCTGTAGGTCCCAGTGGGATTAGATCCGAATCCTACCAACAGAACAACATGCTAAACATCTGCACCAAATAATCCCCTGGAACTGTAAGCAGCGCTGCTCAGCGTGGAGTTACTTAACAGAAATCGTGTTAGCTGGTGCAGGAGAGAGCTAGAGAGCCTGGAGCCCCGTCAGTCAGCAGATGATGTGACTCACTGACAGGCTAAACAGCCACAATCATAAGCTCATCACTGCCATTATGGCTGCTCGCACTGGAGCATGATCACCTCCAAGTGTCTGGGTTTCGTCTTACAACGCCGCAACTGTGCTACACATTATTAGCGTAGATTATGATGTAAAGTGATTAAAGAAGCATTATGACGACACCAGATTGATTCCAAATATGCAGCATCAAGCTTGTTGAATGATATTTTCCACAGTGTCGTAATTATTCACATGATGCACAGATGAATGGTTTAGTGTTTCTCATGCTTATTAAACATTTCTATATGTTTAGATTGGTTTGTTGAGGTTTTGATTGGTTTGATTGGAACATCAAGAAAAGATTTTATGCTTTGACACAGATGTTGTATATAAAAATATTTGGCAAATGTTTGTGGCATACATTAAAAATAAGGCTCCTTGAAAGGAATCCATGCAAATGCAGTTATTTCTAAAATGTGTTTCTAATGTAATGTTGGAAGTATTCAAATTACAATATGTTACTTAGCAACAGTGAGGCTCTTCCTTTAACCAAACGACTTGTATCTTAAATTAGCGCGATCATCTGCAGACACTGAGTTCTGTTGTAAGTTTGTTTATTATTATCATTCTGAACCTTGGTCATAAACAAAACCATTGCAGGCATATTTAAACTATGATGTGACACGGACTGTGGACTCGATTTCAGAGCCGTTTATTGTTGTCTTCATTGTTAGATTTCAACGCCCCATGCACACAGTTCTTTCACTGCATTACCCTCCATAGTGGGAGTGGTTGAATAGACACCTTTTCTATGTGTTGAATGTACGCATTACATATTTACTTAATTCATTCTTCAATAGTAATTATTATAAAGTATATCTCACTGCTTAAGTCAAAATAATATGGGACAATGTAGATTATACAGTGCTGGAGCACTAGTGCTTTAGATTTTGTCTGTTCCTTTGCCATTTGTGTCAGGTAGTAACCGTCACCTCCTTCTTCTGAGTAGTTTTGTATCTGCCTGTGGACGAGAAGCATCTTACTGCCCCATTAGGAGAAGATTTGTGTCTGACAGGATCAGGGCCTGCTATGTCAGAAGGTGCATATCAAACTGTTCAGAATTCCTTCTATTTCCACCATCACAGCAAGCAGGGCTGCCTCAGAGACATGTTGAATTGCCTCTGCCACCTTGAGAGCATTCATAAGAGACCTGATTTGCCTACTCCTCCAAAATAAGGGCCATTTGAATGACATAACGCTAAGTAACTCTCCATTTGAAAGTAGCGGCACAGTCAGAAAGCAGTTCAACGTCGTCTGTGAGAAATGATACAGAGAGACCTAAGGAGACTGTCAAGATGGAGGCTGTGCAGTCAGTGCATCGGGTGGACGTACAAGATTCATTTATTCTCTTCAAGATAAAACCCAACAATAAGACAATGTTGACTTACCAACAGATTTTTTTTTACTACAGGGTAGTTATAATCACATTTTGGAAAACTGTCAAAGTATAGAATTTTAATTAATTCGCGACCCATAGCCACAGAAATCTGTGGAAGTTTGATGGTTATGACAACAGACCTGGGATGTATAATTATACGTTTTCAGATTAAATTTTAGAAGCCAAGCACAGGATTTAAAACCAGGCAGCGAGGCTCAGAGTGAAGGGAACAAACCACAGGACTGTCTGACACGGGGAGTAGATGCTGCGTTAACAATGAACATTAATGTACAACATGCACCACTTTCATGTGTGTCTGCTACAACGTATGTAAAGCGGTGGTTGTGTAGAGTTTATTTATTCAAGACGTCTGCGCAACCAACAAACTAAATGTATGACGCCCACAAGATACATGCCCGTTTGAATCACCCTCCATTTTTCAATTGGTCTACATTTTAACAGTAGATCGCATTTCTTGTCTAGTGTGTCTCAAACAGCGAATAGTCTTTTAATTCACACACTTTGTGTATTGGTCAGGTTCTGTCTCCGCTGGACTCATCACATTGTCGCTCACATGCTGTCTGATTAGAAGATGTCATGACTGAAAGTAGCGTGAATGTGAGTTCTATCTGTGTGAAGTGGGTGCTGGGCTACAGCAGCTCACTAAGGTCAGACAGAACATGCAACACAGTTATGTCGACGACTATGTCTTTCAGACGCGCGTTCATAAAATTGTTGTGAATTGAATATAATGATGATATTTCAGAAATTTAAATGTAAAGAGACAGCAAGTGAGTCTCAAACTCAGGTCACCGAAACAGAAAGCACACATGCTAACTACTACACTACACTAGACACACTATGCAAACCAACACAGGAGGACTAGTCTGAGTGTAGTAGAATGAGCTTGATTTGAGATTTTCCTACATAAATTGCCATTTTAGTGACACTAGTCAGTCGTAAGATGTTTATAGTACAACGTGTGATAGCTAAACAAATAGAAATCCTTGGTACAGTGACCGGCTGTGAGTGTCAGCCGATCGCCACCTATAAGTCATTTAGCCGTAACACATGCTGTGCCTCGGAATTATGTGGAAACGTGGGGCGGAAATGGCGAACAAACAAGGTGGAGCACGACACTTTTACCACTGTACACCTACACAGCATCCCCTACCGTTTGTGTACGTCACATAAGATCTAAGTGTTTGTGGTCTCAGGTCCAAGGCCTTCGCTGTCTCTAAGTCTGCCACCTACCTACTGATTAGGTCCAATGTTGATGGCTGTGCTGAGGAATGTCCTGTCCAGCAGGGAGGCTCTCACATTGATCTTGAGAGATTAATGCAGTTTCTGTTTTACTCCGTGGTAAACTGGCCAGACTGGGATTAGTGGCATCTACCAGTTGTGTCCATGTGTTGTACTGCGTTGGATTGGATTGAAGTAAGGCCTCTGTGTCATGGATGTGTGACGGTTAGGTCCTCGAGGAAACTAATGTAGGACAAATGTGATCTATCTCGGTAATTATTATGTCTTAATCTGCTTATTATCTTTTCAGTCATTTGAGATCAGCACTAAACAATGTTTCAGTTCTTTGCAGTGATATGTAAAACGTTAAAGACAATGTATGGTTTGCCTTCATGTTCTACAAGATGAACGGGTTGGTACCAGGATTCTGTGAAATCTGTCCTGAGTTCAGACTGTTTGCTTTAGTTTATCAGTCTTGGTGCAGTACATACTTGTCAGTTCTGTTCAAGGTTAAGCAACAGAGCAAAACTCACAGCCAGGCAGCAAAAAAGGGTAACAACGGTGATGCATGTTGCCACGTTTACGTGTTTTGGCTAAAGAAAGAACAACGGGTAAAACTATTACTATAACTATAACTATTAAAAAGTAGCATTTAAATGAATTTAAATCTAAAGCCGCTTAGAGATAATCAGCATCACTCTTACAAGTTTGTAGTTGCACATTGTTGTGATGTGGAAGCTTTGGAACATCAGAAACTGGCTTTGCATGTTGCACAAATCCCTCCTCAACATTGTAGCTGGTTCTGACCTGTTACGTTAACACATGATGACAACAAAACAATCTCTAACGAGAAATAGATAATAGATGGATAAATATGATTCAATAAGGTTTTGAATATAAGAAGCACATTATTATTATGCTTTTAACAATATAACTTCTTATTTGTGGATAGTTTGTGAAACACTTTTTAGATGAAGCTTTAATCAACAAATACGTTTCATCAACAGCATGTGAAACAGTAAATGAAATAATACTATTTATGTCATAATCAGTCTGTTGAGGTGTCGTCCCTCATTAACATTCAGCTTCAGTATGAGTCGATACTGTTTATGAATTTTCACCCACAGCTAACTTGGCTGATACGCTCAACCTTTCCCTTGTAGTGGACCAATGCGGCCACAAGATGGCGCCAAAAAGAACCGAGATCCCCTACTAGCAAATACCAAGTATAGAGCCTGAGACCCAGCTAGACAGACTGGAGAGGACCACACACCGGCCCACAAGACAGAACGTGGAGCTTTATATGCTTTAATAAATCTAAACAAGAAGACTAAGAATACCCACAGAGAGGATAATGCAGAGGATGCAAACAAAAATCACAGCCATGCAGGAATGCACATACAGGAAGTAACTATTAACAGCGGTGTCAACTAAATGAAACGTAGCAAAATTCAATCGCAGAGACGCTTTAAAATGGGACATTCAACAGAGACAACTGATCAAAACGGGGTTGACAGCGTACAGAGGGACTTCCTAAGAAACAAAGAACATGACAAAAGGGAGCAGGACAGAACCAGGAGCAACAGCCTAAAGTAACATCCAAGCTGCGTATAGCACCAACAGTGAGTAACAGTGTTACGAGGAAACAGGGACAAGACTGACAACCATCAAATGCATAATGATATAGAGCAACTTTAACACTGAAAGGACAGGAAACAGGAAAACAAAACCGAAAAGTGAGATCACACAAAGATGCAAACAAGAGCCACAGCGCCCTCCAATGGTTGGAGGGCTCATCTGCTCAGTGGGAGCTGAACAGTAGGGATTTACAGAAAAGCATTTCACACCCACACATGTATTTTTTGCATCCAACCAAAGGTTTAAAACCCAAGCATACAGCTTTGGGTTTAAGATCTGAAACTGTAAAACATACAAATGACTGTATCTCAACCCACACGTCTGCACTGACCTAGGATTCCAGGATTTCCATTTCCATGTGGTGTAATACTGCACCTGCATGCGGTGAATGTGTACGTACCTTAGATGCCTGCACTGTAGACCAGGAAATACCAAAGCGTAACCTTGTTGATCCATGATCGCTGATGGTGAGGAGGGTTGTTGGAATCAACCATCACATGTTATATCACATCATACAAGCCATGTGCTCACAGCCTGATTTTCAACCAAGAGCGGGTCCTGGGCACATATTTAACATACGTGTAAGCTTATATATGAAGGTGTGACAATCTATTAAAAACCCGTAGCTTAGCTGGCTACATGCTTCTGATGCACATTACGTTCCTTTCTCCAGAGCTGCTGATACAAGACTTTATGTGTGTGACTCATGGAGATGCACACCACCTCAGATAGCATGTGCTTGTACTTTGGTTAGTCATCTTGTATGTCTGTGTGTGTGCGTGAGTTACTTAGTGTTATGTCATGCACCTCCCCCATCACCCTCCAGCGTCTTATCTGTTACGTCATATCACCATAGTAACCTCAGCAGTGGTAATGTATTCCGCTTCACTAAACCACTAGCCACCTAAAACCTGACTGCCTGCGTGCAGTCTAATGGTGAAAAGCACCGACGTTAGTAATGACAGAGGTAGAAAAGATCCTCCTGGAGCGTGTTTCAGAGCTCTGGGTACAGGTGTGCAGTGAAATGTGCTTTTCGTTTGCAGCTCATATTAAAGGCTCTGGTCATAGTTCACAAACCTGGTGTCAAGTTGTTCATGCAGTGTTACACATCACGTTCCAGTAGGTTGATCTTCCAGCCGTTATATTTAAAGAGTGGTAATAATATTGACTTGTGTTGGGCTCTTTTTCTTCAGCATTTGAAATGTCACATATTACTCTATGAATTTGAAAATGAAAACATCCTACCATGATATCATACATTTTCTTATAATTTAGTTAATTATTTCTGTATAATAGTATTTGTTTCCTAATCTTTTTTAAAATACATATTCTTCTTTTATACAGATTGTCTGTTTCATGTTGGATCCACCATCATCTCACTGATGATTTACTGCTGCTCGCTGTCTTCTGTCCTTCCATCTGTGACTTGCATGTTTGTAAATCGTTTCATGTTTGTGCATACTGATAAATGTAGCAGAATGTGGTAGCATTTATATAAGCCCAGCATGATCTGCAGCCAGGGTCTGCTGGATGGTGGGAGAGGAGATGGGCTGCAGTTGGGGCACTTGAGGATACCGTGACCCAGATGACTGATCTGGAATGATCGGCCTCGCGGCGCTTAGTGTGCTGCCGTACTAACACTCACACAGGAATGCGGTGACACAAGATGCGTGTCTCATCTGCCTTTGTTCTGTGGGGAGAGGGAGGCTTTGCTGTATTCATGACTTTCAGTTAGCTGTGCATCATGACCATTAGTCTGTTCGTGTGTGTAAAACAAAATACAAAATATAAATAGAATCATTCTGTGTTGTATGAAATCAGCTCTATCCTGAGTGCAACAGGATGCATTCAGTCTTTCAACAAGCCAACTGCCTTGGGATAGAGTTCTGCCTGATTATTTGTATGGAATATTTAACTTTCTGTTTTGTTGTTTGCTTTCTTTGTCATCAGGATACCATGTTTCCAGCTCTGTGGATATGGAGGAGGAGGCAAAATGGCGGCATCGTCACCTGCTACAAGACGCTTACGACAATGAGTCCAGGCTTTACTCAGACCCTGAGAAAAACTGCACAAAACCAGGTACGACTCACTGAGATCTAGATAATAATATCACAGCACCATTCATGTGACATGAGTGGAAAGAGGGAAGACATGAAAAGAGATAACTGCCACAGAGAATGAAGCTGTGCATCTTTGGCCTCTGCATGTTTGACATTCTTTTTGGGGACTTTTTACGAATCTGTGTTTTTTGTACAGATTTGTACAGATCCATGGGTTGATTCATAGCTCGATGTCTAAAATTGAAAACCTCCCAATTTGACCTATAATTTCATCATATCAGTTCTTAGTGGGGCCCTGCGACAGACTGGTGACCTGTCCAGGGTGAACACTGCCTCTTGCCCATAGACTGCTGGGATAGGCTCCAGCGCGGCCGCGACCCGTACAGGGAAGAAGCGGTAGCAGATGAATGAATGAATGAGTTCTTGGTGGGGGATGTTTAGTTGGAGCAGTTGGTTTAATCTGGGCCAATTGGAAGAGAAAGTCATGTGTGCTACAGTATGTAAGGAGTAAGCGTTTAGTCATTTTCACAAAGACTTCACTTTAGTGGCTAAAGTCACGAATGGAAGGACTGGAAGCACAGATCCAGCTTCCTCAGTACTGCAGGTCTGCATGCAGGCTGTGTAACAGCAACATCCTCAGTCTGCAGTCTTTCAAGGCACTTAAAAATGAGGGTTTACAGAACCCATCCGTTTTAGAACTATGAAGCCTGGACAGCCCTACACAGTGAAGAGGCAAAACTCCATTTAACCTCCTGCAAAACCTGGCACCGGAGCACAAACCGAGCAAGCTGCTGGTTTTGGTTCCCAGTGGTAAGCTGCCGGTCTGTCTGCAGTGTTGCTCCACAAGTCATGTTTGCATGTCCAAGTCAAGTCGCGGGTCTCAGATGGTTAGAATGAGCGTTCTGTTGTACGCTGCATGTCGTCCAGACTGTGTTGAGCTGCTCTTCAGTAATTCAAAGTTCTGCTACATCATTGCTCCTTCTAATGCAGGCGTGCATCTTTTGAACAGCTAGTGCAATGGTGCCTGTTTGTGTGGGTTTGCTCCCAAAGTCCAAAGGCGTGAAGTCAGGTTGACTGTAGATTCTAGTGCTTGTGTGAGTGGTTGTCTGTGTCTGCGTGGTCCTGTGATGCCACGACCCTTACGAGGACTAAGCAGCTAAGATGATGAATCCTGCTGTATTAATGTTATCTTGCTTGCTCTTTCTCTTATCAGTTTTCTGATCCCAGTCAGTCACAATAATATTATCCTGTCACATGCATTTCATGGACTTTACTGATATAACATTTTATCCGCGCCAATCTGTATTTTTAAATACCAACCACATTCAGCACTGTTTTACCTGAATTAAGCTCACACACTGTTGTTTGTTCCTGTCACCTGGGGCTCTGCACTTGACAATTAACTGCACAAACATGCTAAACGTGTTACTTTACTAGGTTTGGGAATGTCTTCCTAATTGTTATTATCAGTAATTAGTGTCTGTGCCTAATCACTGCAATATTAGCACAACTATATGATGATTTAATAAACTCAGTTCAACATTGCGCTGTGTTAATTGGGTCATCATTACATGTTGGATTGTGATTGGTTGACGTATGTTGCAGTAATCCTAGTGTAGGACAGTGTGTGGAATAATGTTTGACAAGTTGCATATCTATCTCATTAAACATTGTTGGTAATCATTAACAATGTATTTAGCTTGGTCTGGTCTGTTATTATGTGTTAGCTGTGGTAAAACAGTGAGGTCATCAGCAAATGTTTGTACACACACACACATATATAAAAATGTCCCTCCTCGCCCCCCGTGGGCGGTCTCATCCATCCAAGCTCGGGTCCTCTACCAGAGGCCTGGGAGCTTGAGGGTTCTGCGCAGTATCTTAGCTGTTCCTGCACTTTTCTGGACTGAGATGTCTGAGGTCTTTCCTGGGATCTGTTCTAGCCACTCCTCCAGTTTGGGGGTTACTGCCCCGAGTGCTCCGATGACCACGGGCACCACTTTCGCCTTGACTTTCCAGGCCTTCTCAAGTTCTTCTTTGAGCCCCTGGTATTTCTCTAATTTCTCGAGTTCCTTCTTTCTGATGTTAGCATCGCAAGGTATTGCTATGTCAACCACAACGGCTTGTCTCTGCTGTTTGTCCACCACCACAATGTCCGGTTGGTTCGCCATTACCATTTTATCTGTCTGTATCTGGAAGTCCCACAGGATCTTGGCTCGGTCGTTCTCTGCCACCTTAGGGGGTGTTTCCCACCCAGACCTTGGTACTTCCAGTCCGTACTCTGCACAGATGTTCCTGTACACTATACCAGCCACTTGGTTATGACGCTCCATGTATGCCTTTCCTGCCAGCATCTTACACCCTGCAGTTATGTGCTGGATTGTCTCAGAGGCCTCTCTGCACAGCCTGCACCTGGGGTCTTGTCGGTGTGGTATATCTGGCCTCTATTGCTCTGGTGCTCAAGGCCTGTTCCTGTGCAGCCATGATTAGTGCCTCTGTGCTGTCTTTCAGTCCAGCCCTTTCTAGCCATTGGTAGGATTTCTTGATATCAGCCACTTCAGTTATCTGGCGGTGGTACATCCCATGTAGGGGCCTGTCCTCCCATGATGGCACCTCCAGCACCTCTGCCTCCCCTTTTCGCTGCCTGAGACACTCACTGAGCACTTTATCCATTGGAGCCATCCTCCGAATGTATTCATGGATCTTGGAGGTTTCATCCTGTATTGTACTTTGGACACTTACTAGTCCTCTGCCTCCTTCGTGGCGCTTAGTGTATAGTCTCAGGGTGCTGGATTTCGGGTGGAACCCTCCATGCATGGTGAGGAGCTTTCGAGTTTTCACATCTGTGGTCTGTATCTCTTCCTTTGGCCAGCTTATTATTCCTGCGGGGTATCGGATGACTGGCAAGGCATAGCTGTTAATTGCCCGGACCTTGTTTCTACCATTGAGCTGACTCCTTAGGACTTGCCTTACTCGTTGCAGGTATTTGTTTGTTGCTGCGCTTCTTGTAGCCTCTTCGAGGTTGCCATTTGCCTGTGGGATACCAAGGTACTTGTAGCTGTTCTCAATGTCTGTTATTGTGCCCTCGGGGAGTGAGACCCCTTCTGTATGGACTACCTTCCCTCTCTTGGTCACCATCCGGCCACACTTCTCTAGTCCGAATGACATTCCGATGTCATTGCTGTAGATCCTGGTTGTGTGGATCAGTGAGTCAATGTCTCTCTCGCTCTTGGCGTACAGCTTGATGTCATCCATGTAGAGGAGGTGACTGATGGTGGCCCCATTTCTGAGTTGGTATCCGTAGCCAGTCTTGTTGATTATTTGGCTGAGGGGATTCAGACCTATGCAGAACAGCAGTGGGGACAGAGCATCTCCTTGGTATATGCCACATTTGATGGACACTTGTGCAATTGGCTTCCCGTTGGCCTCAAGGGTGGTTTTCCACAGCCTCATCGAGTTTGCAACGAACGCTCTTAGAGTCCTGTTGATGTTATACATCTCCAAGCATTCACTGATTCACGTGTGTGGCATTGAGTCGTAGGCTTTCTTGTAATCAATCCAGGCAGTGCACAGGTTGGTCTGTCGGGCTTTGCAGTCTCGAGCGACTGTTCTATCAACCAGTAGCTGGTGTTTGGCTCCTCTGGTATCTTTACCAATGCCCTTGTGTGCTGTGCTCATGTACTGATCCATATGCCCACTTATCTTAGCCGCTATGATGCCGGACAGGAGCTTCCATGTTGTGGAGAGGCAGGTTATTGGCCTGTAGTTGGATGGGACTGTTCCCTTCTGGGGGTCTTTCAGGATCATGACTGTCCGCCCTTCAGTCATCCATTCAGGGTGGGTCCCATCTCTTAGCAGCTGGTTCATTTGTGCTGCCAGGCGTTCATGGAGTGCAGTGAGCTTCTTAAGCCAGTACCCATGTATCATGTCAGGCCCTGGTGCTGTCCAGTTTGCCATACCTGAGACTCTTTCTTGGATGTCTGCCACTGTGATGGTAACTGGAGCCTGTTCTGGGAGGTTGCTGTGGTCTGCTCTTAGGTCTGCTAGCCACTGTGCATTGCTGTTGTGTGATGCTTCCTTCTCCCATATGCCTTTCCAGTATTGTTCAGTCTCCAGCTTTGGTGGGTCTGCTCTGGTGTTATTACCCTGCCACTGAGAGTACACTCTAGCCGGTCGTGTGGAGAACAGCCGGTTTATTCTCCTGGCTTCAATTTCCCTTGTGTATCTCTTGAGGCGGCTGGCGAAGGCTTGGAGCCTTTGTTTGGCAGTTTCCAATGCTTCAGGTATTGGCATCTGTCTGTACCTCTTGGGCACTTGCTTTTTCATTGCACCTTTCTGGAGCTCTGACAGTTGGCTCATATATATATATATATATATATATATATATATATATGGGGTCTTGTCAGATATACCACACCCGACAAGACCCCAGGTGCAGGCTGTGCAAAGAGGCCTCTGAGACAATCCAGCACATAACTGCAGGGTGTAAGATGCTGGCAGGAAAGGCATACATGGAGCGTCATAACCAAGTGGCTGGTATAGTGTACAGGAACATCTGTGCAGAATACGGACTGGAAGTACCAAGGTCTGGGTGGGAAACACCCCCTAAGGTGGTAGAGAACGACCGAGCCAAGATCCTGTGGGACTTCCGGATACAGACAGATAAAATGGTAATGGAGAACCAACCGGACATTGTGGTGGTGGACAAACAGCAGAGACAAGCCGTTGTGGTTGACATAGCAATACCTTGCGATGCTAACATCAGAAAGAAGGAACTTGAGAAATTAGAGAAATACCAGGGGCTCAAAGAAGAACTTGAGAAGGCCTGGAAAGTCAAGGCGAAAGTGGTGCCCGTGGTCATCGGAGCACTCGGGGCAGTAACCCCCAAACTGGAGGAGTGGCTAGAACAGATCCCAGGAAAGACCTCAGACATCTCAGTCCAGAAAAGTGCAGTCCTAGGAACAGCTAAGATACTGCGCAGAACCCTCAAGCTCCCAGGCCTCTGGTAGAGGACCCGAGCTTGGATGGATGAGACCGCCCACGGGGGGCGAGGAGGGACATTTTTTTTTTTTTATTCACAGTATTCACTTGTACTGCAGCTGGTTTCTGTTTAATTATACATGGTCTGCTCAAAACTCTAATTACCTTAAAGGGCCCCGTTATATTTTTAGACAGTCTGGTCCATGTAGACACATCGAGCATGTTAGAAGTACACTTCCTCCTTTTTTCACATTCTGTTAATTACCGCAGTCCATTCAGGATTCCTCCCACTTGTTGACATGCACAGGGGGAACAAGTCACACAGCTCCATCGCAGGTCTGGTCCAAACACCACCTAAAACTGGATTTCCAGTTACCGTGGGAGTAAGACAGGAAGCCTACAGCTACTTTTATTGTACTGTAAATGGATGGGTGCTGGCTGAAGGCTTTGTATGCGTGGACACGTTCTGCTGCATGTAGGAGTGAAGGTGTGTTTAACGCTGGTTTGCATTCCAACAGAGGTTAAAGAAAGATCTATTTCAACAGTCCGTGACACACTTGCTAATGCTCCCACAGTCAGTACAGTACAGCAGGGAGAAAGACCTTCCATGTGGCTCCTTCAGACACTTAGGGTGCAACAGTCTGTCACTGAAGGAGCTGCCACTGCATCATACAGGAGGTGGGAGTCACCATCCTCCTTTCTCCCACCTCCTGCTCTGAGTCCAGGGGCATCCCTGAAACAAAGCTGGCCTTGCTGATCAGCTTCTCCAGTCTCCTCCTGTCTGCTGCTGAGATACTACTGCCCCAGCAGATCACTCCATAGGAGGTGGCTGAGACCGACCCCGAGGCATTAAAGGTCTCCCTCCAACAGACCTCATTCTCCTCAGCAGGTCGAGTCTGCTCTGTCCTTTCCTGTACAGTGTGTGGTGTGTGACCAGTGCAGTTGCAATGCAGTGTGAGTGCCTGCGGAAGTCCACCACGATTTGAAAGAAAGTCTGAGAAAAATTCAGAAGATTGTGAGTGTAGTGTGAGTATGAAACAGGAGGACGGCAGACGGCAATTATAGCTATGTTTAGGTCTAGGGTAATTAATAAGTCTTCCTCCTCCACCTCTACCTTGAGCTTCTAGGAACACGATAGTTGATGTGACTTTGTGTAGCAAATACACGTACAGTACATACAGTACTGCATGTAGGTGTGACAAATTTTGAAACTGGAATAAAAAGATGAAAGAATGATTATAAGTTATGAAGCGTTTAGCAGCATTGCTGAGAAGGTTTTAACCAGTGCCGCACATGCACATATGTTCAAGTGTTTTTGGGTCAGATTCATGCAGAATTGTATTTAGTCCCTTGCACACATGTGTTAGAAACAATGCAATTTGCTTGAAGGGGAAAAAACTACTCTTGTGAATTCAACTAATTATTCAGACATTTGAGCTTCATGTTTTGGAAAAGAATTTTCTCTTTAGCTAACGTGTAAAGATCCTGTTGGTCAGTTCAGTGTAAGATGAGTAACATTAATGCCTGTATGTTTGTGTGCGTTTTGTTTTGAAAGCATGTTGGCGCTAAGATGACACGTTCAGCTGAGATGCATGTTGCGAATGCAGACTCATGAAGGGTTTTGGAAAAAGTATAATTATGATCATCTGCTTGACCTCATAGTTCACTTTAGCTTTGGCGTTGGCTTCTTCTGTGCATGGCTATAACCTGCAACTTTGATTTGTTGCTGGTAACTAAACAGACGCTCTGTGGAGCATGTAGGCATCATCGCTGTCCTCGACTCCACGTTCAACGGATCATGTTTTTCAGCTACTGACAATGCATGAAAGAGCTGTGGACTGGAGGCTTGCAGCACCTGTGCCATCACCGTTTTGCAGCTGTGCCACTGGCTCAGGAGGAGCTGCTGCAGGATTTTGTACAAGTGCTTGTAGGATCGTTAAACCCAAGACTGAGACTGACCACAAAAGGTGAGCACAGGGTTTGCGTCACTCTTTATCTATTCTCCACTTGCCCTTATAAACTCATTATTCATTGTGTTTATTTAAAATGTAGTTAATAAAGTTTGTGAGGGAGCCTTGACCTTTTGGCCACTTGGAAATAAATTTCTGTTATTTTATATACGTATATAGTTTTACAGATTTTGACAAATGAGTGGTGCTGTTTTGCTTTATCTTTTAGATCAGACCAAACCTATTCATCAGTTATTTTATAGTATATTGTTTTGCAATTCACAAGAGAATGTGCTGTGCATTAAAATAGCTTTTCATGGCATCCTGGGTGCAATCTGTATCTTCAAAGCAACAAGTTAACACCATAGAGAACTCTAGAAATCAGCTTCCTCTCGTCCCCTGCCCTCGTTACAGACTCCAGGTATCCCAGTTAAGAAATCAGCCTGCTGGAGAAAGTCAAGTGTAACCTGCTGACTTGAAGGTTTCAGTCAATTTACTTCTACTTTCTGTTGCTTGTGTTTCCCGTTTTGATCGTGCTTGATTTTTTTCTAACCTGGTTGGTAATATTTGACTGTGCTCACCTCTATCAGTTTCTCCCTCTTCATAGACACCA
The DNA here is from genome assembly GCA_030770545.1 of Macropodus opercularis. NCBI lineage: Eukaryota > Metazoa > Chordata > Actinopteri > Anabantiformes > Osphronemidae > Macropodus > Macropodus opercularis. The sequence continues at coordinate 16,395,712 of CM061103.1, forward strand.
CATCACTGCTCAGTTATTATGCAGCTCAGACTGCTAACCCTCCAGAGGTCCTGCAGTGTAGAACGGTGTCTTCTATTGATTGAGTCCTTCTGTTTCAGGTTTTTGCACTAGAGGAGGAAATGTTCTGAATTGCTGGCTCTTTTCAAGCTTTGTGAATTAGTTCACTCTAAATATTCATGTGACATCATAGTGTCTGGAGATGAACCCTTTCTGCTCTGAGCCACACAATTGCAGATCTGTGCCGCCATTATTCCCTTGGAGCTTGACTTCTTTTTTGTTTCCTCATCATTCTCGTTAGATGACCCTTTCAGTTTTCTGTGTTCTGTCCTCCGATAATTAAGCAACAAGGGGTTTTGTTTCCACTCACTCTCCTGCGCTAACCAAAAACAAACACGCATTCACCAACAGGACAATGTCACTTTGAATTTTCAGATGTTCATTTAATAAAGAACCGAAAATCACAGCCAAGATGGTAATGCTAAAAAAACGGCACTGCATGGCAGCCTCTGATAACAGAAGGTACAAACGAACAATAGCTTTCCAGTCTAAGAAAACAAAGTCACGGCAGGAAAAAAACAACAGCTAACAATTTGGAATTAGAATCTATAAAACAAAATTTCTGCTAAGGCAGGAACTAACAAATTCACTAACAAGCTCTAACTAAGTAACTTACTGTGAGTGAAAACCAAGTGAACCAGAGGTCAGGGAATGGGACATTGGGCAGGATAATCACAGGACATGGGAAGACACACTAGAATCACATAGAAGGGGTGGGCATGTACACAGGTTAACAAGAAATTACAAACACCTGACAACACAAACAGGACGTGACACAAGCGCCACACACTCAAGCCTGCTGCCTCATGGAGGGAAGGTTGAAGCACAACAGAGAGTTGAGATTACACCTTAGTCCAAGTGGCCCTGCGGCTAATAAACCCCCCAATAGAAGTCACCGCAGCTTGTTCCCTCTGCTCAGGAAAAGGGGGGTGCTTCAAACGGGGAACATCCAAGTGTGAGCGACGGCAGGGAATTGTCAGCATATTCAATCCAGGGAACCTCCTGTGACCGTGAGCTGGGGTCATGGAAGTGACTCAACCTCCGTCTGCCCGTTTGTCTGTGGATGAAAGCCGGAGAAGAGGCTGACTGAGGCACAGAGTGCACGGCAGAACTCAGCCCAAGCTCTCACAGCAAACGGAGAGGATGTCCTCCAGGATGCTGTGAAGCCTCACTACGTGTTTGATGAGGAGCTGCGCCGTTTCCTTAGCCGAGGGAAGCTTTGCCAACAGAATAATGTGGACAATCTTCGAGAACCGGTCCATGATGATGAGTATTGTACTCTTGCTGTAAGATGGTGGTAACCCAGTGATGAAATCCAGATATGTTGGACCAAGGTGCGGGAGCTTGGTGGGAGGATTTGTTGGTAGTGCACACCCAGCAGGCAGCAACATAGACTGGAGGAAGCCAGGATGACAGGCCAGCTGCAAATCATGTCCCTACCTCAGCACCTGTGGATGCAGACATTAGGGACAAACAAACACCTAGGGGGACAACCATTGAGTACAGGTTCACTGTGTTTAAAGGTGCGTACTGGAACAGTTCGGCCCTCCAACCCCTGGAGGGTCTTCTTTGGTGATTTTGTTACTTCTTGGTTTCGGTTATCCATTTGCAACTGTTTGTTATTTCCTGTTTGGTTGGTATCGCCAGTAGGTTCTGGGATGCCTGCAATCGCGTATTTGTATTTTGTACTGTAAACTCGACTTTTCAATGTCCCATTGCATAACTCGTAACACTGCAGGATTTAGTATGAAGTTGTCCCCCCCAGAGTCTTTATTATCCTTTATTACAGACTGTCAAGACGTTCTCAGAACCAGGATGGTAAGATAGAGTGAAGTTGAGCCTAGTGAAAAACAAAGTCGAGCTGCACTGGCGAGCATTCAGTCTGCGCATGTTTTTGTGATCAGTCCAAACTAAAAACGGGAGCTGAGTGCCCTCTAGCCAGTGGTGCCACTCTTCAAGAGCCAACTTCACGTCATATTTCCTCTCTGCATCTGACAGGCATTTGGAAAAGCAGGGGCAAGGATGTACCTTATTGTCCTGAAAACAATGCGAGAGCACTGCCCCAACTCTTGTGCCGGAGGCGTCCACCTCCACAGTGAACTGCTGAGTGGGTTCTGGTAGGCGCAGGATAGGAGCAGAGGTGAAGTGTGCCTTTAACTTGAAAAGTGGTCTTGGTGGAGGTCAAGGCTTGAAGAGGAGCCGCCACCTTGCTGAAAGCCCTTATGAAGCTCCTATAGACATTTGCAAATCCTAAGAAGCGCTGGCCCTGGTCCTTAGGCTGTGGCCACACTCTCACTGTCTGCCTGACCTGCCCAACACAAACGCAAAGTCTTGATAGTGTGAAATTCAAATTTCTCTGCTTTAACACAAAGCTGATTCTCCAGTAATCTGAGTATCACTGCTCGTACACGTTCTGTATGTTTTTTCATATCTTGTGAGTCAATCAAAATATCATCTAGGTACACGAAAACAAATTTATCCACCGTGTCTCTTAAAGCATCGTTCACCAGGACCTGAAGACCCGCTGGTGCATTTCAACCCAAAAGGCATAACCAAATACTCATAGTGGACATTGGGCATATTAAATGCTGTTTTCCACTCTTCCCCCTCTTTTACACAAACCAGGTGTTAAGCATTTCATGAACACAGAAGCATCTTGTAACAACTCAAAAGCTGATGAGATGAGGGACAACGGATATTTATTCTTGACAGGTATCTCATCCTTCAGTGATGTGTTTAGTATTCACAGCCTTCAGAAAATAAGCAGGAAGGTTGCTAACCCTAACCCTAACCCTAACCCTAACCCTTGAAGGGTCTGTGTTAAAGGTCCTTCCCCAAAAAGCCTCTCAGCTCAGTAATCTGGAATCAACATGACGTGATTCCTTTCTTGTGCTTCCGGGACAGCTCTGGCACAGTGAAGCTGAGCTGTTAGTCAATTTCACACATGCAGTCTCAACTCTGTCCGTTGGATGACATCTGCCTCGTACATGCAGCACTCAAACACACAGTACACTTTTGTGTCCATTCTAAGTTGATCACTATGATTTCATTGCATTGGCAAGTAATCAATTATCAAAAATTAAATCAATTGTTTGAAAAGATATCAATGTACATGTTTGATATACTGTAATAAATATCATCAAGACATGCACTTGCTCGATGTGGAATAGCATCAAATCTCGTATCACTAGTATCACTCGCATCACTCGCATCTAATGGGCTTAGAAGTAGAAAACATGCTGGAGCAGGTCTGTGTGGGAATTTCATGCATCTCACTTGTTTGACGTTCTGAAATGTCCAGTGGATGTGTGAAAAGGTTTCTGCATTGACGTAGACAGATACGGCCGAGCCAGGGTGTGGCCAAGCTGACAGGAAATATTGATGACATGTCAGAATTGTCTGTGATCTTGGAGAAATGTTATGGATGTTGTGATAGTGGGTGTGGGTGTTAAACTGACTGCATGTATGGCAATGAACCCAGATGTCTCACGCCTCTCTGTGGTTTTCATGTCAGCAGAGAGCACGTTATGTGAACAAGAGGCAGCCTCCTTCATCTTACATGATAACTGATCACACTGTACACAGAACACACACAGCTGCTGGAGAGCAACCACATTCATACTGTATGAGCTAGAATCTATCTATGGATGTTCGCACTTTCACAAGCTGCAGCTCAGTCGTTGGAACATGTTTCATTTACTTATTTACTACTATTGATACAGTAGATGTGATGAAATAGGCAGAGTTAAGGTTATAAAATGCCTGATGAATTCTGAGTTTGTTCTGGTAAACACAGTGGAAAACCTACACAGTCATGTATATAACTGAAGGCCATTCTCAGCCCAATATGGTCTGGGAAATAGACTATAAAAGCAGTAAGTGGACTTCAGACATGCCACAGAGATCTGTTCCTGCTGCAGTCTGGCCTCTTCTCTTACATACAAGACTTTTGACAGAATAGATACATTTTTTTATAAGAACACATGTAAAACAGTACGACAACACAACAGTAAGCTGTGTATTCCTTACATGGTATTTCACTTGTTCCATTGTACACACTGAGGTGAAAGGAACCCTAAAGCAGCGTTTCCCAACCTTTTTGAGCCACGCCACACATTTTACATCAGAAAAATCACACGGCACACCACCAAACAAAAATGCTACAGTTCATAGAGGGATTTGTTTCTTTCTTTAACAGCTCCAGGGCTGAGCATCTCTTCAGATCATTTTTCAGGCAGCATCAGTGGCTCTGCTTTGGTGTGGAGCTGTTTGGCTTTATATGAGTTCAGCAACTTGGTAGCGTTCAGAACTTTCTCACTTGTCTTGGTGATTTTTCTAAGTAATGCTGCCTGTTTCACTCGTCTGTTCACACATTTACACGAAGTTCAGTATCTTGTCTGTAGACAGCGTTTAAGTTGCGCCACAAATTTTGGGGTGGAAACCCCAAAGTTGGTATGTGAATATGAACGGACAGCAAGGACAATAGCAGACTACAGGAACCACTTGAGATTTAACCTCAGAAGGAAGAAGATGGATTCACAACAGAACACCTGAAAGATAAGTGGGTGAAGAACCTCTCTGACAGGGAACTTTCCCAATCTGAGATAGAAGTTCTGGCTAAAGACCTTTGTTCCTGTCATGGATCTTATTAAAACCACAGAATCTGCCATTGGGAAAAACAACTTACTAGTGTCAGAAGCTGAACAACTACGGCTCAAAGTCTCTGCTGCTCTGGCCAGTGCACAGTCACCACAACCCAACCTCACCAGACAGGAGAGCAGTATGCTCACATCCCCTCGGCAGGGACGAACCCATCACCATACTGCCTGCGGACAAAGGAAGCTGCACGGTCGTACTGAGCACTGCAGGCCATCATAAAGTCGTCTCACTTCTAGAGGACCAACACACCTACAAGAAACTGAACAGAAATGTAACATCACTCTTTAGCAGCATCCCCACCAGTGATGCCTTTAGGAGAAGACAGCACTCTCCTTAACCCAGGCCAAATACGTTCACTCCTGGACTTAACACCACATATTTCAGCTATAGAGGGGACTTCTACAGACAGAGGCATGGCTGCGCTATGGGCTCTCCTGTGTCACCTGTTGTGGCCAAGCTGTATATGGAGGAAGTGGAGAAGAAAGCTCTAAAAACAGCCCCGACCCACTGGTTGAGATATGTGGATGACACCTGGGGGAAGACCAAGATCCAGGAGGTGCAGACATTCACAGACCACATAAATGCAGTGGACAGTAACATCAGGTTCAGCAGAGTAGACACCAAGAACAACAGACTGGCCTTTCTGGACTGAGCAGTCATCAGAGGAAGTGACTGTAGTCTAGAAAGACACATTTAAAGGAAACCCACCCACACTGACCAACACCAAAACATAAGAGGAGCAATATATTGTCTGCAGTTCAATGCAATGAAGAGTCTCAGAACTATACACTGGTACCAAACCAGTATCAACGTCTCCACTTAAAAGACAAAGGCCACTGAAGACAACAATGTCCACATTCTGGACAGAGTGTCATGAATTGCTGGCCCAGACTTAGGCAGATACAGAGCTTCAATGACGTCTCCATGACAACAATCTATGATTCTCCTGAGTTCTGAGACCGAGCAGATCCGGGTATGACCTTATGACAATATAAGTGTTTAAATGTCACGTTGCGGATCGTGACACAGAGCAGACAGGTGGTTTGAACATTTAGAGAACATGTCACGTCACATGTCCAGAGAAACAGCCCCTCTCTCAAGAGAGGTGGAGGCCTCAGACACCTTAGACACAACCTGCCTTCAAGTACCACTGGAAGATCAAAACCACCACCACAGGTCACACTAACGGCCCTGTAATGGTGGAGGAGGAGTCACGGTAGTTGAGAGTTCACACCTACTCACTACTCTCAGTCCTCTGTTCTCATAACGAGCCCATTCTCTACAGGTGTGAAGTGAAACCTAACTGGAGGATAAATCTGTGGTCTCTACCAGCTTCCCTCAGACTGAATAAGCTTCCTGGACAGATGGAGAAACGTTTCTATGAAGTAGAAGAAGTCCAGTTGCCATAACTCAACTTTCAGACCAGTCATAGAGGAGTTGGCTCGGTTGGTTCCCAGTAAAAATCAATCCAAAGACAAGACAACTTTCAGTTCACCTTGTTTGCTTCCACTCAAAGCATGACTGTGTCCGATGAACTGTATTCAGCGGTTCATCCAAATGTTCAACTCTCTGTAGAAGTGTATGACTGTTTTGCTTATCACCACACGCTGCTCACTTAGAGAAATGATTCGATGGAACTGCATCATGTTCCGCGACACATAACACAGGTTGGGAATCGCTGCACTAGACAGCACAAACACTCGACAATGGCAGATAATTTGCAGACAAACATTCATTAGTTTTAAAACAACGTTAGGTGAAATTGAATAATTTCCCACACACAACTGATGATCTTTCACTAGTGGACCGCGGCATAGCGAAGAAAAACACTGCCCTAAAGGCACAGCATCTATTTTTAGCTGCTTAAGCTGCTACTGTAGGTGGGAGACTGCAAGGACAATAGTAGCAACTACAGGAGCAGTGTATGTGCCCTTTACTCTTGACTCAGTAATGAGCAGAAATCCATTCTACTAGGCTGAATCTTTCCATAATCTGAACAGCGTGTTGGTGTCGTGCCGGCAAAGGGACGGGTCGCCAGCGCCACAGACAAACCATTCACACTCACTGAGTTTTCCCCTGGCCTGACTGCATGTCTGTGAACAGTGGGAGGAAGTATGTTGGGTGGTCTATTGTGCTTGGCAGGAGAGTAAACGGGCGCGGTAGTCTAACGTGGACACGATCCTCTGCAAACAGGTGCGTGCAGGAGAAGGGAGCTTATGTGTGGAGGCATAACCATGCTTACCCTACATGTGGATGTGTGCTCTGCGTGTGCTGTCCCTTCGCTGCCCACGGTCCATGTTCCGTGTATGTCAGAGAGTGAAAGTCTGCTGGGAGCGTGTTTGTGTGACTTGGAGGGGTGGTGGTAGTGAAGTCATCTGTCTGATTTAGCATCACAAACATATGTTATATAAAGGAAGAATATTGACCTATTTACATTACAAGCATCCAAAAGAAAAGCAAAGGCAACATAGATATGATTTATCAACAGTGGGTATCTGGAATCGGATCACAGCTGATATTTCATGCTCCTGCTCTGGATTGATGAGTGATTGGATCTCACCTTCACATCACGGGGAAACGTTGCCAATTGGAGAGGAGAATTTGATCAGGAGGAACAATGTGGTTTTCACCCTCTGTCACTCCCCCCACTCCTCACACTGGGAGGAGCCCGGCTGGAGCATCTATGTTGGATGTCTCCTGGACGTCTCTTTGCTCTAGCTGGTGTGAGGAATGGAGAAGGTGTGTTCCTGTATCACTGCCGTTCACCTTGTAAACAGCCATCTCACTGGTGGTGAGAGCTGTACCCAACTGAGCATCTCCGAGTATCTGCGTCCGTGAGCGCCAGCCGTCAGCTGTTCGGTCGGCAGCGGTCTTGTGATGAGCAGTCAAGCTTGGATTAAACCAGATTTAAAAAAAGAAACTTACGCAACAAAAAAGACAGAGAAGAAAAACACAGTCCTAGACTTTCTGTCGTAAGCAGAGTGGTGCCTTTCAGCAGCTGTCTAGAAACTGGCAGCACTCAGGGTTTTGTTCCTTTCAGAAACCTGGGAGTAGGAGGGATATTGTGAGCTGGTGAATTTATTTATCTGCCCCTTACATCACTTATGTTCCAGTGCGTCTCTCCCAAACCTGTGTCATTCTGACTAACTACGGAGGAACTAACTGAACTGAGACAAAGTCGTGGTTTAAAGCAAAGGTTTGCTGACAGTGTTTGGTTGGCTGCTGCAAAGGATTTTCTCCTTCTGGGAAGACCAGGCTATTCTGACCATTTGACCATTTTCCACGGCATATCTGAGTGAGCTGAGCTTCTCAAGCCTGACTGCTCTAAAAACTAAAAACAGAGAGAGACTAAGAGCCATTGAGTAAGAGGTTCGTGTGTGCGTTTCGTCGATTCCCGCCAGGATATCAGCTCTATGTTCATCCAAACAGGCCCAGGTTTCACACTGAGTAGGCAGAAATATGAAAGATCATAAAATACTTTTATCTTTGATCCCTGTTCAAGATACTTTGATAAGAGTGACTGCTACAAAGCTTCATTTTTAAAAATGTTTGGTTGGTGGTTGGCTCAAAAAAGGCAGAAGAACACTGTCTTAGCACATGGCTTGTGGTCCAACACAACACATGCTGTGCATGCATTGCCACAGTAAACCGCATCATTTCTGTTTCTCATAAAACACAGCAGCCTTTTAATGAAGTACAGGATTTGTAGGATAGGCTTTCTTTTGCTGCCTCTGTCCCAATTGGAGATGCAGAGCTCTTATGTAACGCTTGTGGTGTTGAGTAGCCTGGAAGGGGGGGTGGGGGGTGTTCTCTGCCCATGAAGAGCTATCTGTGCTCACTTGGGTCAATCCACACTGATCTCACACAGCTCAGGGATTTGAAAACTGACTGTTTGTGTGTGTGTGTGTGTGTGTGTCTGTGTGTGACTAGGCTTTGCTTTGCATCTGTGCCATTCTCAGAAATGAACACAATTTTAGTAGTGTTCTTTACTTCCTTTACAAACTGAATGTCATTCCTCTGCATCACCAGGGAAAGAGTACATGTGGAAAAGCTGTGAGACCTTCACTTTCAGATCTGTTGACTAAAAGTAGTGGACAATGAAAAAAATGAAGAATATTTATGACAAACTCTCTGTTTAGGACACAGTGGTGCCTGAATCGATGGGATGGGAGGATGTTCTCATATTTTACACAAAACATTTTACCCACTTAACCAGGGCAGACTGACACTGAGCAGGTAAATTAGCTTCTGATGGTGCTACTATATTTGTTTTTAGATTTAAAATGGATGCTAAATGGATGAGAGCTGAAGGAAACAGACTAGAGGGTCAACAACCCAAGGAGGTCCTGTACTAACACTGCAGGCTGTTATCACACTCTCTACAAGTCCACACCAGTCAGGTCAGGTATGAGATCACTGAGGTGTGTTTTGTGGAATGAACGTGACACCCCTATCATTGCTCCACTGTCTGGTCCACTCCATGCATCAGCACCCGCTCCTGTTCCCGCCTCTTCACTACGTCTGTCCTCAGTGGTACTGCTTATTCTAGGTTTCACGTCAAGATGCTCGAGACCTGCTGTCTTGTGAAACAAACTGTCTTGTTATGATTGCAGGAGGTTTTCTGTGTTTTCTGGGGAGTGTCTTACTAAATCCTCTTGAAAGGCATTATCCTAATTTGGATCCATGTAAAGGGATTTTTCTCTAGATGAAGTAAAGTTACTTTACTGGTTGTTTATTCATGTTCCATATTAATATATTTATATTGATTCTTAAGACAGGAAAAAAACAATCAAAGAGTGATTTGTGTTTTTGTGTTTGAGACAACCTTTCATTAGTGTGGTACCATGGTGTAAGAACGCTAAAGGCCTTCAGCGCTGTGAATGCATTGTGGTGCAGTAGTAATATTATATATTTTATTTAGATTTGTATATGTGAAGTGGCAGCGGTTCATCGGGTATGGACGTTTATCAGACTCATAATTCAACTGGCAATTCAATATCAATGGTGACAATTAAATTCTCTATTTCCTTAACTAAAAGTTCAGTGGAGGAGGATGTTGGTCAAGCTGATGTCCATGATGGACGATGCTTCTCACTGCACCAGACAGTGGAGGCTCTGAGCAGCTCCTTCAGTGGAGTCTGATCCAGAGTCAGTGTAGGAAGGAGCAGTGCAGCAGATCCTTTATTCCCACTGTTAGACTGAACAACCAACCAGTCTAACAGTTACTGTGCAGATTAGCTGCTATAGCTTGTTTGGGCATCTATGTACAGTGTTTTTTCTTTTTGTAAACATTTTAATTGTAAATTCTAAATTTGTATAATGCATCTTATTCTTTGCACATGCTCTACTTTCATTCTTCGGCACTTTGCTAATTGTTTGTGGCTGTTGTAACAATTGAATTTCCCCACTGTGAGATCAATAAAGAATTATCTCGTCTTAATATCGTGGTCAATAAATTATTACCATTCAGATGTTAATAAAAAGTGAGCGCAGTAGCAACTTCAGAAGAAGCTCCACAGCAACCTGTAGTTATATGTAGGTATATGCACATATGCTAGTGCACACGTATAAACGCTCAGAAGCGTGAGTTCCAATACACAGACAACTGCTGATGGGTTGGGCCACACAGGGCAGGCTGAGCCTAAGCTGGAGCCGCCTGACTGATAAGCTCTTGGCTGCTGAGAGGGAGAATGTCACTGCACATTGGGCTGCCTTCAAAGACACGCACACGCACGTAGCAAACAAAGATACTGTGGAGATGCACTTGCAGCATCTATTTTTAGCCCAGTCGCTTGTATGCGGACAAATGCAGCAGGAAACACACATGGTGGCTCAGAATAAATGACTGCCATGATGTATTTTGGCCTGTTCTGATTGTGGCATATTGTGTTTGAGCACTGCAAAAGATCCCCTTCACAAAAACATCTGTGGCACTAGTACATTAGATTCCCTTGGTATATCTGTGTGGTTTCTTTGGGACATTTACCACAGGACCGTTCCTTATGGGACTGTATCACAGAGCACGTCATACTGTTATATGGTCAAAATAATCTATGAGGAAAACTATTTTTGGACAGTTGAACAACGTTGAACAGCAGTTTTAGGGTTTTTGGAATTAAGGCTTGGTATTAATTTATTCATTGGATTAATGCAGACATCAGTTTTGGATATACAGTTATAGCAAGACAAATATCAGTGTTTTTATGACAGTATGCTTACATGTAGGCCTGTAATATTTATCAGGGTTGCTCTATACATGTATCGGAAAGACATAAGCCACTTCATAACTGTAACAGAACGCTAATTTTTTTTCCCCCACTTTCTGAGAATGTCCAGTTGTGATATTATTGTGCAAAAAGTCTGTTCAGACAAAGCAACTCATGCATGTAGATGGACCTTACCTCAGAACTTGGATGATTATGATTCTGAGATTTTAGGCTCTACCCAGGTGGTTGCGGAAAACAAAATAGGCAGTGAAGCAGGCAGACAGCATGGACACTCCTTCATCACACACAGTCATATTGGACATATTGAAATTTTTCAAATTGGAAATGTGTGTGAAGATCAAATGTTATGCTGTTTAGACTCACTGGTCACTTTATTAGGTACACTTGCGAAGTCCAGTTCCAATCAGTATAAAGTGGTTGTAATGATTTATCACTTGTCATTCATGGACTCAGAGACAACAACACAGACAGACAAGTCAACAAAAACTAAACAACTTTTGTCAACACTGTAACCGGAACTGGAAGTGCTGACAGTTTCACTTTCAATAGAGGTTGCAATTTCACAGCTTTTATGTTAAAGCTGTCAGAAAGGTGAAAATTCTGTCTGTGTCACAAATCACTGGATACACAAACATACATCCCTACAAAGCAAGGGCTCTAGAACTTACTAGAGGTTTCTAATACCACCACTCGATGGCACTAAATCTAATACTAACCTTCCCACACAGGCAAACACACTCAAGGGGCCGCTCTAGAGGCACAACTAGGTTCTAGGGTGGTGAGGACCCAAACGCACGGCCCACATGGAAATTATGGGGCAAGACAAAATAATCTCAAGTTCACTGCAAGGCAGTATTACAACAGGGAAGAAATCAGAAATAAAACTCAAGAATCTTCAATCAAACTAAGTCACACAAACCAAAATGTGGTGACATGTGACAAACAGAAATACCAGATATACAAACAGGATATAAACCAACAGAGTGACACTAACTAACCCAGATACCAACACAGGTTCTAACACAGGGACTAAACACAAAGTCCAACACAGATGACAGAATTACGTACGAACAGAAGACAGAACAAAACAGCAAACACAAATGACAGAAGAGGAAAACGAACCGGAGCGCCCTCCAGGGGTGGCAGGGTCGAACTGTCACAGTCTGCCTGCCTGTGTGTGAGTCTTGGAACTGCGTTACTGGTGCTGAATTGAGGGTGGCTACATGGAAATGTTTACACATGGTAGACATGGTAGACCAACCACGTCAGCTACTTTCCATTTACCTATTTCACCTGTACCTCTGTTTGTGCCCTCATCCACACTCGCACAGCGTCCGAGCTCAAGTGCTCGTCAGCTCCATCACGCATTGACAGTCCCTACTCTACGCTGACACAAACGTCAAAGAACAACACAAACTGATTTAGAAGTAAAGCTCACTCACTCTGGATTCACTCCATGACTCACCACGCTTGCACTCAGAGAGTGAGAGTGTGTGTGAGGTAGACAAAATGGTGGATGACCTCGGGATGGACACGTGGTCGTCTGCTGTTTGCTAAACAAAATGGCGAACCTGGGCAAGCATGTGTGTGCTTGTGTATCTCTGTGACTGGTTGAGGAGCAAACAAACAAAAGGGTTCAGAAAGACAAAGACGATTATAGACTTGCTGGGGTTGTTGTGTTGTGTTGTTGTCCTACAGCCCTCTGTTCCACACTTCCACTCACTCAGGTGTTACGACTTTCCTCTGCTCTGTCAGCCCACAACTACAAATCCCATTACTCATTTTCTAGTCTCCTGTCTGCTGCTACTACTACCTCACATCCAGATTTCTCTTCCCTTCTGCCTCGTCCTAGTTTTCCTTAGTTTTGTCTTTAGTCTATATTCTGGTCCATGTTCCTGTGCTGGTATTTATACCATCTGTTTACTCCCTGTAAGCAGATAATGCTACATATTTGTTTTCTGAGTCGTTGTGTCAGTATTATCAGCTATGTCAATCATCCCTCTGAGCCCATTCCGCCACACCCTTGGTTCTGACACCCTGGAAAAAGGGTGATGCCCCATATCTAGAATTAATTATGAGAAGAATAACTATTATACTCAATTATCACTCGTAACTGTTCATTTATGGCTATCAACCAAATTTGTGATCTTTAAATTATCAACCTAATTGGGCCTGGTTTTAAGTACTGTAATACTAATTATAATCATTATAATTAATTATTCAAATGTGTGCTCCTCCAACAGTCTGGCAGTTGCCATTTGCCTTCAGTAGCGTTTATGACCTTCAGTGGAAAATGGCATAGTGAAAAGCTGTTGTGATCTACCTCATTTCCAAAATGTGTAGACTTGTCTAGGTCACCACTGCTTGCAGGCAGTAAAAGGTTCTGTTTCGAGGTGAGGAGTGCAGGCCAGTAGCGCCACAGCAGGTGGACACAGCTCGGAATCATATAGGTTGAAATATCAATCACTATTTTTGGTAATCAACAAATTTTGACCATATGTAAATGTTCAACAGTGTAATTTTGTAGTTTCAGTAACAGATGTCTGTTTATGGCGTAAATATGACAGTAGAAGTATTAGGTTCTCGTGCAACATGTTTACATATCAAAATGACAGCTATCAGACCAGAGGAAATCAGACATGACTGATTTTGCACGTGTTTATCTTTGTGTTTCGCCACTAAGCTTTATTTTGGTCAAAGTAATTGTAGTGCCATACTTTTATGTGTTGGAGCTGTATTAAATGATAAATACAAACCATTAAAGTCATTTAATTTGTCACTCGTTATTCCAGGTTTGCTTAGCTCCTGGTTATTCTATTAGACTATCAGTATTTTATATTATTTCTGTTTATTGTTCTCCACAGCGATCCATGAGTTCCCCAGGGATTACTTCACCAACCAGGAGCGCAGCGAAGGAGCTGTAGGCCTGCACGTCCTCTGCGTGAGTGCACATTCACCGCATTTCCCTTGCTTTCTTCTGTTTCACAGATGAGGTATAAATCTCACATATCAGGACATATTGTGAGAAAATTACCCTGCTCAAAAAATGAAGGAAATCACACAGTTTGGTTGATCGTTTCATTATTATGTCAAGGTACCAAATGTAAATGAGGAATGATATGCAGGTTGCTTGATGTTATTCAGAATATCTGTAAGTGTTACTCAAAGGCATTCTTGTGGGCACACTCCTGATGAGTCAGTGGCCTGTGTCCTGTGGGATCTTCAGCCAGTGTTAAAACTCACGAATACCAGTATTCAATTGAATAAAAAGGTTTATTTAACAAACTGAACAAAAATCATTGCTCTCAAGAGGAACTAAATCAATACAAACAATCAAAATCTGGACTAACTAGAAATCAAACAGAACTGTCAGTTTGGGAAACTCACTCCAACTAACAGACTAAGACTTACTGACCGAGGGTAACAAGAGAGCTAGAGCGGCCAGGGAAGCAACTGACAAGAATAAGGAAGAATATGAGAATAATCGTATGTACATATGTAGGAAAAATAAATGAATAATTCTGCTCACGGTTTCTGGTTATGTTAGGCCAGCAGAGAAGGCGTTGCTGTGTAAGGGTGAGAGGAATGAATGCTTTCATTACGCAGGAACTAAGACTGGGTGTTTCCGTAGATTGATGCCACCCCCGTGAAGTTTTTCCCCTTAATGCCCCTAAAGTGCACAGAGGAGCAGATACTGGTCCTGTTGCTGGACCTGGTGTAACAGTCCTCTCCAGCTGTCTTTTCTCTGCAGGGAGGCACAGCAACTTCATATGTTTTGGCTTATACATTCAGGTTGTCGGTTCCTTACAGACACAGCTACTTGTTGAGTGGTAAACCTTTCATAAAGCATGAAGCTTCTTTGTTAAATAAATGTCTTTGTTCTGTGTCCTAAAATTTTGTGGATGAGTAAAATGTTAAATAAATGTTGATCCTACTGTTACAAACTGGCAAACTACAGTAACTAACAGAGTGCTGTTATTACAAGTTCAAGATGGACTTGGACCCAAATGCTCAGACTTACGAAAAGATGAATGAAATGTTTAAATATAAGTAAGTAAGTACCAAGTAACTAAAACTACTGCACATGCTGTACCCAAAGGACTAAACAACAACAAAGGTACGATTGGCTTTCCCCTTAACTTTCCAAATCACACAGGAAGGATAGCTTCAGCTCGGCGTGGATTGATAAGGGCGTGACACGTGTGCTAATACTGACATGATGAGATGCGGTGAAACTGTGCATTTTCATATGAGCCCAAAGACGATCACAACCCCAGATTAAAATTAGAATTAAAATTAGAGGTAAACACCTGGAATCGAGCTTGCTTGAAAGCTGCCAGTGGAATTCAAAAATTACAATACCTTTGATAATAATCATTTATTCACAAATGTAATTCTTCCACAACATAGAACTTTAGTCAAAGAATAATTTAAGATGGATAAAGACGTCCCTCGTGTCCTCTGCAAATCAGTGCTGTACAGCAGGTTACCATCCTGTGTAACTGGAGGGTACAGTGCATCAGATACTATATAAAAGATATATAATGTTTATGTTTGAATATGTTTGGTGCAACACTTGTTTGAGCCTCTGCCGTTGTACAGGAAGCTGCTGTAGCTGCAGTGAACAGGAGATGTAGAAGCGACACCTGGTATGAGAGACATTCCGATTTTTTTGTCCCCGTGCATAAATTCAAATACAGCGAGTGATGTGAGGGTTCCCTCACTGGAATCCCTCTGATTAACCAGCTGTTGTCTGTTCATTTGCACCAAAGCAGGTGAAACTATTTTGTAGTCCCTTATATTCCTAACTGGGAATCTGGTCCGATTTCTACTTCACTGGCTTCATGCTAGTGTGACATTCACTGAAATGTTAAATACGCTTTAGAATTACTGCTGATATTTCCACCTGCAACTCCAGCAGCTGTCAGCAGACGATGAGTGTGCAATTACTTTTTCAAATATTTAAAATGCCAAATGTTTTGATAAATCTCTCCAAATCCAGGCTGTAGGCAGAGGTAGACAAAAGTTTAAGAGACTTGTGTCATGTTTTCTGACTGAAATGCCTAATGGGGGAAAATAAAATGGCTCATTTGCACTGAAAGATTGATGATCATAATCTGTTGCAATAAGCATAGTTCTGCAGTGTAGGATGTTTGTCAGTTTTACTATGACAACTAAACACAACGATAGTCATGTCAGACTCACCTCTGTGCTGCTGTGATGTTCTTTTTGCTGTTGTTTTGCCATTTTGTCAGTCCACATTGAACACCTTCTTGAGCAGAGGAGGCTTGTGTGTGTGAGGACACCACACCCATCCACCAGTTTGCAGAGGTGGATTTGATCCAGTGCAAAGTGAGGTACATCAATGTTTAAACAGAGTGTGTCTCAAACAGAACTAAGCAGCACTGTGGTAATTGATAAACGAGAGGAGCTTTCTTAGAATCGCGTCATACGCAAGAATCCTAAGGAGCCAGTGCTTACGCTACCTGTAAGGTAAATGGTCAATGGTCTGCACTTGTATAGAGCTCAAAATACTTTAACACTCATAACTCTCATTCAAAGTGTAGCCCTCCAACCCCAGGAGGCCACTGTGTTTGTCTCAGTGTTGTCACTTCCTCCTCCTGTGCTCCCTTATTAGTAATTATGAGTTGCATCTGTTGTTCATTTCCGTTCAGTATGCAAGCTCCCCTCTGTGTTCCTGTCTTCATCGGTTCATCTGTCCGTCTGTCGTCCCCAAATGTGGTTTTGTAACCCTGTCCGTCCGTCCGTCCAACCATCCATCCATCCATCCATCCGTCCATTCGTCCATCCATCCATCCATCCATTCGTCCATTCGTCCATCCATCCATCCATCCATCCATCCATCCATCCATCCATCCATCCATCCATTCATCCATCCATCCATCCATCCATCCATCCATCCATCCATCCATCCCTCCCTCCCTCGCTCCCTCCCATTACTTCGCTCTATGCTCCCCTGAGGTAATCTGTCAGTTAGTTTTGAATTCTGTGTCAGTCAGTCTGTTAACCTGTAATCCTGTTATTTTTTTTAGAAGTATTGTTCTCCTGAATAAGCGTTCATTCATTTGTTTTTCTGGTTCTTGGTTTTATTAAATATCATTATTGAGTGTGTTGTACGTTTGGGTCCTAAATTTGGTTTGTCTGTCTGTATGCTCAGTAAGAGACCTACAGTTTAAAGTGAATCCCTAGAAAAGGGAGTGAGTGTCTTTGCTGCCATCCAGTGGCGTAGTCTAAACCTTGCAGGTGAAAGCCCTGCAAACCTAAAGCTGACCGACAGGGTTATAGTCTTAGCTTTAGCCTCAGAGGAAGCAAATTTGTAATAACTGGTGGCTCAGGGTGTCACACCGGGGGCAACTTGGGATTCAAGGTCTTGCCCAGTGAGCCAGGAATTGAACCATCGATCCTACTGGATGATTGGTGGGTTCTTCCTCTTGAGACACTGCTGCCCCAGGTCAGAAACAGATACAAGCACCCACACAATCACCCATGCGCAGACAAGCATACCAACCTGTTGTGCATTCTTTTGTAACACTCATTTATGCACTTGGCAATCGTTCACACATCAAGCTACTGACTGGAGGCCTGCAAAGCTCCAGGCTGGGCCCATGGCTCCCTGCAGCCTCTGCTCCCTGCTTTGTGGGAAGAGTAGGGGACAAGAAAAAGCCCAGCTTGTGTGTGAGATGCTAGGAAGTCCAGGAGCATCGCTGATGGCCAGTGTCTCCCAGTCAATAAGCTCAGGCTCTAGTATGTAGTTAAAATTTGGTGGAAGTTCTTCATGACCCCACCCACACGCACCAGGACGTGGACTCAACCAGAGGAGTACAACAACTGGTGCTTTAAGCAAGCAGACAACGTTTCTAAGGTGATGTAATCAAATAAACTGTTGAATCCTGCTCAATTTCCTTTTGTTTTCCAATTCATGAGGATGTTTTTCTTTGCCTGTCAGGAGGGAATTGACCTTGACCTGGAGGTCAACACATCACGTATAGTTCCCTGTGCTGGGGTCGCTGGGATAGGCAACCTTATGTTTGTGTTCTTCTTGCCAGAATTCACACACATTCAGAGGTGGACATCACCAGGTTACATGCAGTTAGCTGTGTGTTCTGCGCAGTGTGGGCAGATGTTCTAACTGTAGCCTTTGCAGAACTTTGTATATTTTGGTCCAGTCGCTGAAGGAATTTCTCTTTTCAATTGATGCAGTGTAGCCAACTGAAATTTTCAGTTAACCCTGTTGAACGCTTTCTACGAATCTATTGACTCTACTTTATGAGTTGTAGCATATTAATTGAAGCTGATTAGTTGTACATGTTGTTGGAACAAATAAATTCTTCTGGCGAGTGCTTTGTGGGATTCTTTTCAGGTCATGATCATGATCAGATCATATGTCTCAGCTCTCTCTCTCTTTCCTCATTGGTGTTCACAGCTATCCACAGCTACTCCTTCACTTGGTTCTTGGCGTAAGATGTCACTGTGGTCACAGCATGTGCCTTGGCCAGTTGTGTGTTGTTTTTCACCGCTGTGTTTTGGCCCCTGCAGGCGGTCTATATGTTCTATGCCCTGGCTTTGGTTTGTGACGACTACTTTGTCCCCTCACTAGAAATGATATGCGAGGTAAGCTAAGACTGGGAGTTTATTCTGGGGTTCTACAGAGCTCACATCAAAATCACGTGATGGGTGTTTATTTGAGTTCATGTCTCTGTTCACCTTCTATCAGCATCTTCATCTGAGCGAGGATGTTGCTGGGGCAACCTTCATGGCAGCAGGCAGTTCAGCTCCTGAACTGTTCACTTCTGTCATCGGTAAGAAACACACACATGCTACAGTAGAGGTTGAATTTGGTGTTCGTTATTGACATTTTTTCAGACAGCAAAATAAATGTTCCACATGTGCACTTTATTTCTATTATATTCTAAGGAAATGGGAAAACTATTCCCATGGCTGCTGTATTGAAGCTTCTGTTTTAGTTTCTGGCTGTTTCAATAGAAACAAATGACAGCAAAGAAACATTTTTAATGCCTCATGTCATATTATTGTTTATTTATTAGCTCATACAGGGTTTTTCATTGAACATGTGTCCCACCCTCCAACTCCCCACACAAAACTGTCAAACTGTTGACATGTGATCATCAGTTACCACACCTCTGGTCTACAGGAGTGTTCATCACTAAGGGTGACGTTGGAGTCGGCACCATTGTGGGCTCAGCTGTGTTCAACATCCTGTGCATCATTGGGGTGTGTGGGATATTTGCCGTACAGGTACTGTACAACCCCTCACAGCAACGTGTATGAATGAAATCAAACAGAATTCTGTTTAGCGAGCGAGTCATAAGCCTCATGAGATGTGTTGCAGCATTGTCTCACTGTGTTTGTGTCTCTCCCAGACAATTCATCTCTCTCGTTGGCCTCTGCTCAGAGACTCTGTGTATTACACCCTGTCCATTTCTGCCCTTATAGTGGTAAGGAACAGCCTTAGCTGGAGCTAAATAATTATATCGATATTCAATGACATGAATTTTCACCACTCATTCTTCTTTTTACCCTGCAGTTCATATATGATGAAAAGGTGGTTTGGTAAGTCAACTGTTTATCGGTAATACATGCTGTTACAATCAGGAACTTTCACTACAGTTTACACGTGTTCCATTGATTTCCAGGTGGGAAGCGCTCTCGTTAATTCTGATGTATTTCGTATACATTTTGATAATGAAGTAAGTACGATTCAGCCACAGATTTATCTGTAGACAAAAAAGAGACACTTTAAAACTTGGACGTCTTGTTTTTTATCATCAGGTGAAAGCACTTTAGTTTAATGTTATTTTTATCAATAAGAGCTGCTGAATGAATATATGAATATATAATACTCCCTGGTTGTGAAATTGTGTTTTAGGTTGAATTCCCATGTTGTTCATTTCCTGGAGAGGCGGAAGAAGAGCTCATCCAGTCTGAGGAAGGGTGCAGCCAGCAACACTGAGTTAGATGACGGCTGTGATGCTACAGCTGTGCTGCTGAAGAAAGGTACACATTAGTCCAGCACCTTATCACAGCAACCAACAGGGAGAGTTGGAAAACCAGCAGGACAGTGGCCCTCACCCCTGCTTTGGTCCATCTGACTTACTGTGTGTTCTATGTGTCTGCAGCGAACCATGACAGGAAGCCCTCAGTGCTGATGGTGGATGAGCTCTTGTTAGCCTACCCCCACCAGCTGTCCTTCTCTGAGGCTGGCTTGAGGATCATGATCACCAGCCATTTCTCTCCCAGAACCCGCCTTACCATGGCCTCCAGGATGCTCATCAACGAGGTATGTGTGTAATGTACTGTGTGTGTGGTTTTGGTTTCAATATAATGTTTAATAGAGGAACCTTTTCAGTATGTGGCGGTTGGTAGCTGATAGTGTGTGTGGTCTGTGCATTTGAATTGTGGTTACGTGGCTTCCAGGGATGTGTCTTGAGCTTGATAGCATTGAAAGACAGGCCAGGCTTAGGTTGTGCTTTGTTGGTGTTCAATAGACCCACAAGGATTTTTCGATCATGGTCCATAACCAAACAGCAAAATATTAAAATCAAGAATTTCTTATAACCAATGTTTTAGGATATACTTTCCTTGGCCAAACGCATCGGGACAAGACTAAAAATTTAATTGAATTCATTAAACACAAAGATAAACTTACACGCATACGCAAGGAACTAATGGGAACAAATAATCACTGCATATTGCAGGCAAACTAGAAAATAAAAACAAGAACACAAGATCCCTGAGTAACATAAGAATGTGGGCTACCTGCTTCTGTGAAATTATTATTAATATTATTCTAGAACATGAATGTTTCACCAGACAGGAACACGACACAACACAGAACCTACATGGAACGACATGAACCCACACTTTCGAACAGGAAGACGATGACACCACAAAACAATGACACCAGGAAAGGATGACGGGACTTAAATACGTGACACTACAGGAAACAAGACACAGGTGCATGTAATAATTACAAGAACACCAGACACGAGATGTAGGAACAGAAGAACAAAACAGGACAGGCCCACAGCGCCCCCCAGGGGCTGGACGGCTGGTAACGACACAGAAAATCCAACAGTCTCCAACAGTCCAACAGTCAGGGAGCCTCCGCAGGCCACAGGCCCAAATCGTAATAGAGAGGAGCTTGGTAGCCTGAGTAGACCAGCGCTCTGAGAACCAAGGATAAGCATAAGGAGCTATGAGGTGTTTAAGATAGGATGGGACCTTAGTATGAAGAGCTTTGTCATGTGTATTTATTACAAGGACATGGATGTGTGTTACCTCTGTTTCTGTATTCATACGACAGAGGCAGCGTTTCATCAACACACAGACTTTGACCAACGGGGACTCAGATGGTCCAGTGAAGTGTGGAAGTAAACGGAGCATAGAAAATGGGCTGTCTGCAGCAGAGAGGGGAGTTCAACGCGGAGACCGAGAAGCTGACAATGAGACAGAGAATGAAGACAATGACAACAATGAGAATGACGAAGAGGAGGAGGAAGAGGACAGAGAGGGACCTTTCGTACCGTTCCAATGCCCAGGTACCTGAAGATGGTATTGACATCAGTTCCCATCAAATCACGGTGATTTCATTTAGGTATGCTTGACCAGGTCAAGTAAAAACAAAACTCAACAGAAAGCTGATTGTAGCCATAGCAGCTGGTTTGATCAGGTAAGAAGAATGTGGTAAAGCCAAACCCTCCTGTTCCTCACTGTCTAGCGCTCAAGCTGCTGTTCTGGTGTGTTCAGGGACATGACAAAGTGGAGGTCATCTGTGTTCTCAGTAGTTCCAGGACAGTATCCAATGCATACAATCAAGAGTTCATGGTGTGACACACATTTAAATGTGACTGCATTGGATGTACAGACATGCTGATTAGACAGTAAGTCATCCTTATAGATTGTTTGATTGTCTTTTCAGTCAAAGTTCAATAAAATTAAAAGACTGAGAGTCTGTTTATCTTTCCTGCCCCTTCATACAGTGCACGTGTAATAACGCAGTGCTTTGCTGTGTGTTTCCAGCGGGGGGCTGTAACAAGCTGAAGTGGCTGCTCGCTTGGCCGCTGTGCCTGCTGCTGTACTTCACGGTGCCCAACTGCTCCACACCTCGCTGGGAGAACTGCTTCATGCTGTCTTTTGTCCTCTCCACCCTGTGGATTGCTGCCTTCTCCTACGTCATGGTTTGGATGGTGAGAGACAGGAGCAAACTGACTGAGATTATTATTATATTAACGTTATAGTGATAGTTTAAGCACGTATTACTCTAATACAACACTTGTATTAAAGTAATGGCCCAGTAGAGCTCATTTATTCCAGTGGTTGGCCTTTTTTTGTAGTCTGATCGTTTTTTACAGTTTTATATAGATTTTATGTGCTGGCCTCGTCTTTTCTATGAAATTCAGATTTAAAGAAACACACACTCAGACAAATGTCTGTGTTTTGTCTGTCAGGTAACAGTGATCGGATTCACACTTGGCATCCCTGACGTCATTATGGGCATCACCTTCCTGGCAGCTGGCACCAGTGTTCCTGACTGCATGGCCAGTCTTATCGTGGCACGACAAGGTAATCACACATGTGCAGGCATGTGCTATGAGCACCCATACACACACAATGACTGATTCAGGTGGCACTTAATACAGACATATACACCTACTGCAAATCAGGGTCACAATTCAAGAGACACAAAGTAGAATTTTTGACTCTTCTCCTGCTTCTTTTTAATCGATGTCTAGGAATGGGAGACATGGCAGTGTCCAACTCCATAGGCAGTAATGTATTTGACATCTTGGTGGGTCTTGGTCTCCCCTGGTCCCTGAAAACCCTGGCTATCAACTACAAGTCTGATGTAAGTACTGCAGAAAGATGTGCAGGTAACCGTATAAGTGGCAGCTATAGTGGTCAGTCTTAGATAGACTTTTCTACCTTATTGGTATTCAGAGCTTTACGACGGCTTCTCATTCACCCATTCTCACACCGAGAGCAGATCTGCTACACAGCTTTACTTGACTCAGCGAGGACGACTTTATGGAGTTAATTCTTTCAGCCAACATCAGCCTTAATCAAGCATGTGAAACATTTAAACTGTAGCTCTTTTAATCATTTGTCATAATAAAAATTCGTTTTTTATTTTTATATATTTTTATTAGCAGCAAAGTAGATTGCTTTAAAAATTTGTTTTGGCCATTATTGGTTTTTATTATAATATTTTTTCGTAAAACATGCTTTTAAAATTTTGCCCTAACCAAGTTTTTATTAATGAACACAAAGCTTTTGTAATTTGTATTTATGTCATGTATTGTTGTTCTTATTCATATTTGTTTTAGTTGATGATTTAATGGGCGCTGTAATGAATGGTACTATGGATATTAATCATTAGAGTGAAAATCAATGTCTCACATGTGATCGTCTTACAGATTAAGCTAAACAGCAAAGGCCTGATCTTCTCTGTGGGGCTCCTGTTAGCATCAGTGTTTCTGACAGTGAGTATACAACAGCAAGTCTCAGCACAGGAAGTAGGACACGTTCTGGTTTTCTCACTGTGCCCTTCTCATTGATGTGTTGCTCCAGGTGCTGGGAGTCCACCTGAACAAATGGACGCTGGACAAACATCTGGGTTTCATGTGTCTCCTCCTCTATTCCGTCTTCCTTTGTTTCTCCTGCCTCATCGAGTACAACATCTTCACTTTTGTTAACTTGCCAACCTGTCAGAATGTCTGATACGCAAAGACATTTCATGAGAGAAAAAAAGTGTGTGTGTGTATATATATATATAGCACCTCTGGTGTTTACTTATAACCATAATATTGAATTGTTTTCAAAGGCAGTGATGGAGTCATTACATGCCTTCGCACAAGAAAGGCCTGACAGCCACCCAAAAACTCCCAGTCTGACGTGAAGGATTTTAGTTTGACGCGTCCTGTGTTTAGATGTGAAAACATTTTCTAGCTGCTAACCTTTCCTGAAAGGGAAGAGGGGTTGTTGAGAATAATAATAATAAAAGCAATGATGTAAATATTTGGGAACGTGTAGCATAGTGCTGTGGTGATGCAGACAAAGATTTGTTGAGTTGTTTAAACGAGGCCAATAAAGTCTTCAGACAAATCTGTTATGCAAGTGAGCACATTTTACACCGTTAACTTGGGACTATTTATACTGCCACTGTGTGCATTTCTATTTTTTCAAGTGTGTTTGTTTGTTGAGAACATTTATATAGATACATATACAAATCATCATCATCTCCTGGGCATTATCAGTGTTATTCATGAGCTTCAACAACATTCCTACTGTAGCTTCTTTGGGGGAAGGAATCAGCTTTATGACCTCTAGGTCTTTGCATAGATAGCAGTGTACTATTTAATATTCATTCATGTCATCACATCTCTACTGTGAAGGTCACGAATACACCTCAGAAGGTTTTTATTCATGGACACCAAAGCTCTGTTCATATCCTGAGAAAGTACAAACTCTTCCAAAGGCATATGTGATGATTTTAATAATGATGTAACGAGTGCTGACAGAAGCAGCTGAAGCTACTACGCTGAGACTGTTACTACCTAATGTGTGCTGATTATAAGGATAGTGACCTTATGAAATGAAGCAGTTTTTAAGCTAACGTGTCAAATGCTTTATTTCCGGGATCAGGGTGATTGTTGTGGACATGTGTTATTGTCAGGAGAGGCAGCCAGGGACCAAATAGACTCAGAGTGGAGGACGGACCTGATTCACTCCTCAGTGACAAAGACAAAGTGAACTGCTAGGAGTAAAGATGCATTATGAAGCATCTGAACGTCTACCCCACGTTTAATACAAGGATGTTGGGGTTTTAAACAGTATTTTGTAATACCTAACCCAGGTTTGTCCCACTGTGGCAGGTTTGTGGTCTACCTGTAAAGAATTATTGAATTTCAGTACTTTGTGATTTTATAAAAGATGAATCGGAGAATCTTTTATTAATTATTTGTATTTATGTTCCTAGCTCAAGTGTGTACCTGTAGCCATAAATCTTTTATTTTTTGTACAGTGACTTAGATGCAGATATTTACTTTGTATGCTTATTTATTCAGAACAAGTGTAAATATCAACAGATATGAAACTTTTAGCTCAATACATTTGTGCTGCTATCACTGCATGTTCTTACCATGTTGTTGAAACTAGGTGATATGTTGTTGATGTACATATGTATATAAATAAGTGTAAATGTATTCTATTTTTTGTCTTAATCTGTATATCTTATATATGTTGAATATATTTTCTTAGGTCCTAGGTCCCCTGTGCTCCCCATTGTTTTGATGAAGCTGTTTTTTGTAAAGTCGCATGAAAACATTTTAACACTGTAAATGAATAATGTTCAATCTTAATATGCTTTGGGGGAAGGGTTTTAGCATTGGATTCATTTTGAACTGGATATAAGGAATACTGCATGCTGTTCATTTTATAATATGGAGAGTTAATGTGTTTGCAGTCGATATGTTTTCTCTAGATGTCCAAGCTTCACCTCTTCCTAAACAATTTTTTCAACAAAGTCTTTACTTTGTGTTTAAATGTTTCTATTATCATTTAACATATCATTTAGCTGAGCATTAATAAAGTTATTCCTGCTTGAGTAGTACATTTTTCTCATATCTATGCGGTTCAATTTAATTCACTTTATTTGCACACAACAAATCTTAAAGTACTTTACAATGTAAGGTTTCAGATGACAAAATGCTGCATTGAGTCAAGCACTTGACATATTAACTAAGACATGGTTCAGAGTGACCTCTGACCTTTGTCTACTTCCTGCATGTGAACTAGGAGCTGGGTAGCTAAAGGCTCTGCTCCCTCCGGTCTACGTTTGGCTGCTGTACGCACCACAAGCAGATCAGCACGCTGGTCTTCAAAGGGTTCTGTTGGAAGATGTTGACTTTAACATCCGTAAAAGTAAAACATGCATGGATTTATTTTTATGCATCACTTCAGGTGGAAGAAGTTCTGGGCATTTAATTTATATAGAATAAAGGAGAGATCCTGGTCAAATGTAACACCAGGATTCCTGTGGGAAATTAAAACCTGGTGCCAGCACTCTGTCATGTGCAGTAACTAAAAGATTACACAACATTTCTTTACAATTTTAATACAATAACCTCTATTCCATTTCTTAGACATGTATAAAATATCTACTGCCTACACTCACATTTCTTACTGAACTTTGAGGGCTAACCATTTATCATCATTTATCATTTCACAGCTGACAAGGAGCCGCTTCCTGTGTCTATTTTATACATGTAATGTAATGTATGGATCCTATGGCAGGTGGTTTTGTTTCTAAAGTCTGTAACTATACACCTATGGGACCAGAAGCACTCCGGACCATGTGTGAGGCAGTGCGGTAAGATCACCATCTAGTGGTCAGGTTCTGTTATTCCTGCAGTTTCCCTCTGTCACCAGCAGCTTGACAAAGTCTGATCACGTTCATCTGTCCTGTCCTGCAGCTGCATCTAAACCACTTTTACGTTATTGGAATTTCTGGAGCTCGTCTTGTTACAGTCTGAGTTGGTGTGTTTTTTTTTTCTATGGAACACAAAATCATGTCAAACCTAACTTATGAAATCACCGTTTTGTTCGCTGGATATTGAACGCGATCTACTGGGTCAACAACACTGCACCTGTTTGATGGATGGCATCTAAACTGCTACATTAAGTTCAGAAAACTATGGACTAACCCTCAGATGTTGCTCTGTGGCTTTGTCCTGGTTCATTTCATGTTGTACTTTTTAGCATTTCCCGAGACTGAGACGGTCACAAAATATTTTGAACTGCTTGGGTTTAGGTACATTTTTTAAAATATATATAGTAAGTAAGAACAATACAGTATGAAATACAGAAAAATGCCTGAAAAATCTTTAATAGTATCTGTGAAATAATGAGGTTGCTGGAGATAAACTGTGTTTCTATGATTTATGTAATAGAGTCATATAACTAACTCCTTTACAGTCGTTAAGCTGCAGTTCAATCTTTATTTAGGCTATTTTGTTGTGGGTATGCTGGAGCCAATTGGGTAAACACGTCTTTTTACTCTTTACCTTCAAAAGTTCCAGGTGCACTCTAGGGACCTCGTGGTCTCACTTAACCCATTCACACCAAGAAATCATGACATCTTTATGTTCAAATGTTCAAACCAGTACCATTAATCTGCCATCATCACCCACTCAGTCCCCGACTTCTTCGGATCGACCCATAAAACACATTGGTGTGTTTCTAAGCACACGCTTTTGCCCTGGCGTTGAACTTGACGCCCCATATTTGTGGAAGCATTAATATCTTATACAAGAGTTAAATGAAAGGATATGTCACTATCGGATCAATCTATCCTGGATGTTAGCTTGCTTTGGACCAGGCAAACTTAGAACCAAGTCTCCATAGTAGCTTAATGTAATTCTCTTATCCCTAATGAGTGTGGAATAAATTAAGCCATGATAACTGGATAATCACAGCACTAGCAACACTAGACACTAGAATTGTAACTGTCTGATTTTTTTTCTGTTCATTTGATCTCACACTTACTGGTTTCCTCTGCTTCCTCAGACTCGTCACCACATTTAAGGACTGGCACACAGCGTCCATCTTGTCGCCCTGGTAACACCAACATACGCTGAACTCAGCCTCAGGTAACTGGGATTGCTCCTATAAATATAACAGCTACACACAGCTATGTTACACAAACAACAGGTAGCTGATGATATAAGCAACACTTACCAGTCCAGATGTCTGTGATGGTCCATTTTTAGTCCAGGAAAACAGAGGGAAAACAGGAAGTGTGGTGTCCTGATGGAAAACCTTGCCTGCCCAATCACTTTGTTGGTAAATTACATTGACAGAACAGCGGTTCACAAGTCTTCTATAATTTGAGCAACACGCAACACAGAATACACACCAGGACAACAGCCAACACCCCAACCATAGCAACAAGATCGTTTGAACACACAGTGATGGATTTCATTGAATTTACACCAAGTGGATGGATGACTTGAGTTTTGTAGTTTAGTCCACAAAAGTAAAAAGCAAAAGCATTCCTGACATAACTCGTTCCTAGATGGGGAATTGCAGCCAAAGTTGTTTCATTCTTACGTACCATCCAGCCAGTGGAGGAGTAGGCAGAAGAGTAGATGGCGCCTAGAAGAGCAAACTGACAAAGAGACAGGCCTGACCTGCCACAAGCTCTGCCAGGGCTGACAATGCGTGTGCGAATGAGACAAAGGCAACCTGAGCCATTTGAACTCCTCATATGGCTGTAAACCCAGAAACCAGGATACCTCCATCCTCTGCACTGAGTGAAGACAACATCATAGAGTGCTGTAAATCCCTGTCTGCTGTTCTGTCCCAGATCTCTCAGCAGGTGAAGACAGCTCTCCAGAGATTGGATGAAAGTTAACAAACCACATTTATAGAGTGAACAATTTTTTGGATTGTGCTAGCACCAATAAGCTAGAGTCATCCATTGTTGCTTGAATAGATTGAAACGTGTCTATAATGCCGAGCATTGGCCAAAACACTGGAAGTCACAGGAATAGATCAGACCAAGTCCTGCTGACCAACCACACAGCAGTTGCTGAGTAAGCAGCATGGTTCCATGCGTCCTAATGCGAGAAAACATCAGAACCAGGAGACGACTTCTCCCTTCCACCACAAGACACTGACACATTACTGCACCGTTCTGTCAGACTGAATCTTGGTGAATTCATCTATGTTAGACTAAAATTCTATCCTGTTTGTGTGATTAATGTGTAATCAAAAGAACTAAAACCAGGTTCTTCCACTGCTGCTGACTGAAGAACATTTATGGAAAGGAAAATTATAATACAGTCTACTAGATGACAGATGACTGTGGCATTGATGGCTCTGCCCTCTCAGCCTTATTGTGGTTCCACATTCTGGTAGAAACTATGTGAAGACACAGTAAACTCCTTACATGTAGATGTTTAGCACATAGAATGTGTTTGCATCGTCTGTAATGAAGCAGTGCATTAGTCTCCCTATTTGTCCATGTTGTCCCTTTACTTCTTTGCTGTGTGGCGTGTGTAAGATTTCCCCCTGCTTGCTTCAAGTGACCCCATGCTAATGGGCGTCCACATGTCACAGTTCCACTGAAGCCTCTGTGCTCTCCAGCTTATTGACTCTTATTTGGCTTCTAATGTTTCATGTCAACTGTGCTTTGTGAAGTTCTTCTTGAAGGCAGGACATATATTTTAAATAAACTTCCTGATTAAATAGGTTGTCTTGACTCAGACCACCGTTACAAACCTAAATCCTCCATCCAGAGTAGGTCCAAAGGAAATGACAGACGATCCTCTTATGGAGGTGCATGAGCTGTATAAATACTGACAGAGATAGAAAGAGCACAGGTAAATTCGATTATCAGGATTAGTCAAGTAGAGGGTGTATAAATAGCAACCAGATGTGGGCCCTTCAGAATAAAGGTGCTGAGGCAGAAAAAAAATTCACAGTTCTACTTTTGTTTCTTGATTTGCCCTGGTTTGTTTCCTCTGGTTTCATAGACAAATATAACTGAGTATCACCTGCATAGCAGTGAAAATTTATAGAATGTTTCCTTATAATATTACAGAGAGGAGACATGTAAAGACTAAAGTACTGGACCAAGCACAGAACAACAAAGCTAATTCTTGTGCGGATGGAAGATTGATCGTGAGCATGAACAAACTGGAATCTGTTCAACAAATCAGATGTTTGTATCATTCCATATTAGTAAGTCTTGTTAGTTGTGGTACATTTATTATTAGCACATGATTCATACTTCTGGTTATGTTCTTTCGCTTAGTTAATCATCCTGTCTGTAGTTTGCAGCTCAACTTTTAAGTTGTTTTTCTGTTTAGTGATTTTCCTTGTCTGAGTAAACCTGAGTTTGGATTATTTAATTGTATGCTTTCTCCTTGTTTTCTTACTTACTTGCTGACCAGAGTTACGTACTGACCAGTCTTTGCAAACGATCCTTTTGCTAGATGTTATGGCCCAGGCCATCTATGTGTACGTGTGGGTATGTGTTTTTCAGATAAGCTGGTGCTCGGCAGAGTGGTGGCCCAGAAGGAGGAGGCTGCTCCCCACTGACTGCAGGGAGGAAGCTCCAGGTTCAAATGTGTCGTGGCGCCAGCACTGCCGAGGACGGGTCCAGCATGACACTGTAACTTCTTCCAGGCACTGTGAAAAGTAATATTATAATCACTACTGGGTTGCAAATAAATGGCATAAGGGCACCTGTATTCGGGCAGGGGAGTGGTCTGTTTGGGGAACTTTAGTGTTACGTTCACCAACCTAGACTTTACATCTGTGTTGAGAGTTTCCATTAATGTCATTGATTAGGTGCTTACCATTGCTCATTGCCTGGTTGATAGACATTTAGCTAGTTTTCAATTCCTTTTTTGTATATCTGGTTTGATTTCTTGTTTGTGAATTATTATATTTAGTTTAATTAAAGCCTTTTGTCTGTATTTACAACAGGGTACCTTTTTGTGAGCAGCCCTTTTTTACGGAGTTTGTGACAGTCTGATGTGGAAAACGTCTTCTTTGATGACTAATTTGATATTTAACTGTAACCTCAGGTTTTAAACTGCCTAGCAACAGCCTGATTATGTTTAAGAGTTTAGGTCAAGGAGTATCCTCAGAACTACACCGTTGTCTCTGCTTCAGGTTACTTCTCTCTTGCAAGATGTGAATCCGCACAAAAGACAGAAATTTGACCATGACATGATGCAAATT
Organism: Macropodus opercularis; assembly: GCA_030770545.1. Classification (NCBI taxonomy): domain Eukaryota; kingdom Metazoa; phylum Chordata; class Actinopteri; order Anabantiformes; family Osphronemidae; genus Macropodus; species Macropodus opercularis. Next base: position 16,426,446 of record CM061103.1, read on the forward strand.
CTAATGAAAAGCAAAGTATAAATTCAATAACTAATAAAAGGAGGAGAATCACTCAAGAAAATGTGTGCTCATTACAAATAGAACCACCCACCTTAGCCACTATTTTGATAAACTGGATTTATAAAAATTAAACTCTGCAACATTCATTGCTCTCCTTGGCTGAATTACACGAAGTAGATGCCAAATGAAAAGGCTGTGAGTTTGGGGTGTCCCAGCTGAGAGAAACCATGCTGTCACTCACTTTTCACAAAATGACCCCCAAACAAAGCCTTTATAAGCCTGCTTATGAAGATCCAAGACTTCCATTAAGTTATCAACCAATTTCACTAATAAACCTGAAAATGGTCTCTAAAACACTCGCTATATAATTCGTTTTAATCAAACAGGATTCATTGAAGACAGAAAGTCAACAAAGCACATTTATAGAGTGATCAGTTTATTGGATTATTGAAACATGTCTACAATGAATATAATAATATAAATTAAAGCAAGAATATAAGAAACATGGAGGCACAAAGAAGGAAAATACCTGAGCTACACAGCACAACTACTCTAACGAGCGGGTTCAACCAGATGAACAAAGAATGACCTGAAGCATAGTTAGTTCAGTCCCTTGATTGTGGGAACAAAGGCAAAACAGTCCGCTGTCTTCACACTTCAGGATGCTGCGCTACACCAACTATTTCCCCTGGACAAGAACAGAAAACATAACAGTTATTCAATAACACAGGAGAAAGTATAACAAGTATAATAGGTCAAATTGATTCCTATTAGACTCTGCTTGCGCCTTACCAATACATACCAGTCTGGAACAATCTAGACATCCTATGAAATAAAAAGATTACATTCTGAAATTTAGCACAATAAAGGCATAACTCGTCTGAACTATATCTTTTCAAGCAATATATTTGTCCCATTTGAAAAAACTAGAAAAACTCACTGCACAGGACAAAGGATGTCCCAATTAAGACTCACTCACTCGTGCATCTGCCCATCTTAGAAACACCTTAGAAACATTGTGTTCTTGTTTAAAACATAATTTGGCTGTGTGGTAAACTTCCTCAGATTGAATCCTATCCTAAGATGTGAGCTTACATGACCTTGGCCTGTGTGGTCCCTCACTGGCTGCTGCCTGTGCAGTCTCCACTTCAAAAAGCAGATCTGTCCAGTGCAAGGTATCCAGTACTCCATGATGCATGCTACAGGAGAGGACACAAAAATGGGATTCCATCACAAAAACGCAGCACCCATGCGCTCAACAGCTGAGGTTTCTCATCAGAACAAACCAGAAATCATGTTTCATAAATTTATAGGCAAACTACAGTCTGACTTTAATGGAGTTATTATAGAATGCTGAGTTCAAAGCCAACCACGATGAAGAACCAATCACTACAGTCACAAGTGTTTATTCATTGACTGTTTTCAGTCACTTTTTCCTAGCTACATCAATATGGAATGAAATGTTCACACAGAAATATGTACAAACACATATTGAGACTGAAAAATAAGACTATAAATCTGAAAAAACATACAAAAATGCCCTGGTTACCATTCAATCACGAGAATCCAAATTAATTAAATATAGCTTTATCACAATGAGCACACTAATAAAAAGTAACACAGCTGTGTACATGTCTGTGCAGTTTATGCAGATGTTGATTTACACATATTGCCTACAGTTTTCCTCATGTCAAACCTATGTCCACAAACACTAGGACAAATACAAATAAATTAATAGCCCTGTATGTTTTATCATAGCAAGCGTAATTTGTGGGTCTATTAGATGCAAAATAAGAAAAGAAAGAAAAAACAGAGGCGAAGGCAAGGAGACAAGGACGCTCCTAAACAGTGTTGGGCCGCGGCCCGCCGTGTTCCTTCGACTCCGTTGACCTCCATTCACACAGTAAATAAAAGCATGGAGGCTCCGACTCTCGGGGTCTAACGCCGAGCAGCGGGGGGTAACGACGTCGCCGCATGCGCTCTGCCTTTCACTCGCAGGAAGAAGCAGGACAGCGGCGAGCGCTTTGCCACTTGGATTTAACTCGTTTTGCGTGAAAGTGAGGATTGAAGTTGGCGACGGGAGCGGGGCAGCCCGCCGCGCCGAGCATGAAGCGGGCGGCAGTGGTGGCCAGGCACAATGGCCTCGTCTCTCCGCTGGGGAACAACAACTCCGGGGCTTCGAGCATCGTCTCTCCGCCGAAGACGAGAGCCACTAGCATCACCGCTTCCACCGACAGCGGCGCCGGCGGTGGGGTGGGCGGCCTGATGGATTTCTCTAAAGGCCCCGCTATCAAAACGGAGCTTGTGTGCAAATGGGTTGACCGAACTTCTGCGAGACAGAGGCTTGGGCGGACGGCGACATCCGTCTGCGACCAAACTTTCAGCTCCATGCACGAGCTGGTTGACCACGTCACCACCGAGCATGTAGCAGCGGGGCTCGAGACCCTCAGTCACGTCTGCATGTGGGACGAGTGTATGCGCGGCGGGAAGGCGTTCAAAGCGAAATACAAACTCATCAACCACATCCGCGTGCACACCGGGGAGAAGCCCTTTTCATGTGGATTCCCCAACTGCGGCAAGATGTTCGCACGCTCCGAGAACCTGAAGATTCACACGCGCACACACACTGGTAGGGTTTCATGATTGTGTGACTACACAGGGCGCTGCGACGCACTTATTACAGCGTTTGAACCGTGTCATCCCTCCAGACAGCTGCCTCCTGACACTGCCGGACAATAAAGAGGTTAAGCGAGAGCCTGCTAGGAATCCCCTCCTTGTTTATGTAGGCTGAGTTCACTATCGATTCACATCTGTCCTTCGTCGCCCCCTCGTTTCCTAGAGGAGACATGGGTATAAATTGGAGCTCAGTCATGCAAGGTGACAGGAAGCAGCACAAGCAGCTGGGTTATGGGAGAGGGAAGAGCCCGACATTAGATGAGCGCACAGAAACAGACGAGCTAGGAGGCATGTGCACATGGCTGCGTGCGTCATTTCAATTCCCTGGCTGCTTATCAGCAAGAATTGTGGTGTTTTTCTCCCAGTTACCCAGAATCACACAGTGATGCATGTAAATGTTAGCGTAGCCTGGAAGCAAAAATACTATTAATTTCACAATGAATACTTGAGGTATAATTCATCAGTACGAGCGCCAGCACGTCTAACATTGGAGGTTCCCATGGACTCATTGTAACTCGTATGTTAATTTCTTCAAATAGATCTGCAACACATGAATTATCTGCTCCAATATATCTGCACGGTGGAGATTTTCAGCTGGTTCTAAATGCTGTAAGCAGTGTTGTTTGAATGGGATATTTCCCAGTATAGTGCAGTGTGTTCAGTTAGACTACGGCTCTGACTTACTTAAAAATGAAACGCCTCTGCTCTATTAGGCTGTTAAGCTAAATGTTTATTAGTTTTATCGAATCTCTATCGACTTGTGAAATAATGCAGTCAAATATAACTATGCATGTTTTATAATGTTCTAGGATAAAACAACCACCTGGATAGCTACTAAGAACTAAACCAAATTATATTTAGTGTACAACACTAGGATGCCATCTATTAAACAAGGTCCAAACAATGGCATTAACATCTCAGTTATGTTGTTTTAGCTGAATGTAAATAATCATAGAATCATAATGTCTGATTAGTTCTGACAGTGCAACTTAGTCAGCAGAGATTTGCTATAAAACCCCAGGTACACCTGTATGTATAACACAATACCAATGGCAGCAAGTTTATTTACCGGACAAACTCTAATGACTCTCCCAAATCCATGCATGCTCGTGTTCTGCAGTGGAAATAACTCAAAAGGCCCAAGAGATGTGTAGAAAGTTAACATGGTCAGTGCCACTAACATGCTGCTTTCATGTTTTCATGATCTGAACTTTGTGTTTTACTCCCCTTTACTATTTGTAGCATCTGACATAAACGTACACATCATATTCACATCCATGTGCAGTTATGCATGCACGAGGATAGAGAAACATTGACATTCTAGTTGAAGCTGCGCAACAACTAGATGACAAAGAATCAAGAATTAGTTGCGGAAATCATTTTAAGAAGCAGGATGTCAAAAACATAATGTCACAAATGTATCTCTTTTGAATGAGACAATTATTAATATTCAATACTGTGTTGCAGGTGAGAAGCCATTCCAGTGTGAGTTTTGTGAGCGACGCTTTGCCAACAGCAGCGACCGCAAGAAGCATTCACAGGTTCACACAGCCTCAAAGCCCTACGACTGCAAGGCCCTTGGCTGCACCAAGTCCTACACCCACCCCAGCTCCCTGCGCAAACACATGAAAGTTCACATAAAGATGTCACCTACCTCTGAATCCCAAGACCTGTACGACTCCATCCCTCATTCATTTCAGCAACCTCATCAGGCTCTGCTTGAGCCCCTCAATCTCAAGATGAACCGCCTCTCCCCATCTCTCCCCAACAACAATGCTCACTTTCTGTCCAATAATGATTTGGACATCAGCTCAGCTAACGAAGTGGACCATAAGCTGCTGCTGCGGAGTTCGTCTCCATTGGCAATGCCTCTAGATCTCTCTCTGTCGGGCTTAAAGAGTCAGCTGGCCCAGAAACAGCAGAGCGGCAGGACGCCACGCAGGAGCCAGCGTTCTGTCAACCCCGTCTTACCTCAGTTGTCTAACATTAAAGAGTGGTATGTCTGTACCAGGACTACAGCACCACACTTGCCACTGCTTCACCCAGACCACATTAAATCAGAACCCAGTGATGATGAGGAGTATGTCACATAGGATGGATGGTCTGGTGAAAGTGGAGAACTGTGAAGAACAGACCTCACTCACTGTTAGACCCAGGCGAGGCCAGACAATGCACCATGGAATCCTTGTTGCTGTCATTTTCCAGGACCAGTAGTCGTGTGCCGCTCCGAGGAGGAAGTGGCTTCTTCTTTTGTCTAAATCTAAAACCCATCCCAAAACTGTCATTATCTGTGGACCAAAAGCTACAGTAAAGAAATGATGCCAGAAGGGACAAAATATTTGATTAAAACTGTTATGCAAATTAACAAATCTGTCTTAGTGAGTGAACCTACTTAACAGATGGAATGACTTTAAAAAAATGGACCAGAGAATGTTTCCAACTGCTCTGCTTGCTGTTAAAGAATACGAAGAGAATTTGTACATGATGTTGATCTAAGAGCTCCACCTACGCTAGATCAAGCAGTTTAAGGGCTAAATTGACACTGATGGAAAGTGGTTAGTGTTAACTTGAGCTCGTGGCAGCACTGTACACACAATAACACAGCAGGTGAGTGTGTGCCTGTTAAGGGAATGGTTGGGGATTTTTTTTAAAGCTGGTGTGTAAGTGATAGTAGGCCTTTGTCACTACAACGCTTCTGTTTTGCACAGTGATGGGCTTTACCAGGAACACAAACACCATACCAGAAGTCAGTGAATAGGCTGAGACTTAAATCAAATATGAATTTTCAAAAGCTCTGTAGTTAAAGATAAAGCAAAGGTCGTTATTTGTATCCAAGATCTATTCATAGACAAACAGACATATCAATATCACAGTTAAAAAGCTTGAAAAATCCTGAACCACTTCTTCAAGTATTTCGTATGCTTTAAGCAAACTAATGTGACACCACTGTCATAAGGCTGGTTTATAATGTCAGTGGATTTGACTTGGTTTGAAGCAAACTGAGGTCTTTACTAACAAAACTCTTGCTAGTAACTTTATGTGATCTCAGTCCGACGCTGCAGTTTGAAGACAGTTGGATTGAGGCTTCTTTGTACTGATCAACGTCTTTGTACTGATCCTTAACCTCTTCAACTCAATGGGCCTTTCAGTGGGTTAATCACCTGCATCTGTTTACACTTCATTAGTTAAGACCCCAAAGTTTTCAGAATGTCTCTGTATGTCATCCACGTATTCCTTTAACATGAATGTGTGTATTAAATGATGCACAAGACATGTGGTAGTTTTCCCTTTGATCAAATGGTGCTGCCAGGTGGCAGGTTGGTTGTTTAAATGTTGACTCCATGTAAGCATCCGTGTGTGCAGTACGGTGTGTAAGATTGTGGGACATCTTTAATCTAGGTTTAAATGGTTCATAAGACTTGTTATCATCCATCCATCGCCTAGTAACCTCATTTAAAAGCTGATTTGGAACCTGAAGCAAATATCCTACACATATTAGCAGGGTATAATTTGGTTAAACTGAAAGAGACCTCACCTGGAAAGTGATGATGATTAATTGTGCGGGAAAGATGTGTACAGTTTTCCCAGCCATAATCGTTTCCTGTTCCAAATAACAATCCTTTTTTGTCATACTGCCAGGTTATTGAGTTGGTGAGTATAAGTAAAATTGATATTATCTTGAGCTTGAGAATTAGGCACAGATTCATTGGGTTCCTCCAGCTGTGTTCTTCTCACCGTGAATGTAAGTGTAAATGGCTGTCAGTCCATATACACTGGTGTTTTTTCTGTTTAACAATAAATGCAACTTTAAATGGGACAGTTCTTCTGGGGAGAATTATCTTCTGCATTGCAAATCCCAAATGTCGCAAACACCATTGTTCAGATGGTGAACCCATGAATTTAAGTAACTTCAAGTAAAGCTTTTAGTTTCCTAGACGTTACCCTGTGGTATGGCTTCTATTTCTACAGGTGCATCTGTACGTTATATAGACATAACATACAATTATATTTTTCAACCATTTATTTCTTTTAATTTTAATCTGAAAGTATGTCCATGTGCAGCATCTATTCGGCGGCATGGAGGCGATCAGCTGAGGTGTTGAGTTGATAGCGGCCTTCAGCTTGTTTGCATTCTTGGCTCTGGTGTCTCATGTTCCCATCAGGTTAAGGTCGGGTGAGTCTGGCCAATTAAGCAGTTATTCCTTGATTCTGTAGACATTAAACCAGATTGTGTGGGCAGGTGGCAGGTCCTGCTGGGAAATGAAACAGCACCTCCTTAAAGGTTGTCAGCAGATGAAGTGCTCTAGAATTTCCTGGTAGATGCTGCACTAACTATGGACTACAACACAGTGGAAAAACACCAAAGCACCAAATCATCAGTGACGATGGAAACTCTGGACTTCAAGCAGCTTGGATTGTGTGCCTCTACACTTTTCCAGACTCTGGGACCTTGAGTTCCCACTGAGCACCATTCCCATCCTTTTTCTCCTTAACCCAGGTAAGACTCTTCTGACGTAGTCTCTGTTACTGGCTTGACACAAGCTATGTGAGAGTTTTAGTCCATGGTCTGTGCGTGGTGGCTCTGATGGCACTGACTTCAGTGTCCACTACATGTGGATTGGCCCCCATGTATCCAATAGGTTTCGCAGTCGGTCCTGTTGCTTGTCCCCTTTTTCTGTCACACTTATTCCTTCCACTCAACTTCCCATTAAAGTGAGTCTTCTGTGAACAGCCAGCTTCTTTACCAGTGGCCTTTTGTGACTCTCCTCATTGTGGAGAGAGTCAGCGTCTCCTGGACAACTGTCAAGTCAACCGTGTCTCCTACTGAACCACACCGAGACCATTTAAAGGCTCAGGAAACCTTTCCATGTGTTCAGAGTTGATCAGCTGATTAAAGTGTGACACCATGAGACGACAACATTGAACTTTAGAGATAGTGAATTTGTTTTCATTAGCTGTAAAACATAATCATAAAAATTAGATAAAATGAGAGATTGAAATGTATCACTGTATGTGTAATGAATCTGTATAAAATATGAGTCTCAATCTTTGAATTGAATTACAGAAAAAAATATGTTTGTGATGATATTGTAATTTATTGATCTGCAGCTATAGGGTCACTGCTCCTAGTGTAAATCTTCTTTGGGGACTCTCGTAGTGAAACTTATTTTTTTTAAATAGCACACGCGTTGTTGGAGTGTATAGTAAGTAGATATATTCATTTCATTGTAACCCACTTTTCTGGTTCTGTCAACAATGAGCTGCACAAAAAACTGATGTTCAATAACTGAATGCGATGTGACCATTTCAGATGAAAAAATAAGCAAGACCCAAAGATACACCAAACTCAAGTAATTTTAGATGTTTTTTTTTTAAATTAAAAGTCAGTATATAATATGGCAGCAACAAGGAGGCAGGCAAGACTCCAAAGAGAGGACAGTGATGCTAAAGGAGCGGTGCTGGCAGAATAAGGGTTGGAACTAAGAGTTGCTTACTCTCCTGGGTGATGGTAGGTTGAGCTAATCTGCTGTGGTAACTGGGTGGGCCTGTGTGAGTCAGCAGAGGGTCACGGGGGAGCTATGCAGGGGTCCAGTGATGAAGTGAACTATAAAGGGTGGTTAATGTTCAGGTCTGGCTTGGTAACACCAAGAAGGCCTGGACATACATTCCCAGCTTCTGGCAAGTATACAATACAGTACAAGAATTCTCCTGGTCCTAACATTTACATAATCCCTCCAGACAGTCCCTGATATACTACATCATCACAGGGGTGCATGCTGTGCATTACCACAAGGTACGTTAGCACACTTTGAGTTTTTTCATTTTGATTATCAGCATCAGCATAACAGTTGTGTGATCTCATGAGTTTGCAGGGCAGGGATAAAACAAACAAGGCTACGTGTCTGTAGGCCATGAAACTAATTTTCCTGGTTTAGACTATGATGCAATGCTTGTTCTAGCGAGACTGACATGAACGTGGTAAATTCCCTACTATAATAAATGTACAGTGTACACATAGGATATTTATTCATGTGGTTTTAATAAGGCAACTGAAAATGTAATCTATAGTAGTAGTAGGGGCTCTGTTTAGTGTAGCTAAATTGTATTGCAATTTTGCAATATTGTGCATAACCTCACGTTTAACGTGAGGTTATATGTGTGTGTGTGTGTGTGTGTGTGTGTGTGTGTGTGTGTGTGTGTGTGTGTGTGTGTGTGTGTGTGTGTGTGTGTGTGTGTGTGTGTGTTTTATGGGCCTCCATCAATCTCCATTGGAAGCAGTAACATTTTACATAAATTCTCTTTTTACATAAAAGAATAGGGTAGAAAGCAACACTTTTGCATAAAATAGGGGAAAACACGCCAGAATACAACTTCCTGTTTTTGAGCTATTTCCGGTGTCTGACAAGCGCTCGTCTTCATGTCTGCAGCCAGGTTAGCTTGACAAATTAACAAGCGTTCCAATAAAGTTAGGTGAAAACGGCCGGAAGTGACGTCGTTATCGTATCCACCACTCGCGTTCCCTAAAAGCTAAAACGTCAAAACGTTGATGTCCCTTTCTTAGAACTTTCGGAACATGGCGGCGCACAGCGTTTCTCCATCAGTGAGCAGGCTGCTGTCCGCTATAAAGGTGAGCTGACCACAGGACGCCCGCGGAGCTCGAAGCCCTTCCACGGGCGAATCACACAGTAGTTGTTAGCATCTACTAGCATCTACTAGAAGGGCACTCATAAAGGTTCCTAGCGGAACGGACAACACAAACAGAAGTTATCTTACATGCGATAAGATAACTTTAACCTCATTATTATACTTATGAATAACCAAACCTTTTAAAGAGATTATTACCTGTTACACGCTAGTTTTGTGTTTCGTAAAGCTCTCTCGATTTAGTTCTCCTCGAGCAGCATGTTTTAGAAAAGGTTGACCTCTGCTGGGCACCTTCCTTTTGCTTTTTCCATATTCCATTTCCATTTTTTTGCCCAAATGACAGCTGGGACAGGCTCTAGCACCTCTGTGACCCTGTGAGGGTAAGGCGGTCAGATAGTGAGTGAGATCAGGTTATGTGACTGGTGATGGTGATTAAAGTTGTTGTTGTTGTTGTTGTTGTTGTTGTAACCTGGATGGGTTTCTGTGTATTTGGCAGTATGTCTCACTCCACACTAGAGGCTGTGCAGTGCACAATGGGGCCCAATATTCCACAGTTTGTGATCGCAGTGAAAAGGTAATTATCCACTGTGCAGTAGCTGCCTTATCATTCTTCCTGTCTGACTGTTACTCATGATTTATTTGACTGCTCAGTCAGCCTTAAATAACGTAAGAGTCTATAGTGATGGTGCAGTAATAGAGTAAAGATGCTGCGATACAGGTGCTACTGTATAACTTGTCCTTCCACAGACCTTTGACAAGATCCTCATTGCCAACAGAGGAGAGATCGCTTGTAGGGTAAGCTTAGCTTAAAAAAAGACATTTTATAACATGATAATTATTTTGTTGAGAGATTATAATGCAATTTAAATGTCAAATGAATTTTCTGGGTTAACATTCTGTATTCATTGATCAGGTGATCAAGACATGTAAGAAGATGGGTATCCAGACTGTAGCTGTTCACAGTGATATTGACTCCAGTGCAGTGAGTCAATGTCTTTATTTATCTATTCTTCAAAACTCTTCTTCTTTTCCAGAAATGTCTATTGGTCAATGTTGTTTTACGCCTAGGAGATTTGTCTAAAACCAACAAATTAATTTTGCTAAAACCAGTGTGTGAAACAGGTTTTCTGTGCTGAGAGACCGTTGACATACGTGGTGACAGTGTTGACGTGTGTGTATGTGTGTCAGGTCTGCCTTTCACCTCGCACAGACAAGATGAGGTCTGGCTCTATGTGTTTATGTAGGTGCACGTCAAGATGGCTGATGAGGCCGTGTGTGTCGGACCTGCCCCCACCAGTAAGAGCTACCTGAACATGGACGCCATCATGGACGCCATTAGAGCAACTGGAGCGCAAGCTGTAAGCATTTGTCTTTACTTTTATACCATCACGTATGATTACACGAATTAGTCAGTAATTCTGTTAAAGTTGCCACGAAGTGTTTGGTTTGATCACTTCCTCTTCCACTCTTTGCTTGTTTTATTACTTTGGTAAAGGTGATTTTGGTCTCATAATGCCATAACATCTTAAGCACATTTATGTGGCTAATCCCAGAGTTCCTTCTTGGCTGTTAGATTCTTTCTACTTCTAAATATTCTGAGTCTTGTTGTGTGACTGTATTTGTACTGAGCTGTTTTTTGCTTGACTGACTCATTATGTGAATGTTTTCCCAGTGTCATGGTGACACTTGCTTTTATACAAACTCGGATTTGAGTTTTATGGGGGGGTTTTTCTCCATACATTTATTGTAGGTAAAGACAGTGGCTTAGACCAAGAGTAATCATTTACAGCTAGTCTAGTGCTGTCATGACACCTGGGTAACAAACAATGTTCCAGAGATTTCTTCTGAGTTTATTGTATAGATGTGTTCCATTGTTTGAGCTTAGAGCTAATATCTTTAGTCTATATTTGTGGTTCCAATACATTCAGAATGCACACCATTGTGTTTGAAAGAAATCATTCTTTGTTGTTTTTTTGATTGCAGGTTCATCCTGGTTATGGGTTTCTGTCTGAGAACAAAGAATTTGCAAAACGGCTGGTGAGTAATGCAAACTTGTTACTCCCATGACATTGTTTTTTGTTAAATACATGCACTTTAGAACGTATTTGAACAACAACTAGGTAAGGTAACGTCTTGTACTACTTAAGCAAAATGTTGAAGATTCTCAGTGACGTCTGGAAGTTGAGTTGTGGCATGTGGACTCTGTAGAAGCTACCTGGACACCTATCCAGGTAGCTACAGTCTGAGGAAGGTTTGCTACAGACCACAGATTTATCCAACAGTTAGGTTTCACTTCACACCTGTGACATGTGGACAAAGGCTTGGGGGTAGTGAGTCGGTGTGAAGCCAGTCTAACCTTTGGATTTCACTCCAGCCCACCTGTATTTATGTATAAGTCTGATGAAGTAAACCGAAATCTCCTGATATTGTTTTTGTTTTGTGCTAGGCAGCAGAAGGCGTGGCATTCATAGGCCCTGACACCTATGCTATCCAGGCAATGGGGGATAAAATTGAGAGCAAACTAATTGCTAAGGGTGCTAACGTCAATACTATCCCTGGATATGATGGAGTCGTAAAGGTACAAGAACATGTCATTCAACCCACACATACTCACATACAAGTGAGAAAACCTTAGTATTGAGGACCTGCCCATCTCCTACTTTTTAATAAAGTGCAACACACAGGAGACTTATTAAGACATTTGTCATCAATTTATCTGTTAGTTTCTTCATTTTTAATAATAACCCCTTTCTTAGACTGCAGAGGAAGCAGTGAAGATTGCACAGGAAATTGGTAAGTCATCGCTTCACTACACACCGAAAGACACAATTTATATTCATTTGTGTGTCGGAGTGTTCAGTTTTTATTTCTATACTATAAAAGTATCTGTAACAGATTCTTGATTTCAAAACGAAATGGATTTGTGAGTGCAGTTAATTGACTAGATATGTGATGATTACCGTGGGTACCTGCTGTCTGATTTGGGTGACTAAATTGCTAAATTTGATTCTTGGGACAACATTTTGGTAGGATGTCGCTTTATCTTTGTTTTGCTTCTAGGTTACCCAGTGATGATCAAAGCATCTGCAGGAGGAGGAGGAAAAGGGATGAGGATTGCCTGGAACGATGAGGAAACAAGGTTTTGTATTCCCCTTGTTCTGACACATCCTTAATATCCATTATCACATGTAGTGAAACTCTGCAAGACCAGAGATCACAGTGTAGTATGTAAATGACTTGAGCTGTCCATGTGTTTGTGTCTGACAGGGAAGGCTTTCGGTTCTCGTCCCAGGAGGCATCGTCCAGTTTTGGAGACGACAGGCTGCTTATTGAAAAGTACATAGATAACCCCAGACATATAGAGATACAGGTAAAAGACAGATGGCCACATACATATAGAGCTTTATGTACGGAAACTGTTTTCTTCCCCTGAAGCTTGAATTCACTAATGTATTCTACAGGATGCTGTGTTTGATCAACCGAACTACTGTGGCCAAAATAAAACCTTTTTCCTTCTCCTCTACTCCAAAATAATCGAAAGAATACTGTGTGTCCCTTCAGGTCTTGGCTGATAAACACGGCAATGCTCTGTGGTTGAATGAGAGGGAGTGCTCCGTCCAGAGAAGGAACCAGAAAGTGGTGGAGGAGGCTCCCAGGTTGGTGAGAAAGTTTGCTGTCTGTCAGTCCTGTCTTAGTTGCCTTTGGGTGTGAGGAGTCTTGGATATGATGCGCTTCAATAAATAAATGTTCAGATGTTAGAGGAGTTTGAGTTGTATTTCGTTTATTGACTATTATACAATGTGGAAATCAAACTGGAGTTACCTGAGTTGCCGGTAAAGAATATTTCCACCTCAATGACAGCTAAGGGGTGTGACTAAGCGTGGTGTGGTGGCCTTTCTGTGTGGAGTCTGCATGGGGAAGAAGCAGTAGATGATGAATGGATGATAGCTGAATGGTTAGTCTATGGATATGATGCATAAGTTCGCGTCTGGAGTACAAAGCGGTAAAATGACCTCCTGTCACCTCCTGTGGTCGTGTCTCCCACGTCACCAGTGATAGGCTAAATTATAGGTCACAGGCAACCGTTCTGCAAAGCATCCTCCTGCCCACAATTCTTTACCCAGTGATGTAATTTAAAAATCACTTTCAAAAGCTTGAGGATTAAACTGTGTTTCACAGACCGTAGGAAATAATCCAAGCTTCAGCAGCTGAACACTGGAGACACGGATACAACCTTTATTTATTGTATTGATTTTCGATTTGTAGTATTTAGTTTAACACATTCTCACAGAAAAGATTAGTTAAATGTCACTTTACTTCACAAACTGAATGTGTGCAAAAAAGCTGATGCTCCTTTTTTTTTTCTCTACCCAGTACTTTCCTGGATCCAGTGACCCGACGGGCGATGGGTGAGCAGGCAGTGCAGCTCGCCAAGGCTGTGCAATACTCCTCTGCTGGCACTGTGGAGTTTCTGGTGGACTCTAAGAGGAACTTTTACTTCCTAGAAATGAACACACGACTACAGGTCATTGCAGGGCTGTGTGTGTGTTTTATATGGACATGGACAGTCACATTATATCCAGGATGAGTGATACCTCTTAGCTTGACCTATTCTAGTAAACTCATTCTGACTTTTCTAAGCAATTCATTTTAATTTAAATAGCTTTTCTGCGACTGAGTCTGGGCTAAATTAAGACAAGTAAATGTTTATTCACAACACAGAATACATCTCTGTTAACTAGACTGACTTGGTTGCACAAAAACAGGATCAGTTCATTCCAAAGATAAGTTCAACTAGGATAACTGTGGCTCAATCCCTTATCGTGGTTTTGTGCAACACCCCTCTGATTACTAGAAATGTGTGTACTCTGAGCATGTAAACATTCTGAATCTTAACTGAGCGAACTGCATCTGTTTAAAGCAACCTGAATTTCACATTCGGCTACTAATTTACATGCAGAACCCTTTTTCTTGTGTATTTGACCTTTGACCCCAGGTGGAACATCCAATTACAGAGTGCATTACTGGCTTAGACCTGGTGGAGCAGATGATCAGGGTTGCCAAGGGTTACAAACTGCAGCACAAACAGGAAGACATCCCGATAAATGGCTGGGCCATTGAGAGTCGTGTCTATGCTGAGGTGTGTCTACACCTCTAAACACCTTGTGCTTAAAGTCAACTTTGAAACAGGACGCACCTTTCCACGACATGCTTGATTAAGCTTCAGTGTGTTATAATTCTTTGACTGATGTAGCAGTAGTAGTTGATCTGCCTCTCTTGTTTCTTCTGTTAGGATCCTTACAAATCGTTTGGTCTTCCCTCCATTGGACGCCTGTCCCAGTACCAGGAGCCACTCAATCTCAGCAATGTAAGTGTGTGTGTGTAACACAAGTAGTAATTCTTGGGTTGATCTGTGCTCTCTAACCCCTCCCCAATAAGCTTGGCTACATTTAATGCTACCAAGACAGTTTCTTTGTTTTGTTACTGTTAGGCCTTCTTTAATAAAACTTTGGATAAAACAGCCGCAGACCGACAACAAATCACAACACGCTTTATCTAGATGAATGGTTGGATGAACTTGTTCATCATAGACCCACACGTGTTCATGGTTTGGATGTAACACCCACGAAGGCTGTTTGATCCAACCCTTGTGTGTTTTTGAGCTTTGGCGCCCCCTAGTTATCAGTGGGGTCGTTTTGACCCCTCGAAGGCTGCACAAGGGTTAAGAGGAGTAACATACAATGTAATTTATAAAACATCCTGCTAATTTCACATTCTTCTTCCTCAATCTTAGCATTTGATTGAATTGAATTGCCATAGCTGAGTCTGCCTCTGCTCTACCTTGACCTACTCTATCTGCCTTGTGTTTACCGTCTCTTCTGCATCTAGTGTTGATAACATTATTTATTAAAGAATAAGGTTTTTGCGTCATTGGAGGCCAGGGTAATCTCAGCTCTGCAACATGGAAAATATGTGCCTGGAGCCCTGGCAGTTCCCAAGCAGGCAGGTAATCAGGGCAGCTGGGATTTGGGAAAATGGCCTCAACTGGCTATAGGATACAGTCGGTCAAGGTGCCTGCTCACCCCATCCGGTCGAAGCAGATGGCTTCTGCCAAAAGGAGTTTTTGCATAGTTCAAGTGTGATTTGTTAATTTTTCTACAAAAAGCTGTAGTTGTTTGTTTTGTGCTACGGTATATAACTCAACCTGAGCTTGAGTGGTGGTAAACCCAAAACATAGTTCAAAAAAACTCTTGGCCTCTTCCATTCAAACTGTAAAACTCAAAATTAGGCGAATGAATAATGTCCTAGCACAGAAAAAAGAATTATAGTTGGGGCCTTAATATTCCTGTAAGTAATGACAAAACTGTCTCAACAGTGACTTGGATTGGATTAATTGGCATTTTTCAGAATGTAGATTTTGCCATTTAGTCTCTTTGTTTTGTCTGACATAGAAACATAGTGACAAACATGAAATTGAACATTTTTTTAATTAACTTGATCAACCTCTAAACTCAAAGGTTTTATAATATCAGTGTTATATCATAACAATCAATCATTGTGGTGAACAAACAAAAATAAGAGAGGTGTTTTTTTAATCAAGACTTTTTGTCTCCATAATCAACACGATGAAAGCTGTGTAAAAAACCCTATTTGTACTGAACCTTGACTAAGGAGCATATGAAGGTAGTCGACCTTCTGGGCTGGTCCCTTGTCCTGTTGGTGTAAATCAGGGGTGTCCAATCCTGGTCCTCGAGGGTAAGTGTCTTGCAGGTTTTCCAACTCTCTGCTGATCACCTTGATCAGGCTGATTGACTGAACACACCTGATGAATCAGTAGTAGCTGAGAGATGGAAAACCAGCAGGACAGTGGCCCTCGAGGACCAGGATTGGACACCCCCTGGTGTAAATGTTTCGCTTTCCACTCCTCGCTCAGGTTCGGGTAGACAGTGGTATCCAGGAAGGCAGTGACATCAGCATCTACTATGATCCTATGATCTCTAAGGTCAGTTATTAAGTATTTGATGGATTTAATAAAGATTTTTCCTATTCTAATTACTAAGCCAAACAACTACGTTAAATATTTTTTGTGGCATATAGTTGGTTACCTATGGAGCTACACGGGCTGAGGCTCTTGCCAGGATGGAGGACGCCCTGGATAACTATGTCATCAGAGGTATGCTAAAAGGTTTTTATAGTGAACATCAGCTACAGCACAGTAACATGGTGGTTTTTGATTGAAGCTGGGTTGTCTTCTCTCCAGGTGTGACCCATAACATCCCTCTCCTGCGGGAGATCATCACCCACCCTCGCTTTATCTCTGGCGATATTAGCACCAACTTCCTGCCTGACGTTTACCCTGAAGGCTTTAAGGGCCACCAGCTGGAAGTAAACAGGCGTAGGGAGCTGCTGGCATCGGCAACAGCTCTCTACATCACTGCTCAGCTCCGTTCGCAGAAGGTCCTGGGTAACCTGAGGTAAGCAGGGACGCACGCTTAACAGCACTTTAGGGCTTTCATTTGCTACACACTGTATACTGTTAGTTCACCTTTTCATCTGGCTTAGGGCACGACTGGGACAGTATCCCTAGATTTCCACCTAATAATATAAAACCATGCCTGTTGCAGAGTCTTCTCTGTCCCTGTGGAATGTAGTCAGTGGGAGCTGTGTGTGGAGCTGGGGGAGGGACGCTACGATGCAACAGTTACCAAATCAGGAAACTGTTTTACTGTGAGTATTTAATGTGCTCCGTGCCTAGAGGTACGGGACAAATATAATTTCATGATAATGGCCTTTGTCTGTCATCGTGACGTATCTGAAAATGAAACTGTGTGTGCTAGCTAAATCTAGCCTTTGGCAGCCATGGCACCATAATAATCATGCGGGCATGTCTGTGTAGGTGAAGGTGGATGGGGGAGAGGTGGAGGTCTGTGGACAGTGGAACCTAGCCTCTCCACTGTTGCCCCTCACCATCAACGGCACTGACAGAATGCTACAGGTAACATATGCACCCAGAGCTGAGATGGTTGAAATGCTTTTTATATTTAACAAGTAACACTGTGAGAACTGAATAGACACCAGTGTGTACATAGGTGTTGGCGTGTGCGACACATTTAGTGCAGATGGTGTTTTGTCTTTGTTTTAGTGTCTGTCCAGAGAGGCTTCAGGAGCCGTAGTCCTGCAGTACCTGGGGACACTGGTAAGGCTGCAACATGACTCAAGTCTAGTCTCATTCTGGACCGATCTCAGTGGGCAATTCTATCAAGCTCTAGCTTTGTATATATTTTTAAATATATGCTTTATAATATGTTTTTACAGGTGTATTTCATTTTGTTTTCAATTTGAGTTCAAAAAAATCGTTAAGCTAAACTATGATATGAAAGCTGATTAGGCTCACTGGCCACTTTCTTAGTAGCACCTGTTCATTAGTTGAGTCCAGTAAAGTCATTAAATGTGTTTGCCCTGTTTTTCCATTAGAAGTAGCAAGTGAATCTGTCAGCATCGTTGCTGTAAACGTTGGTGACAGCTGGTTTGACCACACAGTTTACAACCACATCTTTTGATCCAGACTCAGATTTCTCCTTGAGCACTGTAGTTGGGTCATGTCAGCTCTATTGCAGTCAGTGAGCTCTTTAAAGGGACTGAGTGATGATGGCGGAGATGCAGTTTTGGGCTGAGCCTGAGGTGGAGCTGTGTGACAACAGACCCTAGTTCATGTCAGCAAGGTGCAGAATTCTGCATGGACTAATTAGCAAACTTTAGAAAAAGGAGCAAGTGCATGTCTAACAAACTGTGTACATGTGTGCCTAATAAAGTGGCCATTGAGTGTCTATACAAGAAATATCAACACAATGCATTTTTTTTGTAGATCTCATTCCTTATGTAAATACTAGTGGTCCTACAGATAGCTGTTCATTTATGAACAGCTGCTGTAAACGCACAAATTTCCCCTTGTGGGATCAATAAAGTATTATCTTATCTTAACGATAAAAACCTGACTTGAATACCACTAAAAACAAGCCATACCCTTCCTGCCTCACGTTGTGTCTTTTTATGTAGTTTAAGCTTCGGATTCTGTCCAAGCTGGCTGCAGAGTTGAATTCGTATATGCCAGAAAAAGTTGCAGAGGACACCAGCAGCATCCTGCGTTCACCGATGCCAGGGACAGTGGTGGCAGTGTCTGTTAAACCTGGAGATACGGTAACTAAGAGATACGTGTTTGGTTGTTTTTTGTAGTGTAAGAGCAACTCAGAAATGTGCATAGTGGCAATTCATGTTGCATACGAAACCAGCTTGGTGAAAGAACTCACCCAGCACCTTAAGCTGTTTTTTCTGTGCTGTATGAACTACCTGAAACAGGAATGCAGCTCTAGCAGTTATTGTGTTGTTGGGATGACATGATTACATTCAAATCTCAAATGATTCTTGAGTAGTGTGGTTTGTATTTGACAGTTCTTTCATTGCTACTTGGCCATTATTCCTTCTGTGTGTGGTTGTAGGTTGCAGAGGGCCAGGAGATCTGTGTGATTGAAGCCATGAAGATGCAGAACAGTTTGACTGCTGTCAAGCAAGCAACGGTAAACACTGTCTGAGGGGCTGCTGGTTGGGGACAGAGTGATGATTAAATAACACAAGGAGATTTGATTGTTGTAGTTTAAGTGTGTGTCCATGTGTGTGTCATCCTCCCTCCCAGGTTAAAACTGTCCACTGTAAGCCAGGGGAGACGGTGGGAGAGGGAGACCTGCTGGTAGAGCTCGAATGAATCGTTGGCACCAGGTGGAACCTTCCTCCTCTCTCTGACGAGCCACATTGGAAAGCAGATTATTTTGCCTTTGTTCCTGCTCCTGTGGCCAAAGAAAAGCTTAGTTAACTTTTCCCTGATCACCAAGGAAACTTATTGGTCATGGGTGTACAATCAAGGACAAACGGCAACATGTTCTAAAGGAATTACAAAACAATCTTCTGTTCATACTAACACGTTTTTGTACAACTGCATCTTGCATAAGGCCTATTGTGTGACCTTACACACTTCAAGGTAAACAGAAATGTTTTATTCAAGTGAACTGACACTAAAAATGTGAAAAAGTGAAAATAAATAAAATAAAGTGTCTGTTTTCCCATTTAGTACATGTCACTGAACAGTTGTCCTCTGTATGACTGGTAGTGTAAATCATGCGGGTGCAAATAAAGGGGAGGGAAAACCAAAATGGTGATCAGTTTGATCACAGTCTGTGTCATCAGATGGCTCAATATGTCATTTGAAAGTAAACAAGTTGTTACTTTAATGTTGCGTTTAGCTGCAATTAGGTACAAAGATAAAGGGAGGCCAACTGGCTCCTATAAAGCTCAATGACTAAGGTGGGGAGAGATAAGAGCTGGGCTGAGCACAGCTTTTCTAAGACCCAGTTGTTGCAAGCTTGACTCTACACATCTCTTCACCAGCCCATGGGCTGTTGTTGGGTCTGTTTTTCATTTATTTTTAATAACCTATATGTAACCTTATTGAATAAACAGTAGAATTTATGCTCGACATTGATCATATTATAAAAACATTGCCAGGAAGGTACGTCACAAGTTGCAAATGAAAAAAAAGTGTTTTCAACAGAAAGTTGAAATTTGAATCCTTTCTTAATAATTAATTATTTAATATATTTTCATATTTTATGTCTTTCAGTTTCACATCTTTATTTTTCACTTCAGTCTTTTCACTTTCACGGTTTTAGAGCGTTGGGTCCCTGCTGGTCTAACAGGGGGGATCTATCAAAATTGTTGCCTTCATGAGCTGTGGGAACTGGAAAAAGTATGATTTGGAAATTTGAAACTTCTTTATTTGAACAAAAAGCATCAAAGAAAGCATTTTAAAACACATCACTATAATGGTTTAATTTTTATAGTCAGAATTTATTTTAAAACGAGACGGGTCTCCTCTTTTAAACATTTAGACAGTTTATCCATGCAACTAAAGATCAGGAAAAGGTCTGAAAGCAGAGTTTCCCCTAGAAATGCACTAGTCCAAGTCCAGTTTCATGTTGTGTTAAATTTGCATTGCTGTGTGTATTGCAGCATTAAGGAGAGACCCACATCGATGCTCAGGACTTCTGCAGTGGACACTGGCATGTCCAGGACCAGCTTGTGATGAGCTTTGGCATCATAGCTGCTCATTTCACCGGCTGACCAACGATAGTTGGAATTTGAGTGGACCAAAACCTGCTTGGTAGCATTCCACTAGAACAAGCCCCTGTGCCTCCAGCAGCGCTTCACCCTCGATACAGACACCAGCGCTTGAGGGGCTGAAGCCATCTTCCCCCAGGGGGAAAGGCTGCAGCTGGAGGCTTAGCCAACCACAGTGGAATTACTGCATTTCCTGACGGAAGCTGTTGGCAGTTGTTAGGAACACAAGGAGCACACATTTTAGAAGTTGCTATTACACCTGCTAACAGGAGGCACCAATTATGTTAAGTTAAGGATAAGAGATTTGGTTATTGGGCACCACCCTGTTTCCAGGGAGCAATAACCAAACTGGGGAAACAGTCTCGACAGTCTGTAAGTGTGGTGAACATGGTCACGGCCATGAGATGGCAAATGATAACGAGGGCGAACACGTGGTCATAAGGTTTATTCAACATCTTTGAGATGCCTGTGTAAGTGAGGGACACATGGCTTGCACTCGCATAGTGTTCGCAAACAATAAAGACCAGGGTTAAAGTCCCTAAATCTTTTTCCACTAAGCTGAAGTGACACCACCAACAGTTAATTGTGGTTAACAATTCAGCAACACAACAATCATTGGTTAATGGTTGGTGATGCCTAATCCTTATCCATTGCTGATGGTAATGTGATCTTATGATTATCATAGCGTCAAACAAACACTACCTAAGCTACTTTCTATTCTCTGCCCAGGAGCTGTTGTCTCTTTCTTGTCGCTGACCTATAGAATGAAGACAGTCTGTGTGTTGATGCCGTCACAGGCTGATGGTCCACAGTCTGGTGGACCATCTCTCCTTCTGTGACGAGGGACAACTTCACTTCTCAACCCAGGGCTGTTCACTTGCCTCTGAGTGAGAGAAAGAAACGTGTGCAACAAAAACGTGCACACAGTGTGGCGCACTTGACCAAAAACTCAGAGCTTTAGGTTCTTCCTTTCAACGTCCAGTTTAGAAGCAACAACTGGGGTCACCGTCGAAGCTGCTTCTTTTCAACTACCATCCAGGAATTTGTGTTAGATGATGACAATAAAGTGATGCTGGTGAATTTATGTATCTAGGAGAATGACATCAGTGTATCTCAGCCAGTCCTAGACCTTAGCTTTCCCCAGGCAGCTAGTTTTATAGAGTTCAGAAACAGGTTAGTTAAAGCAGGATATATGGTGAGAACATGCAGGACAGGTTATTGTTTTAGACCAGACAGAATTGTTTGATACGTCTGGCCTACTAATACATTATGAAAGCTATAGTGAGGAGAGAGGAAAAGTATTAGATAGATATGTTATGTAGGTTTAATTAAACTGTGACGGAGACAGGTATTCTCCAGTCCAGCAGGCGGCGGTAAATGCACCATATAAACTAATGCCAACCGCCAGGGAAACTCGGAGGAAGAAGAAGCAGCAGCAGTAGCAGAAGAAGAAGTAATAATAATAGAAACCTAAGTAAAACGTGTCTGAGCTGAGTTGGCTGATGCCAAAGACCTATTACGCAGGAGGCCTGTTTGACTTTTGAACATAACCTTAGTTGGCTGGGATGGAGAATGACATTTTGGTTTCACTTGAAGATTTAGGGTAAGTTACAATAGGTATCCTGTAACATTATCATTGTCGCGCGTTTGAACTTTAAGGGCTGTAATATTGTTGTAGCTAATGTGAACAACGGCTGTTGGTGTACATGAGATGTTCCTAACGTCAAGTGTGTTTCCATGTAAAGGACGCAACGTTACACTCATTTGCAGGTGTTGCCAAAAAAAAGAGCGACGTCAGCAGGAGCGCCCGTCGTGATTCATTAACGTCATCATAGACTCGTTTCTGAAACCTTCACAGTCGATTGACTTAGTGACCCTTCGTTACTTATACGTTGAAATATGCAGTAGTTTGACGCCATGATGACTCTGGAGCCCGTTTCTTTGCGGCGATTAAAGTCACGTCCGTCGTTCGCCTCCAACTCCCATCAAAAACCTCTCGACTTAAAAAACTTGCAAAAACCTGCAGCTTGGGAAACTCGTTGTTTCTGTGCATACCCAACAAACCGTCGTTTCAGTCCCTCCAGGTGCAGGCTCGGTAGTGAGTAGAAAGTGTCTTGAATGGCAGCATTTGTGCAGATAGTGTTAAGGGTGCGGACGAACATGACGCAGTTGACGCAATGAACTCTATTTAAATATAACAGGTGTTAATGTCATTCACTCAATACGTTTCATTTCTGTGATGTTTGAGATATCTATAAATGAATATATATAAAAATATATTCAAGCTGATTCTTTGCAAATAAAACAGAAAATCTACCAGCCATGCATGATGAGTTCAGATCAGTTGTATTTGTGTAGCTTAAATTATATAACAAAAATCATCCAGGCACACGGGTCCTATGGTAGCAGTCCCTAGCAGGTCTAGATAACGGTGGACCAGTTGTTGGCCTGAGTGGAAAGAGAAAAGATCCAGTAAAGAGTGTGGTGAGGGAGTCTAGCTACTAGAGGTGCGACTAGTAGACAGGACCTGGACACATGACCAACTACCAGAGCAGTGAACATAGTGCTGTGACTGAGACTGAAGATGGGTTCATGTATTTGCCCCTGTGTTAGTCATGAGTGCATGTTTTTCTGCAGATACCAAGGTCCTCTGTTGGAAGAAGCAGCCCTGTGTTCTGCTGTGAGCAAAGGAGCAGCTTCACCTGAGTTCACTGAGCTCTGTTCCTGGATAGTATCGCAACTTAAGCTCTACTGTACCCTGGATGAGAATGTCCATGCCACTAGCTGTAAGACATGTTTAATTACTGTTGACTAGTAGAGTTGCTATTGATGGAAATTAAGGAAAATGTTTGCTGCTACACCATGTGTTTTCTTGCTAATTGAAGGTTGCTGACAATGATAAATTTGTCTCTGCCACGGTTTTTGTTATAGATCGGCCATATGCATCCAGTGTAGTTGTTTGTTTTGTGACATCTCGTTTGATGTTTGTCCTTCTACCCATCTCAGGTCCAAGTGATGCTGAGAGCTTCCAGCTGGAGATGAGTGGCCTTCTGTCGGAGCTGCCTTGTCCTTATCATGTCCTCACCAGTGGCGACATCACACAGAGGTTCCTCAACAGGACAGATTGCCTGCTACTCCTCTGTATGATATCACTTTCCAACTTCTTTGTTTAAAGAGCATCAACGTCTACTCTGCTCACCCACGTAGGCTGTTTGTAGACGTGTACACAGTAGTAAATGAGGAAGGAGCCGTAAGCCTGTGCTAAGTCAAACATGATATGTGTACCATGGGTGTGTATGAAATTTAAAGGCGTCTTATTTTTCTTTTGAATATTTTATTTAATGTGTCATACTTTTCTGTTTGCTTAAGCTGTGGCCGGCTTACATGTAGATAAGATAAACTTTTATTGCAGAAATTAACTTTTTAAACTGCTCATAAGAAAACGGTATATAAGCTGCAAAACAAGAACAAATGTTTCACATGTATCGTTTTACAAATGCTCACCATTATAAATGAGAATATAAACATATTCAGACACAAGATAAATCAAAGTAACCTGGATAATAATAGGGTGGTGTGATGGTTAGTGCTGTTGCCTCACAGCGAGAAGGTCCTGGGTTCTTTGCATGTTCTCCCCGTGTAGCCCTGTGTCCAGGGTGAACCCTGCCTCTCGCCATAGACAGCTGGGATAGGCTCCAGCACAGGAAGCAGTAGGAGATGAGTGATTGAGTGGATAATAATACCTAATACATGGATCAGTGGGAGGTTAAACTGTGGAGTTGTAGTCTACCAGCAGTGGGAATCAAAGACTTGTAGTAATTCTTGTCCTAAATTGTATTCCTTTAGCTCACTCACGCAGTGTTTTAATTTTGATTATGAATCTATTGGCATGAGCACAGAAGTGAGCCGATGCATAGGCCCAGTTCCTTGACTGAGCAGTCGTCTGGGTCACCGTAACGTCAATCCACATTGTTCATTGGGTAATGGAAGTGGTGCTGGGTTGTTTCTGGAATCTATAAGCATCTTTACTATTTTCAGAGAATTGAGTTTCTGTTTTATGTTAGTCAAAGTTACTTATTGATTATTATTAAATTCACGTTATACATAATGCCTCCTCGGTCTTGCACAGAGACCTCACCTTAATCAGCACCATCTCCTCTGTGTGGGATGTCTTTTCTGACATATTTTTTCATACGGTGGTCCTATCTTAATTACTAACTGACATGGGTTTAAATATTAAATATTTTCTTTAACCAGCTTTTCTAACATCTGAATTGGAGGCGTCAAGGATGATTGTGGTTAACAAGCCTCAGAAGAAAGCCCATGAGTCTGGCAGCCCTGTGTTCCAGGAACTGAAAGGCATCTGCATGGCACTGGGCATGTCCAAACCTCCTGCCAACATTACTATGTTCCAGTTCTTCAGTGGAATTGAGAAGAAGGTCAGTTCGGTCATGGAGATAAGTGCTTCTCTTAAAAGAACAGAGTAGTACTTAATTAATTTAAAATCTGAATTTCTATTCATTTCCTGATAACTACTTCTGAGAAACACACAAATAGTTGAGCAGTAGTTGTGACCTTTGCATGTCATGCACATCGGTCCACCTTTCTAACCTGGGTTTAATAAACTGTATCTCCTGATGACTCTTAGCTGAAAGAAGCCTTAAGTCATGTCACCTCAAATCATGTAGGAGAGCCTCTGATGAAGAAAAGCCTTGGACCTGTGCACTTGGTAAATACTTAAACGTTTTAAAGATGAATGAATCAACTGGGAACCTTGCAGTAATGACAATTCTTTGTGTTTTCATTTTGCCAGGAAAAAATTGAAGCTATAAATCAAACATTGGTTAATGAGTATGACGTGCGAAGAAAGATGTTGTTGAAGCGCCTCGATTTGACAGTGCAGTCATTTGGCTGGTCTGACAGAGCAAAGGTACTTGGATGCTTGTGTGTGTTTCTACAATTGTGACCCTATGAAAGCTTGGGTATTTTGTAACATTATTTAATATATGGATATTTAATCTCAATGTTAACAATACTGAGAGATTAAAGTAACATAACTAAACAATTAAAAGTGAAGAAGAGACTTTTCAAGATCTCCTGCAAATGTAATTCTACATAAATGCATCTTTTGACTGAGGAAAGACTCAACTCTCCCAAGGAACATTATTGCAGAAGAAGATGTTTAGAAAGGGCAAGACTCATTTAAAATGCTGAGTAACAGTCTACTAATCATGTGCACCTGTGTGTGTGATTTGAGTCATTTCAAGTAGGAATAAATGTGGGGTGTCCTAACCTTTTCCTCAGTTAGAAGATGCATTTTAGTAGACTTATATTTATAGAAGATCTTGAAAAGTCTTTTCTTCACTTTTAATTGTTTAGTTATATTACTGTATTGTGGTGATGGTCTATATCTTTGCTGAAAATATTGTTTCCTTTTTTTTTTTAAACAGACACGTGCTGAAAGGTTGGTTAAAGTTTACCAGCCACTGCGTTCATCCCTCTGCACCAAAAGCAAAATCTCTGTTGCTCATCTTTTTGCTGCTCGTCAAGAAATCTCCAAGATCCTACGCACAAGCAGTGGCAAAACAAGAGAGAAGACTGCCTGTGCAATAAACAAGGTGGGTTAACTTACAGATGACTTTTTCATTTCTAGTTTTATTTCTGTCTCTGGCTGGGTTTGACAATATTCAGTAGAGTAAAGCATAGCATCCTCAGGATAAGCAGTGTTGAGTTGCTGTACGTTTGTCATATGCCTATACATTTACCACCATGGTGGGTTTCCACCGCAACCAACAGATTTGGTTTTAACTGTCACAGTCAGACAGGCAGTCTGCACAATGCACAGGCTAAACAAGACAAATTTGTCTGGCAAAACAGCACCCAGGCCAGCTTGGAACCTTTCTAAGCAACACAGAGAGATGGTGTTAGTGCAGTAAAGCTGCCTTGAATAGTTTCTCTTTTGCCACGTCATGCTCACTTAGATTCATCTAGATTTAATGTTTGTCCTTTTCTCAGGTTTTAATGGGCAGAGTGCCAGACAGAGGCGGCCGCCCCTGTGAGATTGAACCTCCTCCTCCAGAGATGCCATTGTGGCAAAAGCGCCAAGATACCCCCCAGGGATCGGGATACTACAGTGGTGGGCAAACAGGTGGCAGAGGGGGCTACGATCACTACTCCCAGGGTGGCCGGGGAGGATATGACAGAGGAGGACATGGAGACAGGGGAGCTAGAGGCTGTGGTGGTAGAATGGGCAAAGCAGATGGAGGAGGGAGAGGCAGTTATAACCAGGGCCACCATCAGGATACAGGGGTTCATCAGGGAGGAGGAGGCAGAGGTGGTTATGGAGGAGGAGGAGGAAACAGTCAAGGAGGCTGCCAGGAAACTGGGTATCATGGGAGGGGGGTGGGAGGGGGTTACCACGACAACTACCACCAAAATGGAGGGTGGCATCAGGAGAGAGGTGGGGGTCGAGGAGGTAGGGGAGGCCGAGGCAGGGGAGGCCGAGGAGGAGGAGGAGGAGGCCAAGGGGGAGGCTGGGGGGGAAGAGGGGGACAAAATTTTAACCAAGGAGGTCAGTTTGAACAGTTCTTCAAACATGGTGGTCAGCACTTCAACCAGGCTGGCTTTAATCAAGGCAGGCACTACACAAGCTAAACATACAGTGTTGGGCACTGCAGCAGGATCCACTCAAAGACTTGCTGCCTCTCTTGCTTTATGAATAGATTTAAAATGTCCTACCTGGTGTTTAAATTTCAACAAAAGTGAACTTAAATGGGCATAGAAATTCAGTATGTTCTAGAGGCTGGTCCATATTTCTCTGCCTCCTCAGCACCAATATCAAAGCCAACAGCTCTGCTCTGTACTTGGACTCGTTCCCGTTTTGACTTCACCTCGATACTTGACACTACTCTTGCCTTTGCAGTATACTGGGAATTATTGAGACACCCTTTCCCCAAATTTCAGTGCTTTTTCATCCACTGTGTATCTTACAATTGAAATCTTGATCAATTCTAATGGAATTCGATATTTAAGTTAAACGCAGTTTAAACCCAGTTTTTTCAGTTTTAGTAGGTTTGACTGAAGTCTCTTCTGTTACTTATTTGAAAGAGTTGATCTTGTTGTTGATGCTGCTCACATGTACACAGAAATATGGATGTCAAAGAAGTTTGCATGAATGTGTGAATGGGTAATAAACTCAAAATGAGAATAGAATCACATTTTCATTCAGTGGTGTTAATCAAAGGACAATTACATAGACATATGCAAATTAGAAAAAAGTTCTGAACTTATATGGAGGTATTTACATTTGATGTGAAAAGACAGCAGTAGTTTCAAATGTCTTTATTTTGGTAAATGACAGTGACTTGAACAACATGACAGATTTTATTTAAAATGCAAATTCGTTTTTAATTAAATTCAATAAAGCAAGTGAGTTGTGTAACAAGTAATACAAAACTGACATTATTTCAAAAAATGTAAACTTAATGTTTTTTTTAATTAATAGGCAAAATATTCCAGAGCCATCAAAACCAAACTGAATTCATCTTGATTTAACCCTTGTGCAGCCTTCGAGGGTCAAAATGGAAAACGGGGCACTCAAAGCTCAAAAACCACACAAGGGTTGGATAAAACAGCCACAGACAGACGATAAATTACAACACACTTTATCCAGATGAACGGTTGGATGAACTTGTTCATCATAGACCCACACGTGTTCATTGCTTGGACGTAACACCCACGAAGGCTGTTTGATCCAACCCTTGTGTGTGTTTTTGAGCTTTGGCGCCGCCTATTTTCCACTGGGGTCGTTTTGACCCCTCGAAGGCCCAGCGAGGGTTAGTTTGCTTTTGCACAACTGAGTCTGGGCTAAACTGAGGCAAGTGCTTAATCACAACACAGGTAAAGCAGAATAAAGCTCCATGGCAACCAGACTAGCAAATTCCAGTTTAATTCCGTCCTTTGGTTTGTGAAACAGCTCTGAAAAAAACCCAGCATAATTTATTGTTATGTATCAAAGCAGAAGGTAACTCGATGATGACACTGTGTGGTAAAGTTACTGTAAAGCAACATTCTAATCTAATACTAATTTCAAAATAACCCAGTTTCTGTATGTATAATTTCTTGTATCATATAACTCAAATGCTGCTTTATGGAGTAGCAACAATTATAGACGGTTAAGCTACAGTATAAATTTACTTCAAAGCTTAGATAATATCTTGTCCTGCAAAAAAAGCCTTCAAACCGAATGGTTCACGAAAAATCATTTATCGAGTGCACACAACACTCCCGGTCGTAGACAGCCAGATGCGTTATAGGTGATATTTTTTATTGTTTAACAACAACAATAATCTTTTTTTCGGCCATGAAAATGACTGCTAAGTAAAATAAACAAATGAATAAATGCATTCCATGCATCTTTCGGGCGAGTAATTAGTGAATAGTGAGAGGGGAGCAATTCCTCTGTTATTTTAACGGAAGGACACTGAATATGCAGCCTTTTCGTTTTTAATTGTCTTTGGGCAAAATGGGCATTTTCTGCGATGATCCGCGGACGTGAGCTTCGGACGATTCCTCTAAAAATCACGACAATCCTCGTACTGAACCGGCGGCGCTGTGAGCGACGCTGATGACGTCACCTGCGACGTGCACGCTCCACAACAACTTCCGGGATTTCCCAGCACACGCGTCCAAGCATCGGTGCGTTGCGGCCGATCATTGCTCTTCAGTGTTGTTTCTAGGCACCGCTGGGGTTAGCATGCCCTCCTGAACACGGCCATGTACCGCCCCGGTAAACCTGCATACGGCCCGCCGCCGTTCGGACCTCCACCCCCGCATGGCCCGCCTTTCACAGCCCGCGGTCGCTGTGGCGTTCCTCCGCCTGGACTCTTCGTTCCTGGACCTTGTGGGCCTTTCGTGGCTTCTGGACCGAATAGCCAGTTTCTGCACGACAGACCACCAGGGAGACATTTCACCAGTGTACGTACCTGTCCGGCTACCGAAGCTAGCTTAACGTTAGCCGGTGCACGTCCACGTTGCAGCAATTACGAGTAAACACAAAACATCATAGGCCACTGCCAGGACAACCGTTAGCTCGTTAGCTATAACAGCGCTAACTACCCTGTTTGTATCTATCCCGTAAAACAAAAACAGAAAACAAGATTTCTTCCTACTATTGGATACGTATGATGTGAAACACAAAAAGATAAATTTCCGACTACAGCTTGAAGTCGTGCAGACGTAATACATGATTATATGGACCTGGTTCTTTGTAGACTGGCGTAGACCACTGCCCCTACTGTGGGTCATAGCTGTTGTTCTAACGGGTTGACGCGTGTCTCTCACTCAATATTCCAACACGTTGGCTAATTGTCAACACAGAGGTGGCAATCTCTCCATCTGGACGCGTTTTGCGGTTATCACGTTGTGTAAACGCTTACATTTAGGCCACATGAAGATACAGGCAGCTTGGTTTTTAGTTCTGAGATGGTGGAGCTGTTTGGACGGAAGGTGAAACGTCTTCAAGTAAAAGAGATAAGATAACAGTTGATGTTGTGTTGTGTTGTGTTAAAACGTCCAGATGTCACTGAAAAAGAACCTGACAAAAGCATGACCGGATGAATGAGAACCTTCACACAGACGGATTCAGTTTTGTCTGGAAAATCTCCTGGATAGAAGAGTTTGAGCCACAGCTGCTGTCATGCACTTGTAGTAACCTATGTGTGTTGGTAGAGTCAGTGTTTATTCTGAGAAACTATCTGGAAAAACAAGGGTTTCCTATTTATATGAAAGTACTTGTAAAGTACTTTTACTTTTTTTCTTAAGTAAAAACTAAAGGTTATTAGTCTGAGTTAATTTCAGTGCTAATATTTGTATTAGTCACAGTAATTCAGTCAGTGGGGATCAAATGAAGTTAGATTTAGATGCCTTTTAATCCCAATTTAATAATATCAGTACCTAAGGATAGTTTTATTCTATGCTGTATGTTTGACAGACACATATTTCTAAATAATTTGTGTGCTTTGCTTGTTAACCTGGCACATAGCATCATGAAAGTACATGCCTGTTTCCCACGATAACGCCAATGTTTTTTACCTGACTTTGCAGCCCTACCAAAGATTAACATACAATATTGAGCAAAATGTAAAAAATACGATTTCTTAAAAGCGGTTTTATTGCACATCAACAGAAAACACTTACCAGCCATATGTTGCTGAAACTCAAAACAGGAACGTTCTCCACATGTCTGGAACTCTGAGTTGTCAAGCAAGAATGTTTTTTGGACAGCAGTGGTCGGCAGTTTGTACCAGCTACAGAGGTTTATGTGCCTACTTTCACTAAAATAGGTGAGTCAGCACAAACATTTGTACTTTTTAAGTGGCTAGGTTGTTGTGAACCGTTTATGTAGCGCAGCCAAACATGGCCACCCAACAGGCACTATTTTGGAAATGTATTATTAGTTGTATTTTTTAAATTAATTTCTATATTGCTAATTCGATTATTGCATCTTTATTATTACTATTACGACAAATTTTTGCACAGCTGATATACTGTATTCTTATGAATTAGCATATTTTAATTGCCTTTGCTTAATAGAATCTTTGCTTAATGTTAATTTTATTTGGTAAAAATGTTACATTTAGATTATTAAAACACTAATACAACACTAATATTAAAATATTAGTAATGCTTGAATACCCATCATATTGTTTCCCATATTTTGCAGTGAAAATGTAATTCACATTAAGAACCATTTGAGCTGTTGGACCAATACGTTTGCAACATCCAGCGTTAACTGGAGAAAGGGTGGAGACCATTGAGAACCCTGGAGAGGGTCCAGAAGAAGAGAGATACCAGCTACTTATTTATATTTTGGATTTGTTTTACAGTAAATGTTTATGTAAATACTTCTATCTTTAAGCTGTACAGTCTTTCTTTAACTTCATGTAATGGCTCTTCTAAGTGTTGTGATAAAAAAAACTGTAAATATAATATTTAATATATAATATTCATAACTATAAATGAATGCATCCACAGTTTACTAATTGTTTGATTCTGCTGGAATAAACACAGTTCAAGGAATCGCGTTGTTGGTATGCCAGTTCTTTTCAGTTGCCTAAATGAAGAATAGCCTTTGAAAGCTTCACTGTCATTACCTTTTCAATGTGTAAAATCCAAGTATCAATTAAGGGGTGAAAATAGTTGTTCCATTTGGGCCTAAATCTCAGCAGTTACTTGATTAATTCTTAAGTCAAGTTGTGGTGCGTTGTGGACATGCAGCACGTCAAAGGTTGTGGTCACGTTCCGATATGTCATCTCTTTTAACTACTTCCTGCTGCTTACGTCTCACGGGTCCTTTTGCCATCGTCGTGTCTTTTTACAGATTTAATACTTTACTATGCACAACTTTCCAAAATGCTTTAGGCTCAAATGGGGAAAAAGCTTTGTAGAGCTGACTTATAATTCCTTTATGTGTTATTATTGTTTAAAATGCTACACTAATTAGTATTATATTAGTAATATAATATTATTTCAGTGATTCGCCAAATGGTTCAGCGTCTTGCCAAAAATCCTCATTACTTACAGGTAATCACCCTTTTGCTGCACTTGCCTTCAGCAATCATAGCCATCCTTATGGATTTATTGTATTTACTGATTAATTATTGATTTACTGTAACCGCGTTCTTCAAATTCCCCAAATTTGCTATGGGGTTCAAATCAGGTGAGTGGGGCTATCACTCTAGAATCTTCCAGGGGCCAAGGCTTGGTAGCCTTTGAAGTATGACTGGAATCATTGTGGTGCTCAAATGTCTAATAACTCCAAACATTAAGCTTCCTTTATGACAGTTTACTTAGAATGTACATATACTAGGATAAACCCATGCTGCCTTCTACAAACTGCAGGTTTCCAGTGCCAGGTCAAGCAAAGTAGACCCAGAGCACGACTGAATGACGATGCATGCTTGTGCTTGCTATAGATAACTGGAGTCCCTGTTGCCAGCAGTACTGTAGCAGTATTTTTGGAGGAAAAAGAATAAAGTACAGTTGCAAGAAAAAGGAGGCAGATTTTCTTCTGTTGAATCCATTCTGTTGTTGATTTGCTTCTATGCTTTGGGTCGTTGTCTTGTTGCATCACCATCCTCTGTGGAGCTTCAGTTGACGAACAAATGGTCTGAAGTTTTCTTGCAAAATGTCTTGATAAACTTTGGATTCATTTTTCCATCAATGACAGCAATCTATCCAGGCCCTGAGGCAGCAAAGCCCCAAACCATGATGCCCCTCCACCACGGTTTACAGTGGGGATGAGGTGTTGATGTTGGTGAGCTGGGCCTTTTTCTCCACACATAGTGTTGTGTGTTCTTTCCATCAACTCAGTTTTGGTTTCATCTGTCCACAGAATATTTTGCAAGACTAATCTTTCCAGGACAATCAAGTCCAGGGAGAGTAGCTACAGAGCTGAGCTTCCTCCATTTATAGTCAGTCTGTCTCACCGTGGACACATGAACATCAAGGCTTTTACAGATATTGTTGTAAACCTTTCCAGCTTTATCAAAGTCAACAGTTCTTGATCGTAGGTCTTCTCAGAGTCTTTAGTGTGAGGCATGGTTCACATCAATGCTTCTACAGAACAGTAAACTCAAACTGGTGTGTTTTTATAGGGCAGGACAGCTTTAACCAACACATCCAACCTCATCACATTGACTCCAGGTTGGTTGACTCCTGGCTCCAATTAGCTCTTGGAGAATCATTAGTCGAGGGTCACATACTTTTTCCACCTGCACTGAGAATGTTTACATGTTCAATAAAACATGAAAACATATGTTTGTGCAGTATTAGTTTAAGCAGACTGTGTTTTTCTATTGTTGTGACTTAGATGAAGATCAGAATCCATGTCATCCCAAAGGGTTCACATACTTTTTCTTGCAACTGTATATAAGAGGTCTGTGATGCTTTCGGGCTGCTTGTTTAAAAGGCAAAATAGATTTATTGAATTGGATTTGTTGATACTTGGCAGATGTGAAAAAGAACATGGAGCAATTGTCTATCAGCGTTTTCTAAATATGTATGTCAACCTAAGCGCCAACTAGCTTACAAAGCTAGCAAACTAGCAAGTTTTTTTTCCTTTGAAAATTTTCTGCAGTTGACATGTAAGGAAATAGTATTACTTAAAATTTCTTAATCTAGCTATTAGTTTATGTCGGCCATCATTAAATTAGTTATGGGTGTGACCTGATTCCAATATCCATAGAATGGACGCCATTTTTACAAAAAGCTGGCAGTTGTGTATGTTGACATGATAAACTTGCGCATTTTGAATTGTAAGGATTGTCTTTTTCTCTGACTAGGCTGGACTTCTGATCATTTGACATGTTGTGTTTTTTCCCTGAAAATATCATTTGAGTTACATCTTGAATGGTTGTAAAGAGAAGTAGAGAAGCCTGGATATGGCAACGCAGTTATTCAAATACAGCTGAAACATTCCGTCTGTCTATCATTTTGATGGCCATCTTCAAATCATTTGTCACTCAGACCAGGCATTAATATTAGCATGTCGAAACCTAAGCACCTGAGCAGTTAAACGTGTAACTTTAACCTGAACTTTGAATGCTCTCAGCCCCACTGTAGCAGCGTGTCCATAGACCATAATACACCGAATGCTTTGGGAAGCAGCCAGCGGATGGTCTGTCCTGCAGAGCCACCATTCCCACAGTGGAATCCCACTCCTGTGGAACACCGTCGTCCAGATAACAGGTACACTATGTTTGTACTGTTGAGGTAGGAATGTTACACATTTTAACGTCCTGCGTAAGGTTTGTAGACTGGCCACGGTCTACTTCAGCGTGAGAAAGCAACATGCGAATGAGAGCAGTGCTCATGCAAAGTATAAAAACACTTGACATGCATCTGCTCCAGTACATGAAGCATGAGTCAGATTTAAGCATGTGTAGTAATCCAGCCTCATTTGTGGGCTTTTGTGTAAGGTTTTGTCTAAATCTAGTCTAAGATGGAACACTTGCTGTAGTCTAATTTGTTTTTGCATCATTTTCAGTGAT
This sequence comes from Macropodus opercularis, assembly GCA_030770545.1. Classification (NCBI taxonomy): domain Eukaryota; kingdom Metazoa; phylum Chordata; class Actinopteri; order Anabantiformes; family Osphronemidae; genus Macropodus; species Macropodus opercularis. Next base: position 16,460,987 of record CM061103.1, read on the forward strand.
CAGGCTGGGGAAGAATTCTTGAGATGTATTGCAGACAACAAGCCTCTCCCAGACCATCTAAAAGGGAACATGGCATACAATCTGGCTGATGCAATAAGGACAGCAAATGCTCTGAAAGAAGCAGTAAAATCAGATTTGGAATTCCAGCATATGACCAAGCGCAAAAGCCATAGTCGAAGCAGAAGTCATGGCAGAAGCCGTGGGAAATCTTGTGCCAAAAGTCCTGTACGAAGCAAGAGCCGTGCACGTAGCCGAAGCAGAGGAAGGCACCAAAGCCGAACTCGTGGCAGGAGTCGTGCTAAAAGCAAAAGCAGGCCTCGCAGTAGGAGTCCAAGCCAGAGCCGAAAGAAGAGCTATGGGCGCAGCAAGAGCCAGGTCAGGAGGTCCAGATCACAAACTAGCAGTAGTGAAAGAAGTCCTGCCCAACTGAAAAAGAGAAAAAGGAGTTCCAGCCAAAACCGCAGCATAGATGTTAGTAATGATAATAATCTTCCACGCAGCAGTCTGTTAGAAGGACTGAAGATGGTCATGAACAGTAGAGAACTAGAAGAGCGGCTGCCCTCCCTCAAAGAAGCCCTCCTCACTATTCAGGTAGCTCATTGTAGCTCATTCATCAAAGTTATCAGAATATTGTATTAGTTGTCAAGCAACACAACAAAATGATGGCACTAGAATGTTTTACAAATGTGTTACTGTGTTTGGTACAGGGTTCGTCTGAAAGCAAAAAAGTGGCGTGTGCACTGGATCAATCCAGACATAAGCAACCTGACAGTCAAGACAGCTTAACGTCGCTGGAAAATGACAGCGTGCTTCTCCCCCATGACAGAGTAGGCAGCGACTTCTCCTGGCTCCAAGCAAACCGTCAAGAGAACGTCCCAATCCAGAAAGCTGACGCGCTTGAAGATGAAGAGTCCTTCTTGTATGGGAGTGACAACACTGGGCAAAATGAAGCCAATAAATGCCCTGCTACCCTTTTTCCAGCATTTACTAAGATTGGACAACATGCCCAGCAGCACGATGTGTCTGCCATTTTCAGTCAGCAGCATTATAACAGCAAGGCAGGCTTTGATCAGAATGTGCATGAGCTGAAGCAGCCGCCTCAGGCAACGTCCTCAGGTCTAGCCAACCTGGACAGCAGCGAGTATGAGAAGATAAAGGAGATATTAAAGAGCGTGGGTACGTCAGACATCAGTGAAGCCATTGTGAAAATGCAGGGACAGGCTCCTATTCATTTTGGCTCTGTTCCAGCAACAACCGTGCCATCACTGAGTAACCCAAACGTACGTCAAGCTCTGGAGTCCTTACAGTGTCTGATCAAAGGCGAGTACTCCTATCAAATGAAGGATTCTGTGTAACATGAATGTGATTTCATTAACCTTTTCAAATCGAGGATGTAAGCAGTAAAGTAGAAATCAATTCGCTTCATTTCATTATTCCAGTAAATGCAGTGTTAAGTCAAATACTACATATGTTGATGATTGTGGAAACACATTACATGTCTTCCTAGAATTTTGATTCCCAAAGACCAAAACTATTGCTTCAGCCTATTTGAATCATTTGTCGTCATTGAACTGGGATTGAAGACCTTTTCTGCTGAATGCGTTGATGTATGATACTGTAATGTTTTGTTGTTTATTGTTCTCTACTGTAGCAACAAAAGGCAGACAAGCAAAAAATGATGTCAGAGGCTCAAGTCAGACATCTGATAAACACAAGGTAAATTATTTCCACGCTGTGTAAACAGCTGATCAACACTGAAGTAAAAACTGGTGCAAATCACTTAAGGTTAAAATTGTGAACTATGTTTTCCAGGAAGGAGATGAGGAAAGAAAGCAACGCAAACAAGGCATAATATGTGAAATGGAATCTCTGCTGAAGGAGCTGGATGGGTTGTTGAAAGAGGATGGTAACAGACTTCTCTTCATTATTGATTTCACACATGAATATGACTCAATCCGAACCATTTCATAGTAGGATTACGGTTGCTGTCCGACTGGGGGTGACCCTCCTCCCCGGGTCTCAAATCTTTTCTGTCTCAACAACACAATGCTGCCACAATAATGTATCATGATGGGCGTGGTGTGTTCATGGTGGGGTCCACTATTAGTTTTCTGCCACACGCTGTGTGTTGCACGTAGTGAGCGTCCAATGCACTGCCAACAGAACTTCTTATGGCTTTCTTTCAATTATGGCTTTTTTGTGCCACGCTCAAAAAGGCCAGATTTGTTGAGCAATAGTTGCCTTGTGGACAGATTCTCCCACCTGAGGTGTGGATCTCCTCCAGTGTTAGTGTGGGCCTCTTCTTCTTACCCAGCCTGTCAGTTTAGCTGGAAGTTGTAAGACAGTTGTAAATAGTCTGCACTTGTAAAGCGCTTTTCTCCCGGGGTTCTATAAACGAGCTGCTTTAGATGTCTAAACAGCGTTATCACTGACATCGTATGTTGCGTTTCTTGGACTTCATGATCCTTTACAAAACAGCTGAGATTGAGTTACACACAGGAGGCTTCTGATGTTTAAACTTTGTCCAGTATGCTAAAGAGACACTTTGCTCATATGATGTTCTACTGTGGTTTTCTGGCTAATTCACCTAAGAACTAAAGAAAATGCATGTTTTTATGTTAACAATTGTAACAATTTTACTAACCACAAGGTGTTTTTATCTTGTAGTTTTATATATATATATATATATTATAATGTAATAATATATATAATATGCCTATATAGCCTGTTTAAGTCCTTCTGTGTCATGAAATACTACTTGTTAAACACTTATGTCTAATTCCAAGTGTAATGGGATAATTTGAGTAGAAATTAGACAAATATATTTGGTAAGATTTGGGGTTTTTACAGTGAATGTGTGCTCTCAGTGTAGTATGTGTAATATGTGCCGTGACTTTATATTCTCCCTACAGTGTTGTCTTCCACATGCCAACTTGCCTTTTTTACCATTTGCAGAACTGGGTTTTCTCACACCAGTACTTGGGCTTTACTGCCAGAAATGTGAGGAATTCTTTGGAGATCTGAATTGTGCTGAAAGCCATGCAGCCGTCCACCGGAATAATACCTCTAACAATGTAAGTAATACGCATTTCGTGAGTCCACAGTCCACACGTCAATTCCAATGTGAAATACAAGTGGCAACCACTTGATGCTGGCTCCATCTTTGTTCATCCATCATCCTACTCGCTCTTACCATGAGAGGCATAGGGAACTGGAGTCGGTCTCTGCTGTCATTGGGAGAGACACTAAATGACGACTAGTCAGTAGGAATGAGGCAGGGCACGTCTTGGACAGGTCATGAGTCGATCACAGAGCCAACACAGACCAGTTCAACAGGACACACACTAGACTGTTGACAGTCACCATTTAACTGTACTTTGTTGTTTGATGGGAGGAACCAGGAATACATGGGAAAGTCCCACACAGACACCTGGAAGGGCACCTGATCAGAATCCTGTAGCTGTGAGGTGACACTGCTAATCACTACGCCACTATGCCCTCCAGTATCGGTCCATGTCTATTAACTACTAACATGAATATGAAGTTGATGTCATAATGGGACATGGTGTTTGATTTAGTCTGGTCCTTACTGAGTATGATGGTGGTAGTTTACTTTACTGAGAGCTTTCCCCCTGCAGTGTTCTTTGAAACTTGATTCTAGCTAAACTAGAGCAGTTCAGGCTGCTCCTAGGCTTCAACTTAAGGAAAAGGTCTTTGATCTCCTCAAGAATCTGACGTTTTTTTTAACTTAGTGTTGTAAAACCTTTTCTTTTTTTAATGCAGAATGTGGACAAGCAAGCTGGAGACAGCAAAGGACACTCCCACTATATTAGCAGCAGGAACCAGCAGCCACATCTCGCAGACATGAGAGATCACAACGCCTGCAGCTACCCCACACATTCAGGAAATCACAGGAATAACACAGAAGATGAGCAAGACAGGAGGAATGAGATGGATCACAGAAGCATACACAGTGGTGACCTAAGTAGCCACAGTGCCACGCAGGAAAGCATCCGTTTGAGAAAGGAGAGGATGCTCATAACAGTGTCCCGAGGGCTGACGCCTCTAAATGTGAGGGCCAAGGATGAGGAAAACAAGGAGGCTGCTGGAAGCCATGGCAGAGCCAAAGTGGAGGACAAAGTAGTCAAGGAAAAGTCATCCAAGGATAGCACAGACAAAGCAAGGAAGGACAGAAGAGGAAGCAGCAATAGTAGTGACAGTGACACAGGAAAAGCCCCTAAAGCAAAATCACCGAAAAAGAAGAAGAAGAAGAAGAAGAAGAAGCGGGACAACTCCTAGTTGATGTCAGTTTCCATAGTCATACGACTGCTGAGATGAGTAAGCAGCTTGTTGCTAACTATGTTTCTGAACGTAAAGGCCAGAGTTCCATCTCAGGTACAGTACTGAATCTCAGTGTTTTGTCAGTTTACCTGGGGAAGGTCTCCAGGAGTGAAGCAGCGTCCACAGGCCTCTTTTCTGTGTGTGGCTTCTTACAGATTTGTACATACTGCTCTGCGTATATGTATATTTTTTGATGGAACAAAAGCTGTTACAGTAGTTAGAAATGTGATGTGTATTCAAGTCTTTTTCCTGTCACCCGAACATCCTTTACAATCCTGTGGTGACACTCCAAATAGAAACAGACAAAATGTACATTTGAATAAAAATCTTAAAGACTTCCTTTCCTTTTTTGTGTTTTGAAAGCAAAGTGATCACATGACCGGAAATAACATGGAATGAGATGAATGCTGAATTCTCTACCTAGCTGTGTATGTATGCTCATCATATCAGTAAATATGGAATTATAGAGACTTCTAAGTTCACAGTTATCTGGATGGTTGGCGTATAAAATTAAAAGCAGAGGTTGACTGTGTGTCCCAGGCCCTGGTTACGCTGGTTAGCGACAATTTTTTAAACCACTGTTTTTGGGGCACAAGCAGCTCAAATATTACATCCCTGGTTATGATAACACCATGTATAGTATTACAACCTTAGCTTTAGCTGTATATTAGCAATTTTTAACAATAATACAATTAAAATAAGAATGACGTTATTCATAAAATGAATCACGGGGCACTATACTCTGAATAGTACAAGACAATAAAATGAAAAGAGTCCTTCTAAAAAAACGTCTGACCCGAGCCGCTTAGTTATTTATTCCAGGTGTATCTTTTGGATGGAGGGGGGGTGAAAAAGCACTTTGTGCTGCTAGAACCACAGATTATTCATCATTAACTGAGGAAAATAAAAACCACCCCAGGTTTCTGTTCAGCTCTGTAGCCAGGCTGACTAAGAGTCATAGTTGTGTTGAGCCTAGTGTCCCTTTAAATCTCAGCAGCAACGACTTTATGAATTTCTTTACCAATAAAATCAGAACCATTAGAGAAAAGATTTATCAGAATCTGTAAATAAATGTCATAAATCAATCTGCAGATCCAACAGCCTTAGATCTGCTGGTTAGACCTATGTCTTACTTAATCTGCTTTAATCATAGAACAAACTGAGCGAACTTCAATAATTAACTCTGCTAAATCAGCTACTTGTCTCTTAGATCCAATTCCAACTAGATCACTCAAAGACGTTTTTCCATTAATCAGCACATCCATATTAAATCAAATCAACCAGTCTCTGTTTACAGGCTACGTACCACAGGCTTTAATGTTGCTGTGGTCAAACCTTTACTGAATAAACCTACTCTTGACTACTCTTAGCTTCTTTGCATTGGCTCCCTGTCAAATCTAGGATAGGATTCAAATTCCTTGTCCTCACGTCCACAGCTCTTCATAATAAAGCTCCATCTTGTCTTAGACCTCATGGCTCCTTCTGCTCCAACAGAACCTTGCTTCTCAGAGCTGGTCTACTGGTGGTTCTAGAGTTTCTACCTGTAGAACGGGAGGCAGAGCCTTTAGCTCCAAGCTCCTCTATGTGGAACCAGCTTCCAGTTCAGGTTCTAGCAGCAGACGCCCTCTCTGCTTTAAAACTAGGCTGAAACCTTCCTTTCTGACAAAGCTGATGGTTCCAGATGGTTCTGGTTTCTCTGATCCATCTCTTAGTTCAGCTGCTACAGGCTTAGATGCTGGAACCTCCTTCATTCACTGAGCTCCTCTGGTTTTCTATCTATTCCATCCACTAACATGCCTCCATGTCCACATGTGACTAACTTTGTCTCTGTTCTCTCCTAGTTGTGTTTCTCTCTTTCTGTCTCTCTCTATTCTCATCTCCAGGTATCGTCAGACTCAGAGCCGTGTGTCTCAGTGTTCAGTTGCTGGTCCAACCATCCTGCCTGAGTCTGTTGCTGCCTGTGCTGTTGTTGTTTTCTCTCTTCTCTGTCCCTTCACTCCAACCGGTCAAGGCAGATGTTCTCACACACTGAGCCTGGATCTGCTGGAGGTTTCTTCCTCTATAGAGGAGACACGCAGACACAGGGAGAACATGCAAACTCCACACTGAAAGGCCCCCGGTCGTCCCCGGGAATCGAACCCGGGTGTACACCACACCACCCACGGTATAATAGCTTGTAAGGAATGACCAGGTTCTTCCATTTACTCTGGGTCTCAGGCTGTTCTGTTGCCCTTTGTTAAGGCATCACTGGTGGGGATGCTGGGATGTTACATCGAAGGAAACCATGGTTTCATCAATTTCCAGTTTCAGTCCTCTGACCTTGGCTGCAAAGTCCTCAGAGTTTTGCAATGTTATATGTGATGGAGATGATGCTGCTGACTACTGGCAGGGCTCCCTCTTTGTGAGTCTTAGGAGGTCCATAAAGGCAGGGAGTGGCCTCCAGGATACAGACGGTGGTATGTCATCCTGTCCATGGTCTGGTCTGTTTCCAGCTCTTTGATGCGAGCTATGATTTTCTTTATGAAGCTGCTGGTGGGGTCTCTGATCAGTTTATCATAGGTTCTACTACAGCAGATGTTTGTCTGATGATGCTGTTGTTAGATTTAAGGAGATGATTCATCATCTTTTGTCTCTTTCCCTTGTAGCTACAGAGCAGAGCAGTCGTCTGATTCATTAACTGGTAGATTGTCTTGTTGGTGATGCTGCAGTTTTAGAATCTGTTGCTCCTCTGAAGAAGAAGCCAGTGAATCAGAGCAGGTTGGCTCCATGGTACAACTCAGATCCACAGCCTTAAGCAGAGGACTCGTAAACTAGAAAGACAGTGGTGTCCAACAAATGAGGTGAATCCATTTCATGTTTGTCATGTGCCTCATTCTCAGTCACTTTACTCACAACATGATTGTTTTCACCTGTAGCTCGCATCCTAGTCGCTTTATAAATCTCCCTCCTGCCGTGTTCGATCACTAGATCTGGTCACATCGGCTGACACTCACCTCGTCATAGATACTACTATGCCCCAGATCTACCATCTAAGTGAACCAGTAGGGATGGATAAAGCGAAGCAATTTGAAGCAATTGTGTGGAACTGGTTCACTGTGTGAAAGCATTTGATTCACTGTATATTAACATGGGTTTTATACAAAGGTGTGTAAGAGAGGCTGGGAGGGGAGTGGTCATTGGAGCTCAAAGAATTTTATTCAGCTGACTGTATTTACCAGAGACTGACAGGCGTGTGATGTAACGAGGTTTGAGGTGGTCACATCATCTTTGGTGTGGGGAAGCATCAGCACATCTTCCTGTGATGCTGCCTGTATGTCATACCATTTATTATTAATGAGGAGGTTATTTTTTCCTTCCTTAAGTTAGATTTATAGGCTCCCAGGAAACTTAGCAGCGTGATGTCATTTTGTTTTGTAGTTCTTCCCACTGGTGATTTTGTTTGGTTCATTTTGTTCAAGGGTTTTGGTCGACGCTTGGTCAAGTGAGTCAGGGAGCGAGAACCTGGAAATAGAACTTCAAATTAAAAGCTGCCGACACCACAAATAAAACATAAAGCTGTATTTTTGTTTGTTAAACGGTTAACAACTGACTTTTTTTTCATCTCATTCTGTTTCAAGTGATGACGACTTTAACCGATCAGCAGGTTTTTAATCTTTTCCACATTTCTAAACTCCTTTATGATGATTGGAGGAGATTTTGATGTTGCATTATACCGATTCAGTGATCGATGCTCAGTGAATCTAGAAATGGAAATATTTGACTTAGACATGTGAAGAATAAAACTTTCCAGAGAGAACTGAGTTGACTTGGAACAAAAAGAAAGAAGAAGAAACTCGCCTCGATTTTGGGTTGTGTTTCAAAATATATATATGAGCAAAATGTTTCTATCTATATTCTTCCATCTCCGTTCTGTGATCACAAAGTTATTAACATTTATTTTCAATTTGTTCCCTCTGATAACAGACAGACAAGCTCAGTGCTGGAAATTGGACAACATTTCTATAAAAAACAACTGGAAACTATTTAAATACAAATCTGACACGTTTTTAAAATAATTTAGAAGTGAACTTGCAAAAAGAAGGAAGTTAGAAGAATATCATTGCAAACATCTCTGTCCTGTGTCAACACCCTCTGGTTTAACCTCTGGTTAAACGTGAAGAAATGTGATTATAATTATATTGAATTCATGTAACACTATGGCCTCCTGATCCCGCCCAAAGCAATAGTCAATAGCTGATGCTGACCCATTGGGGTTCATCTCCCTCATCACCATCTGACGTGGATGGATTGATTGATTCTGTTACCATCAGTCTAACCAGGTCTAACATTACTAACAAGATCCAACAAAGTAACAGATGCAAACCAAAGTCTAACGCACTCAAACAGAACTTTCACAAACCTTAGTACGGACAACAAGGAACAGGAATCAAACAAGCAGGGAAAAAACATACAACCAACCACCATGTAACACATCTGACGAGCCAACAACCACAAAGACACACAGCAACTGAAATACCAACAAACAGGTGCAAATCGTATTCACAGAAACCAGCACGTAACAAGACCAACGAAGAAGAAGGAAACTAGCGCGGCCTCCGGGGGTTGGGGGGCCGAACTGTCACAGATAGGACACTGGAAGGTTTATACACCTGCTGTTCTCTAAGTACGTGGGGTGGGCTGTTTCCTCATTCATTCTTATTGACAGACGAAGTCAAGAAGATCTCATTTAAGATGCTTCCCTGATTTTAGCCGACTAACAAAGACCCAAAAATGACTCTCAGAATTTAGAGTCAACTATTGGTCATATACAACAGCTGTGGAGAAAACTGTCTCATTTAATTGCTGATCCCATCTATACCATGGAAGGCTCACTCTGAGTTTCATTAAATTAACCTGATCCTATATATTATATCATGTTCATTTTGGAAATAAAGTCATTTTTAACTGAATGTTGAATCTGTAGCTGACTGCACTGACCAAAAAAGCTTAAACAGCTCTACGATGTCTATATGTGGGGGGGGGGGGTTATCTCTCTGTAAATTGTTTGGGGGGGGGGTATCAATATTAATATTCCAGAATGAGAGGAGCCATGGTGGCTTCATTGCAGACAATTTCTACATGAGTTTAATCATAGTGGCAACAATATAGTGTCAGCACTGAATAACGTCTGAACCAAGCACGTGTTTTTGGATGTGATGCTTTCCCCTTGGTTCCCACTTTGATTTGCGATCACTACACCACAGTGTGGTTCACCCTCACTATGGTACTTTTAAAGATGCAGTTAAGTTTTGGGTCTCTGTTTACCTCTGTTTGGGTTTGTACCGGAGACCCTCAACATGGTGGAGCCACTGCTCCACGCGTCTGACATCCAACCAGAGACTTTCATTTCCATTTTTAGACATTTTATATTGATATCATAATGACATTTCTGTACTGAAACTCCAATTAAACAAACTGCTGTGAAACATGATGTTGCATTATTCTGGAACGCCACAGTCATGTTTAGAGTCCTGCTTCCAGTAAGGGAAGCTGGGAGTTAGAGCACATGCATTTACGTTCTGTGTGTAAAAGCAATCAAGCTAAATTATTGGAATAGTTTATTATTTATAAAATACATACATTTATTATAAATGTATATCTATTTAGGAGAATTCAGTTTCCTATTTAACAAATAACCTTTGGGAACAGGCCAGTAGCACATGGAGGTCCAGGTTTCAGCTGAGATCGGTAATATACAGACATCTACTGGCATTTATCTGCTCACTGAACAAAAAATAAACAAATAAGATAAAAGAAAAAATGTTAAAAATACAACATTACAAGTAATTAACAAACGTCATCTGTGTTTAATGTGATTTGGTAACAAGAACAGCAGCTGGTAAAGATTTTAACACTTAGCTTTGTGTAGTGACCTGTGCTTCACTGTATTAAATCTGCCTTAATCTACAACAAGTAACTAGTAGCTAAAGCTGTGAAGGTGGAGTGAAAACTATGAACTTGCTTCTGACTCTACTAAAGTGATGTAACTTGTTAAATGCGCACAGTTCCTACCTCTGGTATTACAACTTTAGCACTGAGCTAAATACACTAGTACAAGAATAACAGGGCAACATGTAGACGACGCTCCATCCGTCGGTGGGCGTGGCCTGTGCGTGGGCGTGGCCCGCCCTGCGCTGGAGAGCTGTCCCAGAAGAAGCTGCAGAGGATTCAGCGGGTGGTGACGGAGCGTGAACGTCCAAGGCGCCGCCAGAAGGGGGCGCGTTGGTCGCAAGAAATGAAGCTGTGTCCTACATGTTGGCATAGCTTTCAGATGTGACGTCACTCTAAACAGGAACAGGAAGGAAATGTCCAGGTAACCAGTAATGAAACGTTGTATTAAAAGTGAACATCACTTCATTATTACTCTGGTGACAGAGATGGGTCTTTACGTCCCCGCTCTGCGTGTTACTGTGCTTCCATGCACATAGAATCGCTTTTAAATGTCCGCGATTTTTCAAATTGGTTTATTCGACAGTTTGGGTCAAAGTATATCAAACACGGATCCGTAGGATAAGTTCTACAAACACGTGAGCGCAGACAGTAACAGCGGGATCCACTGCAGGACAGACTGGACTTTCCATGAACTGTCGAAGCTTCGCGTCCTTCTTCCCGCATTTACGTAAACGCTCCGCCTACGTCCACGGGTTCAACTTCCGGTCACATCAATGAACTAAAACGAAACCCAGAAACACATTTTTACGCTGAATTTAATTTCTAATTATCATTTATAAAGACATATGTCCGTTTTTGATCACCTATTTGTAAATGGAAGTTGGGCAACTTTGTGTTTTTTTTTGCTCCACCTCACCCACAATAACTAGTCTGAGCAAGGGTTGCCAGAATATTTACCTCCTAACAAAATATTGCTAAAGCTGCTTTTTATTCACTTATATTTTAGATACATTTGTCATTTAGGTTTGTGCCATTTCAGCGTTTTACTGCTTCCGGGACGCGTTTACACACTGCAGATTTTCACATAAACAGCCTCCTGCAGCGTTAGACAGAGCAATAAAGACACATGCACAAATACTGATGAGTTGTCATTTCACATTGTCCTTATTTTTTAGGAGTAACACAGTCACAGCCAGTTGTGTTGAGACCTGTTGTTTGTGTGTCTAAAGGAGCTTCCTGTTGTGTGGTGTTACTGTGTGTGTGTTTATTGATCTACTGATCTACATCAACTCTAGGAAGACAAGAAAAACCTGCTTTGTGTAACTAGAGAAAGCCGAGTGTGGGGCTTGTTTTCTTTGCGTTAGTTGGCTCCCTGTGTTTTCTGATAACAGGGACTGTAATTCTAAAGGTGAACCACACCTATGCTCAAACGGAGACGACAACAGAGCGGTAGGTAACGAGTAGTTTACTGCAGGGTGTGGTCAGGAGCTTAAGCTGCGTTGTCCTCAGGCATTCCACGGCTTTTCAGTCCCAGTGAGAGAGAAGAATGCAGTGGAAATGTGAATTCTCCGTCTTTGCACAGGTTCTGTCATCTCCATGTAAGGAGATGATGACACTTGATCCCAAATCCTAAAAGTGTTAGCAACAGAGTCAAGTTTGTCACTATATGGAACAACATGAAATCCATGTCATGCACCAAAGCCTTGTTTTTTTTATTGACATCAACTTTTTCCTCTGGCTGCACTGTCACAGTTTGTGCATAATATCCACCCGCCACCTCCTGTCGTACCTACAGTATTCGAACTTCTTGGGCTTGTAAAGAGGTTGATACAATCAATGACCAACATGAAAACTATTTAGATTTCTTTCTGGGTACTCATTATAGTTATAGTTACAGTTAGTTGGTTTATTAATTAGAATTTTAATTTGTCACTTTTAACTCTTTTGTACAGAGCTCAGAGACTGGAAGACTTTATCAGTTCAAATGGAAGCCACCGCGTTCAGGTCTAGTGAGTAATAACTTTGTCATGTGACTACCGATCTCTGGTGTGCGCGTCACGCCGCCCACAAGCACCACCCAGATGCTCCCACCCCTCGTCAGAACAGGTCTGTCTCAGACAAGCTTTTACTGCGCAACTCCTGACACGAACGCTTGTATAGTTGGGTCTTAACAAATATAAATAAATGTAGAAACTAAGTAATGAAGACACTTTGCTTAATCAGACCTTCCTGTACCAGGGACACTGCGATAATCAGACAAGTAGATGTTACAGACTTTCACATAAGGACTTCTGCTGTATGTGGGTCTCAATCCCAGTGCCTCCCACTAAAGAGCCTCACAGTATAAATTCAGTTTAGATGTATTGATGTTTAGGTCATTTATACTTGAGCAACAGGGCATTGGTTACAGATTCATGTCCAACAGGTTATTACACATTGGAATATTGGTGGAGGCAGGACAGCATGTGAAGCTACTGAGTCACAATAAACCGCATTGTTCATGGTGATGAAACCGTGTCACACAGTGTGTGTGATGAACACGCCATACTAGCCAGGAGTAGCAGGGTGTGCGTTGGCTTTTTTTAGTAGGGATTTGTTAGGGACCTCAGTTATTACATTTTTCTGGGATCATCTGCCATCTCACACACACTACTGACATAATCTCTTCTTCCACGTTTTTTGTTTTGCCACGTTTCACACTTACAGGTACCTTTGCTTTACATGTAGCAGCTGGCAGGCATTGAGCATGTTTAAGGTTTAAAATGCTTTGTGTGCTATCAGTAAAATCTCTATTGGCATAAAAGGGGAACCAGCTATTCCCTTTCACATTGTCAGGAAATGACGCTCCTTGTCATGGGTGTATAGTCAGTGCGGGAACTGTGCAGTTCATACTCTTCCTCTCCTTTTTACGTCTCCTCCATCAGCTGATGTCATAGCAGCTTCATTATTTCAACATCAACAGTGTATGGTAAGTGTGTATTAGTTGCTTTTTACTGTAAATACAAAAATATGAAGAAGTGGGATTCTGACTTACAGGATGAGGTTTGGTGGTAGAATAAAATCAAAGCACATGTGCTGTCATTGTCTGGGCATTTGCCTCTTCTCCCCTGGGGGAGCAGTGGGCTCCCACACAGCGCCTGGGGAGCTAGGACAGAGTGTCTTACTCAAGGACCCACCTGGTGACTGAGACAGAGATTTGAACCCAGGAACAAGGTAGAACCAGGTGGGAATATAAGGTTAAAGCAGCTGAGAGGACGGATGGGGCAAAACATGGAGGGGTTTAAAAACAGTCACCTCAGGAGCCGTTTGAATGCCTGGTTGACAATACAAGTTCAAACAAACCAGTCTACCAGGGGAAGCCCAAGGTCCCACCAGAATCTATTTGCATCACAGTTTTAAAGTTAAAGTGTGACCAATGCATTCACTTAATTCAGCTCCTATCCAAGTTATGAAACGCATGGTGTACAACTGACAAGCTAACCAGCAGTATATAAAGTTATCATAGCCCTCACGATTTTTAACTTTTAACTGTATTAAATATTGTGGATTGTTTGTTGTTCACACTTTGTTCTGTCGTTTTTGTGTGGAGGCTGAGTCTCATACTGAAACTAAAACCACTCTGGCTTCACTACTGATACCAACTTTGTGTCTTACATGGCCTCATGTATTATCTGTTCCAGTAGTTGAAGCGTGTCTTTAAACAGAAAGACAACTTGGTCAAAGTTAAGCACAAAAATCCAGGTTTAATGGAAAAAAAACAAGTTCTAACGCGTACATTACTGGCCTCATTCATTACTGGAGCCATTTAACAATGCAATACATCATGTACAAATGCAGTCTGAATGATCTGTATGAAACATAAACATCAATATTGAAAAAATCCTGATGATTCACTTGAATGCATATAACAGTGTGCAACTCCTAATGCTGAGTTAAAGGATCAGCTTTCATCAGTGGGGGTGGGGGTCTGAGCCAGTGCTGGTAATACAGGCTGTGATTAGAAAGGAGAGCAGTGGTGGGAAGGCATCCCTGTGAAAGAATGGATTTGAAAACGGAAAACAGACACACATGGACATACAGCTTGAACAAAATGATCATGCTTCCTTCCAGTGCATTATAATAATGTCTGTATGTCTAGTGGGACTGGAGGTTCAAGGAGAGACAGAAAACACCAGCTTTTAACTGCTTGGAGTTTGGGATATGTGTTGTGTGTGTGTGTTGTGTGTGTGTGTGTGTGTGTGTGTTTCATTCCCTCTTCCACATAAATAAAAGTACTACTCAAACTACTACTCAAAAGGAGGGAGGTCCTCTCCCTCCTCTCATCTCCTCTGGTCCGCCCCTCCTGAATAATCTGACACTTCAGGTGAAATGACAACACACATTCCTGGTAAAACAATCATGACTGGGCTTGTCCTCAGCCAATACACGTAGTCTGATGCAGCCTGATATGATCTAGTCTGCACTGGATTGGGCTAGAGTTGTTCGTGTGCATCAGTGCACATGCGTGTGTTTATGAGATGGATGCACTTCAAGTCCTGACTAGAAGCAAGAATGCTCTGCTGCCATAAAGATTTCATGGGAACTAAAAGCTTATGAATAGCCTGATGATGGGCTTTTAACAGGAAGTCCAGTGTTAGTGGGCGATGGTGCTTTAATGCAGTAGTCAGCAGCAGATAGATAAAGAACGCCTCCGCAAAGAGCTCACATACTGACCTCCCACTCTAACCCACCGCGCTGATAAGCACTGAACTGATAGCTGAGCGTGTCTGCTGGCATCCTGCTCTGCTGCCTCACACTATACGATCACAGTTCACAAACAGACCATTCATTCCCTTGAGTGTGTGGAGTAGATGTGTGCTGACATGAATCCTCCCTGACTAACAAGTTCACTGACAACCAGTCCAACCAGTGGAGCCGCCCCAGGTTGCTCAGAGACCTGTTAGAGTCAACTCCAGTGCAGACGAAATGGCTGCTTTGGCTGCTTTCGTTTCTAATGTTTGACTCCACCAGTGGACACTGAATCACATGTGGCTCAAGCAGAAGCCAGGTTTTAAGGCGACTTAAGGGCCTGTCAAGTTATGAAAGAACCTTTAATTTAGACATATTAATACATGTATGGCATTAGCAATGTATTATTTACAGTCCCAATATAGCTCACACAACACAACATGTTATGTGACTGGACTATTACATTCATTCAGTCCCTCAGGGGAACTGAACTGTTCTCTTGACCCTTATGAAAACATAATGTTGGGAAGAGCGTGGGAAGGGACCAATGGGGACTTCAGCCGCGCTGCTGTTAGAAATCCACCCATTTCCGTGTCAGCTACACTAAACATTGACCTGGTGGTTAATGATTGACAGGATGTCCCTTTTGCAGCCACTATTAGTGGTGGTAGTTAGTGTTTTCAGTTTGTATTTAATAGTTAACAGTGGGAGAAACATGTTCAGCTTTTAAAAGCTAGCAAAGAGACCACCAATTCTTTTAACTACGAGAGAAAAGAAACACTTTAGTTACTCACATGTAGAACAATGGTAAGCAAATAAAATAAATAGATATAAAAGACATAGAGCTACCGTCAAATCATTCAGAGTAACTACTGTATCTGATAGGATAACGTATCTGTGAGATTTTTGGGCCTAAATATAGCAACCTCCATCTTGTCTGAATTTTGTTGAGGAAAGTTATGAGACATTCATGACTTTTTTTATCTCCTAAACAAGGCTAATTGGTTTGTTGATTCACAGGGTTTCGTAAATAAATATAACTGAGTATCATCTGCATAGCAATACTAATTTAGTATTTAGGATTAGGTACATTTTTACCATTAATATTACCTAGAAGGGCATGCAAAGAATTAAACATATTGGACTGTGCAGGAGAGATGGGAAGATTGGAATGTGTTCAACAAATCAGACTGAAACCATCCCAGTGCTGTGCCTTTAATCCCAATGCTATGCTCCAGCCTCTGTAGCTTTGTCTTCTGACCCAAAGTTCTTTCTCTGCCAAACTGTATCTAAAGTTTCACAAGCTGCCGTCTAGATAAAAAAAACATCTGCTTGGTTGCTTCTTCAGTGGTACATTCTCACTGCTGTCTTCCTCCTGTTAGTCGGTAATTAACCAGATAGTGGAGTTTGGGAGCTTGCTCCACATTCCAGCGTTGAAGGACAGAGGGCTTGTTTGACTGAATATTTCACTCAGAGAAATTCCACAGTGGATAAGAAGTCTGTTTGAAATAAACTTAGCTGGCACACAGTCAAGCTCAGGGTTATAGTATCATATTCATTTAATTACAGTAAGGACGACAGTTACGCAGCATAGACAGTTGGATGCCATAAAGAAATTCTGAACTAATGTCACCTAAAGATTAGATGTTATTGTTGTCGTTTCTGATAATCATTCTGGTCAGAAACACTGAATCTGACAAATTTCTCAAAGCACAGAAGAGCTACCAAGCACATTTACAGTGGATGCAGAAAATACACAATGTAAATACTGATAAGCATGAAGCTCATCCTTTCTCAAAGTGATGCATTACTGCTGTATGAAACTGTTCATGGGTGAATATGTATGGAACAATGACGTTCTTTGGTACAAACGGGCCATTCGTTCATCACATTAAACCCTTTATCTCATCAAACCAATGTCATTCTAGCTGTTCTCAGTATAGTAGCCAATGCCTGTAGTTTTGTACATTTCACCACATGCACATACCACTTCAATTTGAAATAGAAGAATACAGAAGTATTCATATTTATACTTCTACAAATGATATAAATACTTGTGATATTTTCAAATTACACTTCTTGTGTAGACACTGACAGTATCCATATTTTGTCAATTGCAGGACTGATAATAAACAGAATCAAACATTGGTTGATCTGCTGCAGATTTTGCAGGTTATGGAATATGGCATATGGAAGTCGCATTGCACTCAGCTGATACTGACACTGCACCTTGTGTCTTTCTATCAACTGATGTCTGGTCAGTACGGAAAAAAAGAACAGATGAAAGAAGGACTTTTTTCTTGGGGATCAATTATTTATATTCAGATAATTACTTGCATTAAGAAAATATTTAACAAGGTTTAACAACTTATAAGCAGATGGTTTATGACGTACAAGTGACTATGTGGAAAAAGAATACGAAAAACACTGCCTTTGTTTTGACTGCCTGCTGAAAGTCTTTGTCTCACACTGAGACCTGGCTGTGTGTTGTGTAATATCAGAGCTTGGCTTGTCTGTTGAAGGACTTTCTTAAATAAATCCTTTTAAAGACTCGCATAAAAGTGGGACCTGAGACTATTGACATATCAAAAAAGACTTAACTACAACACATTCTGGCAGGTTGTAAGAAGCGCTAAACTACTATAAAAAGCTTATTTTGCATAACAAATGAATAAATTATGTGTCATCTTTTCGCTAGATGTTATTGATTGTGTAAGAGAGAGAGAGAGGGTTTGACTCCACCATGGTTGGTAAAGGAAGCATTAAGAGGAAGTGCAGACGCAGCAGTAGCTGCTTAATGAGAATCCTCTTTGACTGCTGCCGTCTGTGTGTTTGTGACACATCTGAGTGTGAATAACAGAAACTACCGGTATCTGTCTACAGGCGTGTTGGGCCTCTGTGACCATATCAGGAACACAGAAACTGCGCACCTGTGGGTGACGTCACACGCGGGAAGTACCTGCAGCAGCTCGCCCAGCTGAAGCCACTCAGTTACGGGAACTACCAGACAAAGGAGCCACGACGCCAGCTCTCAGGGGGACGTATCTCAGCTCGGAGCCGCGTTTGCTTTTCAGACTCTGACAGGAGCAGTTCGAGAAGGCAGGACCGGCAGATGGGGACCGCTCGCTGCGCGGGGATTTGCCTGTTAATTGTCGCTTTTCAGGTGAGCTGGTAAACCTGGGAGTTAATGTTCTTCAGCTGATCAGACTCCTGTGTTACTTTAAACTTTCGACACATCCAACACTTTGAGCGTAGTTTCTTTAATTTCTGTTCACGTTTTAGCGACTGTCTTAATCTGGGCCACTATGTCATTACTCAAACGGTCGGAGCGAAGGGCAGGCGGCCGCAGCCTCGCCCTTGCGCCGTTGATGACGTCGTCGACAGGTTAAATTCCTCAGGTTTCAAATTAAACTTGCTCCCCTGTTAAGGTTCCAGTCGACGCCTGCTCCACCTCACCTACAGCAGGCAGACGCTCGGGCCTGTTCCTGGTGTAATAAACGTGATTCAACGTCGCCATGTCTGGGTTCGGACGCATCAATCATTACTCTCGTTCTTCCAGGCCTCCGCTTTACTGACGGCTGAAAGCCCAACATGTGCCCCCGGATTCACATCCGACGTGCTGGTCTTCAGGCTGAGCAGGACGCACCTGAGGCAGGGCGCCGTTCTGGGCAAAGGTAAGGTCACGTGTGTGCGGTGGTGTTGAGCTTCTGTCCTGCAGGCGCTTTAGAAATGCGAGTGTTGTAAATGACCAGCGGCACATTGTAATTGGGGGAATTGGTTGTTTGTAGCTGTGTTGCCATCATTCCAGTAGATTGAGCGGAAATTGACTCTGCTGTTTGCTCCCTTTTGACTGGAATTGAACTAGTACGTCAGCCGCCATTTCTTTTTCTCTACCTACATTATGAGCTGTGTGAGTCCGTCCATCCATAGAGGACAGTTGAACACTGCCATCAGCTGGACGCATGGCTCTTAGGACACAGTCCTGCTTCTAGGGAGACAGTGCAGGGAACAGATGGAGAAATATTTGTCAGACTGAGCACTTTTCAAAGATCCTGGAGAGAACCACAGATGAAGACCCAGCATGAGTAGTGGTCAGAAGAAAGCAGACCAGGTGAAAT
This sequence comes from Macropodus opercularis, assembly GCA_030770545.1. Classification (NCBI taxonomy): domain Eukaryota; kingdom Metazoa; phylum Chordata; class Actinopteri; order Anabantiformes; family Osphronemidae; genus Macropodus; species Macropodus opercularis. The sequence continues at coordinate 16,480,105 of CM061103.1, forward strand.
GGAAGTTATCTGTGGTTTGACCTTTACTGGGAACCAACAATCAACTCTGCTATGACTGGTGTTAGGGGGACAAATGTCCAACATGGTTCCACGTAAACTTAATCATCTCCAGACAAAACACCAAAACAGAAAAAATGAGCCATTAAAGAAATGGACAAAGTCCCTCTATCAGATAAACGGACACTAGATTTTCATTTTATCTTTTTGTTTGCTTTGTGCCGTGACCCAACAAGCATTTCTGCGATAGTGGTGAACTGAAAGCTGTGAGGTCATTACTTCATGTTGTGTATAACTGCAGTTAGAATATTCATGGAAAACAATTTATCTCGCGTGGCTTAGTTTCATATTTTGTAAAGTACAGTGATAATCTTGTGAGGCGACTTATCAGATGTGAAGCATGTGGGGTTCTTGTTTACCAAACTATAGCTCAGTCTGCGCCTGGCATTGCTGCCTGGCTTCATATGCGCTGATAGCTCCACTGTTTCCTGTGTGGCTTGGTTTAACGTGTGCAGCAAACCAGTTGTTCTGCTTGTGACCTGAGCTAAACAATCGCCATCAGTATACGTTCTGCATGCTAGGAAGCACTTAACCCGGCGACTTTGTTAGAAAGAATCGCAGCTGATGGATGCCAGTCTGTGCTGTGGTACCTGCATGGGATACAGGTGATCTGAAGCGGCACAGCTACGTCTGTTCTCTTAGACTGATGACTGAAATTCTGTGAGTTGTAATATCATGTGTTGCTGTACTTGGACTTTTTAAAAAGGAATTGCACAGTTAAAGTGTCTTTGTCTACCTGCTCAGTCAAAAGAATTAGTCCTTGTCAGACACGAGTGACGTCTCACTCAGTAAAGTAACATTCTCAGGGTGAAGGCTGTTGAAAGCGTTTCAAACCCAGCTGTGTACGCCTCCCCCTACAGTAAGCTTCACCGACTGCACAGACCGTACAAGATTCCTCTTCAGCAGCGATGACAGACGATTCATGGTACAGACCGATGGCACATTAAAGGTGAGTGTTGTTTAACAGGCTTTTTAAGTTAGCAGCCGTAGTAATCTGACACCTTTTCAAGTTTGAGTTATCTGTTTTATTCTTCCTAAAATTATATTAAAATAAAGTGTTAAACTGGGCCATTACAGTCTGATTGAAAGCAGCTATGATTGGTGAGCTCTTGCACATTACAAGTCGAATCAAACATTTCTTTTTTTTTTTTCCAGGTCAAGAGACCAGTAACTCTTCATGACGGACAGAGGGACTTCTCAGTCCACGCATGGGATTCACAAGGTCTCAAGACGACCGTTACTGTCCGGCTGCTGTGCGATAAGCACGAACATGAAAATATTGAGCATCGCCATGGTGACGACAACCAGCAGGAACACCCCACTGAAATGGACCCGATACCAGAGGTTGGATGTGACACAGAATTGATGCTGTTGTTCAGGGGTCTCAAACTCAAATTACCTGAGGGTCGCAGGAGGCAGAGTCTGGTTGAGGTTGGACCGCATCACGTATTCTGCAAAAAAGAGCTTTGTTAAAAAAAAACTACTAATATTCACAAATTTCATTAATAGTGGTTTAACTTCAAAGGGTTCTTCTGAACATAAACTGTCCTGAATATGAACGGACTATTGAAGAACATGAACATGTCTTCTCCTGCCTACTTCTGGCTTCCTCTCACATAGCTAAGCCACATTTGTCTTGAAACCTCAAGCTGCGAGTTTGAGACCCCTGCTGTTCATCAAGGACCTGCCACAATTCTTCTGCTAGAGGCAGGATAGTGGTACAAAGGCTCTGAAAACAAACTATGTCCCACTGTGGCCGTTCTGCTCACCAATAGCGTTAAGCAATTTTGTTTAGTGCTGACTGCAAAATTGTATTAGAACTTTTTAATATTTGTTTCCTCCCAAGTACAGAAATGACCACCCACTGGCTCATGGTATGTTTTTGTGATCTCACCCGATCCACAGGTGCCAATTCTCTATTTTCCCAAGTCTCAAGGGCTGAGGAGGAGGAAGAGAGAATGGATTGTTCCTGAGATAAATTTTGCTGAGAATAACCGGGGACCTTTTCCTGAAAAGATTACTCAAGTAAGACAAACTACATCTCCCTCATAATTTGATAGTTACTGTATTTAGACGTTCTGAAAAAATATTTCACATTTTATTTATTTATTCAGTGTTTCGTTGCCACAATGTCTCCTTTAAATTTTTGTTTTTTAACTTGAAGTGATATCTATTTGATAAAAGGTTGTCTAGTCGTCATAGTATTATAAACGTCCTTTTTGCATCACAAGAGTTTAAATGTAGAGGAAAAAGACAAATATACAGTATGTGGGTTTTTTTTTTTTTTTTAACCATACCCAAACTTTTCATGTGAATTAATTAATGATAGCTGTCTTTGTTTTTCTCGTAGATTGCTTCAAGTGAAGCCAAAGTAAAGAAAGTTGTCTATAGCATCACTGGACCCGGCGCTGACCAGCCTCCCCTTGACCTTTTCAGGATGGACAAAAACACGGGTGTGTTGCGTGTTACACAACCCCTGGACAGAGAGAAGCAGGCCAAATATGTGGTAAGAACCTCGACTGTCGCTCCAGATGACCATGAATTTAACCATAACACATTAAATGTTTTGGCTGCATTTAGACACGTTCCATAATATGAAGACTCACTCTTATTAGTGTGAGAGCTGTTAACGTCTCTTTACTATTCTTATTCCACCACTTGTTTTTGGTGGCTTGTCTTTTTATCAACGTTTTAACTTAGTCAGCTTTTTTTTTTTTTCTTGTCACTGAGTTCTTAAGTTCAGGTCTTTAGTCTTTGTCATAGTTTGCTTGTACTCAATATTTTGGTCATCATTTAGGACCTAAAGTTGATTAATTATTCATCTGTCTACAGTTTCAAGCACATGCTGTGGTAGAAGGTTCAGGAAAAGCTGAGGACCCGATGGAAATAGTGGTGAATATAATTGACCAGAACGACAACAAACCTATCTTCTCTCAAGCTCAATATGAAGCACAAGTTCCAGAGTCGTCGCCAGTAGGTAGGTATTGGGGGCTTTTTAAAACTCATTTAAATATATTATGAGTCTGTTTAGTGTAATTCAGTACTGGATCCAGTGCAAATGGAATTTAAACTACCAAAACAAGATGGTTCTCTAGTGATGACTGGTGGCGGCTGTTGGTGTTTGAAGGAAAGCAGTAGATGACATTTTGGTTGTGGTAGTAGTGGTGGTAGTGGTAGAAGTAGTAGTATACCCTCATGTCTGTGTGACTTACTAATACTACTGTAAATCTCTTAATACTAAAGTTTTAAGAAGCCTCTTAATTTCTGTTTCTGTCCCTGTTTTTCTTAGATTTTGAGTTTCTTAGAGTAAATGCCACAGATTTGGACGATCCAACAACATTAGGCGGAGAAGTTACCTACCGCATTTTGAGCCAGGAGCCACAGTTGCCAAACCGACATGTCTTTGCGATAAACGCAGTCACTGGAGTCATCAGAGTCTTTGATGCTGTGCTGGACAAAGAGGTAAGCTGTACTGAAACAGAAGTCACTTGTTCCCAGCACAGCTTCTGCTTCTGTTCATTATGGCGTGTATATAATTTAGGTTTTATTTCATCGTCATTAGCTTAACATTGACTTGGTTTGGGTACCAGACGTAGGTTTTGGTGTGTAGCCAGCACAGCAGTCATTTGTTTAAATACCAGACAGTGTGCACAGCTAGCGTTACAAAATAGAACACACCGCACACCCTAAATAGAGCCGTCACAGCTGCGGCGCACCTCTGGAAAGGAACTTAGACGACCACAGAGGAAACTGGACTGTAACAGCGCCTGCAGGGAGACGTCTGAATCTGCTGTCAAATCTCCGTTTAAAGTAGGATTCATCATTTGACATGTTTACTGAGTAGGTCCAGATAAGACGGACTAGTGAATGGTTCACGGGCCTCGATGTGGGAAGCTTGGGTTAATGTTCAATGGCTATTTCATAGTGTTTTGCCCAAACTAACCAATGGTCGTTGCAGCTATTGACTAATCCTATAAGAAAATAACTTTGCTTTGTTAATCTCAAGCAAGTTTCTACAATAAGTAATAAAATGAACAAGTAATTGCTGGAAACATCGACATTCTTGCTTAAATTGCAGAGTTATATTTAAACAATTTAAGGGTTATTTTCTTTAAAAGCCTAAATAGATCTTCTAAAATGCTTTATCTTTTTAAGATGCTGTAGAAGTATAATATATATTCCATTTACATCTCAGATGTAATGAATAAAGAAATGCTGCTCTGAAGCTGATTCTTCTCCCTATTTTCACTGACGAACCTGCTGCATGATCGGTTCAACTTGTGGCTTATTCCAACAGAAATGGCCTGAGTACATTCTGGAGGTACAGGCTGCAGACACGAACGGAGAAGGGTTGCATTCAGTAACCAAAGTGATTATTACCGTCACAGATAGCAACGACAATGCTCCAGTCTACACTCAGACCACGGTAAGTACACGATACTTGTATGTGTATACTTTGGTTATTTAAGAGCGAGATAACAATTGATCGCTTTTTCCATTTAAGCAGAACACTTCACTTCATGACAGCATTTAGATTAAAACCTGGCTTAGAATAAGGGAACTGTATGAAACCTAAACTATGGTCTCTGAAGATACAGTTCATAATGGAATAACTCATGTGACAAAACCGTTTTGTTTTCTCTCATTCATCCGTTTTCCTAGTATGACGCAAGTGTAGAAGAAAATTACGTAGGTGCTGTGGTAGCTAAGATGTCTGTAACGGATGCTGACGAGCCACATACCCCAGCCTGGAATGCAAAGTTCAGGATTGTTGGTGGTGATCCAGGAGCACTTTTCAGTGTGACAACAGGAACCGACAAACAAGAAGGAATTATTACAACGGCTAAGGTAGGATTTAAGTGGTGGAAATGGTAGAACCAATGTTATGAACTACATGAATTTGGCCTTAATGTGCTGTCTCATTTCTCCAGGGCCTCGACTTTGAAGCAGTCAGCAAACACACTCTGTTGGTTGCAGTAGTGAATGAGATTCCTTTTTCTGTTACGCTGCCCACTGCCACTGCCACAGTGGTGGTCATGGTGAAGGATGTCAACGAAGCACCAGTCTTCAGTCCACCAACAAAGACCGTAATGAAACCAGAAGACCTTGCACCTAACAGCGAAGTGACTCAGTACATTGCAACCGACCCAGACACTGCACGCAAACAGACTGTCCAGTAAGCTCTCTAACGTTGTGGCTTCCATGATGATTACACCTGTCAAACCTATAGGCAGGCGGGCTGATAAATGGCAATATAAGCTTAGAGGCAAAGTATTCAAATGAAGGGTTTATAGTGAGTTATACAAATGGTTTAATGGCTCAAATGACTTTCTTATTGATATTCAAAACTGAGTCACATGCTTACACACGTGACCTTTGACCTGACGGAAATAGGATACTGCACCTGTGAAAGTCGTCTTTTTATTAGACTGAAGAAATGATCAACACAGACGACATTTGACTGTTAAGTTGGGCCAGAGGGGGATTTCTTAAAATAAAGGTTAGCTGTTGGCTTAATTTCACCCAGAGTTGGTCCTCATGATTAAGACAACACCTGCTCAAAAGGTTACAAATTGACCTGAAGCGATTTAGTGAATGTAAAGGGTTGTTTAGGTTTCTTTGTCGTTTGTTCATAGCACGTCTGTTCTGTTGTCTGACTTTTTGTCAATGTGCAGGTATAAAATAATGAGTGACCCTGCAGGCTGGCTGAACATCACTAAAGACACTGGTGTGATAAGGGTGAAAAGCAGCATGGACAGAGAGTCTAGCTTTGTCAAGGAAAACAAGTACACAGCACTTATTGGTGCATATGACAATGGTAAGTGCAACGCAAAAAGGACTTGGATACATTAGTCAATGAAATGTACGAATGCATCAGTTAACTGCCTGACAAGTGAAGAACAATGTCACAATCCTGGCTGAGTGTTTTCCCAGAAAGTGCATCATGTGATGTTTGTGTGTGTGATTTCATCAGACGATTCCCCAGCGACAGGAACTGGAACGCTCATCATTGAGCTTCAAGACGTCAATGACAATGCACCTGCTATTGAGGAACGTGGCATTAAGGTGCGTCTCTTTGATTTAAATCAGAACATGTCGTTGATGCACTCATGTAGTCGACTACACGTTTCTGGTACAAATGTTTCAATCTCTTTGAAACATTTGTTTTTAAATGTCTGTATGACTTGAAGCTCAGGTTTCTTGTCTTTTTCCAGATATGCAACAAGGAACCTGTGGCGCAGTTACTGACCGTAACGGATAAAGATGGGCCGACATTTGGCGCTCCGTACATGGTCACGTTACTAGGCTCATCAAAGACCAATTGGACTGCGAAGATGAACAGCTCCAGTATGTCTATTAAAGACTTTACGTTTTGGCCCAACATAGTTTGACCTGAGTAGCCAGACAGTCTTAAAAATATGCAATGATTTGTTTAAAAGGACACTTAGGTCTTGTTAGTTTCCTAGAGACCTAATTACAAAGCTGCTTGTTTGACAGTTTTAATGTGCTGTGAGGAATTAAAGGAAAGCTCAAAATGTATCAGATACCTGGTAAAGATTGTATAGTTAAGATCAAGTGACTCAACTCAGATAATTCTGGGGTATTAAGTAAGTTTTCTTTGTTGCAGACACTGGCATAATCTTGAATCTGGCCACAGAGCTGCCCAGTGGAGATTACGTTGTGCTCATGAGAGTTTCAGACAACCAGGGCTTGGACCAGGAAAGCACTGTGCAGGCCACAGTGTGTGACTGCACTGGGCCCGATGTGAGCTGCCAAGGCCGCATTGCAGGTGTCAGCAACCTGCCTGTGATCCTAGGAATCCTGGGAGGCGTCCTGGTACTGCTCAGTAAGTCTAATTGTACCAGCTATGTAACACATGGAGGGAGAAACCTCATGAAAAACTCATTCAAGCTCATATGGAGGAAAAAATAAATGAAGTTTGTGGGGGGGGGGGAAAGAAAGGGTCACATTACAAAGGGCAATGCTGAAACCTTCCTCACATTAAAAAGGCTGGATGGAAATGCTGGGATGCCTCAGCAGTCCAGTAAAGCGGAGAAGCTAATGTAGGAGAAATGTGATCTCTTCCTACGTCCCGTCAGACTCTGGCTGCAGCATTTTGAATCAGGCGTTTAAAGCTTTCCTTGGACAAACTAGTAAGGAGTTGCATCTCCAGCCTAGAGGGAAATGAGCATGGATTCATTCTTCAGTATCTCTAATTTTCCTTTTCAAGTTTAGCAGAAAACCGCTGGATGTAATAGGGTGTAATTAAATTGCGCTTTGTGCTCTGTGTTCAGTGCTGGTGCTGCTGTTGCTGATGTTTGCAAGACGGAGAAAAGTACAAAAGAGTGAGCCTCTACTGCTGGACGACGATATTAGAGACAACGTCTATAAATACGATGAAGAGGGAGGTGGAGAGGACGACCAGGTATGGAGACTGTGCTGGAAGTGATTCTTTGAGATTTTAATAATTGCGGTGCGTTTGAAACATATCAGTCGTACAAAGACTAAAACGACTTTAATACCTTGATTTGTGTCAGCATCAGTTTTTAATAAGCTATTATTGAATGTTAAATGTAACTTGTTAAAATACTTAAGTAAATAACTTTTCTAATAATGAATCCTCCTCAGCTCACATCTAATCCACTCTGAGGATGCTAGTGTGGACAATATGTAAAAAAAAAAAAAACCATTGAAAGGTGTGTAATGTATATGTTTGTGTTGTATCAGAACTTTGATCTTGGCGTTCTCCACCGTGGTCTGGACAACCGGCCAGAAGTCTTCAGAAATGACGTGGTGCCAAACTTCATGCCAGCTCCTCAGTACCGGCCTCGTCCTGCCAACCCAGACGATATTGGCAACTTCATTGATGATGTGAGTGGAGAAACTGAATCGCTCACTCAAACGTTACATTTTAATGCGGTTAATAGTAACTTCATTTATTAATGTTACCTGGAATGATGTGAAACAAACGTTTTATGAAATGAGACCTGTGTCTGCGCTCCTCAGAACCTCAAGGCTGCAGACAACGACCCAACGGCTCCCCCCTATGACTCGCTCCTGGTGTTTGACTATGAGGGAGGGGGCTCGGATGCAGGAAGCCTCTCGTCCCTGAACTCCTCGAGCAGCGGAGGAGACCAGGACTACAACTGCCTCAATGAATGGGGACCCCGCTTTAAGAAACTGGCAGATATGTATGGTGGAGGGGACGATGACATGCTGTAAAGGTACAAAAGGGCAAACATGGATAGACGCATGCATGGATGGCTGAATTGATGTAAATATGAACTGTGTGCACACCAGGAGAAATGATCTGAGCCAGACATGTGGCTCATATGTGCCTTTGGTTTATGCCTTGTCTTTGACTGCGTTTTCTAGCTTCTGCTATCGGGTAAAATGGGATCGTTTTACCTTTAAAAATGTTCCCCTGTTTTGAATCCTAAAAGTCTTCTTACACCCATGTTTAATCTCTAGGTTCAATATTAGAGGTGTGTTTGTCTTGTCTATAGATTTATTGCACATATTTGAGCCTGTCAGCTTAATACATGACACTGGAAAAACACTTGCAATTGCACTGAAAATGTTTAGCAGTGTATTTTTTTTTTTTTTTTGGCTTGGTGTATATTTTGTATTCTATTAGCAACTAAAGTGACTAAACCCTGGTTACCAACCGTGGTCGTCACCCTCCGAGGGTGTACTGTTAAAATCAAATGCTGACAGTTGTCTTTATTTTTCAGTTGCAACCAAATGTACTAGATTACATTATATATTAAGCTTGAATTTTTATAAATTTTTAATAAAATTGATTTGTAAACTTTTTATTTTTGATATTGTACCATCTTTAATATAGCAATTTGTTGGATATTATTTGATAGTGGCAAATGCATAACTTAATAGTTTCTAGTCTAGTGTATCTCTTGCCAATGAGCATCAGCGGAGCATGTGGTTAGTGGCCACGTACCGTGATCCTGCTACATTTGAGCTTGAATGAATCTTCCGACTTGATTATGCATCAGTGCAGTGTCAGAAAGGAAGACCTGTTGGAACAGGCTGTCTCAAAAGCATGAACTGTTCCAAGGCATCAGCTTTAGCCCAACCCCAGAAAAATACCCTCCAATGTAAATAATGTAATTCAGTACCTTTGTCCTGGCAACTGCCAAACCCAGTCATGTGCAGCACATTTCCAGCCACAGACGTGTCCGTCATCGCTCCAGAATACGCTGCTAAAATCATGGCATCCAACGCTTTGCGTTCCATTTAGTGCTGCAAGGCTTAGACGCTGAAAACCCACAAGCACTGAGTGTTGCTGAAGGTGTGAGTGCGAATGAGAATTCAAATGGCAGCGCACAGTCAGTTTGACGTTTGACATTTCTGTGGCCGGCAGCCATCATTTGTGGGACTTAAGCAGGTGACTGGGTTTCGACTAGGTTGCTGCACAGGCTGGTGAAGGAGGTTTGCAGTGTCTTGCTGTTTTCCCACAGGGAATTTGTTGGAAGCCATATTTCGTTGGACAATGGGATGATTTCTTCTGCACTTGGAGTGGCAGGAAGGTCCAAGGAGTCTTTCTATCTTTGATACTGTGTCTCTGGTTCAGTTGGAGCGCTGGGGTAAAAAGGTCTTGTACTACAGCTACGTGTCACACCTCTGCATTAAGAGACTTGGTTCCAGCAGAATGTATAGGAAATGAGCCCAGATGGTGCGTGAAGGATCTCAAAAGTTTGGAACCAATAAATGGGTTCCTGAGGGTTGCTAATCTGAAATATTGAGAGATCTGACCATTAATACGTTTTAGATAAAACAATGATACTTTGACCTTCTATGTTTGAGCTATTAGTGGATGGTTATACTCTGACCAGTACAACAAAAAGCAAAGTATTCAAAGCGTAGAAAACACCACAATCTTTGTGGGAATAAATAACTCAGTCTAAGTTGTTGAAAGAAAACGCGCTGAAGTGAGAATAAAATGAAAATGTAGAAAGAGATGCAAAGTTTATGCTACAAAAAGAAAAGTAAAAAGTAAAACACAAATATGTATGAACAGTATCATTGTGCACTGATCTGTTAAGAGAAGTAGAGCAAAGAAATAGTAATCAAAAGAAAATGGAAACAGATGGATCCCTAATAGCAAAAGTCTGGTTAGGAGAAGCTCACAAGAGGCAAAATGGAATGAAAAGAGGGCAAGTTGGACGAAGATGAGTCCATGCAGCCCAAAAAAAAAAAGATCAGTTCTACAAGAGAACTAGATAATGCACCTAGACCGTCTGTATGAACAACACTAATAAATACATTTATAATGGGTTGCCTGCAGCAAATGAGCAGTTTCATTACTAAAAGGGAGAGAATGTGGCCAATTGCACCTGAGCAAATCTATTAAACTGACACATTCTATACACATGAAGGGTTCATCTGAATGTTCAGCAGATATAAAAACCAAAACAGGCTGAAGAGGCTAAAAGACTGGAGGAGAATCAAACCACTGCAGAGAGAGAAAAAGAAAGGATTTGACACCAGAAACCGGCCCAGCTGAGGAAGGAACGGGCAGAACCATTTACAGAGTGAGGAGGGTCAGGCGGTCAGACATGACGTGATGGCCAGGAGAGCGGAGGGTGAGAGTGTGACCCGGTTTTCCCCCGCAGCGCAACAGCTGACGTATCGAAGCAGACAGACAACTTGGGAACCACCTACTAGGGACAAAGAACCAAAGGCTCTGTTTCACCGTATTTAATTCGGTTAGTTCCTGCTTTATGTTTAGAGCTTTCAGTTTCTTCTCCTGCTCCTTCATCTGCGTTTGGGTCCTCATCATCATGTTTGTAACAATTTCTACTGTAGTTGGATCAAACTACGCTGATACGACAGCACCACCAACCGATGCTCTACTCTCTGCTTCTGATCCAATAACATGGACACCAGCTGAAAATTAACCAGCTGAACTGTTTCCCACATTATTCTAAAGACCAGAAATACTCACAACACATGTGACAAATACTGTATGAACTGAAACAGACCAAATTCTACAAGAGTAGAAAAAGAGAAACTCAAAAGCAGACGTGGCTCAAGAAAGGAGAACTGAATATGGACCTTAAATTGTATGTGTGACCTGAAGGAAAAGTAGTGATTCCAAAAAGCTGATGACGATGTGAGATATTATAGACTCATGGATGAGTCATGTCTCAACAGAGGGATAGTGAGAAAGATAGAAGACATTGTACAAATTCTCTAATTACTCTAAAAACTTTTTTCTTTACACAAACCTCTTTTCTTATAATGTTTGATTTGATGATTTGATGACAAGGTCTGAGACTGTAAGGAAGCAGAATTCTCAAGCCATAATATCCTTTTCAGCATCTGCATGGACTTTATTAAACTAAATGGATGTGAAGGGAAGGAACATTGTCTAGTAATTATTGATATATTTACAAAATTGACTAAATTGTTTAAAGTTATAGAATTCCAGACAAAATCTATAGCGGCAATGGAATAAGTAAAAGGAACAACGTAAAAAATGTAAATAATAATAATAATTGTGCCAAGTACCCACTGATTACAGGAATAGAAGGATTCAACGGTTCAGTAAAAGCAAAACTATGACAAACTAAGGAGGAGACAGGAAGACACTGACTGCATTGTCTCTCTGTAGTGATTGTATGGACGCCCACATTGTTCACAAGTTGAAACCATTTAGACGACCTGAGGAAGAAAGAGACCAAAGTTTAATTGAATATATAAATGCAACCAATGAAAAAGATTTCTTGTTAACCGTTTTCTAGAATCCAATGAGGAAGTTACAAAAAAATAACTAAAACCTGGAAACTGTATCCAGGTTAAAGTGAGAAAACTGGTCCAGCTCTTGATGAGATGGACCCGCCTGAATCTCTTGCATACTTATATTGCAAAAGGTAACCAGTCCGTGGTCAGTAACCAGTGAAGACAACATTCCTCAGGTGGAAGTAGGAGGTTCTAGAGATTCTATAATGTAGGATGCAAATGAGAGAACTGGATCAAAGATGACACCAAGGTTCCTACAGTAGAACCTGAAGCTAACGTTATGTCATCCAGAGAAACAATCTGATTCAATAATGAGTCTCTGTAGTTTTTAACACCAATTATAATAACCTCAGTTTGATCTGAGTTTAGTTAAAGTAATTTATGGGACATCCAGGATTTGATATCATTTAAACAAGTTTGAAGTTTGGCTAAATGGTTTGTTTCCTATGGTTTCATAGACAAATATAACTGAGTATCATCTGCATAGCAGTGAAAATTTATAGTATGTTTCCCAATACTATTATAGAGAGGAGACATGTAAAGACTGAAAAGTATTCCTGTTCCTGTGAAACAACAACTATTGTGCGGATGGAAGATTGATCATGAACATGAACAAACTGGAATCTGTTCAACAGATAAGACTTAAACCATCCAGTGCTTTGCCTTTAATCCAACTATGTTCCAGTCTCTGCAATAGAATCTTGTGATCTATCGTATCAAATGCTGAACTAAGATCTAACAGGACAAGGACAGAAACTAGACCATTGTCTGAAGCTGTGAGAAGATCATTAGTGACTCTAATCAGAGCTGGTTCTGTCTGTGATGGATCTGAATCCTGACTGGAAATATTCATCCAGGTTATTTCTACGCAGGTGGTCTCATAGTTGTTTAGCTACTTTTTTTTCCAGAACTTTAGAAATAAAGGGCAGATTAGATGTTGGCCTATAGTTTCTAGTTCTCTAGGTTCAGAGTAGATTTTTTCAATAAAGGTTTGACCACAGCAACATTAAAGCCTGTGGTACGTAGCCTGTTAGCAGAGACTGGTTGGTTTGATTTAATATGGACGTGCTGATTAATGGAAAAACTTCTTTGAGTGATCTAGTTGGAACCGAGTCTAAGAGACAAGTAGCTGATTTAGCAGAGTTAATTATTGAAGTTAACTCAGTCTGATCTATGGAGGAAAAACAGTTTAAGTCAGACAGAGTTTAACCAGCAGATCTAAGGCTGTTGGTTTTGGCTTCGTTGACAGATTCTGATAAATCTTTTCTCTAATGGTTCTGATTTTATTAGTAAAGAAATTCATAAAGTCATTGCTGCTGAGATTTAAAGGGACACTAGGCTCAACACAGCTATGACTCTTAGTCAGCCTGGTTACAGAGCTGAACAGAAACCTGGGGTGGTTTTGATTTTCCTCAATTAATGATGAATAGTATGTGGTTCTAGCAGCACAAAGTGCTTTTTATATAGTATTAAACTGTCTTTCCATGCTAGACAGGATTCACCTCATTAGTTTCTGGGTCCTCTGCTTAAGGGTGTGGATCGGAGTTGGACCATGGAGCCAACCTGCTCTGATTCACTGTTGTCAGGTCTGTTGTGGTCAAGTCAACAGTTAGTGAGAAATGGTCAGATAACAGAGGGTTTTGGGGGAGAACTGTTAAATGATCCATCTCAACCCATAAGTCAGGGCCAGATCCAGAGGATGATGAAGACAGTGAGTGGGTTCATTCACATGCTGACTAAAACCAACAGAATCCAGTACTGAGTTAAACGCAGTGTTGGGACAGTTACTGTCAACATCTACATGGATGCTGAAGTCGCCCACTACAGTCACTTTATCTGTGGAAGAACTAAGTCACATAAAAGCTGTGAACATTCAGTGAACTGTGAACATGGACCAGGAGGACGGTAGACGATGAGAACACAACTGGTTCCTGGGTTTACAGTCTGAGTGAGAAAGGCTCAGAGTGAGGCTCTAATGAATTAAAGCTGTTCAGGTCTAGGAGTCATTAATAGATCTGAGCTATAGATGCTGCTGCTCCTCCACCTCTACCTGAGCTTCTATTTATTTGTGATTTATATAATTTAGGTGGTCGGGGAGCACTAGAGAGCAGAGACTCCATCCAAGGTGGGATGGACGCCGTCTCTTCTAATCAGCGCAGGTTTTCCCCAAAAACTGCTCCAATTGTCTATGAAGCCCACATCGTTTGCTGGACACCCACAGCCAGCGGTGAAGCGACGACAGGCGGCTAAACATGTCGTCGCTGGTCACATTGGGAGGAACCAGAGAAAACTACGGAGTCTAACGAGCCCACGACTCAATGTTAGTTAGTGACTTGATGGCGTAACTGTCATCAGCTCCTACGCGTGTTACAGTCTGACTGTATTCACGCTTCTCCGCAGACGGAGCCTCAGGTCATGCGGTCAAACCAGCCGCCGTTCGCTCATCCGCCGTTAAGCCAGCTGCACTTTAAAAATGTGATGCGCCGTATTCCACAGTTTACAGCAGAGCATTAAACGCGATGGAAGCTACTTTCTGTTTTCATAATAAGACGTCTGATCTGCTCTAATTATACATTACTAAATAAATATGAATACACACGACAAAGCTGTCACCTCACAAAGAACTGAGTACTTTTACTGCATGGTTTATGATTTATTAGTACCTAAATTTGGCATTTAATACTGAAAATACAGTCAAAGTTGTCAACTTTGATGTTGACAACTTGACTGTAAACTTGACTGTAAACTTGACAATAAAATGACCTTGGTGCATAATGCCAGGTCCAGACTAATATCTCCTTGTTCTAGAGGTTCTGTACTCTCACCTCACCACTTACTTACACAGACAGCAACTCCAATCTGAGGTTTTTACCTGTTGCAGATGGTATCATGCGCAGTGTCTGGAGATGGATGAAGCCACAATTCAGACTGTAAAAACCTCAGATTGGAATTGTTGTCTGTGTAAGTAAGTCCTGTATTTAGGTCTTTTAATGAACCAGTTAAAATGTTAAAAGGTATATGTGCACTTTTAATAAAAGCGGTTGCTTGTCTGTATTTCTGCATTGTTTCTCATGATTTGGATCGAGTTTCTTGAGCTGGATTTTGAAGTACTAATAAATCATAAACCATGCAGTAAATGTACTCAGTTCTTTGTGAGGTGACTGTGTGTCGCTACTTTGTGTTGTCATTATAAGACGTCTGATCTGTTCTAATTATATATTACTACAAAATAAATATGAATACACACAGCAAAACTGTCACCTCACAAGGAATCCTTTTACTGCATGGTTTATGATTTATTAGTATCCAAATAAGCATTTCATACCGAAAAATCGCCTTTTTAGTCAAGTTGGAATGAATAAAATGACTTTGGTGCCTAATGCCAGGCCCAGGCTAATATCTCCTTGTTCACAAAGAACTGTGTACTTTTACTGAATAGTTTATGATTTATTACTTATAAACATCCAGCTCAAGAAACCTTATACAAATCACAAATCACTAGCAACTAGGGTAAAGAGAAATACAGACAGCAACTGCTTTTATTAACATGACAGAAAAAAGTGCACATATGCCTTTTAACATTTAACTGGTTCATTAAAAGACCTAAATACAGGACTTACTTACACAGAGTGTGGCTTCATCCATCTCCAGTCACTGTGCATGGAACCATCTGCAACAGGTCAGTATCTTCACTGTATCTGTGAAGTGACGTGAAGTTGTTGGATAATCATGTATTACATACATATGAAAAACAATTCTGGAGTTAATAATAGTAAACTTTTCTCTTGAAAGTGTTGCACATTGTAAAATTAAGTAATATTTAAAACGCCTCTAAAATAAAACAGTACTTTACCCAGTCTGTGAAGGAAGGTCCTGGTCCTGGTGTTTGTCAGTTTGTCTCTGTGTTGAACACTAAAATGTAAATGCAAATTGTAGATCTATAAATACTCAGTATACATGAGAATTTATACAATTAATTTCCATTTACAAAACAGACATAAAAATGTTACACATCAGAAGCGTGTAGTGTTTCTAGTGCAGTGTTTGTGTGTTCCTGTGCATCTGTTTCCGTGATGTGTGGAATCCATTTTAGGCCTCCACACTAACTCGTCTCATTTTGAAGTAGTCACTGTAGTAGTAGAAGTATTATTACTATGCAGTCAAAATAAAATAACATTTTATGACAAATCACACATGACACAGACGTCCACACAGCTGGAAGTGTTTTAACTTCAGAAAAGCAAGGCACATAAATTTGAATGTAACAAAACCAGACAAAGCCATGAAGCCATGAAATGGGAAAACGTGTCTAAGTGCAAAAGATGATAGAACATTCATTAGTGTTACTTTCACTTATATGCAAAACGGTTTGTATAATTGAGAAGTTTAATACTTACTGTAAATCAATAATATATTTGACAACTGT
Organism: Macropodus opercularis; assembly: GCA_030770545.1. Taxonomy (NCBI): domain Eukaryota; kingdom Metazoa; phylum Chordata; class Actinopteri; order Anabantiformes; family Osphronemidae; genus Macropodus; species Macropodus opercularis. The sequence continues at coordinate 16,496,351 of CM061103.1, forward strand.
AATATAATCCAGAGTATTTATTCTTTTATCTGCCTGTTCAGACTCTGTCAGTTCTGTGTCACTTTTGGCCGGATCCACCAGACACACCTGACTTTGGACGGCATCAACGTACTAATATTAAAAAAGAGAAAATATATTCAGGAATAGGATTTTTAAAAATGAACATAAGGTAATTATGAATGAACACTCATTGCACTCACCAAGAACTTCCAGTGTACATTGTCAGTATTTACTGTTACGAACTCGACTAACGGACAAGACGGTGCAGACTCAAATGCGTGAAGAGCAGGATGTTGACTGAATTGATGAGGTCTTTATTATTAAAAATTACTTGGAAGGTACTTGGAACTGAAAACTAAATTTATAAATACTATGACAAAAGGCGCCGCCTACTGCAGGAACTATGAATTTTATATTACCAAGGAATATAAACTTGGCTATAACTATGAAACAATAATCAATTTGGAACCTGATCACACTGGCAGTGGTTCAGAATGAACATTGTACTTCCCAAACGGAGTTGATTTGCAGTTTGATGAAAGTAGCACTCAATGATCTAAGAGAATAAAAATGATACATTACACAAGAGATTTATGCACAATATAATTTTGCAATACAGTTCTGTCATTACTGTAACACACTATATTTATTTATTTATTTATTAAGTATTCTTTAACTATCTATCTTTATATTATTCTATCTCTAAATAACTATAATAATAATTATACTGTAAGGCAGGAGAGGAACATTCAAAGTGCTTCCCTTTAAATGAATCTCTCTCATAAAAAGACAATTCATAGTAATTTTTTATGTCTCCACAAAGTCATCCAGTCGTCTTTGAAAACGGATCCTCTTCAGGTCCCACTGGCTTTTCTCCATGATCCCTTGTGTCTGGTTGTCTTGAGAGTAATTCTATAAAGGTTATAATTGAAGGAAAGTGTAATTTCTTGCCTGTCTCCCTTTTATTCTATAAATGTTATTTTACATTAATAGATAAAAAACACTTTTAGAACAGTATTTAATATTTAAGAAATAACTTTACTTATGTTGTTTTCTGAGCTGCTGTGTTAAGCTGCTGTGTAACTCTTTCATAGACTGGCCCAGCCATGACGTCCAAGATCACCTATTAGACATTTTTGAATTTTAATAAAGGACAGTTTTTACATATCTCAAAATATTCAACGTACCCAGGAGTAGGCCAGTCCACAAAGCAGCCTACTACTCGTATCTCAATTTTCTACTACATTTCTTTACTTGCATTTGACCTAACTGAGTTTTTATGATCTTTAAAACATCGAACATAGGTTTAAACAGGAGGGAAAGATAGAACTTGTTCTCAGTGCGTGTTGAATACCCACCATGACGCGTCCGTGCAGTTGAGCCCAGAGGCTGCATAGCAGCAGACGCACTGTGCTGCAGGGACAGACGCTCTTTTTATCGTTCCCCATAGCAACTGTTGCCTAAACATCTTGTCAGTGAGGGGACGACTCATCATTTAACTGTATAACTACTCTGCCTGAGAAGACAATGCTCTGCGTCCCATATACGTTGTACTGATTCCATGCAGGCAAGTAAAGAAGGAAAGAAAGTCTTGTTAGAAAGTTCTAGTGTGTTTATTTAAGAAACAAGAAATTCCTCACAACAGCAACGCAGAGAAATATCTCAGCATAACTACTGAGCTTCTAGATGTTTCCAAAGGAGCCTTGACCTTGTGACCTTTCTCAATTCAGTTTGACCTTGATTAGTAGGATTTGCAGACTCTTATTTAGTGCTATTTAATAGTGACTAATACCTGAAGGGCTTTGAAGGAGCATGTTGAACAGTAGCAGAGTTTAATTTCTTTAATTATGACTGCACAAAAAGAAATACAACAGTCAGTGCATATGGTATTTCAGTACTTCTAATTATTATTATATATAATTGTAAACATGTTTACATCAACTATTCATGATCCAGACAGGCAACTATAGGTGATCAAGTGTCTAGTTCTACTGTTAGATGCTTTTAACATTCATCTGCCTGGCGATCTTGCTTTATCCTCCAGTACGTCTCACTCGTTCCAGCAGCCACCTCACTTTTCTCCTCATTCTGTTTTCAGTGTGAAAACAAAGGAATTCCCCACCACTGACCTGGAAACCAGGACCCAGTCCGATCTTTTCACATTCTCTTTTAATGTAGACCCTGAATACTTCATCCCAGGTGATTTACACTAGATGCGAGACTCTGATCCACTGAGCTCCTCTCCCTCGTCCACACAGAGCTCTGTCTGCGCTCTGTCCACCGTGGACGCGATGGCTCCAGGCTGCTGAGTGGGGGCCGTCAGGCAGATCAGAACCTCCCCCACACAAAGCAGATTCCTGCTCTCTGCAGCTGCCGGGGGCTTAGTGAACGTCTCAGACTGGATGTCAGCTGGAGCAAACAGTCAGCTGTTCTAAAGGGGAAGAGAACACCTGCTTAGTAATGTCCTTCATGTGTTTGATGACATAGTTCATTTCAAATTAAGTCATTGAAATGATCCCAGGTAATCAGAAGCAAAGCAAAACCTCTGTGGCGAATCATCTTCTTCACTTACCATTTTCCACTTAGCCTTGGTACATTTGTCAGTAAGTACTGTACGTTAGTGAGTTTTTGTTCATAAATAAATCTTATTTAAATCTGATATCTGAATCCTGGGAGTCCTACCATCCTGCTCGGTCAGTCAGTGTCCTATAAAGTAGTAGTAGCACTGAACATGTGCCTATGAGCTCACCTTCCCTCTGTGTAGAGTCCCATTTTGTAAAAGCTCTGTGGACACGCCTGGTTTCCTAGACTCCATCCCGCACTGTGAGGAAACCTTCTGGTGCTGCTCACCATTCTGGTTCTCCCAACAGGCAAAACCTCTATTTTTAGAAGTCTTCCTGTGAGTCCTGTATTTCATTTTGGGGAAGGTGTGGGAGCCTGTGTCTGTGACTCGCCAGCTGTGTTCGGGCCACAGGGGCTCTGTCTGGGTGGCTTGGCTGGTGGTGGCCCTCTGAAGGCGCACAGAGATTCTCTGGGCTGAACCAGTCATCAGGGTGATGGACTGAGTCTGTGGACCTGTGACATCTGGGAAGTCAAACACCTCATCCTCATCTAAATGAGAGAACACAAGTTTAGAACTAGAGAATTTGTTTATAGCGCTCAGGTCTAATGAAGTGCTTAAAATGTGATTCACTTCTTACTGGAGGACATTACAGATTTTTGGTCTATGGTGTAGGCGTTAATGACCTTTACAGCTGTCCAGTGTGGGGCTGCTGGGCAGTGTGTTGTGGGTCAGTGTAGAAGAGGACACACTGCCCGTGGAGCTGGAGCGGGGCAGCTTCCTACAGGCCAGAACCAGAATCTCCCGACATTGTTTATGACAGTTAACACCACAGTCTGCAAAGCAGACCAAGAAACGTCAGCTTCCATGAAGCGCGGAGCCCTTGTCCTTTATTTCAGTGAGGTTGCTGACATGTTTCTTTTTTAAACAGAAGAGTTTAGGTTTCTGCAGAGACCTTATTAATGAAGCACATGTGGACTACATCTGTGCATACTGTGTTTTGTCACATTATGATTTAATGTATTTAGAGAACAGATAGTGAAACTGTACCTTTGCACTTGTATCCCTGCTTGATGATTCCCCAGAGCTGCAGGTCCCAAAGTGTGAGGAAGACAAGGCAGAAAATACTCAAATCAATGTCGTTTGAAAGCAAAAACCATCCTTTATAACAGTGTCAGAGTGAATCAAGTCATGTCATGAGAGATACACACAAATCCAGCACAGTGGTCACAGAAGGTGGGCTTCAGGTACGTCATCTCCTGGAAGCTGTGGATAAAGCCCAGCCCCATTTTACTCTGGAGTAGTGGGTTAGCCCGAAGGAAGTACGCCATCATCTCATCCTTACTGATCAGTCCATCTCTGACGGGAGGAGAGACAAAACGTTTTTATGTTACAAACATTTAGAGGAAAGAAATCTCAGCTATGCAGAATAGTTACTATAGTTAAACAATAAAGGGAATAAAAGGGAACTGGTCTACAACTAGGGTGATGCAATGTACTTGATACTAATGCACAAAAAATGATGTTTCATGTCTTTGATGAAAAAACCTTTAATATTTAGTACATATTCAGAATCAGCTTTTTGATCTGAAACAGTCCACGATTCCAACTTAAAGCTCTGCATTTTTAATTCAAAGTTACTTAGGACATATCCACCATTATAATCCAAGGGTTCACTTTATTGTCTTTGCCAGTGTATGAGGAATGGAATATGATAAACTATTATAACATTTCTGCATTGTACACTCACTGATCTTTGTCCAAAACACAGAAGGAGTCCAGGAAGGGAAAGTTAGCAGCAATGCTTTTAAAGTCTTCTTGAGAAATATATCCATCGTGATCGTGGTCATAATTCCTGAACACAGACTTTGCAAATTGCAAACACATTAATCCAGTAGCACGAGATGCAACACGTATCTAACAGTAGTTGTTTGTCTGGACGCCTGCTCACCTCCACCACCTTCCTGATGTGTTTGTTTACCACAGAGGGGTCTGGTTTGGTGGGCACACCTGAGGCCCAGTCAAGTGGGGCTAGGGGTTTGTTGGGAGTTGTGGGAGAAGTAGGCTGTGGAACGGACACAAAAAACAACGTCAGGGTCCACAAGCAGGTGTCTTGAGAAATGCATGCAGAAAGCAGCTACAACGTACCAGCGATTTAAGATTACGTGGTTCCCTGAGCAATGACAACTCGTAAATCTCATCTTCTGTGTAATAAATGTCTAAAGAAAGCTGCAAACATAAAGGCGCGATTAGATCCAGTGGAGACGCACAGATTCTCACTGTGTGCAGGAAGATCTCACCGTTAGCAGGTAAATCAGATCCATGTTAGGTTCCACTTGGGCCACTGCCTTCTGCAGGGACACGAGCTCATTGAAGGTCACGTAGAGCTGGTGCATCTTGACCAGGTTCACCTGGTTACTTCCCTCAACCCAGTCAGGAAAGACCACATGCACTGCAATCAGGTCCTTAAGGTGCACACCCAAGATGGGCATTTTAAATCCCTGGCACTCATTGAAGGACTTTCTGTAGCAAGAGTAGTTGTTGCAGGAAGAGACCAGCTCTGCCATCTCACTCCAGATCTGTGATTAGAAGGTAAGTATAGTGTGATGAGCAAAAGGTTTGGCCTGACGACACAACTGATGTTCTTACTGATTTAGATTTGAACAAACTCCATGCGTTACATCGTACTGCGCTACCTTCACAACGTCTGGAGCCAGATAAGAGTGAGTCTCCTTAAGGCGGCAGATGGAGCTGTGGCTCAGCCCCCCCACTACTGCCATCAGGGTGTTGAAGTTCTGCAGCTGCAAAAGTTTCTGATGAGACAAAGAGAGATGAGAGGACTCCCGTTGTCCCAGTAGAAAAGATTCTGGTTGAAATGACATAATCTTACATCAGCGCACTTATCAGTTCACAGGGTGTCATTTAATGATGCTCTGAGACGTTTGCAGCCCACACATTTGGTTATTCATTAGAAATTAGAGCCAAATATAATCTTCAGAAATCTGTACTTCCCCCAAGTTGCAGTTCCTCACACCAACAGGAAACATTTTTGTAATTTTGGTATTTTCTCATTTCTTCAGAGTGTTATATTATAACAGCCCCATCATGGGATGACAAACGTTCACCCGTACCTATTAGTTATTTACTTTTAGAGACTAACCACTATTCACACTGAAAAGCTCCCAGCTGCTTGATTCAAGCTCAGGTCTGTGTAGCTAGGAGGCGAGAGCTCTACCACCACTGTGTCAGCGGGTAACATTTTTGATATTATATATAAATGTACCCTGTAAGTACCCTGCCCTGGGTTCTCTGCCCTGTGTAGGGTGGACAACCCAGAAGCTGGTTTTACAGCAGCAAACATAATATTTCAAAGCTAATGAAACGCTTGTGATCTTGTCTTTATTGAGTCTCCTTATAGAACGAGTGAGGGAGAGGGCAGACCTTGTGTCTCTGAGGCCTTTCTGTTGAAATGGACAATCATTGCTGAGGGTTTCTGAACCAGCACATTCAGGACATTTTAGCCACCATCCTGGACTATTGCTGTAGCTGCCCTTCAACCTATGGCCTTATCCTCCTTACTGAGTGAAACAGCTGTTAGCTTCTAGCTGAGTGTGGCCCAAAAAGCTTCATGTGCACACAACACTGGTCAACAGCCGTTTAACAGCCAGATGTAGATTATCCATCTGAACTTTGCCTTTTAATGAGTGCATTTTATATATACATGTACAGTAAGTTTTAGGCAGCTGTGAAAAATGCTGTAAACAAAGAAAGCTTTCAAAAATTGTGTCAAACATTTATTTTCATAAATGAACTAAATGCAGTGAATGAACAGCAGAGAATCTAAACCACATCAGTGTTTGCTGTGTCCACCCTTTGCCTTCAAACAGCAGCAGATCTTCCAGGTTCACAGTGTTTGAAGGAACTGGGCTGTAGGTTGTTCAACATCTAGAGAACTAACCACAGATCTTCTGTGGATGTAGGGTTTCTACATCCTTCTGTCTCTGCATCATCCCAGACACACTCCATGATGCTGAGACCAGGGCTCTGTGGGGCCAAGCATCACTTCCAGTATGTACAGTACCGGAAGTACTGAAGATTGATTTGATTTAGTTTTTTCTTTTGTTCACTCACTCACGTTTTGTAAATTGAGAAAAATTAACAATCATTATTTATATTTCTGAACGCCTCCTTTGTTTACAGCAGCTTGTTTCACTCCTGCCTAAAGGCTTTGCACAGGACTGTATTTCCACAGTGTGTGACATGTGTTACCGAGACCTGTGGGTTTCAAACGTTGTACTGCCCAGCGGCACATTTTGGTTTTTGTCATTGCTTTGTTACTTTGTGGTTTGGTAGTTTGCAATTGTTACTTTGTAAAATGTCATACTTTGCATTGTTAATTTGTTTTAATTTGTCAAAATGAATTAAATATAGGTGAGTTTGTACTGTTTGTCCTGTCTGGTTGTGGAGAGCATCTCCTTCTAGTGTATCCTGCCTGTCGGTCTGTCGGCCTTAGTAGCTGCCTTTAACTTTAGCCTAAGTGTTAAATATTCGGTCACGTTTGTGTGACTTAAAAGTAAAATATGTTTTAAATACATTCCATCAACAGCATTACTAACAACGAGGCAGACTTTATGATTTAAATGGTTTTATTTTAGTTTACAAATGAATCAAACAGAACATTTGAGAAGTTTATGTGACACCAGGGGTTTGTCTGTGGAAATTCCTGAAGACAGGCATCTGTTAACAGAGCAAATAGTATAAACTTTCATGGATGTAGTGAAAATGTTCATTGTAATTAAGACAAATAAACTCTGTGTTCAGTACATAGTCTTAGACTGAAACATGTTTACATGTCATGTTTACTGTGGGTAAAAGCACTGAAACGTCATGAGCAGTGTTTCAGCTGCAGGAGTCAGACCTAGCAGTCAGTGCAGAGGGAACAACCGAAGAGGCTCGGACCTCGGGGCGCTGCGGACATCCTTCAGGACGACCACAACTGTCTCCAAGTTAGGTTGGAGGTTGGACCCTTTTTCTGGGGTCAATAATCATTCCCTTAGTCTCTCAGCATTTAAGGACAGATTATTTCTCTGACATCAGACAAGCAGGTTTGGTTGCTGAACTGTCAGCCAGCCTTTTCTAGAAAGTCTATTTCCTTTCATGAAATACGAAGGGAAGAGTACGCTACACTTTGAGTCTATGTGCATTTTTTCATATAAATAAAATTTTATATTAATTCATGCAACAACACACATCACACACATACATGGCCAAGAATAACCTTTGCAATTCTGACAAAAAATGCAACACTCAAATTATTCACGTATTCACGTGGTTTTGTTTGCACTGGAACAACACAAAAAAACTGAGAAGGAACGAGAAGAGAAGTCAAACCTGACAAAGATTCACACTGAACTCAAAAATGGACTGGACTAAATGATGCTGGAAAAAATAACTGAAATCACTGCTTCCTGTAACCGTCAGTGAGTTTCTTCTACTCTTCTTTTGCAAACTGCTCCAGGTGGTTCAGATTTGAAGGAGGCCTGTTGTGAGATCTCTCCACTGGTTCTGTGGGATTCAGATCTGGGCTCATTGCTGTTGTTTCAGAACTCCAGCGCTTTGTTTGGAGCCATTTCTGTTACAGATTGGACCTTTTATCCACCAGGGGGAGTTTTTTTTTTTTTTTTTGAGTTTCTTTTTCTATGTTCTCTGCCAGCCTCCATACCTGCCATATTGCACACACCTGTTTATCATTTGTCACTCACCTCAGCTTGTCTTATACCAGTCACCATACGGTCATTATTCGCTGGTGTGTCATCCCTGATCGTCGCTTGGTTTTGCTCTCCCTCTTCCCCGACCTCTGACTAGAGTAAGTTAGTGAAGATTTTCAAAGCTGTTTGTAGTTCCTGCCTTGGCAGCGTTTTGTTTTCTAGAGTAAGGATAGATTTGTTTGTTTTCCCTGGGGGGCCTTTAGTTTCCTAGATAGCCGTAGTTAGAGTTCTTTCATAGTGATTGGCATTATCGTTTTTTGTTTGCTATATTCATACTGTTATTCCAGCACGGCTGTGACTTTTTTTTGTACCTGTTTTTGAATAAACAATTAATCTGCTGCAGTTCCGCCTAGTGGTCATTTGCGCTTGGGTCCAAACTCGGCTCGAGATTTCGAGCGTTCGTAACAATTTCTGGTTCTTGTTGAAGTGTGTTTGGGGTCATTGTCCTGCTGGACGACCCATGACCTCTGGTGGAGACGCAGCTTTCTGACACTGGCCACGACGCTGGGCCCCAAAGTTCTTTGGTCATCATCAGATTCCATGACAGCATTCACAGAGTCAAGGCCTCCAGTGGCAGAAGCAGCACAGCAGCCCCAGAACATCTCTGAGCCTCCACCATGTGTGACTGCAGGGACTGTGATCTTCTCTTTGAAGGCCTCGTTTCTTTTTCTGTAAACATGCCATGATGTCCTTTACCAGAAAGCTCTGCTTTAGTCCCATCTGTCCACAGCACGTTCTCCCAGAAGGTTTGTGGTTTTGTCACATTCCAGTCTTGCTTTTTGTGCCTTTGTGTCAGCAGTGGAGCCTCCTGGGTCTCCTACCATAGCCTCCCTTTTCATTCACATGGTGACGTAGTTGTGCCCTGTGTCTGCAGATCAGCTTGAATTGGTTGGAAGTTAATCAGGTTCTTTATCCACCGTTCCAACAATCCTTCCTTGTAATTCTTCATTATTCTGCTCTTGCGTCCACGTCCAGGGAGGTTAGTAGCTACAGAGCCTGGGCTGTAAACCTCTGGATGATGTTGGCACAGTGGACACAGGAACATTCTGATCTCTGCAGATGGACTTGTAGCCTTGAGATGGTCCATGTTTTTCCACTATTTTCCCTCAAATCTCCAGACACCTCTTCACACTTCTTTCATTTCTCCATTTTAACTGGTTTCCAGTGTGATGACTATGTTGCCACAGCTGTTACTTGCTACAGGTGGGTCTAAATACAAACTACAGGAGCATCACATGCTGGAAAAGAAATTGTTTCCTACAATTTTGACGAGGTGCCAATAATTTAGTCCACTTCATCTTTGAGGTTTTACTTTTCTTCTCTGTCTTTTTAATCCAGTGCAAACGAAAACTATAAACGCATGAAACCAAAACATTTGCAATTGGAACAATTTTCTGACAGAATTGCGATATTTTTGGCCATGACTGTATCTGACAGGCAGGACAGACGACCTCTGTGCTAATCTGGTGGGGTTTTACAGTTTAGCTGAGAGAGCAGAATCACTATTCATTATTATGACTAACAGCTCACAAGACTAACTCTCCTGAATGTAACACAGCTGTGGCATCATCATGGGAAAACCCAGACAGTTTTACAACCTAACCAGCCCGAAGCTAACTAGAAAAAGTGAGGGAACCAGGACTGACTACACTTGTCATAGTTTGTAGCTAAGCAACCAAAGCTAACATAACGTAACTCCTACTATGGTTCCCGCTGTAGTATAACTCTACATAATCTTTCTCTCAGTATATTGCTCGCTAATGTTAGTAATATAAAAATACTCACTTACACATCCAGAAGAAAAATGGCCACATCTGCAGCACATAGGAGTCCATCTTAGAAAAGCCAAAACTATGTTAGCTTCTGATTCATGGCGCCTACGAACTTCTCCAGCGAATGTTTGAAACGTCCTGTTCTTACCACTATCCGCTGGGCGGAAGGAGGCGCTAAGAGATGGGTCACCTGGCAACGGAAGTTTCCCTGAGTACCAAAAGAGTGGAACGCTGACGCATTGACTTGTTTTTATAAAAGTGTCACATATTAATCACTGCAGCTTTGACATAATTCGCCCAGTTCTCAGCGACATCGTCCTCCTCCAGGCTACGTTGATAAAGCTGAAAATGAACGTTCCGCTCCACTGTTTCTAGCTGCAGATGACGCTCCTGCTCTCTTTAAATGTTCCAGCCCTGTAACGGCCACAGTTCAAGGACACAAGCATCGAAGCTGGAAACCCCTGCGTCACTCTGCCTTACCTGAGCCACGTGGATGTATTTTGTGATGACCTCTGCCCGAGACTGAGGCGTGAGCTTGCTCAGCACCATGAGCTGCACCCACTGTGACACTCCGTTGAACAGCGCGATAGAGCGCTCCAGAGTGGGATTGTCCACCAGGCAGCCATGGATCACATAGCTCTGATAATCAGTGAACTGCAGGGGAGAAAACATTACACATCAGGAGATGTCAAAGTTGTTTACCATAACTTCCTTCAACTAAATTAAGATCAAACTGAGGTTATAATTGGTGCTAAAACCACAGAGACTCATTAAACATGAAACATGAATCCCTGCATTAGTTCCTCCAGGCTGGACGACTGTGTCTCCCTGCTCATAGTTTGAACCAATGACTCTTTAAAAAGCCTCCAGTTAATTCAAATGCTGCAGCCAGAGTCTGACTGGACTCAGGAAGAGACGTCACATTTCTCCTACATTAGCTTCTCTGTCCTGTCAAATCTAGGATAGAATTAAATTCTTCTCCTCAACTACAAAGCTCTTCATAATAAAGCTCCATCTTGTCTTAGACCTCATGGCTCCTTCTGCTCCAACAGAACCTTGCTTCTCAGAGCTGGTCTTTAGTACCCGGTACTTGAAGTGGGGGAGGACTGGAGGCAGGGGTTCTGTCACTTGACTTGTACCTCCCGTTAGGTTTTTTGTTACAGGGTGGTTAAGTGTGTCCAGACAAGCTCATCTGGTCACTAACATCTTGATGTTTACAGAAGTGTTTTTTTATTTTATTTTCTATTTTCATTTAATGAAAATACTGTATGTTTGTAAATTGTTTGTATATTTAATTGTAAACGACAAATGAATGAAGATGTTTAAATCTCGGTAGACTTACTGATATCCTTCGAATGGACTTGAACTCTAGGAAAGTGAGATGCTCAGCCAGCTCCAAGGCTTCCAGGTGGTCAAACAGAAGAGAGGTCTTGCCTTTCTTCGACTGCTTCTTCCGCTGGGTCAGCTTACGCATCCAGTCATATGACGGACTACGATGACAACATTTAGTACAGTAAACACCAGAACGTCACAAACGGAAACACTGAGCCACTAATGCAACAGTCTACTGGTCCAGACTCCACTGTGTTTAATGAGTGAAATATTGTATCTACTCTTGAGTTACAACGACACGTTGTAGAGACATTTGGTCTCTTTAATGAGCGTCTGTCTTTTCCTGTACCAACCAAAGTTGCCTAGCAAACAGCACATCTGATCTGAAAGTCCCTCCAGAGAACCACTCCCGTCATTCCTTCCCACACTGTGTGTTTACTGTCTTACATGGTGGAGATATCGATGAGCTTATAATGCTCCTCACAGCTGAGCTGAGCAGCCACAGTCTGGAACTCTTCTGTGATCCTGATCAGACCTACGTCCAGGTTGAACTCTGCAGGAAATGTCACTATCCAGTATCTAAACACAGACAACATGTTCAACAAATAAACATTGTCTTTCAGTCCCCACTTCAAAGTTATGGTGAGTGTGAAAGTCAACCCTTACCTCATCAAATAGCAAATCTTCAGCCTGGTTTCCTGGCAGTTGTCTCCTTTGCAGTCACGGTATGTAAGTAAGGTTAAGGCATATTTCCAACATTGGACAAACTAATCTCGATAACTTTACCTGCTTAAGCACATAAGCACAGACATCACTAAATTTAGACTGAGTGGAAACACACTTTGACCCTGCAAACTAACATAGTTTCCATTCTTTCACAAAAGCCTTAAAAGCCAAACTAATTGTGAAACCTAAGGTCGCACTCACATAAATGAAGGCCTAGCAAATGGTGGAGGGCCCAGACACATTTAATTCACTCAATACAGTGAATAATAAACAAAGACGTACCAAGCAAAGAAATACATACAATTAAAATCACAGCACAGAGCAGCACAAACAACCAAACAAGGCAGATTCACAAACTAAGAACATGGACTGCAAAGGTAAACTGGGAAAATAAAATTCACCTCAACTGTTACGAGCAACGTAAACACAGAATTATAGAAACGAGAATGTGAACACTGAGCCAAAAAGTACTTAGAGCAGGAGCAACAAAGGTTGTGCAGTAACGGTCATTAGTGATGGACAGGAGAACAGATTCTCACACACATTCTGCCAGTCGGGATATGTCTTGAGTAGTTTTTCTGCCAGCTCTGAGGATGAGACGTACCAACGATGCATCAGCAGCAGACTGCGTGGAAGCTCGTTGGTCGGCAGTTCCCCACTGTCATCTACAAAGAGAGTCACAAAACCTCATCAGATTCCACCGGCATCTAATAATCTAGATGGAAGACAAATCATCGTATTGTGTTTCCAAAAATGAAATAATAAGCAAGTTAAAATAACTAGAGGTGGGTTTATTGCTGAACATGAGCCACTCACCAAACGCTTGAATGCATTCATTCAAGAGAGCATCGAGGGACGCGGCCTTTCCCAGTGAGGATGACCCCATAGTGGTAAGATCAAGAGCAGAGGTCAATCAGAACTGTTCTAAAAGCAGGACAGACAGAACCAGGACCTATGTTAATCACCATTAAATAGAAAACACTTGAATTATCATCAACGTTCAGTAAAAAGGTTTGGTTAAAAATACATCAATACAACACAATAACTATAAAAGGAAGGTTACAGGCATCCTGTACAGTACATCCTGTCCAAAAATCTAATGTGTGACTAAGGGCCACCACAGAATTCAAAGGTATTTGTGCTTGACCTTGTGGTTGTCAAGAAAGTGAACCTTGATTTCCTTTCACTGGTGGAATGCGTACAGTGATCCAGAGTTAAATTAGACTGATGTTGCTGACACATGGGAACAAAACAGACACAGTCACAATGACTGATCAGCTCAACTCTTGAGCTGTAAACACTACAAGACAAGTTAGAGACTGTGGCGTCACAACTGACCCAGACCTGAGTCACACCAAAGCCAGAGCTAAATCAACCTACTGCTAGGACTCTTAGAGGCAGAGACAGGTGGTCAAGCACGAGCTGGGAGACTCAGGACTCAGGCTCAGTCTCTAACAAACCGCTGCTAATGTTTGAAACATGTCAAATATCGCTCTGTTCACGAACAAGCGCTGTTTGAAAATAGAAGATCTTTCAGAGACCGATAATCAATCAAATATTTTTTAGTCAGCATGTCTGATGGCTCGGTACCAAATGAACCACGGACCGGAACCGGTCTGATCCAGACAGGTTCCAGGGAGGAAACAGCCATACATTCTGCTGGAAGGCACATGCATTGGCAGATTTGACACATGTATGTTCAATTTCATTCCAACTGGCTAAAAACACAACCTACAGCTACTACTACAACACTGAATAACACAGGATGTCAGTCAAACATCTGCCCACACTGTACAGGCAGCACAGCTGATCGCTACCTGCATGTGTTCTGCTCATGTCCACCTCTGTTCAGCAACTGCAGGCTTTGCCTGGTAGGAGATCTAGGTGGGCTTGTCCTTCACATCTACTTTCCACCACGATCTGCATCACAAAAACATCCAACCCCAGACTTCACTCTTCCAGGATCCTTGCTCCAGCTCTTCCAGCCAAGACACGCAGTCCGTCCATTGTGTCCTGGGTCTCCTCCTCCTGGTGGAACATGCCCAGGACACATCTCCAGGGAGGCATCCAGGAGGCGCCTGAAACAGATGGCTGAGCCACCTGTATGTGGAGGTGCAGCAACTCTAGTCCAAGCTTCTACGCTGCTTGTGAGAGCAGCCATTGATTGACCGGTGAATTCGCTTTACCACAGACCACATGGCTGTGTACCGGTACCTCTTTATTACACCTGGATAGCAACACATACACCTGTAAATGGAAACGTGCCCAACACAACTAGGCCTCCAGTTCCAGAAGCGTCCTGCATGTTAAGCTGCTGGACAGGACGAGGACAAACATGGACACATTCTAGGGCCTTTGCTGTGGGGTCTGGCCCTTGACTCTGTTTCCTTGCTCTTGACTTCACAGCTTGCTGTGCATGGTTCAGTCAGCTGTGCCCTTCAGCATGACTTGTGCTTTTCTCTCTCCACAATGAGTCTGTGTCTCTGCCTCTGCTTTATGGATGCGTCACTGAATAATAGTTCAGTGAGATCCTGCTCGAACGTTCATACACAGAAGGAAGTCAAGCAACAGCATATACACCCTGCAAGGCACAAACTGAACACACCACCACGTGTTGAAAGCTCACACACACACACCCCACAGTTGAACAGTCTGGTCTTACCCACTGACAAAGTGTAAGCTTCCAGATTATAGACGGGTCCTTTCAGACGCTGCTACTGTGCCGACTGTCGAGCTCAGAGACTCTCATAGTGGAGCTGACACTATGAGAGTCTCCTCCTCTTGTTGGCAAACACAGCAGCCTGAAGCAGCATCGGTGCTGCCATGTGACACACACTCACCAGGTTTCTACCCCTAAATATTTCAATGCATTCATCAGCCGCTTTCATATGAGGACTTTTATTAAAGCACCATGAAAAATACTGAAGGAGCCAAAATCACTACGTAAGGACAAAGTGTGGAAATTCACTACAGCAGCTCCAAACAATTAGTAGTGTGCAATAGAAAAGTGAGCATGTGCCGATACGTGTGCAAATAACAATGACTATACAAGATGATCTGCACGGTGGGGGCTCAGGGGGATTCTGCTGATTGGTACATTTAGGGAGATCTTTCAATTTAACAAGTCTGCATATGCAAAATAATAATAATAATTAACCATGAATTATTTGCATAGTGTGGGTGTTAACTGAGCGAGGTCACCGTGATGGTGGAAGACCTCAGGATGGACACGTGGTCGTCTGACAGATGTGCTGAACGAAATGGCGGCTCTGCACGCGTTGACATGTAGGTCAGGGCCTTCTACACTAAACTCTTCTCAGCTTTCAGAGTTACGTGTAAATCACAGTGTATGTTCTTTGTTCTGAGCACATGAGATCCCAACATGTAGTAACATTTGGTATTTTCTTGTTGACACTTGATCTTTTGCCCAAGACGAAGGACTGGATGTTCATCGATTTCTTGTTTGGTGTATATTTTTGAGACTTGAGTTCTTGCCTTGTCAGATGAAAATGTTTGTCACACATGCTGGGATTCACCTAATAACCAAATGCACTGTGCTCATGTCCGCTGAGGATGAATTTAGTTTACCGTTCTTCCCGGGTTCATGTAAACTGTATTGATTGTGTGGATTTCTTTGTATCCATGTGTTTTTCATGAAGAATTTCTCATTGTGTTTCTTGTAGGTCTATGGATTATTTCACTTAAGAGGATTCATATAATATTTGGACAAACTTTGCTGTTTACTGTTCCAAGTTTGTTTATTTTATATCTACAGGAGGAGGTTGAAGAAACTGCTTTGGGAAATGAGTTTGTTAGCTGTTTGACAAGGACGTAGCGCTTTTCCATTTGTACATAAAATGTGATGCTACACCTAGTATCCTGTTAGCTTAAACAATCTAAACTATTTTTGACAGTTTAGTCTTGTGTCTACCACACTCACTGGCAGCTGTTCACAAAGATGACAGAGACGTGTAAGAATTCCACTGCTGGTTGTGTTTTCTGCTTCCTGTGTCTTCGTCACTTCCCTCTTGTCATCCAGTGTATGGATACTGGCCCCTTTGCCACTTTGCCTGGTGTCTAGTCTCCCTTGTCCTTCTTGTTATGCGGTAGCCTTGTTAGTTCAGTGGGTTTTTTTACATTCCTAAATTATAGCTTTGTTCTTTCCTCCTCGCTTGGCAGTGATTTAGATTCCTTCCAATAGTTAGCCAGCTTTTGTTTGTTTGTATTGTCCATTTCCTTGTTCCTTTCTCATGGTTATTCTAAATGTAGTTTTGTGCTTTGCCAGTCTTTCTGTGATTTTCTGTTCTTGTTGAAATAAAGCTCATGTTTAAATTCAGTGACATCTCTCTGGTGGTAAACGTGGACAGTAGCAGTGGGATCAGCGCCTGTCAACCCACGCTTACACTTCATTAGAGTCATCTCCTGGTTGACGCTTGATGAGGTCACATTCTTCTAATAATGTGCAGTATGTGATTGAGCAGTAGCTGATGTGGCCAATACACCAAAATCACATAATTGTATCATTGTGTGAAGCAGCCTGTTCTATGAAAGAATGGAGCACAAACAGGTGCTTGACAAACGCTGAGGCTCTACAATGAACAGTTTAGTCAGGCTCAGAGAAAACCCAGTGACCCGACCTGACCTGAAGTTGGACAAACACAAAGTCTGTGTGTAATTAAAGCATTCAATGCATTATCATAAATGAGTAAATATGATAAGAATCTGATCGTCTGCTGCTGAATATGTTTCTAATGAACTATTCTGTTACTAGTAGTTGCTTTCTTCCAACTGCTTTTCACTGGTCAATACCATCCTCTTCACACAGTTTTATCGTAGGACAAACAACAAGCAGCATGTTATACACACTGTGTTACTGTACATAGTACACAAAGATAGATGTGCGTGTGTGTGCGTGCGTGGGGGTGTGTTTGCATGTGTGTGTGTGGATGTGTGAATGTGTGTGTGTGTGTATTTTAATCCTTGCTGTTGAATCTGGTTCTTGTTTGTTTAGTATTTACTCATTTCAAGTTAGCAACAGGTTTGCTGTCCTGTTACATGTCCCTCCTGTCTGGAAGGAAACTGGAAGGAACGGACACAGAATGGATCCTGGCACCAGCAGATACAATTACAAACGCAAACCTCTGGCTCAGAGGCAACAGTTTCAATCGTTACAGCTTCACCCCATAAGGTTATTGACGGGTGATGCTCCTGGCAGATGTCGCACATGAATGACATGAGTTGGAGCAGGTGTCATCATCCAGCTCTGCGACGTACAGCAGTAAAGCCGAAGCTTCGTCTAGAGTTGAATGGACCACACCAGATTTTCTTTCTACATCAAAGCCAACGACGCGCTCCTTACCTCGTCAGAGACGTCCAACCTGCTGAGACCTTTCAACGTCCCCGCTGGATTCACGCTGCTGCTACTGAACCAACAGACATGAAGTCTTCAGCGCTGCATCCAGGTTTCTCCCAGTCTTCTCTTGTCGTTCTGTAGCTTTTTGTCTGTCTCAGCCGTGCACTCAACTGTGGGTAACCAGGGCTGATCCCAGCGTGTGAGTTGTTTGTCTAAATGGCCACAAGACTTCCTTCAATTCTTTCTTAACTTAGTTTTCCTGCCTGTGTTGGTTTCCCCAGGCTGAGCTAAATATAGAGTCCACACGAGGTAGAGTGGAAGAGTGGAGCAGGAAATGCATCACAATATCAGTTTGTTCTTGTGTTCTCATTTGTGTTTGTGATAACTGTGCGAGTGCGTGTGTCCATGTTTTCAGCTCTTTGTGTGTAGAGGGACAACCCGTCACATACTCCAGTCTATGACGTCGTCCACATTGTTTTGTCTCTCTGGACTAAAAATATCGGCGCATCCTGCTGCCTGACACACAAACAGTTCAGCTCTAGCTTTTATTGTCTCGCACACACTGTCAACAACAAAATACTGGAACTGAACTACTCACAATGTGATACTGTATGATGAAATAACAAGGTAACGTCTTTTCACGTATTCCTTTAGGTAGATGACATCGGCAAGTAAATTTGATTTGACTGTAACAAAAACTATCAACGTTTTGATCTTCTGGTGCAGGAAGAGTCAGTTACAAGAAGAACTGGAAACTTGTGGTGCGTTGACTGTGGTGTGTGTAGATACACAACGACGGGCGGTGTCCAGCGTGAGACTGCTTCTGTCCTGACGTCACTGCTGGCTACAAGCCTGGAGACTCTGTAGAGGTGAGGGCTCCATTGAGTTTGTGATGCTTTTCAACGGACTGATTTAGTTTCACTCACATGACTTGTGCACACTCCCACAAACATCACTGTTACCTTGCATCTGCTGGTGCTGCCCTCTGTGACCTGCAGTCTGCTGAAACCTACGATTCAAGCGAAGAATTTTGAACCAAAGACTTTTACTAATCGAGGCAGTGATGTTTACGTCCCCTTCGCCAGGTTGTAACTTGAAGGTCCATTTCCAGTTTGCCCCAGATGCTTACTGGGGCAGACCATTTCCAGTTTGCCCCAGTAAGCATCCATCTCCATAGACTTCCAGACCAGCACCCACTGGCCGGCTGCTCTAATCTCCACTAGACAGGTCCTGTCATTTACTCAATTATTACAAAGAATTGATTCCTAAGTTCAAGTTAGTATTTTGTTTTAATCCCTCAGAGAATTTATTTCCACTGTTAATTCTCTTAGAATTAGTTCTCGAATTCATCAGTCAGGAGGAGTTTTTCACACAGTCCATCCCAACACAGCATCCAGCCCAGTCCATGCTGCACATGCTAAGCTGCTGGAATGGACCATAAAAAAGCTGTTTCTTGAATTAATGTGATAGACATTAAAAGCATAAGAAATATCTGTAGTGTTTTTAAATAAAACAAAGGATAGAAATAATATTAAAAGGTCTTTACTCATGTTGTGCATCTCTCCAGACGTGTCTTTGTGGCTTGTGCTTGTCTAGTAGCCATCAGCTAGTTACTATTGGTGGGTTTTTTATTGTACTGTGTTCCTTAAAGTGCCCCCTGGAAACAAATCCAGTGTCTTGAATTGAGCTGACTTGAATTTAACTAGAGCTGTATATGCAATATAATTAGCCATAAATAAATCATATTCAGACATATTCACATGGCTTACAGTTCCTCCTTCATTCTGTCAAAATAGCCACACTGCAAAGTCAGATCTGCAACCTTGAATTAAATAAACTGCAAAATACTGAAAACATACAGTTTTCCTTAATAACTGGTCGACCCTCCTTTGGCAGCAACAACCTCAACCAAACGTTTCCTGTAGCTGCAGATCAGACCTGCTCAACGGTCTGGAGGAATTTAGGACCTTTCCTCATCATTAAACTGTTTCAGTGCAGCAATATTCTTGAGATGTCTGGTGTGAATCTCTCTCTTGAGGTGTCGGGGTGAGGTCCAGACTCTGACTGGGTCAGTCCAGAAGGAGGATTTTCTTCTGTTGAATCCATTCTGTTGTTGATTTGCTTCTATGCTTTGGGTCGTTGTCCTGATGCGTCACCATCGTCTGTGGAGCTTCAGTTGATGAACAGATGGTCTGAAGTTTTCCTACAAAATGTTCTCATAAACTTTGGATTCAATTTCCATTAATGACAGCAATCTATCCAGGCCCTGAGGCAGCAAAGCCCCAAACCATGATGCCCCTCCACCATGTTCTACGGTGGGGATGAGGTGTTGATGTTGGTGAGCTGGGCCTTTTTCTCCACACATAGTGTTGTGTGTTCTTTCCAAACAACTCAGTTTTGGTTTCATCTGTCCACAGAATATTTTGCCAGTAGTGCTGTGGAACATCCAGCTGCTCCTTTGCAAACTTAATGTTTGTAATAAACGTGCTGCAGTATTTTTCTGGACATCAGTGTCTTCCTCCGTGGTTCCTCCTATATTCTCCATTCTTGTTAAATGTTTTACTTATTATAGATTTGTCAACTAAAATGTGTCAGAGATTCCTGTGAGTCTTAGCTGATGCTCTAGGATTCTTCTTCCCTCATTCTGTGCTGTGTCTCAGTCATCTTTCCAGGACGACCAGGTCCAGGGAGAGTAGCTACAGAGCTGAGCTTCCTCCATTTGTAGACAGTCTGTCTCACCGTGGACACATGAACATCAAGGCTTTTACAGATATTGTTGTAAACCTTTCCAGCTTCATGCAGATTAGATTAAGCAGACACATTTATGAACACATTTATGACCAATTTATGCAGAAATCCATGTCATCCCACACATACTTTTTCTTCCAACTGTATAGTAGAACTCACCAGTGCCATTGACAGGACATGGGTGCACTTCACAGTCGTCACCCCATCCAGCTCCAAGGGTGCAGCAGCACTCCTGCAGGGTGACATGGCTGCTCAGCACACTCTCACACAGGTTTTTATTGTCCAGGTGATAATAACACTCCTTCCGCTCCACTGATGAAGCTGAAACATAGGGAACGTGTGTTTGTCAGTGGTGCCAGAGAAGTCAGTTGTTTGAGATTTTATTATTGTAAAATGATGATATACTAATGAAGATATACAAGATTATGTGAATATAATCTACTTACTCACAGAGAGAAATGTTAGTATTGTATAGCACTTAATTGCTATGTTCATTGTTTCAAAAGGTGAAAATGGGTCACCTGTGGGAATAGGCACACACATCATAATCATGGCCGCTGGGGCACACACAGATGAAGGAACCATCCAGGTTTACACACTGAGCTTCTCCACACACGCTGCTCAGCAGAAGACAAAACAGAACAACATGCTCTTTGGTACCAACCTGCCCTGGCTGTTAATCTTACTAAATTTCCCTTACTAAATTCTGCACAGAAGCCCAAGCGGCACAGTGGTCACAGTTTGGAGGCTTGGAGAGAGTGGTCGTCCAGTCCAGTTGTAATCCCACCAGTATCTGTCACGTGTTCACTGAAAGCCTCCTGCATCTGCAGTGATTCCAGACGTTCCTGCAGGGATCTTCTGTTCGGATCGAATGATTATCTGCGTGTAGTGTTCCCTGTCCTTCGAATTATTAAACCTTATTTAAGCTCACATGTCTTGTGTGGGTCCTGACTCGGTCCAGTTAGGCCTAAGGCCCTCAGAGAGAGAGTGGCCTCATAGGTTTTGGTTAATCCCCAGTGAGGGAGTAGCTTCTCTTTCTCTGCTGCCATCTAGTGGCACAATTACGTCCCTGCAGGGAAGAACCCTGTATTTTGTCGGTCTGTCAGTTTTGATACTGGGTAACACAGTGAGGTGGTGTATTGGTGCGCTGACACCACCTTCGATGATGTGTGAAGGGGCAGGAACAGCACTTGATATCGTACCATTGCACTGGTCTCCAGTCGTTGACAGGCTGAATCCTGGCCCACACTGACAGACAAACGAGCCCTCGGTGTTGCGACAGTGGCCTCTGGTACATATTTGCTGATCCTGGCATTCATCTATATCTGAAACAAGACAAACATTAACAGTTAAGTTGAGTACATCAGGTTAATACAGGCAGAGTAGCTGTTGTTGTTGATGTCATAATCGGTCAATGTACAAATCCAAATAATAAACCTAGAGCTGTACATACATGATGTGGAAATCAGCAGGATTCATACATGAATGTGTTGGTGACCTTAAAAAGTGAAAGGACTGCGTATCACCCTCCTGGATGTGGCTGCAGGAAGCAGCTTTTGCAATGACATGTCATTGATCGAGCAGTAGCGGTGACCTCCAATCAATCCCTGATTGGTTAGATCACACCCTGAAGTTATACAACTCCTCCCGTCAGGCTTGACCAGAGCTTGTGCACAAAGAGTTTGACCTATTAGATGACTGACAACCAAGACTGGATGCACCAATGAAGTGAGTGACTGCACAACATCCTTTAGCTTAATTCATTTTTTGTGTGTTATACTGATCTGCTTTCCTGTGCATTTAGAAACAATCCATTCATCCACTGCAGTATTTAAGATAAGATAAGATAAGATAATACTTTATTTATCCCGCAGAGGGGAAATTCTGGTGACCCAGCAGCAGCGAAGAACAGTTGGAAAATAAGAAAATACAAAAAGTTCCAATAGTTACACAAAAAAAAGGGTAAAATATGTTACACATTATATACAAAAAAGAAAATGTACATATCTAAAACATAAACATAAAAAGTGCAAAGTGCCAAATGAAAAAAAAAGAAGAGAAAAAAAAAATAACATACATGCAACATGGACACCGCACGGCACACATCACACTATAAAACATGCTTTACAGTGATGTTGATGTGTCTTGTTGCCGTGGGTATGAAGGACCTGTAGCTCAGTCCTGCACTTCAGGGGCTGCAGCCTCGCGCTGTGTGAGCTGCGTTGGTCCTCCACGGTTTGGTGCAGGGGGTGGGAGGGGTTGGCCATGATGGACGACAGTTTCGCCCGCGTCCTTCTGTTGGCCACCACCTCAATGGACTCCAGTGGGCAGCCCAGGACAGAGCCAGCTTTCTTCACCAGTTTGTTCAGTCTCTTTCTGTCTGAGGCGACTCTGGCCCCTCCTGTACAGGGCATCCGAGTAGTCGGTCCAGTCCAGGTTTTTGTTGTAAGTGTCCACCATCTCGATCCCAGAACCCCTTTTGCACACCGGTGGTGGTGTTAGTGCAGGTTTCCGCCGGAAGTCAATCACCAGCTCCTTCGTTTTGCTGGTGTTCAGAACCAGGTGGTTGTCCTCACACCAGTCCACAAAGTCTGTGATGACCCCCCTATACTCCAGCTCGTTCCCCCCAGATACACATCCAACAATCGCAGTGTCGTCCGCGAACTTCTGCAGGTGGCATTTGCTGGAGTTGTACCTGAAGTCCGCTGTGTACAGGGTGAACAGGAAGGGCGAGAGCACCGTCCCCTGGGGGGCCCCCGTGCGCAGCCTCACAAACTGTGGTCTGTCTGTGAGGTGTTGGTCCACGCCTGCAACCTCCAGCTTCCCTCTCAGCAGTGCTGGCTGAATGGTGTTGAAAGCACTGGAGAAGTCAAAGAACATGACCCTCACAGTGCTCCCGGGGGACTCCAGGTGAGATAGTGATCATGATCACTATCTCACTATCTCATGATCAATCTTCCATCCGCACAGGAATTAGCTTTGGAGTTCCACAGGGTTCTGTGCTTGGTCCAATACTTTTCAGTCTTTACATGTCTCCCCTTGGTAATATTATTAGAAAACATTCTATAAATTTCCACTGCTATGCAGATGATACTCAGTTATATTTGTCCATGAAACCAGAGGAAACAAACCAATTAGTCAAACTTCAGACTTGTTTAAATGATATCAAATCCTGGATGTCCCATAACTTTCTACAACTGAATTCAGATAAAACTGAGGTTATTATAATTGGTGCTAAAAACCAGAGAGACTCTTTATTGAATCAGATTGTTACTCTGGATGACATAACGTCAGCTTCAAGTTCTACTGTCAGGAACCTTGGTGTCATCTTTGACCAAGATCTGTCCTTTACACCATATATTAAAGAAATCTCTAGAACTGCCTACTTCCACCTGAGGAATATTGCTAAAATTAGGAGCATCCTCTCACAGAGTGATGCTGAAAAATTAATCCATGCATTTGTTACCTCTAGGCTTGACTACTGTAACTCCCTACTCATAGGTTGTCCCAATAACTCTTTGAAAATCCTCCAATTAATTCAAAATGCTGCAGCCAGAGTTCTGACTGGACTTAGGAAGAGAGATCACATTTCTCCTACCTTAGCTTCTCTGCATTGGCTCCCTGTCAAAACTAGGATAGAATTCAAAATTCTTCTCCTCACTTACAAAGCTCTTCATAATAAAGCTCCATCTTATCTTAAAGACCTCATGGCTCCTTATGCTCCCAACAGAGCCTTGCTTGTCAGAGCTGGTCTACTGGTGGTTCCTAGAGTTTCTAAATGTAGAATGGGAGGCAGAGCATTTAGCTACCAAGCTCCTCTCCTATGGAACCAGCTTCCAGTCCAGGTTCGAGAAGCAGACACCCTCTCTAGTTTTAAAACTAGGCTTAAAACCTTTCTTTTTGACAAAGCGTATAGTTAGAGATGGTTCTGGTCACCCTGAACCATCTCTTAGTTAAGCTGCTATAGACTTAGACTGCTGGGGGACGTCCTTTATTGACTGAGCTCTTTTTTCTTTTTTTCTTCTATCCCCTAACATGCCTCCATGTCCACATGTGACTAACTTTGTCCCTTTTCTCTCCTAGTTGTGTTTCTCTCTTTCTGTCTCTCTCTATCCTCATCTACAGGTATCATCAGACTCAGAGTCGTGTGTCTCCAGTGTTCAGTTGCTGGTCCAACCATCCCGCCTGTGTTCTGTTGCTGCTTGTTTTGTTGTTGTTGTTGTGTTCTTTTCTCTATCCCCTCACCCCAACCGGTCAAGGCAGATGGCCGCCCACACTGAGCCTGGGTCTGCTGGAGGTTTCTTCCTCGTTAGAGAGGGAGTTTTTCCTCTCCACTGTTGCTATTTAAATGTACAATTTATCGATTGGCTACAATTAAAAGCTTGCTCTATGTGGGAATTGTTGGGTTAGTTGTGTAAGGTCTTAAAACCTTACTTGTAAAGTGCCCTGAGATAACTGATGTTGTGAATTGGCGCTATATAAATAAAGTTGAATTGAATTGAATTGAATAGTGCCCGATGCTGCAGGTAGATGACGGCATCATCCACCTCGATGCCCGCCTGGTAGGCAAACTGCAGCGGGTCCAGCGCCGAGCTCACCTGGGTGCAGAGGTAGCTGAGGACATGGTCTTCATCAGGTGAGAGGTCAAGGCCACGGGTCTGTAGTGGTTCGGCTCCCTGGGATGTGGTATCTTCGGAACCGGAACCACACACGAGGTTGACAGGCAGACTGAGGTTGAACAGGTACAGGACCACCTCACTGAGCTGGTCTGCACACTCCCTGAGGAGCCTGGAGCTGATATTGTCTGGGCCTGTGGCCTTCCTGTAAATACATACATTTATTATAAATGTATATCTATTTAGGAGAATTCAGTTTCCTATTTAACAAATAACCTTTGGGAACAGGCCAGTAGCACATGGAGGTCCAGGTTTCAGCTGAGATCGGTAATATACAGACATCTACTGGCATTTATCTGCTCACTGAACAAAAAATAAACAAATAAGATAAAAGAAAAAATGTTAAAAATACAACATTACAAGTAATTAATAAACGTGATCTGTGTTTAATGTGATTTGGTAACAAGAACAGCAGCTGGTAAAGATTTTAACACTTAGCTTTGTGTAGTGACCTGTGCTTCACTGTATTAAATCTGCCTTAATCTACAACAAGTAACTAGTAGCTAAAGCTGTGAAGGTGGAGTGAAAACTATGAACTTGCTTCTGACTCTACTAAAGTGATGTAACTTGTTAAATGCACACAGTTCCTACCTCTGGTATTACAACTTTAGCACTGAGCTAAATACACTAGTACAAGAATAACAGGGCAACATGTAGACGACGCTCCATCCGTCTGTGGGCGTGGCCTGTGCGTGGGCGTGGCCCACCCTGCGCTGGAGAGCTGTCCCAGAAGAAGCTGCAGAGGATTCAGCGGGTGGTGACGGAGCGTGAACGTCCAAGGCGCCGCCAGAAGGGGGCGCGTTGGTCGCAAGAAATGAAGCTGTGTCCTACATGTTGGCATAGCTTTCAGATGTGACGTCACTCTAAACAGGAACAGGAAGGGAATGTCCAGGTAACCAGTAATGAAACGTTGTATTAAAAGTGAACATCACTTCATTATTACTCTGGTGACAGAGATGGGTCTTTACGTCCCCGCTCTGCGTGTTACTGTGCTTCCATGCACATAGAATCGCTTTTAAATGTCCGCGATTTTTCAAATTGGTTTATTCGACAGTTTGGGTCAAAGTATATCAAACACGGATCCGTAGGATAAGTTCTACAAACACGTGAGCGCAGACAGTAACAGCGGGATCCGCTGCAGGACAGACTGGACTTTCCATGAACTGTCGAAGCTTCGCGTCCTTCTTCCCGCATTTACGTAAACGCTCCGCCTACATCCACGGGTTCAACTTCCGGTCACATCAATGATCTAAAACGAAACCCTGAAACACATTTTTACACTGAATTTAATTTCTAATTACCATTTATAAAGACCTTAAAAATGTCCACTTTTGATCACCTATTTGTAAATGGAAGTTGGGCAACGTTGTGTGTTTCATTCCCTCCTCCACATAAATAAAACCAGGCAATAAAGAAAAATGTGTAAAAACAACTACTCAAAAGGAGGGAGGTCCTCTCCCTCCTCTCACCTCCTCTGGCCCGTCCCTCCTGTATAATCTGATACTTCAGGTGAAATGACAACACATATTCCTGGTAAAACAATCATGACTGGGCTTGTCCTCAGCCAATACACGTATACAGGTATATAGTCAATGCGGGAAAAGCCACAAAACTGTGCAGTTCATACTCGTCCTCTCCTTCTTACGTCTAAAGCAGAGTCTATCTCCTCTATCAGCTGAGTTTTCCACAGTAGTTGGAAAACTACATAACAACATAGTTGCTTTTTACTGTAAATACAAAAATTTGAAGAAGTGAGATTCTGACTTACAGGATGAGGTTTGGTGGTAGAATAAAAACAAAGCACATGTGCTGTCATTGTCTCGGCTTTAAACAGAAAGACAACTTGGTCAAAGTTAAGCACAAAAATCCAGGTTTAATGGAAGAAAACAAGTTCTAACGCGTACATTACTGCCCTCATTCATTTCTGGAGCCATTTAACAATGCAATACATCATGTACAAATGCAGTCTGAAACAATCTGTATGAAACATAAACATCAATATTGAAAAAATCCTGATGATTCACTTGAATGCATATAACAGTGTGCAACTCCTAATGCTGAGTTAAAGGATCAGCTTTCATCAGTGGGGGTGGGGGTCTGAGCCAGTGCTGGTAATACAGGCTGTGATTAGAAAGGAGAGCAGTGGTGGGAAGGCATCCCTGCGAAAGAATGGATTTGAAAACGGAAAACAGACACACATGGACATACAGCTTGAAAAAATGAACATGCTTCCTTCCAGTGCATTATAATAATGTTTGTATGTCTAGTGGGACTGGAGGTTCAAGGAGAGACAGAAAACACCAGCTTTTAACTGCTTGAAGTTTGGGATATGTGTTGTGTGTGTGTGTGTGCGTTTCATTCCCTCCTCCACATAAATAAAACCAGGCAATAAAGACAAATGTGTAAAAACAACTACTCAAAAGGAGGGAGGTCCTCTCCCTCCTCTCATCTCCTCCTGAATAATCTGACACTTCAGGTGAAATGACAACACACATTCCTGGTAAAACAATCATGACTGGGCTTGTCCTCACCCAATACACGTAGTCTGATGCAGCCTGATATGATCTAGTCTGCAGTTGTTCGTGTGCATCAGTGCGCATGCCATCGCCTCCGGGAATCGAACCCTGCGCCTTCTTGCTGTGAGGTGACAGTGCTAACCACCACAAAAATTTGTCTTTTGTACAGAGCTCAGAGACTGGAAGACTTTATCAGTTAAATGGAAGCCACCGTGTTCAGGTCTAGTGAGTAATAACTTTGTCATGTGACTACCGATCTCTGGTGTGCGCGCCACGCCGCCCACAAGCACCACCCAGATGCTCCCACCCCTCGTCAGAACAGGTCTGTCTCAGACAAGCTTTTACTGCGCAACTCCTGACACGAACGCTTGTATAGTTGGGTCTTAACAAATATAAATAAATGTAGAAACTAAGTAATGAAGACACTTTGCTTAATCAGACCTTCCTGTACCAGGGACACTGCGATAATCAGACAAGTAGATGTTACAGACTTTCACATAAGGACTTCTGCTGTATGTGGGTCTCAATCCCAGTGCCTCCCACTAAAGAGCCTCACAGTATAAATTCATTTTAGATGTATTGGTGTGGTGAAACTCCACTTTAGGGCATTTATACTATGCTCTGTTCCAGCCTCTGTAGCTTTGTCTTCTGACCCAAAGTTCTTTTTTTCTTTCTCTGCCAAACTGTATCTAAAGTTTCACAAGCTGCCGTCTAGATAAAAAAAACATCTGCTTGGTTGCTTCTTCAGTGGTACATTCTCACTGCTGTCTTCCTCCTGTTAGTCGGTAATTAACCAGATAGTGGAGTTTGGGAGCTTGCTCCACATTCCAGCGTTGAAGGACAGAGGGCTTGTTTGACTGAATATTTCACTCAGAGAAATTCCACAGTGGATAAGAAGTCTGTTTGAAATAAACTTAGCTGGCACACAGTCAAGCTCAGGGTTATAGTATCATATTCATTTAATTACAGTAAGGACGACAGTTACGCAGCATAGACAGTTGGATGCCATAAAGAAATTCTGAACTTATAAGAATGCTCTGGTTTGTAGACTGATTGGCTGACTGACGGTAAGCGTATTGCGTCACTTCCTGTCACCGAGGTTTGCTGCTGGTTGCAGCTGCGTTTTTGCTAACGACTTGTCTCCTCACTTTTATCTCTTTACTGTTGTTTTCTAACTTGTTGAGTGCCTAAGGGTCGCACGCTTGTAATACTCAAGCACCTTATTTCCCTTTTATTAAAAGCACTGCTAATTTCGTAGCTTTCTTTTCAGCTAAGCTAGCTTAACTTTCTGCCATGGCTTCTCTGTCTCCTTCTGCTACTTTTTCTTGCTCGATGCCTTATGTTTAGCTCGTCCTCTGCCTCCAT
The DNA here is from genome assembly GCA_030770545.1 of Macropodus opercularis. Lineage (NCBI taxonomy): Eukaryota > Metazoa > Chordata > Actinopteri > Anabantiformes > Osphronemidae > Macropodus > Macropodus opercularis. The sequence goes on from CM061103.1 coordinate 16,525,167, forward strand.
TAGTGTTAATGGTATCTGTAATAAGTGTGAGATAGTGGCAGCGCTGGAGGCGAGGCTGACTGATTTGGAATCTCGGCTCCGCACTGTGGAAAACCAGTCAGCTAGTCAGGCCCTGTTAGCTAGTGCGGAGCCTCCTTAGCTGCTACTCGTCCCTCAGCCGGATGTGACTGGGTGACGGTTCGTAGGAGTCGTAGTTCTAGGCAGTCGCCCACGGTTCACCACCAGCCGCTTCACGTTTCAAACAGATTTTCCCCACTCAGCGACACACCCGCTGAGAAACCCACCCTGATCATTGGCTCCATAGTCAGAAACGTGAAGTTAGAGACGCCAGCGGTCATAGTTAAGTGCATTCCTGGGGCCAGAGGGGGCGACATCCAGTCTTACCTGAAGCTCCTGCATAAGGATAAGCTCCTTAAACTCCCGGTTACGCCAATCGGAAGTCACTAAAACTAACATTGAGTCGGTGTGTTCGTTTGCCAAAACAATGTCGGACTCCGTAGTTTTCTCTGGTTCCTCCCCAATGTGACCAGCGACGACATGTTTAGCCGCCTGTGCTTAAGATCACATTTATCCTACATTAGCTTCTCTGCATTGGCTCCCTGTCAAATCTAGGATAGAATTCAAAATTCTTCTCCTCACCTACAAAGCTCTTCATAATAAAGCTCCATCTTATCTTAAAGACCTCATGGCTCCTTATGCTCCCAACAGAACGCTTGGTTCTCAGAGCGCTGGTCTGCTTCTGGTTTCTAGAGTTTCTAAATGTAGAACGGGAGGCAGAGCATTTAGCTCCAAGCTCCTCTATGTGGAACCAGCTTCCAAACTTGTTTAAATGATATCAAATCCTGGATGTCCCATAACTTCCTACAACTGAATTCAGATAAAACTGAGGTTATTATAATTGGTGCTAAAAACCACAGAGACTCATTATTGAATCAGATTGTTTCTCTGGATGACATAACATTAGCTTCAAGTTCTACTGTAGGAACCTTGGTTTCATGTTTGACCAAGATCGCTGCTTTACACCACATATTAAAGAAATCTCTAGAACTGCCTACTTCCACCTGAGGAATATTGCTAAAATTAGGAGCATCCTCTCACAGAGTGATGCTGAAAAACTAATCCATGCATTTGTTACCTCTAGGCTGGACTATTGTAACTCGCTACTCATAGTTTGTCCCAATAACTCTTTGAAAATCCTCCAGTTAATTCAAAATGTTGCAGCCAGAGTCTGACTGGACTTAGGAAGAGAGATCACATTTCTCCTACATTAGCTTCTCTGCATTGGCTCCCTGTCAAATCTAGGATAGAATTCAAAATTCTTCTCCTCACCTACAAAGCTCTTCATAATAAAGCTCCATCTTATCTTAAAGACTTCATCGCTCCTTATGCTCCAACAGAACGCTTCATTCTCAGAGCGCTGGTCTACTTCTGGTTTCTAGAGTTTCTAAATGTAGAACGGGAGGCAGAGCATTTAGCTCCAGCTCCTCTATGTGGAACCAGCTTCCAGTCCAGGTTCGAGAAGCAGACACCCTCTCTAGTTTTAAAACTAGGCTTAAAACCTTTCTTTTTGACAAAGCATATAGTTAGAGATGGTTCTGGTCACCCAGAATTAATTGAATTCAAAATTGAATTGAACTAATGTCACCTAAAGATTAGATGTTATTGTTGCCGTTTCTGATAATCATTGGCTTTGTCTGGTCAGAAACACTGAAGCTGACAAATTTCTCAAAGCATAGAAGAGCTACCAAGCAGTTTTAAAGTGGATGCAGAAAATACACAATGTAAATACTGATAAGCATGAAGCTCATCCTTTCTCAAAGTGATGCATTACTGTTGTATTCATGGGTGAATATGTATGGAACAATGACGTTCTTTGGTACAAACGGGCCATTCGTTCACCACGTTAAACCCTGACGTCACACGCGGAAAGTACCTGCAGCAGCTCGCCCAGCTGAAGCCACTCAGTTACGGGAATATAGCTCGGAGCCGCGTTTGCTTTTCAGACTCTGACAGGAGCAGCTTGAGAAGGCAGGACTGGCAGATGGGGACCGTTCGCTGTGCGGGGATTTGCCTGTTAATTGTCGCTTTTCAGGTGAGCTTGGTTGTACCTGCGCGCGGTAAATCTGGGAGTTAATGTTCTTCAGCTGATCAGACTCCTGTGTTACTTTAACCCTCTGGCTTTATTAGTTTTTACTACCCTTTCATCGTGTTTGTGGCCAAAAATGGCCACAGTGAGTTTGAGCTATAATTCTGTAGATTCTTTAGTTTTTTGATACTTTCACTGCATAAATATGTCGACTAGAACTAGTTCTTGCATAAGTCAGTATAAAATATAAATTTTTTATTATTTAACCATTTAAATGCCAGTTTCTTTGCAAAATAGACACTATTTGTCACGGTTTACAACGGGGGTGTGGTGTCGTGAGATGGAACAGGCTGAATCGCAGAGTGAAGTTAAATTAGAACAGAGTTTATTGCAGAACAAAACCAAGGCAGGGGAAAAAGGCAGAGGAACACCAGGAGCAGGACGGCTGGCAGGAGAGCAGGAAGTGGGTTGATGGTGAGGGCGGTGAGATCCGCGAGAAAGCAGGGTCCGGTTCTCCCCTGTGCCTGGAAGTGACAGAGCAGAACACAGCACGAAACAAGGTCCAGAACATAGGAGCAGGGTTAAACTTGACCGGTGGATTCCGGGAGAACGAACACAGATGAGCAGCGCGTCAGAAGCGCCGTGAGGTGGTCGAGCTCCGCTTCGTCTCTCGCACAGCAGGAAGCAGCGTCGCTACCAGAGCACAGAGACAGAGGCGGTCGGGAGACTTCACTCACCAATTTGGTGACAAAGCGGTCCGTGAGGGTCGAGACAAGGGAGTCGAGAGCTTGGCAGGAGTAAATGCACTCACGGGTGTCGTGGTCGGGAACGTGGTCGAAAAACGTGATCAAGGCTGTGATCAAGGCTGTGGTCGGAGCTGGTCTGGTCGCTGAGTGACGGTCGACGATCTGACAGTGGATGACACTGAGAGACGGGCTTAAAAAGGTAGGCAGAGTGACAGGTGCAGCTAATCACGCAGGTGACAGTAATGACCGGGGTGTGGTGAGCTTCTCCACTGGGTGGAGTCTCACCCAGTGAAGGTCCGATCGGCAGCCTTGCCGATCGTGACACTATTAAAAAATACAACAATTCAAATGTACTATATTCTCGTTGCCAAGGTGATTTTTCTGTCATACGTGGCAGTCGTACCACATATGCAACAAATTAACATTAATTATTGTAGATTCAATTCAATTCAATTCAGCTTTATTTATATAGCGCCAATTCACAACATCAGTTATCTCAAGGCACTTTACAAGTAAGGTTTTAAGACCTTAAACAACTAAACCCAACAAATCCCACATAGAGCAGCTTTTAATTGTAGCCAATCGATAAATTGTACATTTTAATAGCAACAGTGGAAAAACTCCCTCTATAGAGGAAGAAACCTCCAGCAGACCCAGGCTCAGTGTGGGAGAACATCTGCCTTGACCGGTTGGGGTGAGGGGATAGAGAAGAGAGAAAAGAACACAACCACCACAAAACAAGCAGCAACAGAACACAGGCGGGATGGTTGGACCAGCAACTGAACACTGGAGACACACGACTCTGAGTCTGATGATATCTGTAGATGAGGATAGAGAGAGACAGAAGGGGAGAAGCACAACTAGGAGAGAAAAGAGACAAAGTTAGTCACATGTAGAAATGGAGGCATGTTAGTGGATAGAAGAAAAAGAGAAAAAAGAGCTCAGTCAATGAAGGACGTCCCCCAGCATCTAAGTCTATAGCAGCTTAACTAAGAGATGGTTCAGAGTGACCAGAACCATCTCTAACTATACGCTTTGTCAAAAAGAAAGGTTTTAAGCCTAGTTTTAAAACTAGAGAGGGTGTCTGCTTCTCGAACCTGGACTGGAAGCTGGTTCCATAGGAGAGGAGCTTGGTAGCTAAATGCTCTGCCTCCCAATCTACATTTAGAAACTCTAGGAACCACAAGCAGACCAGCGCTCTGAGAACGAAGCGTTCTGTTGGGAGCATAAGGAGCCATGAGGTCTTTAAGATAAGATGGAGCTTTATTATGAAGAGCTTTGTAGGTGAGGAGAAGAATTTTGAATTCTATCCTAGATTTGACAGGGAGCCAATGCAGAGAAGCTAATGTTGGAGAAATGTGATCTCTCTTCCTAAGTCCAGTCAGAACTCTGGCTGCAACATTTTGAATTAACTGGAGGATTTTCAAAGAGTTATTGGGACAAACTATGAGTAGCGAGTTACAATAGTCCAGCCTAGAGGTAACAAATGCATGGATTAATTTTTCAGCATCACTCTGTGAGAGGATGCTCCTAATTTTAGCAATATTCCTCAGGTGGAAGTAGGCAGTTCTAGAGATTTCTTTAATATGTGGTGTAAAGGAGAGATCTTGGTCAAAGATGAAACCAAGGTTCCTACAGTAGAACTTGAAGCTAATGTTATGTCATCCAGAGAAACAATCTGATTTAATAATGAGTCTCTGTGGTTTTTAGCACCAATTATAATATCCTCAGTTTTATCTGAATTCAGTTGTAGGAAGTTATGGGACATCCAGGATTTGATATCATTTAAACAAGTTTGAAGTTTGACTAATTGGTTTGTTTCCTCTGGTTTCATGGACAAATATAACTGAGTATCATCTGCATAGCAGTGGAAATTTATAGAATGTTTTCTAATAATATTACCAAGGGGAGACATGTAAAGAATAAAAAGTATTGGACCAAGCACAGAACCCTGTGGAACCACAAAGCAAATTTTTGTGCGGATGGAAGATTGAGATCATGC